>CM035108.1:75041336-75704202 GCA_020205505.1 Panax japonicus | reverse complement strand
TAGGCTGAACAAATGGCTGGGGTTATTTCATACCGAGTGAGCTCAAAAATATATCTTGTCACACATGCAAGTCAAACATGTCACACAGGCAAGTCAAAATAATGTCACACATGCAAGTCAAATGATGCGACATAGGCAAGTCAAAATAATGCCACACAGGCAAGTCAAATGATGCCATACAGGTAAATCACACATTGGACCGCGAATCCAAATGTATGCAAATCGGATAGGTGTGTTTGGCACAACATCACCAATCCGCATAACAGAAAACTAGGGTTAACCCATATGCCTCCCACAATAAAACACCAAATGGCCCACTTCCTTCGGAGCCCGAAACGGAGATGCCGTGGACTAATCACAGTGCCACGGAAAGTGTCATGTCTCTCATGCCAAGACGACATGCCTGTGGTACCCCCACAGGTGGTTATAGCTCAGGTATACCCTACGGTATATTCTAACAAAAATATCATGTCACAACACATGCGACATAATAGCAACAAAAGGGTTCTATATGTACATGTTGAACCGAATCAAATAATAGTCACAAGGTCTCAAAAACAAGGTAGCAACATGTACCGCTCTACAATTATCAAAAATAAATAGTACTAAACATGATAACCTAATTCAAAGAGTACAAATACGAGTCATATGTATCAACTCCAAAATGAAACTAATATATTTATTTCAAAAAACAATTATGTGAAATCATAACAGAATTTAAAATAAGGGACAAAACGAACAAATCAAATTTAACAAGAATGTCGCTGAAAGAGTACGGAATCCGTACCTGATACTTCCAAATCATTTATAGCACACTCCACAAAATTTTATCCTCAAATGCCAACGATATCAAATACGAAACGTTATTCGCAATCTAAACATATTCACCTCAAATTAAAAACAATCCAAACTAATAATTCCAAAATAATTCATAATCTATTTAATATGCCTTTAATCATCGCCTTTTATCAATTACTAATACTCCAAAACTTATATTCCAAAAATAACTTTTTAAATTCCTTCTATCCGGGCAGATTTCATGATTAAAAAGAATGAACCAGTAGATGTCTAGCAAAATTGCAAAAAAAAAAAAGGGATAAGTTTTGGCGAGACTCTAACTGCTAATTTCAATTGCCACGAGCGCAAATGTGACGCCCCAAAATAGGTCCAATCTACCCAACCTATTCTGAGTCGCCAAATATATGGTACAGAAACAACTACAACTTCATTAATACAATTGTTGTACAAAATACGACAACACATAAACTCTGGGTTTAAATACAAATATTATCTTCTAGAAAATATCGACATTTAAATAAGTCCTCATTACAATTATTGATAGAATATTTTACAAAATAGTGAGGACTACTAAACAACTGTCTTGAACCATCACTCCATACTCGGACTAGTTCCCGCTATATTCTCGTCTCCTAAGAAGAAAAAAAACAAAAAGGAAAAGGGAGAGCTCAACTAGCCCAGTAAAGAATATTATGACTAAGATAATATACAACAAATTATCCTTAGTCTTCAACATGGAAAAATCTAATAGAATACAATAGACAACAAGTTTTAGATCAACAACTGCAGCGGAAATAACAATTCATTAAAAGAGTTAAGTAGAGAATGAAACCTACTATCATCTATGAATTTAAAAGTCCATCATCGATATTTTATCACTGTAACATCAATCAATATACATCATAAATCAAATAGTCATCTTTGCACTACAGGCCAAAGATATTCATCAGTTGGTCATGTTCATCTCAACACATGTTCATCTTTGCACTACGGGCCAAAGATATTCATCAGTTGGTCATGTTCATCTAAACCCTGTTTATGTACTACGGGCCAAAGATATTCATCAAAAAATCATTCATCTTTGCACTACAGGCCAAAGATATTCAATTATATCATCATTTAGGACTGAGAATGATGAAAAATATTTTAAAGAAAATGAATTCAGTGAAACAAAAGAAAAAATATTAAGGATTCGTACTTTACACAATCCAAGTTCAAAAATACTTCATAAATAATCAGAGTGGAGTAAAATTCAAGAATGATCAAAACATAGATCCAATCAAAGATAGGAATCATAACAGACGATCTTGGACATAGAAAAGAAAATTTAATTTTTCTGTGAATAGTGACGTATTCGTGAATAGTCGTATACGTGAATAGTAACTCCGACACCAAAAGATAGAAATTTCAAAATACATCATCATGCTTCGTGAATAGTACTCGTGTATAGTAACTCGTGAATAATAACTCATGAATAGTAATCCCGACATGAAAAAGTTCCAAATTTGATAAAAAGTTCCAACCAATATTTCGGCATAATGATATTGAAAAAATAATATCACTTACGAAAAAATAACATCCCTTACCTCGAAAAGACAGTACTTCTGACTGGAATATTGGATATAGTGCTAAAAAAACTTGCATCGTATAACAATACTCAAAGTATTAAAATACTCACAAAAATACGTTCAATATATCGAGAGAGAAAACTTGTTTTGATGTGATTTTCAATTCTATCCTAAGCACCCTATTTATAGGAAATTGCTTAGAACACCAAAGCAGAAAATTTAATATAATAATAATATATATTTACAAATTTCTTACGCCCAATTTTACAAACTGAATTCAGCATTCAACACATTTATATCACATGTGGGACACTGACCAAAAACGTTTTTCTTAAAAAAAATTAATTAAAACTTCAAAAATCAATTATTTCGAAACTTTGGAACTTCAATAATTTATAATAAATAGCCCTTTTATCAGAAAATTTGAATCTCGAGGCTTGTTATAGGAAATTCAATTCTCTACAACTTTGCAGAAGAAAGTTTTTCCAAATTCCAAAAAAAATTGACCGAAATCCACAAACGGACGATTTTACAAGCTATAATCAAATTTCAGGCAAGAAATGGGGTCTACCGACACAAAAACATGTGTTAATCATTTAATACAACAAAAAACTATTTCTCCTCATATACTCATATATCCCACATTCATTATAAAAATATCATCATTTTATTATAATACTATAATAAAATATTATTTTATCAGAAAAGATAACATATCAATTTTTAACAATTGTCACTTTAAAAAATTTCTCCATCTATATCCACATAAAATCAATATTTTCCTCATCATATAAATTAATAATTAATTATTCACAAATAATATTACAGAATCACAGTACTGGCAACCAGGCCGTTCCCAGGAAAGAGGAGGCTTTCCAATAAGGATCTCTCCTTACTGGCACGCAATTAGGTGACCAAACCTCTCCTTAAACAGAACTTTCTAGACACTGTCAATAATGTTATCTAATAATATTATTCAGATAATATGAATTATTGCTTCGATAATGGAAAATATTGTGTAGTGACAATTATTGAAACAACAGTAATATAAAATATCAATGTAGCAATTATTGAATCAATAAAATAAAATATTAAATAGTAATTACTGTAACCATTATTGAGCAGTGCCTTCTTACGTAAGAATCAATAATTGGTGCAATACTGTGTGCTACTGTGCAACAACGCGTATTATGTGTTTTAACCACCGGGTATTCCAACAGTATTAACGGTAACAACTACGCCGTTATTTATAAACAACTTATACTTGTCTTTTCTTCATCCAATCGCTTTCCGTTATGGGACCCGCACAAGGCTGCGCTGTCGTACGAATATTCCCCGACAGCAAGAATATTCCACGACCAAACGAATATTCTCCGACAACAATGAATATTTTATAACACTTGCTTATTTAAAATATTTGCGCATTTTACCAATAACTAACCACATTAATCAAATCAACCTCTTACTATTTCAAAATAATAATTAGAGAAATTAAATCTTTATTTATAAAAAGTTGGGGTCTTACAACCTCCTCTCCTTATGAAATTTCGTCCTCGAAATTGACGTAGGACATGCTTTTCCTATCCAAGATCTTGACTGGTACCTCCTCGTACGTTAAATATTCTGCTATCTCGTCTGGTTTTAACCCAATAATGTGGTTTGGGTCGTCCACATATTTACTTAACATTGATACACAAAAAACGTTATGAACACGCGTCATACTTGGCAGTAAAATGTGTCTATAGGCCACAGTTCCTACTTGATCGAGAATCTCAATTGGACTAATAAATCAAAGGTTTGAGCTTTCCTCACATCACCGATTCTTGCTTTTGGAATAACGACTTCTTGCATCTTCTTCTTCATATTCATCAACTCCAGGTCTGTAGCTTGAGCAACTTTAAAATTTTCGATTAAAGTTGATTCTAATCTTCTATTCGTTATCTTTATGCAGATTCTTGGAATCTTTAACTCTATCTCCATCTTCTGTAAGTCATACAAAATGGGCCTTTGTGTTAACAATATCGCACTCGTAAACGCAAACGATCTTTTACTCAACTCGTCAGCTACCACGTTCATTTTTTCCAGGATGGTATTGAATGGTATAGTCATAATCTTTCAACAGCTCGAGCCAACGTCATTGCCGCATGTTGAGTTCTTGGAAGCTCTTCTCATATTCCTCACTCCATTCGAATTTTGTATCTTTTCGAGTCAGCTGAGTTAATAGAGTATCGATTCGATAAAATCCTTCCACGAATCTCTGATAATAACCATCTACGCCAAGAAAGCTACGTATTTCAATTACTGACTTAGGTTTCTCTCAACTATGACTCATATTCCAATCTTGGATAGCACATCACAATGACACCTATCAGTTTATTACCACACAAATACGGCGTCCTCTACGGAGAGTCTGGCTTCGGTGCATTCCACAAAAGAAGTCACCAGATAGAGGCTCGGGTACCAAATTCTATAGTTGAATTTTTAAATCCTGAAGTTCAATAGGAGCCATTCGATATGAGATTTTAGAAATGGTTTTGTACCAGGTTCAAAGTCGATACAAAATTCAATATCACACTTTGGGAGTAAGCCAAGAAATTCTTTAGGAAATACGTCAGGAAACAAAATATTATTCAAATATGACGTATTAAAGTCCATGACATGGGTAAGAAAGCTTGACATCTGTTTTTCAATAAATGAATGGCTTTATGGCTTGATATGACAATTATTGACTTCAGTGGTTTGGTTGCTTGAATTCCAATAACAGGTTGTTTAGGAATATGAAAACTAACAACCTTACGAAAGCAATCAATTTTGGCATGATGAGTAGTTAATCAATCCCTAAAATCACATCAAAAGTAAATATCTTTAAAGAAATAAGGTCAACAGGTAATGTGATGGTGCCAACTTTTGGATCAAACAAGATTTATAAACAGTAGATGTAACGAAAGTTTCTCATAACGGAGTTTCAACAGATAAGTCAAAGTCTAATTTTCTCCGGAGTCAAGTTTAAACATTGAGTATAAGCAGGAGAGATAAATGAATGGGTAGAACCGGTATCTAATAAGGTATAAACTTCGTAAGAATTTATAATTAACTAACTCGTGCTAAATTCATTCGGGTTACTCGCTCTTTGAGAAGTCACAAAAAAATACTCTTCCTGAAACCACCGACCTTGTTTTGTCTGTATCCACCTTTGGTGCCACCGTCCCAGCTGGACTTGATTTCGCTACAGGACAAAATCGAGCTATGTGACCGTCTTTTCCACAACTAAAACATACCTTGGAAGGTTTTGAACAGTTTGGTCTTATGTGTCCCTCTTCTCCGCATCTGTAGCATCTAATTGGCGGTCGTTCTCCTCCCCTAGAATTTGTTGTTGGTGTTGTTGCCGATGTCTTCCCGTCATCTTTAAATCTTCTCTACATAGATCGGACATCTCTTTCCACAATATCAACGCGTCGTGCGGCTTTTACCCATGCATCACTCATTTTCACTCTTTTAGTTGTTTCTTCTTTCAGCTCAGATTCTAGCTTTATCATCTTATACTCTGCCAAAGAGTGCTTCTGCTCAAGCATCACATATCGGGTAACATAAGCTTGAATTGTTTCATCCTTTTGCTCCACGACCGCCTGCCGTTCTTCAACCTACTCTTCTAACTCATGAATACGATTTTACAATTCTATATTTGATCATAATACCTCTAATAAATTCTCCTCAGGTACTTCTTCTTCCTTTTCTTCCTCACTCTCAGATGTTACCTCTGCGACTATCTCGGGTGCAACTATCAATTCTTCACTTACCACATGGATATCTCTAATTCCTTCTTCGTCTAACATCACATTATCCTGGTTGGTGATTAAAGGTTGTCTCCACGATGCTCATTTACTCCACTGTTAACATTCTCAGTCGACATTCTCAAATACTGCCATAAAAAAAGGGTTAATTTAACAAATTAACAAATCACATAATACCCCTATATTTATGACCGATCAACAAATAAGCTTAGGTATGACACACTAGCGAAGAATTTACTCGTCTTTCCCCTCCTAGTTCTATTCCCCGATCTCCGCCAAAGATCATATCCCTAAGCTCTGATACCAACTGTGACGCCCCCAAAATAGGTCCAATCCACCCAACCTATTCTAAGTCGCCAAATATATGGTACAAGAAACAACTACAACTTCATTAATACAATTGTCGTGCAAAATACGATAACACATAAACTCTGGGTTTAATACAAATATTGTTCTTCTAGAAAATATCCACATTCAAATAAGTCATCAATTACAATTATTGATACACTATTTTACAAAAAAAGTGAGGACTACTAAACAACTGTCTTGAACCATCACTCCATACCCCGACTAGTTCCCACTATATTCTTGTATCCTGAGAGAAAAATGGAACAAAGGAAAAGGGTGAAATCTAATATACACACAAATTATCCTTAGTCTTCAACAGGAAAAAATCTAATAGAATACAATAGACAACCAGTTTAGATCACAACTGCAGCGGAAACAACAATTCTTAGAAGAGTTAAGTGAGATGAATCTACTATCATCTATGAATTTAAAAGTCCATCATCGATATGTTATCCCTGTAACATCAATCAATATACATTATAAATCAAATAGTTACTTTGCACTACAGGCCAAGATATTCATTAGTTGGTCATGTTCATCTCAACACATGTTCATACTTTGCACTACGGGCCAAAGATATTCATCAGTTGGTAATGTTCATCTAAACCACTGTTATCTTTGCACTACGGGCCAAAGATATTCATCAGAAAATCATTCATCTTTACACTACAGGCCAAATATATTCAGTTATATCATCATTAGGACTGAGGATGATGAAAAATATTTTAAAGAAAACGAATCTAGTGAAACAAAAGAACAAATATTAAGGATTCGTACTTTACACAATCCAAGTTCAAAAATACTTCATAAATAATCAGAGTGGAGTAAAAATTCAAGAATGATCAAAACATAGATCCAATCAAGATAGAATCATAACAGACGATCTTGGACATAGAAAAGAAAATTTAATTTTTCTGTGAATAGTGGACGTATTCGTGAATAGTGCCGTATACGTGAATAGTAACCTCCGACACCAAAGATAGAAATTTCACAAAATACATCATCATGCTTCGTGAATAGTACTCGTGTATAGTAACTCGTGAATAATAACTCATAAATAATACTCATAAATAGTACCCCAACATGAAAAAGTTTCAAATTGATAAAAAGTTCCAACCAATATTTCGGCATAATGATATTGAAGAAATAATATCACTTACGAAGAAAATAACATCCCTTACCTCGAAAAGACAGTACTTCTGACTGAAATACTGGATATAGTGCTGAAAAAACTTGCACCGTATAACAATACTCAAAGTACTAAAATACTCACAAAAATACGCTCAATATATCGAGAGAGAAAACTTGTTTCTGGTGTGATTTTCAATTCTAACCTAAGCACCCTATTTATAGGAATTGCTTAGAACACCAAAGTAGAAAATTTAATATAATAATAATATATATTTACAAATTTCTTATGCCCACTTTTACCAACTGAATTCAGCATTCAACACATTTATATCACATGTGGGACACTGACCAAAACGTTTTTCTTAAAAAAATAATTAAAACTTCAAAAATTAATTATTTCGAAACTTCGGAACTTCAATAATTCAAAATAAATAGCCCTTTTATCAAAAATTCGAATCTCGCGTTTTTTATAGGAATTCAATTCTCTACAACTTTGCAGAAGAAAGTTTTTCTAAATTCCAAACAAAAATTGACCGGAATCCACAAACGGACGATTTTACAAGCTCTAATCAAATTTCAGGCAAGAAATGGGGTCCACCGACACACAAAACATGTGTTAATCATTTAATACAACAAAAATACTCTTTCTCCTCATATAATCATATATCCCACATTCATTATAAAAATATCATCATTATTATATTATAATAATATAATAAAATATTATTTTATCAGAAAGATAACATATCAATTTTTAACAATTATCACTTTAAAAAATTTCTCCATTTATATCCACATAAAATCAATATTTTCCTCATCATATAAATCAATAATTAATTATTCACAAATAATATTACAGAATCACAGTACTGGCAACCAGACCGTTCCCAGGAAAGAGGGGGTTTTCCAATAAGGATCTCTCCTTACTGTCGCGCAATTAGGTGACCAAACCTCTCTTTAGACAGAACTTTCTAGACATTGCCAATAATGTTATCAAATAATATTATTCAGATAATATGAATTATTGCTTCGATAATGAAAAATATTGTGTAGTGGCAATTATTGAAACAACAGTAATATAAAATATCAACGTAGCAATTATTGAATATAAAATATTAACTGTAATTACTGTAACCATTATTGAGTAGTGCCTTCTTACGTAAGAATCAATAATTGGTGCAATACCGTGTGCTACTGTGCAACAACGCGTATTACTGTTTTTTAACCACCGGGTATTCCAACAGTATTAACGGTAACAACTACGCCGTTATTTATAAACAACTTATACTTGTCGTTTTCTTCATCCAATCGCTTTCCGTTATGGGTCCCACACAAGGCTGCGCTGTCGTACGAATATTCCCCGACATCAAGAATATTCCACGACCAAACGAATATTCTCCGACAATAATGAATATTTTATAACCACTTGCTTATTTAAAATATTTGCGCATTTTACCCATAACTAACCACATTAATCAAATCAACCCCTTACTATTTCAAAATAATAATTAGAGAAATTAAATCTTTATTTATAAAAAGTTGGGCTCTTACAGCAAATAACCCAATCCCCAAATTAATTATCAATACCCCATTGTACAGTGCCCCAAATGATCCGGTCAATGAACAACAAATCTATTAGACCAATATAGAAATTGCATTCCAGGAAAATATCAAAAACAAACCATATACAAGGAGTAATTTGAAGAGAAAAATGGGACACGTGGCTAACTTGAATTAATTCAGTAAAATGGAGATGGGGGAAAACTAACTTGAATGTAAATGAGAATGACAACAATAGATTGAATCCTGACATAATCACGAAGCCACGATTGTATACCCAAAATGCTCAAATCAGAACAAAGCATCATATACCGAAAAAACTCTAAATCTTATGAATTTCTTTGTAATTCCTTATGCAAAACTCAAAAATTTCATCAGATCTTTCCTTATCTTCTTTGTCTCTCATGCTTCTCTTCTAAATTTTTTTTTCTCTTTTAGCCGCCGCATGTCCACTTCGTTTTCTCAGTTCACATAGAATAGTTAGGTTTTACTTATTTATTTATTAACATATCCTATTAACTCTCCTAATTTAATAAGATTTATTAGTACCCACATTTAATTAAATTAAATCAAATTAATTTTTAAGGCCCAAATTATACTAAATTAATTTACCAATCACTTATTAATATTTATTAGCCCACGCAAATTAAATAACTAGTTTGACCCAAACATAAGAAAAGCCCAATTAAATATGGATTTAAATATTATTTATTTTTATTTTTATTTTTTTTTACCGGGTATTACATCATCTACCTCTTAAAAGGATTCCGTCCCCGGAATCAAAAGAATGAACGTACCAATTATCAAAAGATGCGAATACTCCGCTCGAATAGACTTCTCTATTTTCCAAGTAGCTTCCCGCTCCGAATGATTTACCACAAGACTATAACAAAAGAAGTTATCTTCCTCAATTTTTATTTAATCAGTTATTTCATTATCTACTAAAAGAATTTAATTTTTCAAACAAACAAGGAAAGAAAAGAGGGAAACAAAATCATTTACTTTTTCCAACATAAATACAACCGTATAAGATAAAATTAATTAATATTTAATTATTTAAAAAAAATGGGTTATTACATTTTTCACCCCTTAAAAATAATTTCGTCCTCGGAATTCAAATAAGCTACAAAAAATAAATAAATTTAGTTACGACGTAGCGTCTCCATTATAACGATCAACGCGTATAGTCATCGGTCCACGTAATTATCAATGTACTAGTAAAGATTCGCCAGCTACCGTGTCAAGCCTTGGTAAGGTTGTTCGTGTTGCATCAAATTAGATCACATGATCCATCGTTGGTGCGGCTGTCGCTAATATCTTTGAGTTTAATTCTTGTAAACGCACTCTTCGAAACATAATTTGAAATCATAAAAATTTCTCTTCATCTAAATACGATTCGAATAACCCAAAATATTTGAAATTATTTTTAATTCGTAAAACGTTTATGTTCCACACATGACAAAGATCTAACAAATTATTTTTGTTTAATTTACATAAAATCGATCATATAAAACTCCAAGGATATCAGATAAATCAAACAACTCAACAATTATATTAACTTTTTCCTAATCTTCTAGAGCTTCAAAATATTCAAACCTCAATTTGAACTAGTTAGTTCTTAAATATTATTATACCAAAGAATATACTACTAAGATCTCTTTATCGTCATATCAAACTCTAAGTCAAATATTCTACTATCTACATGAGCAAAATATAATATTCAAGATCTCTGAAAATTAATTAAATTTCATCATACTATCTAATCATATAATAAATCAATCATCCCTTATTGTAAACCTTAATCCAATAAATTTCAATGTCTCTCCATACCATCACAAAGAAAGTCCATAGAACATAACTCCAATATCCTACTAGAAAACAGCCACAAAATTGATCATTAACTCCAAATGATAAATCTAATTACCTCGAATATCAACAACTCAAATTACAAGAACTCTTCTATATTTAATAATTTTTATTTTATCATAGTATGCCATTAATACACAAACCTCAAATTATCCACAAGCTTAACATAAATCAAAACCTAACTCAAATCAAATGCTCAATTCAACGATCATAATTATTATCACAACAACAAAAAAACAACTCTAACAAATAATTTTTCCAAAATCAAATACTCATCGATTCAAATACTCACATCATAGTCGCGTCTCATATAGGAGCACTTCTTATTTGTACAAAGTATAACTTTATTCACCTCATGATTAAATGACAATTCTTAACTAATATCATTACTCAATCACCTTAATAAATCATTCCACTTTCCTCAAATCAACTACAAATTGAAAAGAAATAGACAGTTGGTCAACATAGAGACCAACCAAACAAAGGACAAAATCGAATCAAACTCATACGTCTACCCAATGGTTTATCCACAACTCACAGGTCAAACCTAAATAGGTTTTCTACAAGAAAGAACCTAAGCTCTGATACCATCTCTGTAACACCCCTTTCCCGAAAAAAAAGGAGGTCACGTGTAAAGCATAACAAACCTCAAAACTAAAAAAATAGAGCACTAATAACATAAAAATACTAATAGTGGTGATCCATTAATAGCGTACTAAATATAATTCTCCAAATAGAGTCAAAATAATCAAAACTTAAAATTCAAAACAACCTAGATGGTCAAATGCAACACTCTCATCAAACAACCTAAATTGTCAAAGACAACACTCTCATCACACTAGCCCTGAATCACCCCTGCAACCTTGCCGGAAGAAAAACACAGCATGAGCCAATTGCCCAGTACGGATATAGATACACAAAAGATATATAACTGATATACGAAAATAACTGAGACAAAATACTTAACAAAGTCTCAAGTAAAAATGTTGACGAAAATATAATCTCCAAAGATCTGAATGAAATATATCTGAATCAACAAAATTAATGAAACCAATAAACGAATAAAGAAATAACGAACTGAAGTAACTAACTCAATGAATTGAATTGAACAGAAAAAAACAAAACTAATACAATAAAATAATAGGCTGAAATAAATGGTTGGGGTTATTTCATACCGAGTGAGCTCAAAAATATATCTTGCCACACAGCAAGTCAAACTAATGTCACACAGGCAATTCAAAATAATGTCACACAGGCAAGTCAAATGATGCGACATAGGCAAGTCAAAATAATGCCACACAGACAAGTCAAATGATGCCACATAGGCAAATCACACATTTGACCGCGAATCCAAATGTATGCAAATCGGATAGGTGTGTTTGACACAACATAACCAATCCGCAGAACAGAAAACTAGGGTTAACCCATACGCCTCCCACAACAAAACACCAAATGGCCCACTTCCTCCAGAGCCCAAACGGAGACGCCGTGGACTAATCACAGTGCCACGGAAAGTGTCATGTCTCTCGTGCCAAGACGACATGCCTGTGGTACCCCCACAGGTGGTTATAGCTCCGGTATAACCTACGGTATATTCTAATAAAAATATCATGTCACAACACATGCGACATAATAGCAACAAAAGGGTTCTATATGTACATGTTAAACCGAATCAAATAATAGTCACAAGGTCTCAAAAAGAAGGTCGCAAACATGTACCGCTCTACAATTATCAAAAATAAATAGTACTAAACATGATAACCTAATTCAAAGAGTACAAATACGAGTCATATGTATCAACTCCAAAATGAAACTAATATATTTATTTCACATGAAACAATTATGTGAAATAATAACAGAATTCAAAATAAGGGACAAAACGAACAAATCAAATTTAACAAGGATGTCGTTGAAAGAGTACGGAATCCGTACCTGATATTTCCAAACCATTTATAGGACACTCCGCAAAATTTTATCCTCAAATGCCAACGATATTAAATACGAAACGTTATTCGCAATCTAAACATATTCACCTCAAATTAAAAACAATCCAAACTAATAATTCCAAAATAATTCATAATCTAATTAATATGTCTTTAATCGTCGCCTTTTATCAATTACTAATACTCCAAAACTTATATTCCAAAAATAACTTTTTAAATTCCTTCTGTCCGGGCAGATTTCATGATTAAAAAGAATGAACCAGTAGATGTCTAGCAAAATTGCACAGAAGAGAAGAAAGGCATAAGTTCTGGCGAGACTCTGACTGCTACTTTCAATTGCCACGAGCACAAATAACCCAATCCCCAAATTAATTAACAATACCCCATTGTACAGTGCCCCAAGTGATCCGGTCAATGAACAACAAATCTATTAGACCAATATAGAAATTGCATTCCAGGAAAATATTAAAAATAAACAATATACAAGGAGTAATTTGAAGAGAAAAATGTGACACGTGGCTAACTTGTAATCAATGACTATAGTATAGGGAAAGAACTTCAATGTTTATACATGCACAAAGAAGTAACAGAATTAATTTAGTAAAATGGAGATGGGGGAAAACTAACTTGAATGTAAATGAGAATGACAGCAACGGATTGAATCCTGACATAATCACGAAGCCACGATTGTATACCCAAAATGCTCAAATCAGAACAAAGCATCATATACCGGAAAAACTCTGAATCTTATGAATTTCTTTGTAATTCCTTATGCAAAACTCAAAAATTTAATCAGATCTTTCCTTATCTTCTTTGTCTCTCATGCTTCTCTTCTAAATTTTTTTTTCTCTTTTAGCCGCCGCATGTCCACTTCGTTTTCTTAGTTCACATAGAATAGTTAGGTTTTACTTATTTATTTATTAACATATCCTATTAACTCTCCTAATTCTAATAAGATTTATTATTACCCACATTTAATTAAATTAAACCCAATTAATTTTTAAGGCCCAAATTATACTAAATTAATTTACCCATCACCTATTAATATTTATTAGCCTACGCAAATTAAATAACTAGTTTGACCCAAACATAAGAAAAGGCCAATTAAATATGGATTCAAATATTATTTATTTTTATTTTTATTTTTTTTACTGGGTATTACATCACCTACCCCTTAAAAAGGCTTCCGTCCCCGGAATCAAAAGAATGAACGTACCAAATTATCAAAAGATGCGAATACTCCGCTCGAATAGACTCCTCTATTTTCCAAGTAGCTTCCCGCTCCGAATGATTTTACCACAAGACTTTAACAAAAGAAGTTATCTTCCTCAATTTTAATTTAATCAGTTATTTCATTATCAACTAAAAGAATTTAATTTTCCAAACAAAACAAGGAAGAAAAGAGGGAAACAAAATCATTTACTTTTTCCAACTTGAATACAATCGTTTAAGATAAAATTAATTAATATTTAATTATTTAAAAAAATGGGTTATTACATTTTTCACCCCTTAAAAATAATTCCGTCCTCGGAATTCAAATAAGCTACAATAAATAAATAAATTTAGTTACGACGTAGCGTCTCCATTGTAACGATCAACGCGTATAAGTCATCGGTCCACGTAATTATCAATGTACTAGTAAAAGATTCGTCAGCTACCGTGTCAAGCCTTGGTAAGGTTGTTCGTGTTGCATCAAATTAGATCACATGATCCACCGTTGGTGCGGTTGTCGCTAATATCTTTGAGTTTAATTCTTGTAAACGCACTCTTCGGAATATAATTTGAAATCACAAAAATTTCTCTTCATCTAAATACGATTCGAATACCCAAAATATTTAAAATTATTTTTAATTCGTAAAACGTTTATGTTCCATACATGACAAAGATCTAACAAATTATTTTTGTTTAATTTACATAAAATCGATCATACAAAACTCCAAGGATATCAGATAAACCAAACAACTCAACAAATTATATCAACTTTTTCCTAAATCTTCTAGAGCTTCAAAATATTCAAACCTCAATTTGAACTAGCTAGTTCTTAAATATTATTATACCAAAGAATATACTACTAAGATCTCTTTATCGTCATATCAAACTCTAAGTCAAATATTCTACTATCTACATGAGCAAAATATAAATATTCAAGATCTCTTAAAATCAATTGAATTTCATCATACTATCTAATCATATAATAAATCAATCATCCCTTATTGTAAACCTTAATCCAATAAATTTCAATGTCTCCCCATACCATCACAAAGAAAGTCCATAAAACATAACTCCAATATCCTACTAGAAAATAACCACAAAATTGATCATTAACACAAATGATAAATTTAATTACCTCGAATATCAACAACTTAAATTACAAGAACTCCTCTATATTTAATAATTTTCATTTTATCATAGTATGTCATTAATACACAAACCTCAAATTATCCACAAGCTTAACATAAATCAAAATCTAACTCAAATCAAATCAAATCCTCAATTCAACGATCATAATAATTGTCACAACAAAAAAAACAACTCTAACAAATAATTTTTCCAAAATCAAATACTCGTCGATTCAAATACTCACATCATAGTCGCGTCTCATATAAGAGCACTTCTTATCTGTACAAAGTATAAATTTATTCAACTCAATGATTAAATCACAATTCTAAACTAATATCATTACTCAATCACCTTAACAAATCATTCCACTTTCCTCAAATCAACTACAAATTGAAAAGAAATAGACAGTTGGTCAACATAGAGACCAACCAAACAAAGGACAAAATCGAATCAAACTCCTACGTCTACCCAATGGTTTATCCACAACTCACAGGTCAAACCTAAATAGGTTTTTTACAAGAAAGAACCTAAGCTCTGATACCATCTTTGTAACACCCCTTTTCCGAATTGCCCAGTACGGATATAGATACATAAAAGATATACAACTGATATACGAAAACAACTGAGACAAAATACTGAACAAAGTCTCAAGTGTAAATACTGACGAAAATATAATCTCCAAAAATCTGAATGAAATATATCTGAATCAACAGAATTGATGAAACCAATAGACGAATAACGAAATAACGAACTGAAGTAACTAACTCAATGAATTGAATTGGACAGAAACAAACAAAACTAATACAATAAAATAATAGGCTGAAATAAATGGCTGGGGTTATTTCATACCGAGTGAGCTCAAAAATATATCTTGCCACACAGGCAAGTCAAACTAATGTCACACAGGCAAGTCAAAATAATGCCACACAGGCAAGTCAAATGATGCGACATAGGCAAGTCAACATAATGCCACACAGACAAGTCAAATGATGCCACATAGGTAAATCACACATTGGACCGCGAATCCAAATGTATGCAAATCGGATAGGTGTGTTTGGCACAACATCACCAATTCGCAGAACAGAAAACTAGGGTTAACCCATACGCCTCCCACAACAAAATACCAAATGATCCACTTCCTCCGGAGCCCAAAATGGAGACGCCGTGGACTAATCACAGTGCCACAAAAAGTGTCATGTCTTTCGTGTCAAGACGACATGCCTGTGGTACCCCCACAGGTGGGTATAGCTCAGGTATACCCTACGGTATATTCTAACAAAAATATCCTGTCACAACACATGCGACATAATAGCAACAAATGGGTTCTATATGTACATGTTGAACCGAATCAAATAATAGTCACAAGGTCTCAAAAAGAAGGTATCAACATGTACCGCTCTACAATTATCAAAAATAAATAGTACTAAACATGATAACCTAATTCAAAGAGTACAAATATGAGTCATATGTATCAACTCCAAAATAAAACTAATATATTTATTTCACAGGAAACAATTATGTGAAATCATAACAGAATTCAAAATAAGGGACAAAACGAACAAATCAAATTTAACAAGAATGTCGCTGAAAGAGTACGGAATCCGTACCTGATACTTCCAAACCATTTATAGCACACTCCACAAAATTTTATCCTCAAATGCCAATGATATCAAATACGAAACGTTATTCACAACCTAAACATATTCACCTCAAATTAAAAATAATCCAAACTAATAATTCCAAAATAATTCATAATCTATTTAATATGCCATTAATCATCTCCTTTTATCAATTACTAATACTCCAAAACTTATATTCCAAAAATAACTTTTTAAATTCCTTCTGTCCGGGCAGATTTCATGATTAAAAAGATTGAACCAGTAGATGTCTAGCAAAATTGCATAGAAGAGAAGAAAGGCATAAGTTCTGGCGAGACTCTGACTGCTACTTTCAATTGCCACGAGCGCAAATAACCCAATCCCCAAATTAATTAACAATACCCCATTGTACAGTGCCCCAAGTGATTCGATCAATGAACAACAAATCTATTAGACCAATATAGAAATTGCATTCCAGGAAAATATCAAAAACAAACAATATACAAGGAGTAATTTGAAGAGAAAAATGGGACACGTGGCTAACTTGTAATCAATGACTATAGTATAGGGAAAGAACATCAAAGTTTATACATGCACAAAGAAGTAACAGAATTAATTCAGTAAA
Source organism: Panax japonicus (assembly GCA_020205505.1). Classification (NCBI taxonomy): domain Eukaryota; kingdom Viridiplantae; phylum Streptophyta; class Magnoliopsida; order Apiales; family Araliaceae; genus Panax; species Panax japonicus. Next base: position 75,686,634 of record CM035108.1, on the reverse strand, counting down.
ATGGAGATGAGGGAAAACTAACTTGAATGTAAATGAGAATGACAGCAACGGATTGAATCCTGACATAATCACGAAGCCACGATTGTATACCCAAAATGCTCAAATCAGAACAAAGCATCATATACCGGAAAAACTCCGAATCTTATGAATTTCTTTGTAATTCCTTATGCAAAACTCAAAAATTTCATCAGATATTTCCTTATCTTCTTTGTCTCTCATGCTTCTCTTCTAATTTTGTTTTCTCTTTTAGCCGCCGCATGTCCACTTTGTTTTCTCAGTTCACATAGAATAGTTAGGTTTTACTCATTTATTTATTAACATACCATATTAACTCTCCTAATTTTAATAAGATTTATTATTACCCACATTTAATTAAATTAAACCCAATTAATTTTTAAGGCCCAAATCATACTAAATTAATTTACCCATCACTTATTAATATTTATTAGCTCATGCAAATTAAATAACTAGTTTGACCCAAACATAAGAAAAGCCCAATTAAATATGGATTTAAATATTTTTTTTTTTTATTTTTTTTCCGGGTATTACAGGTTATGTTTGGAAAGTTTTTGGGAGAGTTATGGAGGAACTTGGATTGTTATGGCTGAGTGATGGAAAAAATGGGGCCATTTAGGCATTTGATTACTGCATTGGGATTGCTAAAATGCGCTAGAGCGTGCGGCTCTTGCCCTGGAGAGTCGCGGCCTAGGTAGAGCCCCGTGAGGACCGCGACTCTAGCTTGAGTTGTTTGCAGCTCTGATTTCGCGCACCCCCCTTTTTCTTGGCCTCCTTTTCCTCTTTTTCTTCCTTAAATATTTCAATTCACTTTTTTTTCCATACTTAGCCATTTTCATCCCAATTTTTTTTTCATTTTTCATGTGCCTCTCCTCAACCAATTCATGCCTTGAGTTCCATTCTTCTGATTATCCTTGCTAGTTTATGTTATTATATTGCTTTCAATATGTGTATCACCTAAAATTAACAAATTCTATTAAATTGCAAACATGATGAAATTTAATTAATTATAACAAATGACATGGTTTAAATTGAATCAACTAAATAAATTCTCATTGTAATTGTAACCCAATCGTTACCTCCCAGTAACACTTGTTTTTAAGTCATCAACCTTACCTTCATGTTTCATTTAATTGTGATCAGTTGATGAAGTGTCTTCAGTTGCGCATCCCCTATCCTTCCTTGCTTGACCAATTTCTTCCTTAATTCGCCACCTTGTTATCCTCTTCATCATTTTTTCTGTACTTTTTTGAGCTAAATAGCATTCCTCTACTTCGTTTGGGAACCTGAGAATGACAAACGCGTTGAAATTAATTTCTTGATCATTGAATCTCATGGTGAGTTCCTCGTTTCGAACATCTTTTCGATATCTTTCAGTTTCTATGAAGGGTCATCCCAAAATGAGTGGGATTTCCTGATCCTCTTCACAATCAAGAATAACGAAATCAACTAGGAACACAAACTTATCCACTTTTGCCAAAACATCTTCAATAACTCTTCTTGGATATGTTATTGATCGATTTGCAAATTTCAGAGTTATATTTGTTGGTTTAACCCCTTGTAATCCAAGATTCTTGTATATAGATAAAGGCATGAGATTGATGCTTGCGCCAAGATCACATAGAGCTTTCCCGACATACTGTTTCCCAATGGTACATGGTACTGTGAAACTCCCAGGATCTTGTAATTTAGTTGGTAACTTTCTTTGAATAACGGCGCTGCATTCTTTAGTCAATGCCACCATCTCATTCTCACCTATCTTTCTTTTCTTTGACAAAATCTCTTTCATGAATTTCACATAACTCGACATTTGTTCTAGTGCTTCAGCAAAAGATATATTGATCTGTAGCTTTTTGAAAACTTCAAGGAATTTAGAATATTGATGATCTAACTTGTGACTCTTCAACCGTCGGGGGTATGACAAGGGAGTTATAATTTCATATTCATTCTCTTCATTTTTTTCCAAGTTTGTCTCCTAATGCTCTTTTTCAACATTCTTGATCATGTCTATTATGACCTCTTCTTTCTTAGTGTTCACCTTATCTGCAAGTATGATGTCTTTTCCTTCAAAACTCTTACCACAGCTTAACGTAATTACCCTATATTGCTCGTGATTCTCTTTTCTTAGGTTTACATCGGTGTCACTTGGGAGTGTTTCTTGTGGACAGTTATTCATTTCATTTGCCAACTGCCCCATCTAGTTTTCCAAGTTCTGAATTGATCCTTCTAAGCTGTTGATTTTCGTATCATTATGAGTGATGTGCTTAGTTAATATTTCTTCCATACTTGGTTTCCTTTCTTGTTGGTATTGATATTGATTTTAAAAACCAGGTAGCGGGAATTGCCTTGGAGCTGAGTTATGATTCTGATTATTGCTCAATGAAAAATTTGGATGGTTTCTCCATCCTTGATTATATGTATTAGAATACATATCGTGCTTGTTTCCAAAGAAATTTACTGACTCTGTATATTGATTGCATATAAATTTGTTTGGTGATTTCCTACACATAACTCACATACTGCAGCTAACTGTTGAGTTGGCGTGTTACCCCATGTATCAAATTTCTTTGTTAATGATGGAACTTGAGCATCTAATGCAGTTAATGCATGTACTTCCAATATTCCTCCGGTTTTTGGCATGTTCATCCTAGCTGTCGGCCACTAATAATTATTTGCAGCCATAGTTTCTAACAAATCATAAGCTTCATCGACATTTTTCGCCATCAAGGCTCCTCCTACAGCTTCGTTAATACTTGTATGTGTGATGTTGAATAACCCATTATAAAAAGTCTGAACTTACAGCCATTTAAGAAGTGCGTGATGTGGACATCTCTTTAGCATATCTTTCAACCGTTCTCATGCCTCATACAATGATTCAAAATCTTGCTGATTAAATGATGATATATCATTCCTCATTCCGTGTCGTGATTGAACTTGTTGGTAACGAATGCAACCAACTCTTCTCCTTGTCACATATCTCCGCAAACTCCATTATACTTAAAAGTATCACATATCTCCAAAAACTGACAAGGTGGTCATTCGGGTCATCATTCAGTAGCCCTCCAAATTAAATTGAGTTTTGTGTCATTTTTATTGTCCTTGGCTTGATCTCGAAATTATTTGCATTAATTGTAGGCCTTCAAATGCTTGAATGAATCTCTGTCACGTGTGTCATAACATAATCCTTAAGAGATTTTTGCGACTCTTTGGCAGCCATTTTCTCTCTACTCTCCTTACAGTATTTCAGCAACCGTTGAAATCGTTTTTCTATATTGTCCTCGTACATTAGCGACTTTGGATGTTTCGACTGCATTTGCATACGCGGGTCAAAAAAATATGTAATAAGAGACAAAATACGTAAAAGAAAAATAAAGTCTAAATTAAAACTAACTGATGGAAATTAATATTAGAAACTTAAGTTGTAAATTGCTTCCCGACAATAGCGCCAAAAACTTATTTTCCTAAAACACTACTAGCAATTACACACAAGTATACATTATCACGTATGCAATATTGTAGCAAATAGAGTATAGTTCCCACGAAGAGCAATGTGTAACTTAACTATCAAGTACCAACTATGAACCAATTTAATTCTATTTAGACAAATGAAATGAATAATTAAGCTAAGTAATAAATTATTATTTCTATGAATAAAAACATTAAGGAATCAACTTCCTCCGATGAATCAATAAAGTAATATTATTCTTATTTCATTGAATTGATTATCAAGAAATGCCAACGAAAAATCACTAATAGTTAATATAATTATTTTCCAAATAACTAAATCACATACCTATTATTATTAAATTCTCTATATTCCTATGAGAAAGAATAATAATAAATTCATTAAGATTCATTTTCCACTAGTTGATCGCAGTATTCAAGTATATTTTTATCATGTCTACAAATTATCATTCATTCCGAGGAAGAATTACTAATCACAACTTACTATATCCATATCTTAATTTAAAATTTATTGACAAATTTCATCTAAATCCATCCAATGTTTTTTGATCAGACAATTATAACAATAAGAGCAAGACATAATAAACAATCTCATTCCATAATCAATTCAATTGAAAATAAAAGTAAATAATTAAATTAAATCGTCATCGGGTTCCATTGAATCCTTAATTAATAAATTAGTTCATAATAAAAGCTAAAAACATAAATGATTTGTTAAGAGTCATTCTAAATACAAGATATAAGAGTAAAAGAAGAGAATAAAACTCTGGTGAATTTCGCCTCCTTTTTCAGCTCCCGCTCTTGCTTCTCAAATTGAACTCTCAAAACCCTTATTTTCTCTACTTACTATTCTACCTCAACCAACTAATAAAAACGATCATCATTCTAATTATTATCATTATTTATTATTAGTATTCCTCTTGATTCCTAGCTTGTTTTTGCCCATATGATTCACTTGAAGTCCAGCTACTTCATTTTCCTTTCGCCAAACAATTTTTATAACATGTAGCTTATATCAAGGCTAAAGTTACAATATTTTACATCATTTACACTAGCACAGGCTGGAATCCATTATCAACATAAAATTACTAAAATGAAATAAAATAATACTAAAAGACTTGAGAATAAGAAAAATAATTAAGTCAAGACTACCAAATTCATTGATATAAAATCTGCTTATTAATTACCTAGAATCCGTTTTAGTTTAGGAAACTTATATTTCCTAGTTATACTCAATTTAGTATTTCATATCCTATTTGGTTACGAAATTTTCCTATGACCTATAAATAGGTAAAATGCAAATGTGGCCCCTGAACTTTAAGTGTTTTTGGGTATTGAGCTTTTTTTTTGTCAACGCAAATCGAGCCTCTTTATATTCAAAAATTTGGATATTAAACCTTCAGGTACCACATGGCCGTTGACCTGCTGACGTGGCACACATGGCACCGCTGATGTGTACTTTTCTAAAATTAATTCTCAAAAATTTGTTACTCCAAAGAATTGAACCCAAGACCTCCAATTTGAAATTTTGGTCAAAAGACCACCAAAGAACCACATGTATAACTGTTAGATTAGCCCAAGAAATAAGTTTTGTACTAAATTAATTATTATTATTATTATTATTATTATTATTATTATTATTATTATTATTATCATCATCATCATTATTATTATTATTATTATTATTATTATTATTATTATTATTATTATTATTATTATTATTATTATTATTATTATTATTATTATTATTATTATTATTTTCGTTGTTGTTGTTATTATTATGGTTATTATTATAATTGTTTTTATTATTATTGAAATTTTTATTATTATTATGGTTATTATTATTATTATCGTTATTAGTATAAATATAATTTACTATTATTATTTATTCTTTATTATTATTATTTTATTATTATAATAATTATTATTACAAATTAATTTTGTAATAATAATAATAATAATACTAACAATAATAAAAATAATAATAAAATTTATTATTATTATTATTTATTATTATTATGGTTATTATTATTATTATTATGGTTTTTTATTATTATTTATTTTTGTTATTGTTGTTATTATTATTATTATTATTATTAATATTATTATAATTTATTATTTATTATTATTATTGTGATTTTTATTATTACAAAGTAGTAGTAATAATAATAATAATAATAAATAAATAATAATAATACTAAAAATAATCATTTATTATTTTTATTGTTATTATTAGTATTATTTATTATATTATTATTATTATTGTTATTATTATTAATATGGTTATTATTATATTTATTATTTATTATTATTAATGTTATTATTGTAATTATTATTATTACAAAGTAATTTTGTAATAGTAATAATACTAATAATAAATAAATAAATAAATATATAAAAATAATAATAACAATAACAATAACAATAATAATAATTATTATTAATAATAATAATAACAATAATAAAGAATAAATAATAATAATAAATTTTAAAATTTTATTATTTTTATTTAAATTATTAATATTATTATTTTTGTTGTTATTATTATTATTATCATTGTTTATTATTTATTATAATTACTATTTATTATTATTAATATTACACTTAGGAAAATAATAATAAAAAAAATTATTATTGTTATTATTGTTATTATTGTTATTATTGTTATTTATTAGTATTGTTATTATTAATATTAATATTATTATTATTATGGTTATTATTATTATTATTATTATTTTGGTTATAATAATAATAATAATAATAATAATAATAATAATAATAATAATAAATTGATTTAGTACGTAACTTATTTCTTGGGATGATCTTATAGTTAATCTTGTTGTGTTTCAGTGATCTTTTGACCAAAATTTCAAATTAGAGGTCTTGGGTTCAATTATTTGGAGTAACATATTTTTTAGGAAATAATTTTGGAAAAGTACACAGCGGTGCCATGTTAGCAAGTCTACGCCCATGTGGCACCTAGGAGCTCAATACGTCAGTAGATCAACGCTCATGTGGCACCAGGGGCTCAATATCCAAATTTTCGAATAGAAATGGGCTCGATTTGCAATAACCAAAAGAAAGGGGCTCAATACTCAAAAACGCATAAAGTTCAGTGGCCACATTTGCATTTTATCAGTCTATAAATATAGGTGCTTGGTTTTTGGAGAAGAGACATTTAGAAGTACTCTAATAATTCTCATAGTTCTCTCTTTATGTTGTATTCTTCAGAATTTATTTAGTGGACTTCTTCCTTTTTATGTGGTTTTTTCTCGAGTTGAGTTTCCGTGTAAAACCTTGTGTTATTGTCTTTTTATTTCTGTTGATTTATTGTGTTTGTCATAGTTTGTCATAACATGTAGTTTCTTATGGAAAGTGATGTGAGAAAAATAGAACGACATTATGAAGAAGCAGATATAAAACTCTAAAAAGTGACTAAAGACTCATCAAGTGATGTAGAATATATTTGTTGTAAAAAGCCTTTTCATTTGAAATGGTAGAAGTCCTAAAAGAATATATTACTTTTATTTTTTTGGATTTACATAAAAACTATCAAGTCGGTTGCTAATTTTAAAAAGTATCATGAATTATATAGTTTTGTAGGAATCAAATCGAGTCGTAACTAGATCGTATGATACAGTGTCATTTTCGATTCACCCTACGATACGTATCAAATTGTCTTCATCGCATCGTACGATACATATCGTGTATCGTATCATACGACATGTATCGTGTATTATATCGTATTGTATGATACATAATGCGTATGGTACGATTTTGATAACTATGAACACAACACTAATGAGTTTGATATTCAGAAAGTGAAAAAGTGGAGAGACGCATTAACTAAAGCTGCATCTCTCGTGACATGTTTTGAAAGATGAAGAAAATGGGTAAATAAACTGTGCAGATCTTATTCTCTATCTCCTTAAATGAGTTATTTGCTTAAAGTTGCATAAGTGATTTGAATTTTTGTTTTTCTTCAGTAAATTATGTGCTTAGTCATCTAATCCAAATTCTGTGTTCAAAGCTTGACAAATATTTTGGCAAACTTCACTAGAAAACACATAATAACTTAAGTAATTTACTTACTCTATTTACAAAATAATCATCGATTATTTCTGCTGTAACATACTCATCTCCCAACTACTTTATCAGATTACATCATGAATATTACTTTTTTTGGGGATGATTTTTTTTGCAGGAACAAAGCGAGATTTATTGAAAATATTGTTAGGAATGTTCGACCTGAAGTAAACTTGAGATGCTTGAATGTTCCCGAGTATCTAATTGGTGTAGATTCTCATGTTAACTGCATAAATAAGTTACTGAGCATTGGTCCAAATGATGTACGTACAATTGGGATCTATGGGACTGGGCGGAATCGGGCAAAACTACCGTTTCCAAAGTTGTATACAATAAACATTTAAAAGACTTTGAAGCCTAGTGCTTTTGTTGAGAAGATCAAAGATGTTTCAAAACAGCCAGATGGTCTACTTTGTTTACAAAAGAATCTTCTCAATCAACTTCAGAAAAAAAATATTTTGATTTCTAATAGTGATGAAGGAATCAATTGGATAAAAAATATTTGTTATTCTATAAGGGTTTTGATCTTACTTGATGATTTGGACGACTTAAATCAGGTAAATCAATTAGCAGGACATAAAAGTTGGTTCAGTACAGGAAGCATAGTCATCATGGTTACAAGAGAGGCGAAGCTGCTTAAAGAAGCACAAATAGATCATACGTATGAAATGAAGGTATTGGATAAGGATAAGTCTTTAGAGCTCTTTAGACGGCATGCAATTGGAGAAGAAACTCCGTCCGAAGATCACATATCGCTTTCAATAGATATATATAGCAAGATATTGCGGAGGCCTTCCATTAGCTCGAGGTTATTGGTAGTCATTTGCGTGGGGAAAACATGACGTATTGGAAAAATGCCTTGAAGGAGTTTCAAAGTAAACCCCATAAGACGATTCAGGATAGTCTTAAAATAAGCTATGACGCACTTAGCAAAGATAGAAAGAAAATCTTCCTTGATGTTGCATGATTTTTCATTGCGTGGAAGACAAAATATTTAGTTAAGTTTTGGGATGGTTGTGGGTTCTTCGCTGAAAATTCTATTAGAGATTTGATGTACAAGTGTTTATTAAAATTTGATGAGAAGAACTGTTCATGATCTTGTTCGTGATATGGGTAGAGCAATTGTTGTTGAAGAATCTGACAGTTCGCTTAAAATGCCCAGCCGATTATGGATTCATCAAGAAGTACGTGATCTGCTACAACACCCGAAGGTAAAAGGAAAATTCATAATCTTTTGCAGTTAAATATTTACAATGTTAAAAATTATTGTAATTCATTTGAAATTTAGAGCATATAATTCTCACACTCACCCTACTCTTACTCAGGGAGTAGAAGCAGTTGAAGGAATTAGCTTAGATCTCTCCAATTTACAGTCTATTACATTGGAGACCAAAGCCTTTGAAGCGATGCACCAGTTACGATTTCTTGAAATTTACAATGTTGATGTTACTGGATCTTTTGAACATTTATTTGGAAAGCTAAGGTGGCTCAGATGGCAATCCTGTCGTTTGAAGAGTTTACCCTCCAATTTTCATCCTAGAGAAATTGTTGTGCTTGACATGAAATACAACACAATCAGTAAGCTATGGGAGGGGGTGAAGGTATGAGATTACTCAAAACATTGTTTCCTCTCTTTATTTAAGGTCTCATGTTTAAATCTTGCTGCATAATTTTATTTTTATTTTTTGGAAAGTGTGGTTGAAGATATTAATTAATTTCATATTTCTGTGTTTTTACACAGCATCTAAACAATCTGAAGATCCTAGATCTCTCATACTGTAAGTCCTTGGTGGAGACCCCAAACTTTACTGGCATACGAAGTCTTGAGCGCTTAATGCTTAGAGATTGCAAAAGATTGTCAACGTTCGATCCATCAATTTGCGAGCTCAGATCACTAGAAGAATTAGATGTCTATGGTTGCTCAAATCTGCACCGATTTCCAGAGCAATTGGGGGAGCTGGAATGCTTGATAAGCATGTCCAATCTGAGATCACTAAAAAAGTTATATATGGGTGGTTACTCAATTCTGCGCAAATTGCCCGAGCGATTGGAGGAAATGAAATGCTTGCTTGACTTGGAAATAAGTGATCAATATAACCTCACAAATCTTCCGGCAAGCATATGCTATCTGAGAGGACTAAAAAAATTAAAAATTAAAGGTTGCTCAAAGCTGGAACGATTGCCAGAGAAATTGGGGAATTTGGAATGCTTGCTGGACTTGGATTTAAGCAAGTGCAAGAACCTTATAAATCTTCCAACAAGCACTTGCAATATGACATCACTAGAAAAATTAAATGTCGATGGCTGCTCAAATCTAAAACGATTACCGGAGGGGATGGGGAATTTGAAAAGGTTAAGAACTTTGAATGCAAGTAAAACAGGGCTCGAGGAATTACCTGATTCAATAGGACATTTAAGTAGTCTGGTTCACTTACATTTGAGTGAGTGTAGGAATATTAGGACTCTTCCCGATTGCATTTGCAATTTGACATCTCTACAAGTATTAAATATCGATTACCGCTCTGGACTGCAACAATTACCGGATCGATTGGGGAATATGGTAAGCTTAAGGAATCTGGATGCATCTAAAATTGGGTATCAACAGTTGCCTGATTTTATCAAAAATCTGAAGAAACTTGAAAGTTTATCTCTAAGTCTTCTGCATAGAGGTCCTCAGTTAAGAGCCTTAGACTCTTGCAGTTAATTAGTAAAAGTTCTGTTAGATTGGATAGTTGACAGAGGCCGGAAGGTAGGTTACAGAAATCGTTTCCACTTAAATCCAAGAATTGCAATGAAAGTAAACAGATTCTGATATCATCTGGAATGTCCTCGTCATGCAGACCAGAATACGAGAGTTCCAATCTTTTCAAATAACTTTTGGAAGGTAGGACGCCACAGTTCCTACTCGATCGAGGATTAAAAATGGGCCGATTAATCGAGGAATTGAGTTTTTCTCTCTTTCCAAATCTCGTAACTCCTTTCCATGGAGCAACACGCAACAACGCATGATCTCCTATATCGAATTCCACGTCCTTTCGATGAAGATCAACATAACTCTTTTGTCAATCTTGTGAGTTTTTATACGTTGTCGGATCGTTTGAATCTTTTCCGTAGTCATACGTACCAACTCCGGTCCCAACAACGTTGCTTCACCCACCTCATCTCAGCATACTGGAGAACGACACTTTCTTCCATACAACGCTTCGAATGAAGCCATGCCAATACTTGCTTGATAATTGTTGTTGTAGAAAAACTCCACCAATGGTATGAACTTGTCCCAACTTCTCTTGAAATCAAGGACACAGAGTCTTAATAAATCTTCAAGAGTTTGAATAGTCCTCTCCGACTGTCCGTCTGTCTGAGGATGATATGCCGAGCTAAATCGTAAGTCTGTGCCCATAGCTTTTTGCAAACTAACACAATATCGTGAAGTGAATCTTGTGTCTCGATCAGAAACTATGGATAACCGCATACCATGGAGTCTTACAATCTCGTTTATGTACATACGAGCAAGACGTTCAAGTGTATAAGTTTCTCGTATCGGTAAGAAATGAGCAGACTTGGTCAATCTATCAACAATGATCCCAAATCACATCTATGCCTTGAGAAACCTTAAGAAGACCGGTAACGAAATCCAGGGTAATGTGCTCCCTACTTCCATTCTGGAATTTCAAGTGGTTGCAATGGACTTTTCGGTACTTGATGCTCCACTTTAACTCGTTGACAAGTTAGACACCTAGAGATAAACAACGCTATCTCTCTCTTCATATTGCTCCACCAAAATATATGACGAATATCATGATACATTTTGGTACTCCAAAGATGGATTGCAAACAGGTGTGTTGTGCGCCTCCATCATGATTTTATACTTTAAATCAGGGTCGTTTAGAACACAAAGTCTGGAGTTGACTCAAAGTATTCCTTCTTCATCGATTCTTGCTTCCGGCATAACACCTTCTTGCACTTTCTTCCTCATACGCATCAGCTCCAGGTCTGTAACTTGAGCAGCTTTAACTTTATCGATTAAAGTCAGTTCTACTCGTATATTCGCCATCATCACATGGGTCCCTTGAAGTCTTTAACTCTATCTCCATCCTTTGCAAGTCACACAAAATGGGCCTTTGCGTTGACAATATCGCACTCGTACTTGCATCTTCTACTCAATGCGTCAGCTACCACGTTCGCTTTTCCAGGATGGTATTGGATGGTATGATCATAATCTTTCAACAGTTCAAGCCAACGTCATTGTCGCATGTTGAGTTCCTTTTGAGTAAAGAAATATTTGAGGCTTTTATGATCTGTAAAGATCTCCACCTTCTCCCCATACAAGTAATGCCTCCAAATCTTTAGTGCGAAGACAACAGCTGCCAACTCTAGATCATAAGTAGGATCATTCCTCTCATATTATTTGAGTTGTCTTGAGGCATAGGCTATGACTTTTTCATGTTGCATGAGAACACATCCCAACCCTTTGCCCGAAGCATCATTGTAGATGACAAATCCCTTTGAGCTAGATGGTATTGTTAGAATATGTGCCAAAATGAGTCTCCTCTTGAGTTCTTAAAAACTCTTCTCACATTCTTCGCTCCAACCGAAATTTGTATCTTTCCGAGTCAGCTGAGTCAATGGAGTAGCGATTCGAGAAAATCCTTCCACTAATCTCCGATAATAACCAGCTAAACCGAGAAAGCTACGTACTTCGGTCACTGATTTAGGTTGCTCCCAGCTTTGAATTTCTTCAATCTTTGCTGGGTCAACAGATATTCCATGACTTGATACTACGTGCCCAAGGAATGCTACTTCCTCAAGCCAGAATTCGCATTTCTTCAACTTGGCATAAAGCTTGTATTCACGAAGCTTTTGGAGTGTCAGCCTCAAGTGTTGCTCATGATCTTCACGGCTTTTGGAATAAATAAGGATGTCATCAATAAAGACGACCACAAAGTGATCCAAATATTCCTTGAATACTCGGTTCATCATATCCATGAAGGCAGCAGGAGCATTAGTCAATCCAAAGGACATGACTAGGAATTCATAATGCTCGTACCGAGTTCTAAAAGCCGTCTTTGGAATGTCATCGGTTCTAATCTTCAATTGGTGATATCCGGAACGAAGATCAATCTTTGAAAAGAATTTGGCTCCTTGCAACTGGTCAAACAGGTCATCAATACGTGGCAATGGATACCTATTTTTGATGGTGACATGATTCAACTCCCGATAATCAATACAAAGTCGCATACTCCCATCTTTCTTTTTCACGAATAGAACAGGAGCACCCCAAGGAGAAGTACTAGGACGAATAAAGCCAATGTCTAACAATTCCTGCAGTTGGGTCTTTAACTCTTGTAGTTCAATAGGAGGCATTCGATATGGGGCTTTAGAAATGGGTTTTGTACCGGGTTCAAGGTCGATACAAAATTCAATTTCACGCTCAGGGGGTAGGCCAGGAAGTTCTTCGGGGAATACGTCAAAAAATTTATTAACAATAGAAATATCGTTCAAAACTAACGTATTTTTGTTTAAATATGTGACATGAGCTAAGAAAGCTTGACATCCGTTTTTCAATAAACGAATAGCTTTATGGCTTGAGATGACCGTGATTGATTTTAATGGTTTGGTCGCTTGAATTCGCATAATAGGTTGATTAGAAATATGAAAGCTAACAACCTTACGAAAATAATTAATTTTTGCATGATGAGTAGTTAACCAATCAATCCCTAGAATCACGTCAAATGCAAGTATTTTCAATGAAATAAGATCTACAGGTAATGTGAGGGTACCGATTTGAACCAAACAAGACTTATAAACAGTGGATGTAATGAAGGTTTCTCCCAATGGAGTTTCCACAGATAAGTCAAAGTCTAATTTCTCCGGAGTCAAATTTAATCGATGAGCGCAAGTAGGAGAAATAAAAGAATGGGTAGAACCGGTATCAAATAAAGTATAGATTTCGTTAGAGTTTATGATAAGCTTACCCGTGATGACCTCATTCGGGTTCCTTGCTTTCTGGGAGGTCACAACAAACGCTCTCCCTTGCACTACCGGTTTTGACTTTTCTGGGACAGCCTTTGGTGCCTCCATCCTAGCTGAATTTGTCTTCGGTGTACGACAAAATTGGGCTAAGTGACCTTCTCTTCCACAATTATAACATGATTTGGACGACATCGCGCAGTTTGGACTGATGTGCCCCTCCCCTCCGCATTTGAAACATATGATAGGTGGTCGTTCTCCTTCCTTAACGACAGGTGCTGGTGCTGACGTCTTTCCATCATTGTTGAATCTCCTCTTCTTGAAATGTCCATTCTTATTGTTTTGGCCCTGATTACCACCGAAGTGGTTACCATTTCTGGTCTGTTGATTCCCTCCACGCTTGTTGTCATCGCTTCGATGACTGCTCTCGCTGGTATTATCATTTTGCCGATTGTTCTCTTTTAGTTACGTTGACTCGTTATCGCGCTCCACTAACTGATCCCTATTTATAACATCTGAATATAAACATAGTTTATGAGAAATAAGATGTTAACGTATCTCCGGCTTCAAACCTCTTAAAAACATCCGTGTCATTCTCTCTTCATTATCCACCAAGTGGGACGCAAATTGGGATAACTCCGCAAATTTAGCCTCGTATTGCGACACGGTCATATTGTTTTGTTCCAACTTGATAAACTCCGCCTCCTTCATGTGACGAATACTTTTGGGAAAGTATTTGTCGTTGAACAGCTCTTGGAACTTCTCCCAAGACATCTTCTGTATGGTAGGTTGAGTACGTTTTATCGATTCCCACCAGTAATCTGCCTCTTCGCGCAACATAAAGGCGGCAAAGGGAACTGTTTGCTCCTTGGAGCATCCCAAGACATCAAATATCTTGATGATCTGCGTTATCCTTGCTTCCGCCATAAGTGGTTTTGGCTCTCCCTTAAACTCCGGTGGTCCCAACTCCTTGAACTGTTTAGCGGTGACCGCCCGAGAGTTTCCAGTGTTTCCACCTGTATTTTGGACAGGAGCCGCTCTCGCCTGCTATTGCATGAATTGCATAAATCCCCTGAATATTTGATCATTCATCATTTGGTCAGTGTTGTTGTTTGCATGAGGATTGTCACCTTCCTGATGCACATTATCATGATTATTGATATGTGGTGAATCAACGGTCGCTTGTGCTCCATTGCTATTCTCAACATTCTCGGATGTCATTTTCAGATACTTCCACAAAACAATGGTTAATTGACATGTAACATAGTATCCCTAAATTCTGACCGAACAATTAAATACCACATAAACTTAGGTAGGTCATACTAGCGAAGGAATTCCCCGTCTCTCCCCTCCTAGTATTATTCTCACATCTTAGCCAGGGATCATATCCCTAAGCTCTGATACCAACTGTGACGCCCCCAAAATTAGGTATACATCACCCATCTTGGGTCGTCAGATACATGGTACAAAATTTAAATACAACTATCGTGTACAATACGACAAAACATAACTGTGAGTTTGAATACAATTATTGTCTACTAGAGATTATACAAACTCAAAAGGAGTCCTCAATAAAATTATTAACACACTATTTCACAGAATAGTAAGGACTACTAATGATATCCTCTGGACCATCACTCCATACACCGACTAGTCCCTGCTATGTTCTCATTTCCTGAAGAGAACATTGAAAGAAAGGGTGAGCTCAACTAGCCCAGTAAGAAATATTATGACTAAGATAATGCAGAATAAATTATCGTTAGCCTTCAACAATGTTAAATTGATAAAATATAACAACATCAAGTTTAACTGCAACGGAACAAACAATCCATTAAAAGAGTCAAGTAGAGAATAAAATCTACTATCTTTTATGATTTAAAAGGTTTTTCATGACTTTTATCGCTGTGAATCAGCTTAATAAATAATCCACATCATTGAATCACTCATGCACTACGGCCAAGGATATTCTTTAGTATCACGACCACAAATTATCCATGCACTACAGCCAAGGACATTCATGTATTTATTAATGTTCATAATCATGCCAAAAACTATCCATCAATGCACTACGGGCCAATGATAACTTTTATCACATCATTTGTAACATTACGGTCATGATTACACCGAATAATCCTTGGTCATAATCATACCAAGTCCATCTATACACTACAGGCCACAGATGACTTTCAACATAATATAAACATGTGGATGATGACAATGATATAAGAATTCAATAAAACAAGTTCAAGAATTAATTTATCCAGGAATTAATAAAGTCCAAATTGTCAACATGATACTTCTTTGTAGAGTAAAATTCAAGAATGATCAGAAGAATATTTCCATGAAAAGATACTGGATGAAGCGCAAATATCAAGGATATTCTACTAATTTCATGGAGTATAGAAGTCAAAACATTAACCAACTGAGTATAATAAAGAATGGAATAACAAAAGAAATCACCATGCATGCGATACTTCGCATAGACAGGTTATTCCAACAGAATAATAATAACGGAACCAGGTCAGACAAAATTTGCACCGACAGGATGTTCCAACAGAATAATAATAAAGACGGAACCAGGTCCGGTGTAAAACATACAGACAGGATGTTCCAACAGAATAATAATAAAGACGGAACCAGGTCCGGTGTAAAACACACAGACAGGATGTTCCAACAGAATAATAGAAGAATGTCACCAAGTATAGGGTAAACCGTGTATACAGGTTATTCCAACAGAATAATAAGCAATAGAATAACAACAATTCTCTTCATGAATAAGAAATAATAACACCCCTTACATTAGTAGTAGATTGAATACTGCAGTAGTGTAGTAACAAAATACTCTTCTTCTTTCTATCTTATTCTCTCTATACTTTCTCTCTCTATAGCTTGAATGAATTCGTGAAAAATAATGAAGCACTAGGCCTCTATTTATAGAAGATTTATAGCTTAGCACTTGAAATGTGAAAAGGCAAGTGGCTTGACGACTGGTGATGTGAAAAGAAAAGTGGTTTGACGCCTGTAATGTGAAACAACAATTGGTTCGACGCCTGTAATATGAAACGGCAAGTGGTTTGACGTCTGGTAAAGGTAGTTACTATTGACGAAGGTAATTACTATTGATGAATGTAATTACTATTGACGAAGGTAATTACTATTGACGAAGAAACTCTTAGATGATGACATATGGGCCCCCCATAAATTAACCAAACTTACCACAGCCGTCTCATAATAGACTCTTTATATACATCAAGAATTGAATAAATATTACCACAAATCATTTTATTTTAATCAACACATATTTAATCTTTCAACAATTATTAATCATTTATAACTTGTCGTCTCAATTATTGATTTAATAATATAATATATTATACAGATGATACTGTGACAATAATTGAATCAATAATATAAAAGATATAATGCAGCAATTATTGTAGCAATAATTGAGTATAGCTGAGTGACTTCTCACGTAAGCATCAATAATCAATACTGTGTGCTACTATGCAACCACGCGTATTACTGTACTTTTACTACCGGGTAGTTCAACAGTTTATACGGTAACACCTCCGCCGTTATTTTCATAAAGTATTTTTGTCGTTTTCTCAATCCGAAAATAATTCCGTTGTGGGGTCCACCAATGATTGTGCCGTCGTACGAATATTTCCCGACAAAAAGAATATTCCCCGACCAAACGAATATTTTATAACAATTTGCTTACTTTGCAAAATTTATAAATATTACCCACAACTATAACATTATATCAAATTTACTCCATAATATTCAAAAATAATATTTATAGAAAATTCATCTTTATTTATAAAAGTTGGGGTCTTACAATAGTTCTCAAAGGAACCTTAGTGGTTCAGTTGCAAACTGGTCTGTTGGGCCTATATCCATAATAGACATCCTACTCATTGGGTAGAAGAGTGGAGTATGAGTTGTTTAGTCTCCTAACCACTTGAAATCTACCGAGTCTTTTACTTTACGCGCGTTATTTACATTATGCAAATTATAACTGTCATATTTGTTATGTGTTTATCTATTCATAGAACTAATTTTAAGAACTGAAATTTCTTATTAAATCTTCAAGGGAAGTTTTCAAACTTATATTTTGTCGTGCATAAATAATCTTGATTAATTAATTATTTGGTAATACTCAAATAAGTAATTGAAAATGTTTTAAAGATCTATTCAACCACATTCTAGATCTCTATTATGCCTTTGGAAAATAACAACTATGTTACTAAATATAGTTTTTGATTTAGATTGATAAATATTCAAAATTGATTTCCGTAGGAAAAATAAAGGGTCAAACAAAAAAAAAATGACGAACCAAATTATCTATTTAATTATAGTGTATCTGTGTGTATGTATGTATGTATATATATATATATATATATATATATATATATATATATATATATATTAATAACTGAATTAATATTATGTAATATGCTCTTATTAATTATTTGATTATGTCCTTATAAAATTATACTACTAATTCTTGTTTCCTTATAAAATTACGATACTAATTTCAGTTTCTAATTTAGATTGATAAATAATTTAGGTTGACTTAAAGTAAAAAAAGGCAAAAGTGAAACCAAAAAAGGCGGATAAATCAAATTGTCTATTTAATTATAGTATAAATTATAGTATAAATAGTTAGATAGATAGATAAATTACATAATAAAAAAATAATAACACGATATATGAATAATAGCATCTTCACCCATGCAAAACATGGGATTTTACTATAAAGTTATGATATTGTAAAAAAATTATAAATATATTATTAGATTTATTAGGTAAAATAGTTCTAATAACTAAATAATTTCTTTCTAAAATTATAGTACTTATACTTGAATATAAGTACACTTATCAATCCAACCTGATCATTAAGTTATTTAGATAGGTTTTGTATAGAGATAAGGTTGTATCCCTTATCCAAAATAGGTTATTCATACATATTTGTATCCTCTCTATATAACTAGTCATGTACTACAATCAAGAACAATATAAGGAAAATTATTCAATTACCACTTATTTACACTTATATTTTATAACGAGTACCAAATTCAAGTTATATAAGGCGATTTATGTGAAAATTAATTTTTTTTAAAACCATGTTATCTAAGTTGTAATAAAATTTTATCTCATAATGATAACAAATTAATATTAAATAATTTCTTTCTAAAATTATAGTACTTATACTTGAATATAAGTACACTTATATTTAATAACGAGTAACAAATTCAAGTTATATAAGGCGATTTATGTGAAAATAATTTTCTTTTTAAACCATACTATCTAAGTTGTAATAAAATTTTATCTCATAATGGTAACAAATTAATATTAAATAATATGATCTTATAATTATTTTCTTAGAAATTATATTACTACTTTTATTTTTGATGTGGTTAAACTGAACGAATGTCTTTTTGAAGACTTATAATATTCTTATCGTTTTGAATTTTTATTTATAGATTCTTAATTGATAGAGTAATTAATTTTTATTTTTATTTAATAATTGAATCATATGGTCAATTAGTATATTATATTTTTATTTTAATAACAATAACAATTATTCCATCTGAATAATTATTATATCTCATTTATACTCGAAACTATTATACTTATAGTTTAATAATAATAACAATTTTAAGTTAGGTAGATGATTTTTATGATAACTTTTTTCTTGTTAAACTATTTTATCAAAATCCTTCTCAAACTATATTATCTAAGTTGTAACAAAATTTTATTTAATAATGGTAACAAATTAATATTAGGTAAGATGATTTTATGATTGTACATATATCCCTTCAAACTTACCATAACTTCAAAATACAAAATATTAGCGCAATCCTAAATTTATTCAATCAATTAAAAATCAACCAAATAACTTGAATTGAGGCATCATATCTTCAAAATTATGTCGTGTCATTCATCAAGCCAAAATTTATCCACCTTCAAAATTATGTTGTGTCATTCATCAAGCCAAAATTTATCCACCCATTTTTGCATGATTAATGCTTGCTAACAGTATATATATAACTCATGCATTATACATCAATAGTTGTCTGCACCTCAAAAACAAGAGTCTTAAACCACAAACATTAAGTATCATCATGTCAACAACCCCAGTAAGTTGGACGTGGGAAGAGAACAAAGCTTTTGAGAACGGCATTGCGATGTATTTGAGGAAAGAATCGGAAGACGAATTCCAGCAGATTGCGGCGATGGTTCCGAGTAAAACCATGGAGCAAGTGAAATATCACTACAAGATTCTTGTAGAGGATCTACAGAAAATAGAAGATGGACTTGTTCCGCTTCCTAATTATATTGATGCGGAGCAATCCGACAATGAGTCGGAGGAATCTGACAATGAGTCCACTGAATCTGACAATGAGTCGGTTGGATCGTCTAGTATAAAAGAATGATTCAGTTTTTATGCTCTTTACTTGTGTGCTAGAAATAAGTTGTGAATAAAATTTAATGGAATGAATTATGTGTAATTTTCTCCGTCTTTTCTTCTTATCTTCTTATCGTGGAAAGCTAAAAATTTATTGAAGTCATGAATAAAATATTATGGGATGAATCACATGCAATATCTCTCTCTCTCACTCTCGTCCATTCATGTTGGTTAAAATGTTTTGGAATTTGAAAACTTGAGGGAAAATAAAGAAAAATTAAATAATGTGTTTCAAATTATGTGCTGGAAATAATTTATGAATTTAATGGAATGAATTATTTGTAATTATTTCTCTTCTTTTCTTCTTATCTCCCTCTCCTATTTTACAGTTAATAGTATTTTTTTTTATAATTTACAGTATTTATGATTATATTGACTACAATTAAACTAATATTTATCATATTTGATTTTGAAAATTTCTTATATTGGCTTTTAAATTTTGGAATTGAGAGACTGTAAAAATTCAAAATTTAATTCAAGTTCTTATTTCACCATTCGTTACCCATTTTTTTTTTTAAAAATTATTCTTTATTTTAGGTTTTATAGAAATTATTTTCATTTAGATAATACTTTTTCCTTTTATTTTTATTTGGGTGTCATACACTGTGATTTTGAGTACTATTTTCTAATTACAATTGGTTAACTATTTCCAGGAAGTTCATCCTTTCAAATTTATAACGACTTCATATAACAAATTTCTAGGGCAATCAATCATAAAATTAGTAACAATTTTATAACTTAATTTCCTGGAAGATTTATTCTTTTTTATAGTCAAAAAACTGAAAATAAAATTGTCAAAAAAATGAAATTTATAGCACAATTTCCTGCAATTAAGTTCATCCCATCAAAATTACCGTAACTTCACAACACAAAATATTAGCGCAATCCTAAATTTATTCAATCAATTAAAAATCATCCAAATAACTTGAATTGAGGCATCATACCTTCAAAATTATGTCGTGTCATTCATCAAGCCAAAATTTATCCACCTTCAAAATTATGTCGTGTCATTCATCAAGCCAAAAATTTTCCACCCATTTTTTCATGATTAATGCTTTCTAAAATTATATATAAGTCATGTGTTTCAAATTATGTGCTGGAAATAATTTATGAATTTAATGGAATTAATATGTGTAATTATCTCTCTTCTTTTCTTCTTATCTCCATCTCTCTCCCTCCTATTTTACAGTTAATAGTAAATTTTTTATAATTTACAGTATTTATGATTATATAGAAATTATTTTCATTTAGATAGTATTTTTTTCCTTTTATTTTTATTTGGGTGTCATACAACTAACATAATAAAAAAGAAATTTGAAAATTTAAACTTTTAGGCAATTTCTTTTGTTTGTGAGTACTTTAAATTTTAAAATGAACATAAAAGAACAAAAAAGAAATGGACGAAAACTTAAGTTTTTTGTCCAATTCTTTTGTTACCAAGTTTTTTAATGAATGAAAAAGTAAGATATTAATGTACGGACCACTTTTCTTGTCAAATTTTTTCGTCCAAAAGTGAAAGAATTTGGATGGAAACCCAAATAACATAAAATTATCTTTTATAATCTCTATTATACACTCAAAATTATAAACATAATAAAACAAATATAAGGGCAAATAAGTAATTTAAATGTGATCAAACTTAAGTTTTCTTTTTCTTTTTCCTTATAAACTCAATAACATCCTAACAAGAAAGAAAACATACAAATTTCTAGCCTTTTTTCATAATAAATTAAGTTTTCATTCTTTCTTTTTAATTTCTATCCCAAACTCAGATTTACTGACAAACATAACGAGATTTAATAACAGGGTAAAGTAATCAACTTTTGGTACTTGTATTGGGACACGAATTACAATTTAGTACCCGAAGTGAAAAAGTTACAAACTGGTGATTGTACTCGAAAAATGTTACACTCCGTTAAACATTAGGGATACGACTTACAATTTGGTACCCGAAGTGAAAAAAGTTACAAACTGGTGATTGTACTCAAAAATTTTTGTAATCTGGTGTTTGTACTTTTCAATTTTTAAATAATCGTTAAAATTGATCCAACGAGAGAGACAAACATACAGATAGAGAAGCGAAGTCGACGCGAAGAAGATCATTGATGTTTTGTTCCATCTTTTCTTGCCTCCCACATTCGCACAATTGTTCCACAGTGGCATTGACTTGGGAACTCTAGTGTAATACATTCATTTTTGTTGCATGAACTACAATCTTCTTCCCCGATTCATTTACGATTCCACTCCAAGACGAGCTCATCCTTTCAATTAAACACTGAAAACCCTTTAATAAATATATGGGAACCAGTAATCAGTGGAGAATCGAGACAAGAGGAATGAGAAAAGAAGAAGGACAGAAGAAGAGAACCCTAATTTTCAAACAGAAT
Organism: Panax japonicus; assembly: GCA_020205505.1. NCBI lineage: Eukaryota > Viridiplantae > Streptophyta > Magnoliopsida > Apiales > Araliaceae > Panax > Panax japonicus. The sequence continues at coordinate 75,664,239 of CM035108.1, read as the reverse complement.
AAAGATGAAACCCTACTGTTTAACGGAGTGTAACATTTTTCGAGTACAATCACCAGTTTGTAACTTTTTTCACTTCGGGTACCAAATTATAAGTCGTGTCCCTAATGTTTAACGGAGTGTAATATTTTTCGAGTACAATCACCAATTTGTAACTTTTTTCACTTCGAATACCAAATTGTAAGTCGTGTCCCAGTACAGATACCAAAAATTAATTTTTCCCATTTAAGTTTTAACGTTATTTCTTCTTTTTATTAACTTAGAAACCAAAAAAAGTTATAGCTTTTCCGTAATTATTTTTCATGTCCTTATTCATTCAAGTTACTTTTTTGGTTCAAGCTTGAATGTTAAAATGTTAGAATTAGGTAGGATGATCAAGAAAATTGTTTAGTTTAAAAATTATATCACAGTAGTTGGTACTCCGTACAATGCACGACTAATTTAAATAATTGATTGCACCTTTGTCTAAAATTAAGACATTATAATGACGGCTAAATATACAAAATTTCTACACTATAACTCACACACAAGAACACACATGCATGGTCATTCAACATGCAAACATCTATATCAATCTTAATATAAGTTATGAATCAGGTACCCAACTTTAGTGAAATGTTGCTTATAGATATTATACCAAATTTCATCCACTTTTTAAAGGAAGTTATTAGAAGATTAGAAATTTTTACTGATCAATAAATCACTGTTGGATCAAAGAGAGATTATCCTTGCCTTAGGAAATGTTATTATATGGACTAATTGATATAACACTTGATATTTAAATTATCAAGGACAATAAAATCAATTCAATAAGTTAGAAAAATACTTTAAGTTGAAGTAAAATAAGATAGATAAAAATATTTACAATATTAATCATATAGAGAGGATTCTAATACTTTACTTAGCTTAATTACTATTTATTGTTATCATCAAAATAATCCTAAAAGTTGGAGACCTATCATTAAATATTTTCTTTCTAAAATTATACTCCCTCCGTCCCAGGATAAAAGTCATGGTGGACTTTTCACTCATATTAAGAAGAGGAATAAAATGACAAAATTGTCCATAATAATGTCATTAAATATGGAGAGAGAAGTAGAATAAGAAAAGTATGAGATATTTAATGCTACAGGCATAATAGGAAAAAATGTGTAAAAATTTGGTTATTAAAAGAAAGTAGACATTTAACACGGGACAACCCAAGATAGTAATAAGAACTTTTATCCTGAGACGGATGGAGTATTACTTATACTTGAATATAAGTACACTTATATTTAATACGAGTAACAAATTCAAGTTAGGTAAGTCGATTTATGTGAAAATTATTTTATTTTTAAACCACATTATCTAAGTTGTAATAAAATTTTATCTCATAATGGTAACAAATTAATGATAAGTAATATGATCTTATAATTTTGTCCTTAAAAATTATATTATTAAATTTATTTTTGATTAGTTGAACTGAATGAATGTCTTTTTGAAGACTTATAATATTATTGTCGTTTCGAATTTTTTTTTATAAATTCTTACTGGATAGATTTATTAATTTTTATTGTTTTATTTAATAATTTAATCATATGATCAATTAATATATTATATTTTTATTTTAATAAAAATAACAATTATACCATCTAAATAATTATTATATCTCATTTATACTCAAAACTATTATTATAATTATATTTTAATAATAATAACAAATTTAAGTTAGGTAGATGCTTTTTATCATAATTTTTTTTCTTGTCAAACTATTTTATCTAAATGGAAATATAATTTTGTTTAAACTTGTATTATATATATATATATATATATATATATATATATATATATATATATATATATATATATATTTGAATAAAAGAAATCAATTAATATTAGACACGATGATTTTATTTTAATTATTTCCTTAAACAATTATACTACTAATTCTCGTTTTCTTATAAAACTACGATACTAATTTCAATTTTTAAATAAGCACGTATTATTATGTATATATATTTCAATAAAAATAACAACTCAATATTATATAAGATGATCTTATTTTGATTGTTTCTTGATAAAACTATAAACTAATTAATTGCAAAGCACGGGGTCTTATTCTTTATTATTTTTTCTATAAAAAGAATATTTTTTGAACCCATATTGAATTAAAAAATTAAAGAATATCTATCAAAAAAATCCTTCTCAAACTATATTATATAAGTTGCAAAAAAATTTATTTAATAATGGTAACAAATTAATATTAGGTAACATGATTTTATGATTGTTTTATTGTAAACTATATTACTAATGTATGAGCCCGAATTTTCTTTATAATTGTTATTATAATTAGTAAATGGTTAAATTGATAAAATGTTAAAGTTAAAGGTGATATTTGTAAATTATTAAAGTGTGTCGGGGAATATTCGTTCTGTCAGAAATATTAGGTAAAAGTACGACGACGCTGAAATAGTCAATATCATTGGTGGGACCCACAACGAAATTTTGTTAGATGCAGAAAACGACATAAATAACCTTTTTAAAAAAAATTGTCAACGATATTATCACTTTCAACCATTTAAATATCCGGTGATAAAAGTATAGTAGCGTGCGATATTCTAGAGTGACACACGACATTCCACAGTATAACACGGTATTGCACAATACTTCATATTATTGATTCAATAATTATTAAAATAACAACTACATAATATTTCATATTATTGAACTCAATAATTGTCACAATACCAAATGCACTTTATTTCATATTATTATATCAATAATTGACATGGCACGATAAATCATATTATTTGATATGATATTATTAGACCAGTAAATATTATTAACAATTTCTAGAAAGTTCTGTCAAGGAAAGGGAAAATTTAATTGCGCATCGTTTATACGAAAGGCCTCCTCTTTCTTGGGAACGGTGCGATTGTCAAGATTGAAAGTCTATAATAATTTTACTCATAAGAAATTAATGAGCACCAGTTCATTGTAGCAATCACATGGAATAATGGATGTCACAATAATTGTCACAACATCTCATATTATTGAACCAATAATTGACATCGTAGCAAGGGTAGTAATGGAAAGTTGCATAAATGGAAGTCACGGGTATTAATTAGTTAGGCCGACTCATTATTTGAAGAACATTAATATATGTGATATTAATACAGTAAGTCAATAATGTAGAAGACGAATAATATAATTAAAAATAAGGATAATGGAATAATCTTTTTGATAATGGATAAATCTTTTTGAATATATAATTATAATGGATGAAAATGGGTAATTATTATGTTTAAAGTAAAGATAATGGATGAAAATGGGTAATCATTATGTTTAAAGATAATGATAATGGATGAATAATATATTTATAAAATGTGGGATATTTTGGCTATAAATAGGAAGACTTAACATAATAAAATCCATAACTTCCTTGCTTATACTTCTTTCCACTCTCTAAAAATTTCTTAGTGTAAGTTCTCTCTAAGTGTGTTAGCCTATCTTTAGTATTTGTGAAGATCAGTAAGAGTATAAGTATTGTTCAAGTAAGTCTTTCTATAAAAGTTGGTCAAACACTCACGCACATCACACGGTGTTTATAATTCTTCCTTTAAAAATGTTATTTTGAAAAACATCCTATGAAAGATTTTATTTTGAAATATTATTTTAAAGCTTATTATGTACACTACACAAGTTTATACTATATAGTCACTTTTGATAATTTCATAATATACAAGTTAGTGTACACCATATATGATAGTTACTAATTAAAGTATAAATATATTTAAGTTGATAAACTTCATAAAAGTAACATCCAATCACTTGTTTATTGAGGTAAGGGATATCATTTTCTTTCATACTCCTAAATCTAACTTACTATGGTAATTATTGCTTTTATAATTCCAAAAATGATTAAAAGTTCCTTTGAGGTTTGTGCTTCATCTAATATCATTTCACTTGAACTTTTTATTTACATGAACCTTCTTATTAAATTTTAAATCGTTATCTTTGAAATATGAATCTTGAATATCATTCTTCAATTTGACTCCACATTTTAGTTATCATGTTGGCAATTTGGATATTATTGGTCTCTAGACAAATTAAATGTCAAATGTAGAATATTTATTCTTTTATCTTATTATTCTTACAACTTTAGTTCATCCTTTATATCGCTGTTATTAAAATCAAGTTATTGTAAATATATTTGACTTGAGTGCAAAGATAATATGATTGGTGAATGTCTTTGGTCTGGATGCGAAAACGATATAATTATTGAGTGTATTTGGTCTGTATGGCAAGGACACGTGGTAAAAAGTTCTCTTTAGTCCGTAATACAAAAATGGACTGTTGATTGACATGATCATAATCATCAGTGTTACAATTGAATATCTTTGGCCCTTAGTGCAAAGATGAACTGTTGATTTGCATAATTATGATCAGGAACTAATGATTGGTGTTACATGGATAAAATATTGATGCTAAACTTTAAAAGTGGAGAAGATTGTGGACAACATGATCTATTTTACTCTTATAATTGATTGTTATTTATGTTACAGTTGTTGATTTAAAACTTGTTATTTATTATATTTTATCAAATTTTTCAATATTGAAGTCTAAGGATAATTTATTATTCATTATCTTAGTCATGATATTCATTATAATTAATTCGGTTGAATCTGACAATTAGTCGGTTGGATCGTCTAGTATAAAAGAATGATTCAGTTTTTATGCTATTTAATTATGTGCTGGAAATAAGGTATCCATAAAATTTAATGGAATGAATTGTGTGTAATTATATATCTCTCTTCTTTTCTTATCTCCCTCCCTCTCTTATGTTAGTGGAAAGCTAAAAAATTATTCAAGTCATGAATAAAATTTTATGGGATGAATCACATGTAATATTACTCTCACTCTCTTCCTTTTATGTTAGTTAAATTATTTTAGAATTTGAAAACTTGAGGGAAAATACAGAAAAATAATATAATGTATTTCAAATTATAAAATTATTATTAGCTTTTGAAAGTTAATTTGAGATATTGTTAAAACTCTGAATTAAGTATATTCGATAAGAACTATAAAATTTATTATTGACTTTGGAAAGTCAATTTAAAATATTAATTTTTAAACTCAAAATTAAGTTGATTTTATAAGAATTGTCAAATAATAAATTTTACAATTAATAGTAAATTTTTGATAATTTACAGTATTTACGATTATATTGACTACAATTAAACTAATATTTATCATATTTGATTTTAAAATTTCTCATATTGGCTTCAAAAATTCGACAATGATTTTAAATTTTGGAATTGAGAGAATATAAAAATTCAAAATTTTATTCAAGTTCTTATTTCACCATTTGTTACCCATTTTTTTATATAAAAAAAAATTATTCGTGATTTAATTTTTAAAATTTCTCATATTGACTTCAAAAAGTCGACAATGATTTTAAATTTTGAAATTGTGAGAATATACATATATATTCAAAAATATATCCAAGTTCTTATTTCAGCATTCGTTACCCTTTTTTTTTAAAAAAAATTATTCGTGATTTTAGGTTTTATAGAAATTATTTTCATTTAGATAGTATTTTTTTCCTTTTATTTTTATTTGGGTGTTATACAACTAACATAATAGAAAAGAATTTTGAAAATTTAAACTTTTAGGCAATTTCTTTTATTTGTGAGTACTTTAGATTTTAAAATGAACGTAAAAGAACAAAAAAAGAAATGGACGAAAACTTAAGTTTTTTGTCCAATTCTTTTGTTACCAAGTTTTTTAATGAATGAAAAAGTAAGAAATGTACGAAAAACTTGGCCACTTTTCTTGTCAAATTTTTTCGTCCAAAAAGTGAAAGCATTTGGATGGAAACCCAAATAATTTTAGTAAATGCTACTTAGTTTATGAGATATATTATTTGAATATGGGGACTATTATTCGACATTCATTCCTATTTGTCAAACGGATTTCTAAATTTCAAAGTATAATACATATATGTATATATACATATAATACTTATTTAATTTATTTTCATAAATGAAAACTAAACAAATGCTACTTAGTTTATTTCAATTATTTTATGTTAATTTAGTTAGCTATAATTTATTTTATTTTATATTATATTATCATAAATTTCTTAATTAAATATAATTTATTTTATTTTATTATTTGAATATGGAGACTATTGTTCGACACTCACTCCTACTTGTCAAACGAGTTTATAACTAAGTTCCATAGTATATTATTTAATTTAGACACTTATTCAGTTTATTTTATTTGCATCCTGACTAAGCAAATGCTACTTAGTTTATTATTTTATTTTAGGTTAATTTAGTTAGGTACAATTTATTTTATTTTATTATATTTGATTTTTTTGAGATACTTTAATTTATTTTGTATTATATTATAGTATATACTTTTTAAAAATTTTAAATTAAATTAAATTAATTAAATTTATTTCGTATTAAAATATATTATTTTATTTTAAATTAAATTATTTAATTTAATTTAAAATAATTTATTTATATTATATTATTTTTATCCTTTTTTACATTATATTTACTATAATATTTATGTATGTTATAGTTAATTATACTTTTTATTTTATTTTATTGGTAGTCAACTAAGTAAATGCTACCTACTTGTATAATATAGTTTTTTTTTTCATGGCAATATAAATCATAATTGCCTTTTATAGTTAAGTATATATGTATTTATTACGTACCTTCTATAACTTCTATGAAACTTCCGTCCAAAATAATTCTTCAACCAACACTACACATTACTGCCAATTATCCATAAGTCTACATGCGGGTTAAATACACTTTTCTCCATTCTACTAGGGATCGGTTTACAAATGCATCATCGAACTGAATTTTTTTACATTCACCTTATTGAACTATATATTATTTACAAAAAGTGATTTTGTGTAACACCCCAACTTTTATGAATAAAGAATAATTTTTTCGAATTATATTTTTGAATATAATGGTATTGATTTGATATAATGTTATAGTTGTGGGTAATATTTATAAATTTTGCAAAATACGCAAGTTGTTATATAATATTCGATTGGTCGGGAAATATTCGTTTTTACAGAAAATATTCGTACAACGACACAATCATTGGTATACCCCACAACAGAATTATTGTCGGATTGAAAAAATGACAAAAATACTTTATGAAAATAACGACGGAGGTGCTACCGTTAAACTGTTGAACTACTCAGTAGTAAAAGTACAGTAATACGCGTAGTTGCACAGTAGCACACAGTATTGATTATTGATGCTTACGTGAGAAGTCACTCAGTTATACTCAATTATTGCTACAGTAATTGCTGCATCATATTTCTCATATTATTGATTCAATTATTGTTACAGTATCATCTGCATTATATGATATATTATTAAATAAATAATTGAGACGGCAAAGTTATTCATATTATTATTTGCAATATTGATAATGTCTAGAAGTTCTGTCAAGGAGAGGCTTGGTCACCTAATTGCGCGCCAATAAGGAGAAATCCTTATCGGAAAGCCCCCTCTTTCCTGGGAACGACCTGGTTGTTAAATATTGTGATTTATAATATTAATGATGAATAAGTTCGTGTTGATTAAAGATGAATTTTATAGTTCCATTGTGTTGGACTTATTTGTGTTAATATAATTGATGTCTGGAGGATATATTTTTCAATTGGGTATTCGGGACACTTTTCGTGTCGGAGTACTATTCACGAGTTACTATTCATGTATTACTATTCACGAGTTACTATTCACCCGGTTACTATTCACTCTAGTATTGTGCATTCGGGTATTTGAGTATAATATTATTCCATGAGGAGATGTGCTAATTTTTCAGACCGTTGATTGAAGATATAATAATAAGTCAATATGGACCGCTGGTGGAGTTATAATAGTAAATCAATATGGATCGCTGGTTTAAAATTTTAATAATAAATCAGTATGGACCGTTGTTTTATGTTTTAATAGTAAACCAATCTGGATCGTCCGTTTAATAGTTACTATTCATTCCATTTTCCTATAAATAGAAGCTCATTCCTTCATTATTTCTTACGAATTCACTGAAACTCTAGAGAGAGAATTATAAGAGAACCTATAGAAAAGTATTCTGATACTTCCCTACTCTTATATTCAGTTTCTTTTACGGTAAGGGGTGTTATTTCTTTCTTTCGTCTTAATGAAGAGAACGTATGTTATTCCATTATTTATTATTCTGTTGGAATAACCTGTATACGCGGGTTGCCCTATACATGGTGAAATTCTTTTAATATTCCGTTCATTATTATTCTGTCGGAATATCATGTCTATGCGTTTACGCCGGACCTGGTTCCATTATTTATTATTCTGTCAGAATATCCCGTCTGTGCGTTTACGCCGGACCTGGTTCCATCCCTTATTATTCTGTCGGAATATCCTGTCTGTGCGTTTACGCCGGACCTGGTTCCATCCTTTATTATTATGTTGGAATATCATGTCTGTGCGTTTTACGTCGGACCTGGTTCCGTTATTTATTATTCTGTTGGAATAACCTGCCTGTGCGGTCTATCGCATGCATGGTGATTTCTTTAGTTATTCCATTCTTTATTATACTCAGTTGGTTAAAACTTTGACTTCTATACCCATGAAATTAGTGGAATATCTTTGATATTTGCTGTGACGCCCCCAAAATAGGTCCATTCCATCCAACCCATTCTGAGTCGCCAAATACATGGTATAGAAATAACTATAACTTCATTAATACAATTGTCATGCAAAATACGACAACACATAAACTTTGAGTTTAAATACAAATATTGTCTTCTAGACAATATCCACACTCAAATAAGTCCTCATTATAATTATTGATATACTATATTACAAAAATGGCGAGGAACACTAAAACAACTGTCTTGAACCATCACTCCACACCCCAACTAGTTCCCGCTATATTCTCGCCTCCTGAGAAGAAAATGAAATAAAAAGGAAAAGGGTGAGCTCAACTAGCCCAGTAAAGAATATTATGACTAAGATAATATACAACAAATTATCCTTAGTCTTCAACAGGAAAAAATCTGATAGAATACAATAGATAACAAGTTTTAGATCAACAACTGCAGCGGAAACAACAATTCATTAGAAGAGTTAAGTAGAGAATGAAATCTACTATCATCTATGAATTTAAAAGTCCATCATCGATATTTTATCCCTGTAACATCAATCAATATACATCATAAATCAAACATTCATCTTTGCACTACAGGCCAAAGATATTCACCAGCTGGTCATGTTCATCTAAACACATGTTCATCTTTGCACTACGGGCAAAAGATATTCATCATAAAATCATTCATCTTTGCACTACGGGCCAAAGATATTCAGTTATATCATCATTTAGGACTGAGGATGATGAAAAATATTTTAAAGAAAACGAATCCAGTAAAACAAAAGAATAAATATTAAGGATTCGTACTTTAAACAATCCGAGTTCAAAAATACTTCATTAATAATCATGGTGGAGTAAAATTTAAGAATGAAGACCAAAACATAGATCCAATCAAAGATAGGAATCATAATAGACAATCTTGGACACAGAAAAAGAAAATTTAATTTTTTTGTGAATAGTGTCGTATTCGTAAATGGTGTCGTATACGTGAATAGTACCGTATACGTGAATAGTAACTCCGACACTAAAAGATAGAAAATTCACAAAAAAAATTATCATACTTCGTGAATAGTAATTCATGAATAGTAACTCGTAAATAGTAACTCGTGAATAGTAACTCATGAATAGTAACCCCGACATGAAAAGTTCCAAATTTGATAAAAATTTCCAACCAATATTTTGGCATAATGATATTGAAGAAATAATATCATTTTCAAATAAAATAACATCCCTTACCTCAGAAAGAATAGTACTTCTGACTGGAATACTGGATATAGTGCTGAAAGAACTTGCACCGTATAGCAATATTCAAAGTACTAAAATACTCACAAAAGTACGCTCGATATATAGAGAGAAAGAGAGAGAAATCTTTAGTTTCTGGTGTGATTTTCAATTCTAACCTAAACACCCTATTTATATGAAATTGCTTAGAATACCAAAGCAGAAAATTGAATATAATAATATTATATATAAACAAAATTCATACGCCCACATCTTGAATATGAATTCAGACACCATGCACATGTTAAAGATGCCCACAACATATAAAAAATGTTTTTTTAACAAAAATAAATAAAACTTCCAAAAATCAATTATTTCAGAACTTCAATAATTTATAATAAATAGCCCTTTTATCAGAAAATTCGAATCTCGCTAGTTTTATAGGAAATTTAATTCTCTACAACTTTACAGAAGAAAGTTTTTCTAAATTCCAAACAGAAATTGATCGAAATTTACATACGGACGATTTTACAAGCTGTAATCAAATTTCAGTCAAGAAATGGGGTCCACCGACACAAAAAACATGTGTTAATCATTTAATGCGACAAAAATACTCTTTCTCCTCATATACTCATATATCCCACATTCATTGTAAAAATATCATCATTATTCTATTATAATAATATAATAAAATATTATTTTATCAGAAAAGATAAAATATTAATTTTTTTAACAATTGTCACTTTAAAAATTTTCTCCATCTATATCCACATAAAATCAATATTTTCCTCATCATATAAATCAATAATTAATTATTCACAAATAATATTACAGAATCATAGTACTGGCAACCAGGCCGTTCCCAAGAAAGAGGGGGCTTTCCAATAAGAATTTCTCCTTACCGGCGCGCAATTAGGTGACCAAACCTCTCCTTAGACAGAACTTTCTAGACATTTCCAATAATGTTTTCTAATAATATTATTCAGATAATATGAATTATTGATTCGATAATGGAAAATATTGTGTAGTGACAATTATTGAAACAACAGTAATATAAAATATCAACGCAGCAATTATTGAATCAATAAAATAAAATACTAAACAGTAATTACTGTAATAATTATTGAGTAGTGCCTTCTTACGTATGAATCAATAATTGGTGCAATACTGTGTGCTACTATGCAACAACGCGTATTACTGTGTTTTAACCATCGGGTATTCCAATAGTATTTACGGTAACAACTGTGCCGTTATTTATAAACAACTTATACTTGTCGTTTTCTTCATCCAATCGCTTTTCGTTATGGGCCCACACAAGGCTGTGCAGTCGTACGAATATTCCCCGACAACAATGAGTATTTTATAACCACTTGCTTATTTAAAATATTTGCGCATTTTACCCACAACTAACCACATTAATCAAATCAATCCTTACTATTTCAAAATAATAAATAGAGGAATTAAATTTTATTTATTAATAATTTGGGATCTTACAACCTCCCCTCCTTATGAAATTTCGTCCTCGAAATTGACGTACGTAGGACATGCTCTTTTCTTATCCAAAATCTTGACAGGTACATCTTCATACATTAAGTCTTCAGCTATCTCGTCCGGTTCTAACTCAATAACATGGTTCGGGTCGTCCACATATATACGTAACATCGATACGTGAAAAAATGTTATGAACACGCGTCATACTTGGCGGTAAAATGAGTCTATAGGCCACAGTTCCTATTCGACCGAGGATTTCAAATGGACTAATAAATCGAAGGTTTGAGCTTTCCTCACATCGCCGATTCTCGCTTTTGGAATAACGACTTCTTGCATCTTCTTCTTCATATTCATCAACTCCAAGTCTGTAGCTTGAGCAATTTATCGATTAAAGTCGATTCTAATCTTATATTCGTTATCTTCACCCAGGTTCTTGGAATCTTGAACTATATCTCCATCTTCTGTAAGTCGTACGAAATGGGTATTTGTGTTAACAATATCGCACTCGTAACCACATACGATTTTCTACTCAACACGTCAGCTACCACGTTCGTTTTTTCCAGGATGGTATTGAATGGTATAGTCATAATCTTTCAACAGCTCAAGCCAACGCCGTTGCCGCATGTTTAGTTCTACATTTCTCGCTCCATTCAAATTTTGCATCTCTACGAGTCAACTGCATTAATGGAATAGCGATTCGAGAATATCTTTCAACGAATCTCCGATAATAACCAACTAAGCCTAGAAAGCTACGTATTTCGATTACTGACTTAGGTTACTCTCAACTGTGACTCATATCCCAACCTTGGATAACACGTCATAATGACACCTATCAGTTTACTATCGCACGAATATGACATCCCCTACGGAGAGTCTGGCTTCGGTGTATTCCACAAAGGAAGTCACCGGATAAAGGCTCGGGTACAAACTTCTACAGTTGAATTTTTTACTCCTGAAGTTCAATAGGAGCCATGAGATTTTAGAAATGGGTTTTGTACTGGGTTCAAAGTCGATACAAAATTTAATATCACACTTTGGGAGTAAGCCAGGAAATTTTTTAGGAAATACGTCAGGAAATTTACTAACAACAGAAATATCATTCAAATCTGACATATTTTTGTTCAAGTCCATAACATGGGATAAGAAAACTTGACATCCATTTTTCAATAAACGAATGACTTTATGGCTTGATATGAAAGTGTTTGACTTCAATGGTTTGGTTGCTTAAATTCGAATAACAGGTTGCTTAGGAATATGAAAACTAACAACCTTACAAAAGCAATCAATTTTAGCATGATGAGTAGTTAATCAATCAATCCCCAAAATCACATCAAAAGTAAGTATCTTTAAAGAAATAAGGTCAACAGGTAATGTGATGGTGCCAACTTGGATCAAACAAAATTTATAAACAGCGAATGTAACGAAAGTTTCTCCTAACGGAGTTTCAACAAATAAGTCAAAGTCTAATTTTCTCCAGAGTCAAGTTTAAACGTTGAGTATAAGTAGGAGAGATAAATGAATGGGTAGAACCGGTAGCTAATAAGGTATAACTTCGCAAAAATTTATAATTAAATAACCCGTGCTAACTTCGTTCGGGTTACTTGCTTTTTGAGAAGTCACGAAAAACGCTCTTCCAAGAACCAATGACTTTGACTTGTCAGGGACAGCCTTTTGAGTCACTATCCCCGCTAGACTGGGTTTCGCTACCGTACAATCTCGAGCGATATGACCTTCTTTTCCACAATTATAACATACCTTGGAAGGTTGTGAACAGTTTGGACTTATGTGTCCCTCTTCTCCGCATCTGTAGCATCTAACTGGCGGCCTTTCTCCTCCTCTAAAATTCATTGCTGGTGTTGGTGCCGACGTCTTCCCGTCGTTGTTAAATCTTCTCTTCTTGAAATTTCTACTTGAGTTATTTCTTCTATTACCTTGGCCATAATTACTACTGAAGTGGTTACCATTTCTGGCATGATAATTTCCTCCACGATGGTTATCATTGTTCAGATGACCGTCGCCACCGGTACGATTATCATCGAGTTGTTGGTCATTATTCTTCAGTTGAGCCGACTCATTATCGCGCTCCAATAACTGATCCCTATTTACAACATCTGAATATAAACAAAGTTTGTGAGAAATGAGGTATTGATGTATTTTGGGTTTCAAACCTCACAGAAACATTCGCATCATTCTCTCCTCATTATCAACCAAATGGGATGCAAATCGGGACAACTCGGCAAACGTAGCTTCGTATTGCAACACGTTGATATTATTTTGCTCCAGCTTGATGAACTCTACCTCCTTCATGTGACGAATACTTTCGGGAAAGTACTTGTCGTTGAACAATTCTTGGAACTTCTCCCAAGACATCTTCAGCGCGGTAGGCTGAGTACGCTTTACGGATTCCCACCAATAATCTGCCTCTCCTCGTAACATGAAAGTGGCGAAAGGAACCTTTTGCTCCTCTGAGCATCCCAAGACATCAAATATCTTAGTGATCTGCTTTATCCACGTCTCTGTCGTAAGTGGTTTTGGCTTTCCCAAAAACTCTGGTGGTTCTAACTCCTTGAACTGCTTAGCGGTGACCAACCGTGAGTTGCCAGTGCTTCCACCTGCATTTTGAGCAGTAGTCTTTCTCGTTTGGTTTTGCATGAATTCTAGAAAGTTCCTAAACATACCATCGTTCATCATCTGCTCAGTGGTGTTGTTCACAGGAGGAACATTGCCAGCCTGTTGCACGTTCTCCTCGTTGGTGAGCAAAGGTGTCTCCACGGTCTCATTTACTCCACTGTTAACATTCTCAGTCGATATTTTTAAATACTGTCATAAAATAAGGGTTAATTAAATAAATTAACAAATCACATAATACCCCTATATTATGACCGACCAACAAATAAGCTTAGGTAGGACACACTAGCGAAGGATTTACTCGTCTCTCCCCTCCTAGTTCTATTCCCCGATCTCTGCCAGAGATCATATCCCTAAGCTCTTATACCAACTGTGACGCCCCCAAAATAGGTCCATTTCATCCAACCCATTATGAGTCGCCAAATACATGGTACAGAAACAACTACAACTTCATTAATACAATTGTCGTGCAAAATACGACAACATATAAACTTTGAGTTTAAATACAAATATTATCTTCTAGACAATATCCACACTCAAATAAGTCCTCATTATAATTATTGATACACTATATTATAAAATAGTGAGGACTACTAAAACAACTGTCTTGAACCATCACTCCACACCCCAACTAGTTCCCGCTATAGTCTCGCCTCCTAAGAAAAAAATGGAACAAAAAGGAAAAGGGTGAGCTCAACTAGCCCAGTAAAGAATATTATAACTAAGATAATGTACAACAAATTATCCTTAGTCTTCAACAGGAAAAAATTTGATAGAATACAATAGACAACAAGTTTTAGATCAACAACTGCAGCGAAAACAATAATTCATTAGAAGAGTTAAGTAGAGAATGAAATCTACTATCATTTATGAATTTAAAATTCCATCATCGATATTTTATCTCTGTAACATCAATCAATATACATCATAAATCTAACATTCATCTTTGCACTACAGGCCAAAGATATTCATCAGTTGGTCATGTTCATCTAAACACCTGCTCATCTTTGCACTATGGGCCAAAGATATTCATCATAAAATCATTCATCTTTGCACTACGGGCCAAAGATATTCAGTTATATCATCATTTGGGACTGAGGATGATGAAAAACATTTTAAAGAAAATGAATCCAGTGAAACAAAAGAATAAATATTAAGGATTCGTACTTTAATCAATCCGAGTTCAAAAATACTTCATTAATAATAATAGTGGAGTAAAATTTAAGAATGAAGGCCAAAACATAGATCCAATCAAAGATGGGAATCATAAAAAATAATCTTGGACACAGAAAAGAAAATTTAATTTTTCTATGAATAGTGTCGTATTCGTGAATAGTGTTGTATACGTGAATAGTGTCGTATACGTGAATAGTAACTCCGACACTAAAAGATAAAAATTTAACAAAAAAAATCATTATGCTTCGTGAATAGTAATTCATGAATAGTAACTCGTGAATAGTAACCCCGACATGAAAAGTTCCAAATTTGATAAAAATTTCTAACTAATATTTTGGCATAATGATATTGAAGAAATAATATCATTTTTGAATAAAATAACATCCCTTACCTCATAAAGAATAGTACTTCTGACTGGAATACTGGATATAGTGCTGAAAGAACTTGCAGCGTATAACAATACTCAAAGTACTAAAATACTTACAAAAGTACGCTCGATATATAGAGAGAGAAAGAGAGAGAAATTTTGAGTTTTTGGTGTGATTTTCAATTCTAACCTAAGCACCCTATTTATAGAAAATTGCTTAGAACACCAAAGCAGAAAATTTAATATAATAATATTATATATAAACAAAATTCATACGCCCACATCTTGAATTTGAATTCAGCCATGATGCACATGTTAAAGATGCCCACAACATATAAAAAATGTTTTTATTAACAAAAATAAATAAAACTTCCAAAAATCAATTATTTCAGAACTTCAGAATTTTAATAATTCATAATAAATAGCCCTTTTATAAGAAAATTCGAATCTCGTGATATTTTATAGAAAATTCAATTCTCTACAACTTTGCAGAAGAAAGTTTTTCCAAATTCCAAACAGAAATTTACCGAAATCCACATACGGACGATTTTACAAGCTATAATCAAATTTCAGTCAAGAAATAGGGTCCACCGACACACAAAACATGTGTTATCATTTAATGCAACAAAAATTCTCTTCCTCCTCATATAATCATATATCCCACATTCATTGTAAAAATATCATCATTATTCTATTATAATAATATAATAAAATATTATTTTATCAGAAAAGATAAAATATCAATTTTTTAACAATTGTCACTTTAAAAATTTTCTCTATCTATATCCACATAAAATCAATATTTTCCTAATCATATAAATTAATAATTAATTATTCACAAAAAATATTACAGAATCACAGTACTGGCAACCAGGCCGTTCCCAAGAAAGATGGGGCTTTCCAATAAGAATTTTTCCTTACTGGCGCGCGATTAGGTGACCTCTCCTTAGACAAAACTTTCTAGACATTGCCAATAATGTTTTCTAATAATATTATTCAGATAATATGAATTATTGATTCGATAATGGAAAATATTATGTAGTGAAAATTATTAAAATAATAGTAATATAAAATATCAACACAGCAATTATTGAATCAATAAAATAAAATACTGACCAGTAATTACTATAACAATTATTGAGTAGTGTCTTCTTACGTAAGAATCAATAATTGGTGCAATACCGTGTGCTACTATGCAACAACGCGTATTACTGTGTTTTAATCACCGGGTATTCTAACAGTATTAACAGTAACAACTGCGCCGTTATTTATAAATAACTTATACTTGTCATTTTCTTCATCCAATCGCTTTTCGTTATGGGCCCACACAAGGCTGTGCCATCGTACGAATATTCTCTGACAATAATGAGTATTTTATAACCACTTGCTTATTTAAAATATTTGCGCATTTTACCCACAACTAATCACATTAATCAAAACAACCCTTACTATTTCAAAATAATAAATAGAGGAATTAAATTTCATTTATTAATAATTTGGGGTCTTACATTTGCGCTTCATCCAGTATCTTTTCATGGAAATATTCTTCTAAGCATTCTTGAATTTTACTCTACAATGCAGTAGCATGTTAACAATTGGAATGTTATCAATTCCTAGATAAATTAATTCTTGAACTTGTTTTATTGAATTCTTATATCATTGTCATCATCCTCGTGTTTATATTTTGTTGAAAGTCATCTGTGGCCTGTAGTGCATAGATGGACTTGGTATGATTATGACCAGGGATTATTCGGTGTAATCATGACCGTAATGTTACAAATAATGTGATAAAAGTCCTCATTGGCCCGTAGTGCATTGATGGACAGTTGTTGGCATGATCATGACCATTAATGAATACACAAATATTCTTGGGCCGTAGTGCATGGATAATTATGGTCGTGATACTAAAGAATATCCTTGACCGTAGTGCAGGGGTGATTCGATGATGTGGAATATTTATTAAGCTGAGTCCCAGTAATAAAAGTGATAAAAAAAACCTTTTAAATCATAAAAGATAGTAGATTTCATTCTCTACTTGACTCTTTTAATGGATTTCTTGTTTCGCTGCAGTTAAACTTGATATTTATTATATTTTATCAGTTTAACATTGTTGAAGGCTAACGATAAATTATTCTGCATTATCTTAGTCATAATATTTCTTACTGGGCTAGTTGAGCTCACCCTTTCTTTCAATGTTCTATTCAGGAAATGAGAACGTAGCTGGGACTAGTCGGGGAACAGAGTGATGGTCCTAGATGGTGTATTAGTAGTCCTTACTATTCTGTGAAATAGTGTGATAATAATTGTAATGAGAACTCCTTTTGAGTTTGTATAATCTCTAGTAGACAATATTTGTATTCAAACTCACAGTTTATGTTTTGTCGTATTATACACGACAGTT
Organism: Panax japonicus; assembly: GCA_020205505.1. Classification (NCBI taxonomy): domain Eukaryota; kingdom Viridiplantae; phylum Streptophyta; class Magnoliopsida; order Apiales; family Araliaceae; genus Panax; species Panax japonicus. The sequence continues at coordinate 75,646,309 of CM035108.1, read as the reverse complement.
GTATTATTAAGTTGTATTTGAATTCTGTATCATGTATCTGGCGACTCAAGATGGGTGATGTATACCTAATTTTGGGGGCGTCTCATTTTGTCGTCTATGTCTGTTAACCATTTAACAGAAAAATGACGTGGCAATACATGGCAGGAGAGAGAAGCTGAGTTGGATAACTAATTAAATTAAATTATACTTAATTCTATAACAAATAGTTAAACAAAATATAAATCAAATTAATATACATAACAAATAATTAAATTAATTAATTAATTAATTATTAATAAAAATAAATTAATGAATAATTTTTACAAATGTATTTATATAAATTAACAAAATATAAATCAAATTAATATATATAACAAACAATTAAATTAAATTAATTAATTAATAATTTTTACAAATATATTTATATAAATTAATTAATTCATATATTTTTTAAAATTTTAAATATTTTAATTTCACTTTAAAAATATAAAATTATCAAAAAATTTATAATTGAGAGATTATTATTATTATTATTATTATTATTATTATTCTTATTCTTATTTTTATTCTTCTAATTCCTATTCTTCTTCGCGAACCAGACTTCTCCCCTACTACCACCACCATCCATCTTCTATTCCCCCATCCCTCCTCCTCCCTACAAACCATCACTACCTTTTCTATCTTTCTTCCACTTTATTAATTGGATCTGTTGTTCTTTTCTGGCGGCCTCTCAAAAATCTATCTATTGATCTATGTTTGCAAAATTGGGAGCTATGATCTGAAGTGGGGGGGGGGGGGTGTATGGGATTGGCTTCGGGGGTTTCAGTTTTGCTGGGGTGGGGTTTTGGAAGTTGATCCGCTCGGATCTGTTTTTAGAAGTTAATCCGCCCGGATCTCTAATCTCTGTTCTTGATTTGCTTTCGAACTATATTCATGTATTCCAAACAGTTTAATTATTCTCATTCTCTTTTTTTTCTTATTCATTTGTATATATCCGTATATGAGCCTTTCACCCATTATTGGTTCTTTTCTATTCCTCCCAGTAGGTAATGAGATATAGTTAGGGTTGATTTTGTAGGAGATTACTGCACTACTGGATTTAGCTATTACCACTGTTAACGCCTGATTTTGTACGCCTGACGACTTCATCTAAAAGGACAGACCAAAATAGCGCCGGAGAGAGAGTAATCCACTATAATAATATTGGGAGTATAAGTTGTGTATTTGTGTTGTATCTCTTGTGTCCTATCATCTTCTCCTTTTTTAAACCCTAACTTGTAGCCATATATATAGAAGTAACCTCCACCTGCATCCAACTAGGAAAAGGATTCCTTATCCCTCCAAATAAGGGAATACAATCCTATTTTAATAAGGACTCTCCCACTATCATAATAAATACATATGGGTCATCACCAGATCCGGACCATTAAATAGATTGGGCTGCACCATGGCTAGACCCAAATAATCACACTCCAACATTGCCCCCCAGTCTCTTATTTATAAGGAACTTATAAATGAGAGAGTATACAAATTTATCCCAATAAAACAACCATATTTGCTGAAGAAAAAATATATCACACCTGAACTCCATGTGCCGAACTAAAATTGTCGGCTCCCAATATCGCTGCCCCACTCCTCTTGTTCACTCGTAAGATAGATAAACAATTTCCCTTATTACTACCGAAGATATAAAGAACCAACCTTATCACAACCCAATATATATAGAACCAACCTTATATCAACCGAACCAACCTTATCACTACCGAAGACATATAAATAATCTACCGAACACATCCAAATATATAGAGAACCAACCTTATCACAACCGAACCAACCTTATTACGACCGAACCAACCTTATCACTACCAAAGATATAAAGAACCAACTTTATCACAACCCAATATATATAGAACCAACCTTATTACGACTGAACCAACCTTATCACAACCGAATATAAATTATAAAGTTCGCTCCGAGGAACTAAACGTATTCGTTCCGAAGAACCGTATAAATATTTATTTTGACCATTCGGGAAGACGTTGGTCCGTCCCGAAGGATATTGTCCGATCGAGATGATGATGGTCCGTCCCGAAGGAAGTAATCCGTTTAGGAGGACGATGATCCGTTGGTGAGGATGTCGGACCGTCTCGAAGGATTTGATCCGTTGGAGAGGATGTCGGTCCGTCTCGGAGGATGTGATCCGTTGGAGAGGATGTCAGTCCGTCTCGGGATGTTATCTATTGGAAGAATGTCGGTCCGTCTCGGAGGATGTGATCCGTTGGAGAGGATGTCGGTCCATCTCGGGATGTGATCCGTTGGAGAGGATGTCGGTCCATCTAGGAGGATGTGATCCGTTGGAGAGGATGTCGGTCCGTCTCGGAGGATGTGATCCGTTGGAGAGGATGTCGGTCCGTCTCGGGATGTGATCCATTGGAGAGGATGTCGGTTCGTCTCGGAGGATGTGATCCGTTGGAGAGCATGTCGATCCGTCTCGGGATGTGATCCATTGGAGAGGATGTCGGTCCGTCTCAGGATGTGATCCGTTGGAGAGGATGTCGGTCTGTCTCGGGAGATGTTATCCGTTGGAGAGCATGTCGGTCCGTCTTGGGATGTGATCCGTCGGAGAGGATGTCGGTCCGTCTCGGGATGGGATCCCGACCTTATACCACCATACCAGCCTTATCCCCAAATGTCACGGGAGAGCCGCCAAAAGTCCACCAAAGTACGAACTGTAATTGTCCCCAGTCTCTTATTTATAAGGAACTTATAAATAAGAGAGTATTCAAAAAGTCTCTTCGGGATTTTTATCCTCGGGATTTCGATCTTCAGGAATTTGATCCTCGGGATTCGATTTTTGAGATTTATATACTCTGGATTTTTATCCGCTGAATTTTCATCCGCTGGATTTTTATCCGCTGGATTTTCATTCTTTCGGGAGATCAAAGCCTTCCCGAAGGACGTTTGTCCGACCTTATAACCCCTCCGACCTTATGCCGCCATAATATCCGTCCCGACCCCTAGTGGGAGGCTTCCTTTCAGGAGAACTAAGCCTTCCCGAAGGATCCAACCTTATTACGCCATTCAACATTATAATCCCAAAATAGCCGTCCCGACCCCAGTGGGAGGCTTCCTTTCGGGAGAACTAAGCCTTCCCGAAGGATCCAACCTTATTACGCCATCCAACCTTATACTGCAAAAATAGCCGTCCTGACCCCTGCATGAGGCTTTCTTTTGGGATATCAAAGCCTTCCCGAAGGATGTTTGTCCGGCCTTATAACCCCTCCGACCTTATGCTGGCATGATATCCGTCCCGAACCCTGTCAGAGGCTTTGATCAGACTTTATATCTGCCGAAATTAAACAACCGACGATATGATGAAACCGGTGTGATATAGTCCGAGGCAAACTGTAATTATCCGAAGAGGATTGTTGTTGCCCGAAGTGAGTTGTTGCCCAAAGTGTCACTGATAACAATTAATAACTGTGGAAGTGTGCTAAAATCTGAACTCTGATTCTGACTTTAGTTTCGAAGTTGGAGTTGATGTCCTTGAAGACAAAGCGAAGTGGCGAATGTTTCTGGCCCTGTTTTCAGGATGAAGATTTTTTTATGAGCTCCTCTATTTGAGACTGTTGCTTCAATACTCCAGAGTCCGAACTATTCTTAAGTTGCAGAACGATGAATTAGTCCCATCCTTTTATTACTCCGAAGGGATGACGATGGTGAGATCTGAAGAATGGTGAGGCTGTTTACGCTCGGATTTTGGAGGATGCTTTAAATTCCATTACTCGGTTGGAACCAAATTGCTGATACTGCTACAGATCTGTCCTTCCATCCGCTGCTACAATATGCTACTGTACTACCCATTGCGTATCAAGATTGCGTCGCCATTTTAAAGAGTGGAATTAGGAGAACGCCCATTGTCATAGCTCCCTGCTTTTTGAAATTGCCGACAAAGTGGTGCAGAGCAAATTTTCGATATAGGACAAAGGTTCGTGTGACCAATTGGAGTCTACTCTTGATCTAAGGCATTGGTTCCAATTTGACCCGTCCCTGTTCATGCCAATCTCCTACTTCAGTGACACGGTTTCGGGATATATTGTTGTTCGGGTTGTCTTGGTTCTAAAAACAACTGTCGTGGAGATGTTCACTGCCACTGGAAAGTCCATGGTTTGTTTGTTGTGATTGCTGTTTCGAATACCTTTGTGGGTGGGTTGTTTCAAAAACTCAGAAGAACTAATATTGACGTGGCTTTTCTCATCAGTATTGTCATCCGGGAAAGGTTTCTAGAACCGGTCGTATGGATCATCTGGATAACTAGTCAATTTTTCGATAATTACCATCAGAAACCAATCTAGCTGCCTTTTATTGATAAAGAAATTAAAACAATATAAGACCCCGAATTTTATGAAATAAAAGTATTCAATTTTTCTATTCAATAAATGGTTAAAATGATAAAATTTAAAGTTAAGGGTGGTATATGAAATATTTTTCAAAATACGCAAGTGGTTATAAAATATTCATTATTGTCGGGGAATATTCGTTTGGTCGTGGAATATTCTTTCTGTCGGGGAATATTCGTACGATGGCGCAGCCATATGTGGGCCCCATAACGGAAAGCGATTGGAGGAAAAAAACGACAAATATAAGCTGTTTATAAATAAGGGTGTAATCATTACCGTTAACACTGTTGGAATACCCGGTTGGTAAAATAAAGTAATACGCGTTGTTGCACAGTAGCACACGGTATTACACAGTATTTTTGAATTATTGATTCTTACGTAAGAAGGCACTACTCAATAATTGTTACAGTAATTACTGTTCAATATTTTATTTTATTGATTCAATAATTGCTGCGTTGATATTATATATTATTATTGTTTCAATAATTGTCACTACACAGTATTTTCTATTATCAGATCAATAATTCAAATTATTTGAATAATATTATCAGATAACATTATTGGCAATGTCTAGAAAGTTTTGTCAAGGAGAGGTTTGGTCATCTAATTGCGCGCCAGTAAGGAGAAATCCTTATCGGAAAGCCCCCTCTATCTTGGGAACGGCCTGGTTGTCATAATTGTGATTCTGTAATATTATTTGTAAATAATTAATTATTGATTTATATGATAAGAAAATATTTATTTGATGTGGATATAAATGATGGGTTTATTTATATGGTTATAAATGAAGGAGTTAATGTTGAGGTATTTTATTAGTATTTTGTCGGATTGGAGGTATTAAAAGATCAAGTCGGTGTTCTTACAGCTCTATTGTGTGAGTTATAATTTTTAATCCGACCGTTGGATCGTTGTAATTTTTGGATATGTTATACATATATGAGTTGAGTATATGTCCACAAATTTTGGACCGTTAAAAATGAACGAATAATTTGTTATGAATTTTAAGAGGTGACTGATTCAGAAATTAGGTTTATAAATGATTTTGGTGGAAAATTCTAGAAATGGGTGGGCCCCACTTTTGGTTGGTGAGAAATATGCTCAATTGAATTTTCAAATGTGGTGGGTGGGAATAGTAGCAGGTAAAGCCATCAGGTTGCAGGTTAAGTCTGCTTCGGCGTACTAACATTTTCCTATAAATAGAGGGCTAAGTTAGAATTGAAAATCACACCAGAAACATAAGCTTTCTCTATACTTCTCTCTCTATATATCAAGTGTGTTCTTGTGAGTATACTTTAAGTGTTGCTATACGGTGCAAGTTCGTTCAGCGTTATTTCAGTCAGAAGTACTGCTCTTTTGAGGTAAGGGATTGTAAGTGATAGTAAGGGGTATTATTTTCTTCTTAAATGATATTTTTTTCTTCAATATCAATATGGCGAAATATTGGTGACTTTTTTTAATCAAATTTGGAACTTTTCATGTCGGGGTTACTATTCATGAGTTATTATTCATGAGCTACTATTCACGAGTTACTATTCACGAGTACTATTCATGAAGCGTGATGATGTTTTTGTGAAATTTCTATCTTTTGGTGTCGGGGTTACTGTTCACGTATACGGCACTATTCACGTATACGTCACTATTCACGAATACGGCACTATTCATCGAAAAATGAAATTTCTTCTTGTTGTCCAAGATGTCTATTTTGGCTACTATCTTTGATTGTATCCATGTTTTGATCGTTATTTTTGAGTTCTGCTTCAAAATCAGTTGTTATGAAGTATTATTGATCTGTTGTTTGATAGCCTTGACCCGTAGTGCGAAGATGGACAGGTGTATGACATGATCATGACCTTTGGTGATACTAACGAATATCCTTGGCACGTAGTGCGGGGATGATTTGATGTTGTGGATTATTTAGCTGAGTCTCAGCGATTGGTTTTATAGTTGAATATCTTTGGCATGTAGTGCAAAGGTAGTCAACTGATTGTTATGATCATTGTCATTACACTTGAATATCTTCAGCCTTTGGGGTAAGGATATTGAGTAAACGATCTATTAAGCCTTGTGGAAAGAAGGAATTGTTAATTCATGTTATTATAAATATGAATTGTGAACTTAACTAACATCTTTGGTGGTTCAGGTGAAAATAAGTGATGAAAGTTTTATTGTTCTTGAATATAAATATGAACTGTTGAGGAATATCTTTGGCCTGTAGTGCAAAGATGACTTGTTGATGAATATCTTTGGCCTGTAGTGCAAAGATGACTTGTTGATGAATATCTTTGGCCTGTAGTGCAAAGATGACTTGTTGATGAATATCTTTGGCCCGTAGTGCAAAGATGACATGTTGTTGAATATCTTTGTCCAGTAGTGCAAAGATGAACATGACTAACTGGTGATACAAATGAATATCTTTGGCCGTAGTGCAAAGATGAAATTATTAGTATGATTATGAACAGGAAATGTGATTTAGTGTAACCATGATCTTTGATGTTTCAGGTAAAGACAGGTGATGTAAATTATCTTCGTCCTAGATGAGAAGAAGAATTTATAAACACACTTATGGTTATGAGTTATTCATATGATTGTGGAAAGGAACTGTTGATTGATGTTACAGGGATAAAACATTGTTGGTGGACTTTTAATGTGGAGAAGATAATAGACTTTATAGTCTATTTGATTCTTCTAATGGATTGCTCGTTCCGCTGCAACTATGGTTGAAATTTTTATCATCTACCATATGTTCTAAATCTCTGATTTATTATTGATGAAGGCTATTGATAATTTAATTATCTTTAGTCATGATATTCTTTACTGAGCTAGTTGTGCTCACCCTTTTGCTTCACAATTCCTTTCAGGTAATAAGAGTGTAGCTGGGTCGAGCGGGGGTAACAGTGGAATAGGACGGTGGTCATCATTTAGTTGTTATATTTGGTGAATCAACTAGGGTGAGGCGAACCCAACGTTGGAAGGGTGTTTTGTCACTATCATACAAGATGTCTAATGATATACAACCTCGTGTCATCATAAGACAGGGTTGTGCTCATCCACTTGCTGAGTATATTTACGAGCACTTCCTATATAATCTTGGTGTTTGTTTGGAGTATAATTTACGATTAGAGACAGTTGAGATAATGATAAACTAAGAGAAGACTCGCAATTGGGAAGAATATGATAGTAATCTTCTCGTTTTTTTTGGGGTCTATTAGGTCAACTAAGGATAATTCTCTGGACGTATGATATCTATCATAACCTAGACGCATGGCCTCCCATGTACGAAGGTTTCCTTGAGCACTTCCCAAAGATTTTAGTTTCTAAAACAGTTTTTGACTATACCTTTATGTAAGGTGTCACTGTGAGGTGTTGTCCATTGATGGGACATTTGTTAAATTTGGTATCAGAGCTATAAGTAAAGAGCCCCGAGCATCTCGCTGGTGACTTCCTGTTTATGGGGGATGCACCGAAGCCAGAATCTCCGTAGGGGACGCCGTTCTGCGGTGGCAAGCTAATAGGTACCAATGTAAGGTGCTGACACAAGTTGGTGTCCTGAGTTACATTTGGTATCAGAGCTTAGGGATATGATCTCTGGCGGAGATCGGGGAATAGAACTAGGAGGGGAGAGATGAGTAAATCCTTCGCTAGTGTGTCCTACCTAAGCTTATTTGTTGGTCAGTCATAATATCGGGATATTATGTGATATGTTAATTTGTTAAATTAACCTTTGTTTTGAAGTTATATTCTAGAATGATATCTGAAATACAGGAGATGAGCAATCATGAGGACAGGGAAGATGGAATCTGAAATGAAGTAAGGTATTCTCAACTCTTTGAAATACCAGGTACGTAAATTTCGGGGACGAAATTTCATAAGGAGGGGAGATTGTAAGACCCCGAATTTTATGAAATAAAAGTATTCAATTTTTCTATTCAATAAATGGTTAAATTGATAAAAGTTAAAGTTAAGGTTGGTATATGAAATATTTTTCAAAATACGCAAGTGGTTATAAAATATTCATTGTTGTCGGAGAATATTCGTTTGGTCGTGGAATATTCTTTCTGTCGGGGAATATTCGTACGACGGCGCAGCCATATGTGGGCCCCATAACGGAAAGCGATTGGAGGAAGAAAACGACAAATATAAGCTGTTTATAAATAACGGCGTAATCGTTACCGTTAACACTGTTGGAATACCCGGTTGGTAAAATAAAGTAATACGCGTTGTTGCACAGTAGCACACGGTATTACATAGTATTTTTGAATTATTGATTCTTACGTAAGAAGGCACTACTCAATAATTGTTACAGTAATTACTGTTCAATATTTTATTTTATTGATTCAATAATTGCTGCGTTGATATTATATATTATTATTGTTTCAATAATTGTCACTACACAATATTTTCTATTATCAGATCAATAATTCAAATTATTTGAATAATATTATCAGATAACATTATTGGCAATGTCTAGAAAGTTCTGACAAGGAGAGGTTTGGTCATCTAATTGCGCGCCAGTAAGGAGAAATCCTTATCGGAAAGCCCCCTCTATCTTGGGAACGGCCTGGTTGTCATAATTGTGATTCTGTAATATTATTTGTAAATAATTAATTATTGATTTATATGATAAGAAAATATTTATTTGATGTGGATATAAATGATGGTTTTATTTATACGGTTATAAATGAAGGAGTTAATGTTGAGGTATTTTATTAGTATTTTGTCAGATTGGAGGTATTAAAAGATCAAGTCGGTGTTCTTACAGCTCTATTGTGTGAGTTATAATTTTTAATCCGACCGTTGGATCGTTGTAATTTTTGGATATGTTATACATATATGAGTTGAGTATATGTCCACAAATTTTGGACCGTTAAAAATGAACGAATAATTTGTTATGAATTTTAAGAGGTCACTGATTCAGAAATTAGGTTTATAAATGATTTTGGTGGAAAATTCTAGAAATGGATGGGCCCCACTTTTGGTTGGTGAGAAATGTGCTCAATTGAATTTTCAAATGTGGTGGGTGGGAATAGTAGCAGGTAAAGCCATCAGGTTGCAGGTTAAGTCTGCTTCGGCGTACTAACATTTTCCTATAAATAGAGGGCTAAGTTAGAATTGAAAATCACACCAGAAACATAAGCTTTCTCTCTATTTCTCTCTCTATATATCAAGTGTGTTCTTGTGAGTATACTTTAAGTGTTGCTATACGGTGCAAGTTCGTTCAGCGTTATTTCAGTCAGAAGTACTGCTCTTTTGAGGTACGGGATTGTAAGGGATAGTAAGGGGTATTATTTTCTTCTTAAATGATATTTTTTTCTTCAATATCAATATGCCGAAATATTGGTGAACTTTTTTTAATCAAATTTGGAACTTTTCTTGTCGGGGTTACTATTCATGAGTTACTATTCACGAGTTACTATTCATGAGTTACTATTCATGAGCTACTATTCACGAGTTACTATTCACGAGTACTATTCACGAAGCGTGATGATGTTTTTGTGAAATTTCTATCTTTTGGTGTTAGGGTTACTGTTCACGTATACGGCACTATTCACGTATACGGCACTATTCACGAATACGGCACTATTCATCGAAAAATGAAATTTCTTCTTGTTGTCCAAGATGTCTATTTTGGCTACTATCTTTGATTGTATCCATGTTTTGATCGTTATTTTTGAGTTCTGCTTCAAAATCAGTTTTTATGAAGTATTATTGATCTGTTGTTTGATAGCCTTGACCCGTAGTGCGAAGATGGACAGGTGTATGACATGATCATGACCTTTGGTGATACTAACGAATATCCTTGGCACGTAGTACGGGGATGATTTGATGTTGTGGATTATTTAGCTGAGTCTCAGCGATTGGTTTTATAGTTGAATATCTTTGGCATGTAGTGCAAAGGTAGACAACTGATTGTTATGATCATTGTCATTACACTTGAATATCTTCAGCCTTTGGGGTAAGGATATTGAGTAAACGATCTATTAAGCCTTGTGGAAAGAAGGAATTGTTAATTCATGTTATTATAAATATGAATTGTGAACTTAACTAACATCTTTGGTGGTTCAGGTGAAAATAAGTGATGAAAGTTTTATTGGTCTTGAATATAAATATGAACTGTTGAGGAATATCTTTGGCCTGTAGTGCAAAGATGACTTGTTGAGGAATATCTTTGGCCTGTAGTGCAAAGATGACTTGTTGATGAATATCTTTGGCCTATAGTGCAAAGATGACTTGTTGATGAATATCTTTGGCCCGTAGTGCAAAGATGACATGTTGTTGAATATCTTTGTCTAGTAGTGCAAAGATGAACATGTGTTGAGATGAACATGACTAACTGGTGATACAAATGAATATCTTTGGCCGTAGTGCAAAGATGAAATTATTAGTATGATTATGAACAGGAAATGTGATTTAGTGTAACCATGATCTTTGATGTTTCAGGTAAAGACAGGTGATGTAAATTATCTTCGTCCTAGATGAGAAGAAGAATTTATAAACACACTTATGGTTATGAGTTATTCATATGATTGTGGAAAGGAACTGTTGATTGATGTTACAGGGATAAAACATTGTTGGTGGACTTTTAATGTGGAGAAGATAATAGACTTTATAGTCTATTTGATTCTTCTAATGGATTGCTCGTTCCGCTGCAACTATGGTTGAATTTTTTATCATCTACCATATGTTCTAAATCTCTGATTTATTATTGATGAAGGCTATTGATAATTTAATTATCTTTAGTCATGATATTCTTTACTGAGCTAGTTGTGCTCACCCTTTTGCTTCACAATTCCTTTCAGGTAATAAGAGTGTAGCTGGGTCGAGCGGGGGTAACAGTGGAATAGGACGGTGGTCATCATTTAGTTGTTATATTTGGTGAATCAACAAGGGTGAGGCGAACCCAACGTTGGAAGGGTGTTTTGTCACTATCATACAAGATGTCTAATGACATACAACCTCGTGTCATCATAAGACAGGATTGTGCTCATCCACTTGCTGAGTATATTTACGAGCACTTCCTATATAATCTTGGTGTTTGTTTGGAGTATAATTTACGATTAGAGACAGTGGAGATAATGATAAATCAAGAGAAGACTCGCAATTGGGAAGAATATGATAGTAATCTTCTCATTTTTCTTTGGGGTCTATTATGTCAACCAAGGATAATTCTCTGGACGTATGATATCTATCATAACCTAGACGCATGGCCTCCCATGTACGAAGGTTTCCTTGAGCACTTCCCAAAGATTTTAGTTTCTAAAACAGTTTTTGACTATACCTTTATGTAAGGTGTCACTGTGAGGTGCTATGGTTGAAGCACAATGAGGGTCACATTTGGTATATATTTGTATCCAAACTCACAGTATATGTGTTGTTGTATTTAGCACGACAATTGTTGTAATAAAATTGTAGTTGTTTTCTGTACCATGTATTTGGCGACTCAGAATGGGTTGGATTGAATGGACCTATTTTGGGGTCGTTACAACAACATCCCAACCAAGATTTAAATTTTAATGTTCTTTATTAACCTCCAATTTGATTACCCAACCCCTGATTACGCAACTGGTGATTTAAAGAATACTTTGCATACTAGCTTTACCTAAAAAAAATCAATGCGAAACTCATGGGGCTAAGAGACTAGTTTGTACATACATTATATGATCCAACACCTCTCTTTAATTATGACTTTTTACAATAATATTTTAAATAGTATGCATAAATTACTAACAGAAGGCTCAACGCATATTGCACATATATTTTGTAAATTTGATAAAAGAGAATAACTTAGCTTTATGTGTTGGCTCTCCTTCTTGATGAATCAGTGATTTTAAATTGACACTAGAACAAGTGTCTCTTTCCCACAGACGGCGCCAATGTTAACGCCTGATTTTGTACGCCTGACGAAATCACCCAAAAGGACAGACCAAAATAGCGCCAACGGTTGATGGAGTAATTGTTGTGAAATCAAACTCACGAAATACACTCACATAAACATAAATAAAGAAATATAAAGTATGAACACAAGAATTTACGTGGAAACCCAATTGAAAAAAAACCACACAGAGAGAGAGAGTAATCCACTATAATAATATTGAGAGTACAAGTTGTATATTTGTGTTGTATCTCTTGTGTCCTATCATCTTCTTCCAAATCCTAGCTTGTAGCCGTATATATAGAAGTCACCTCCATCCGCATCCAACTAGGAGAAGGACTCCTTTTGTAGAATCACCTTACCACTACTGAATCCAGTAGGAGTCCTAATTAAACCTCATTATCCCACCAAATAAGAAAACACAATCATATTTTAATAAGGACTCTCCATTGTCACAATAAATTACATATGGGCCATCACCATTAAATAGACTGGGTTGCATCATGGCTAGACCCAAATCAATGTTAACGCCTGATTTTGTACGCTTGACGAAATCACCCAAAAGGACAAACCAAAATAGCGCCAACGGTTGATGGAGTAATTGTTGTGAAATCAAACTCACGAAATACACTCACATAAACATAAATAAAGAAATATAAAGTATGAACACAAGAATTTACGTGGAAACCCAATTGGAAAAAAATCATGGAGAGAGAGAGTAATCCACTATAATAATATTGAGAGTATAAGTTGTATATTTGTGTTGTATCTCTTGCGTCCTATCATCTTCTTCCAAATCCTAGCTTGTAGCCGTATATATAGAAGCCACCTCCATCCGCATCCAACTAGGAGAATGACTCCTTTTGTAGAATCACCTTACCACTACTGAATCCAGTAGGAGTCCTAATTAAACCTCATTATCCCACCAAATAAGAAAACACAATCATATTTTAATAAGGACTCTCCATTGTCACAATAAATTACATATGTGCCATCACCATTAAATAGACTGGGTTGCATCATGGCTAGACCCAAATAATCACATCCCAACATTGCCCCCGCAGTCTCTTATTTATAAGGAACTTACAAATGAGAGAGTATTCAAAAAGTGTTCGTGGGATTTTTATCCTCGGAATTTTTATCCGCTAGATTTATACACGCAGAATTTATATCCACTGGATTTATGTCCTCCGAATTTATATCCTCCGAATTTCCTTCAGTCTGTGGTTGATGATGAAACCGAAGCCACCTTTAAAGCACTTCAATGATATAAAAGCTTAAACTTTTATTTCCGCGCTAGCTGAATTCGTTACTGGTGCGATAACTCAGCATCAATTTATCATCACCTAGACCAAAGTGTTAATATTTAGATTTTACATGCATCATGTGAATACTACCACTACATGCATAATATAAGAGAGAATATGTAAAGTGTATTAATAATCAATTACAACCATGCTTCAATTGATATTTACATAATACATATATACACACGTACAAGCATATATTTACTTTAATAAAAAAGAATCACTTATCTCCTTCGGTGAATCGGTGATTTTAAATCGACACTAGAACAAGTGTCTTTTTCCCACAGACGGCGCCAATGTTAACGCCTGATTTTGTACGCCTGACAAAATCACCCAAAAGGACATACCAAAATAGCGCCAACGGTTGATGGAGTAATTGATTATATCAAACTCACAAAATACATTCACACAAACATAAATAAAGAGATATAAATATGAATACAAGAATTTACGTGGAAACCCAATTGGGAAAAAATCACGGAGAGAGAGAGAGAGAGTAATCCACTATAATTGTGACGACCCCAAAATAGGTCCATTCCATCCAACCCATTCTGAGTCGCCAAATACATGGTACAGAAATAACCACAACTTTATTATTACAACATATAAACTATTGCCGTCTAGACAATATCCACATACAAATAAATCCCCATCATAATTATTGATACATTATTTTACAAAAAATGGTGAGGACTACTAAACAACTCTCTCTAGAACCATCATTACATCCCTCGACTCGTACTCGCTACATTCTCGTCTCCTGAGAAGAAAAAATAGAACAACAAGAAAAATGGTGAGCTCAACTAGCCCAATAAAGAATATTATGACTAAGATAATATACAACAAATTATCCTTAGTCTTCAACAGGAAAAAATCTGGTAGAATACAATAGACAACTAGTTTTAAATCAACAACTGCAGCGGAAACAACAATTCATTAGAAGAGTTAAGTAGAGAATGCAAACTACTATCTTCTATATATGAATTTAAAAGTTCATCGTCGATATTTTATCCCTGTAGCATCAATCAATATATATCTGGAATCAAATATTCATCTTTGCACTACAGGCCAAAGATATTCATCAGTTGGTCATGTTCATCTCAACACCTGTTCATCTTTGCACTACGGGCCAAAGATATTCATCAATTGTTCATGTTTATCTCAACACCTGTACATCTTTGCACTACGGGCCAAATATATTCATAATAAAATCAACCATCTTTGCATTACAGGCCAAAGATATTCAGTAACACCATTATTTAGGACTGAGGATGATGAAAAATATTTTAAAGGAAACGAATCCAGTGAAACAAAATAACAAGTATTAAGGATTCGTACTTTAAACAATCTGAGTTCAAAAATACTTCATAAATAATCATACTGAAGTAAAATTCAAGAATGATCAAAACATAGATCCAATCAAAGCTAGTATCCAGAATAGATATTTTGGACAAAAAAAATAAATTTCATTTTTCGGTGAATAGTGTCGTATTCGTGAATAGTGCCATATACGTGAATAGTGCCGTATACGTGAATAGTAACTCCGACACCAAAAGATAGAGATTTCACAAAAAACATCTTTACACTTCGTGAATAGTACTCGTGAATAGTAACTCGTGAATAGTAACTCATAAATAGTAACTCGTGAATAGTAACTCATGAATAGTAACCCCGACATGAAAAAGTTCCAAATTTGATAAAAATTTCCAACCAACATTTCAGCATAATGATATTGAAGAAATAATATCATTTGAGAAGAAAATAACATCCCTTACTATCCCATACCTCGAAAGACAGTACTTCTAGTTGAAACACCAGATATAGGCTATGATTTGAACTTGCACCGTATAGCAATACTCAAAGTATACTCAAAATACTCACAAGAATACGCTCGATAATATAGAGAGAGAAAACTTCAGTTTCTGGTGTGATTTTCAATTCTAACCTAAGCACCCTATTTATAGGAAATTGCTTAGAACACCAAAACAGAAAATTTAATATAATAATAATAATATATATATATTACAGAATCACAATATTGGCAACCAGGCCGTTCCCAAGAAAGAGGGGGCTTTCCGATATGAATTTCTCCTTACTGGCGCGCAATTAGGTGACCAAACCTCTCCTTAGACAGAACTTTCTAGACATTGCCAATAATTTTATCAAATAATATTATTCAGATAATATGAATTATTGCTTCGATAATAGAAAATACTGTGTAATGACAATTTATTGAAACAACAGTAATATAAAATATCAATGCAGCAATTATTGAATCAATAAAATAAAATACTGAACAGTAATTACTGTAACCATTATTGAGTAGTGCCTTCTTACGTAAGAATCAATAATTGGTGCAATACCGTGTGCTACTGTGAAACAACGCGTATTACCGTGTTTTAACCACCGGGTATTCCAACAGTGTAAACGGTAACAACTACGCCGTTATTTTTAAACAACTTATATTTGTCGTTTTCTTCCTCCAATCGCTTTCCGTTATGGGGCCCACAAAAGACTGCGCCGTCGTACGAATATTCCCCGACAGCAAGAATATTCCACGACCAAACGAATATTCCCCGACAACAATGAATATTTTATAACCACCTGCTTATTTAAAATATTTGTGCATTTTACCCATAATTAACCACATTAATCAAATTCACCCTTACTATTTCAAAAAATAAATAAAGGAAATTCCTTTTTATTTAAAAATTTTCGGGGTCTTATAACCTCCCCTCCATATGAAATTTCATCCTCGAAATTGACGTACGTAACTGGTGTTTCAAAAAGGTAAAGATACCTCGATTTAATTTCCGTTTCTAACTCCAAGGTCATTTCCTCTATAGCATGATTCCTCCACAAAACTTTAACTTGTGGTATGACCTTCGTGCGTTGGACATGCTCCTTCCCATCCAACATCTTGACAGGTACCTCCTCGTACGTTAAGTCTTCGGCTATTTCGTCCGGTTCTAACTCAATAACATGGTTCGAGTCGTCCACATCGGTACATAAAAAAACGTTATAAACACGCGACATACTTGGCGATAAAACGAGTTTATAGGTCACAGTTCCTATTCGATTGAGGATTTCAAATGGACTAATAAATCGAAGGTTTGAGCTTTGCTCACATCGCCAATTCTCGCTTTTGAAATAACTTCTTGCACATCCTTCTTCAAATTCACCAGCTCCAGTGTGTAGCTTGAACAGCTTTAACTTTATCGATTAAAATCGATTATACTCGTATATCATCACGTGGATACCTAGAGTTTTCTTCTCCATCTCTATTATTTGTAAATTATACGAAATGAGTCTTTGACAATATCGTACTCATACTCGTATACGATCTTCTACTCAACACGTCAGCTACCACGTTCGCTTTTCTAAGACGGTATGGTCAGAACATGTGCCGAAATGAGTCTCCTCTTGAGTTCTTCGAAGCTCTTTCCACATTCCTTGCTCCATTTGAATTTTGTATCTCTACGAGTCAGCTGCGTTAATGGAGTAGCGATTCGAGAATATCCTTCAACGAATCTCCGATAATAACCAACTAAGCCTAGAAAGCTACGTGTTTCGATTACTGACTTAGGTTGCTCTCAACTGTGACTCATATCCCAATCTTGGATAGCACGTCACAATAACACCTATCAGTTTACTACCGTACGAATATGGCGTCCCCTACGGAGAGTTTGGCTTCTGTGTATTCCACAAAGGAAGTCACCAGATAAAGGCTCGGGTATCAACTTCTACAGTTGGGTTTTTAACTCCTGAAGTTCAATAGGAGCCATTCGATATGAGATTTTAGAAATGGGTTTTGTACCGGATTCATAGTCGATACAAAATTTAATATCACGCTCTGGGAGTAAGACAAGAAATTCTTCAGGAAATACATCAGGAAATTTACTAACAACAGAAATATCATTCAAATCTGACGTATTTTTGTTTAAGTCCATGACATGGGCTAAGAAAACATGACATCCATTTTTCAATAAACGAATGACTTCATGGCTTGATATAAAAATGTTTGACTTCAATGGTTTGATTGCTTGAGTTCGAATATCAGGTTGCTTAGGAATATGAAAACTAACAACCTTACAAAAGCAATTAATTTTGGCATAATGAGTAGTTAACCTTAAAATCACATCAAAAGCAAATATCTCTATAGAAATAAGGTTAACAGGTAATGTGATAGTGCCAACTTGAATCAAGCAAGATTTTTAAACAACAGATGTAATGAAAGTTTCTCCCAACGGAGTCTCCATAAATAGGTCAAAGTCTAATTTCTCCGTAGTCAAGTTCAAACGTTGAGCACAAGCAAGAGAGATAAAAGAATGGGTAGAACCGGTATCTAGTAAGGTATAAACTTCGCAAGAATTATAATTAACTAACCCGTGCTAACTTCGTTCGGGTTCCTCGCATTTTGACCGGTCACGACAAACGCTCTTCCAGGAACTGTTGACTTTGACTTTTCTGGGACAGCCTTTTGAATCACCGTCCCCGCTGGAATTGGTTTCGCTACCGTACAATCTCGAGCGATATGTCCTTCCTTTTCACAATTATATCATACCTTGAACTGGTGTGGGCAGTTTGGGCTAATATGTCCCTCTTTCCCGCATTTGTAACATACGACCCGTGGTCTTTCTCCTCCCTTGGAACCAGTTGCTGCTGGCACTGTCATCTTCACATGGTCGTTGTTAAATCTCCTCTTTTTAAAATCTCCTCCCGACTCGCTTCTTCTATTTTCATGGCCACAATTACCACCAGAGTGATTACCGCCTTTGTCCATATTCTTCTTTCTCCGCTGGTTATCGTTATTCTGATGACTGCTATCTTCGGTATGATCCTGGTTATGGTCCCTCGGTTGAACGTACTCGTTATCTCGCTCTAACAACTGAGCCCTGTTAAAAACATCTGAATAGATAGAAAATTTATGAGAAATGAGATACTGACGTATGCCGGGTTTCAAACCTCTCAGAAACATCCGCGTCATACGTTCCTCATTCTCCACCAAACGAGGTGCAAACCTGGATAACTCCGCGAACTTCGCCTCGTACTGGGACACCGTCATGTTATTCTGCTCTAGTCTAATAAACTCCACTTCCTTCATATGGTGAATACTTTCAGGAAAGTATTTTTTGTTGAAAAGTTTCTGAAACGTCTCCCATGACATGCTGAGTGCGGCTGAATGTGTACGCTTCACAGACTCCCACCAATAGTCTGCCTCGCCACGGAACATAAAGGTGGCGAATGAAACCTTATGTTCCTCCGTCCATCCCAAGACATCGAATATCTTGGTAATTTGCTTGACCCATGTTTCCGCAATGATCGGATCGGGCTTTCCCTTAAATTCTGGTGGTCCCAACTCTTTGAACTGCTTGGCTGTGACCACCCGTGAATTGCTATCATTTCCTCCTGTATTTTGAACACGAGTCTCCCTCGTCTGGTTTTGCATGAACTGCAAAAAGCTTCTAAACATCCCCTCGTTCATCGTCTGCTCAGTGGTGTTGTTCACAGGAGGTACATTGCCAGCCTGTTGCACGTTCTCCTCGTTGGTAAGTACAGGCATCTCCACGGTCTCATTTACTCCACTATTAATATTCTTAGTCGACATTCTCAAATACTGTCATAAAACAAGGGTTAATTAAGCAATTTAACAAATCACATAATACTCCTATATTATGACCGACCAACAAACAAGCTTAGGTAGGACACACTAGCGAAGGATTTACTCGTCTCTCCCCTCCTAGTTCTATTCCCCGATCTCCGCCAGAGATCATATCCCTAAGCTTTGATACCAACTGTGACGACCCCAAAATAGGTCCATTCCATCCAGCCCATTCTAAGTCGCCAAATACATGGTACATAAATAACCACAACTTTATTATTACAACATATAAACTATTGCCATCTAGACAATATCCACATACAAATAAATCCCCATCATAATTATTGATACATTATTTTATAAAAATGGTGAGGACTACTAAACAACTCTCTCTAAAACCATCATTACATCCCCCGACTCGTACTCGCTACATTCTCGTCTCTTGAGAAGAAAAAATAGAACAACAAGAAAAAGGGTGAGCTCAACTAGCCCAGTAAAGAATATTATGACTAAGATAATATACAACAAATTATCCTTAGTCTTCAACAGAGAAAAATCTGATAGAATACAATAGACAACTAGTTTTAAATCAACAACTGCAGCGGAAACAACAATTCATTAGAAGAGTTAAGTAGAGAATGCAAACTACTATCTTCTATATATGAATTTAAAAGTTCATCGTCGATATTTTATCCCTGTAACATCAATCAATATATATCTGGAATCAAATATTCATCTTTGCACTACAGGCCAACGATATTCATCAGTTGGTCATGTTCATCTCAACACATGTTCATCTTTGCACTACGGGCCAAAGATATTCATCAATTGTTCATGTTCATCTCAACACCTGTACATCTTTGCACTACGGGATAAAGATATTAATAATAAAATCAACCATCTTTGCATTACAGGCCAAAGATATTCAGTAACACCATCATTTAGGACTGAGGATGATGAAAAATATTTCAAAGGAAACGAATCCAGTGAAACAAAATAACAAGTATTAAGGATTAATACTTTAAACAATCTGAGTTTAAAAATACTTCATAAATAATCATACTGAAGTAAAATTCAAGAATGATCAAAACATAGATCCAATCAAAGCTAGTATCCAGAATAGATATTTTGGACAAAAAGAATAAATTTCATTTTTCGGTGAATAGTGCCGTATTCGTGAATAGTGCCGTATTCGTGAATAGTGTCGTATACGTGAATAGTAACTCCGACATCAAAAGATAGAAATTTCACAAAAAACATCTTTACACTTCGTGAATAGTACTCGTGAATAGTAACTCGTGAATAGTAACTTGTGAATAGTAACTCATGAATAGTAACCCCGACATGAAAAAGTTCCAAATTTGATAAAAATTTTCAAACATTATTTCAGCATAATGATATTAAAGAAATAATATCATTTGAGAAGAAAATAACATCCCTTACTATCTCTTACCTCGAAAGACAGTACTTCTAGTTGAAACACCAGATATAGGCTATGATTTGAACTTGCACCGTATAGCAATACTCAAAGTATACTCAAAATACTCACAAGAATACGCTCGATAATATAGAGAGAGAAAACTTCAGTTTCTGGTGTGATTTTCAATTCTAACCTAAGCACCCTATTTATAGGAAATTGCTTAGAACACCAAAGCAGAAAATTTAATATAATAATATATATATATATATATATATATATATATATATATATATATATATAAATTCTTACGCCCACTCTTTGAATTCTGAAAATCTGAATTCAAACCACATTCTAGACCCACTAATAACAAAAAAACGTTTTTTTATATTTAAAATATTTTAAACTTCCAAAAATTAATTATTTCGGAACTCCGGAACTTTAATAATTCATAATAAATAGCCCTTTTATCAGAAAATTTGAATCTCGCGAGTTTTTATAGGAAATTCAATTCTCTACAACTTTGCAGAAGAAAATATTTCCAAATTCCAAACAGAAATTGACCGAAATCCACAAACAGGCGATTTTACAAGATATAATCAAATTTCAGTCAATAAATGGGGTCCACCAACATGAAAAACATGTTTTAAATATTTTTGGTAACAAAAATATTCCTCCTCCACATATACTCATATATCCCACATTTATCGTAAAAATATCATTATTATTATATTATTAAAATATAATAATATATTTAAATGAATTATTTTATCAGAAAAAGATAAAATATTAATTTTCAACAATTGCCACATTAAAAATTTTCTCCATCTATATCCACATAAAATCAATATTTTCCTCATCATATGAATCAATAATTAATTATTCACAAATAATATTACAGAATCACAATATTGGCAACCAGGCCGTTCCCAAGAAAGAGGGGGCTTTCCAATATGAATTTCTCCTTACTGGCGCGCAATTAGGTGACCAAACCTCTCCTTAGACAGAACTTTCTAGACATTGCCAATAATGTTATCAAATAATATTATTCAGATAATATGAATTATTGCTTCGATAATAGAAAATACTGTGTAATGACAATTTATTGAAACAACTGTAATATAAAATATCAATGCAGCAATTATTGAATCAATAAAATAAAATACCGAACAGTAATTACTGTAACCATTATTGAGTAGTGTCTTCTTACGTAAGAATCAATAATTGGTGCAATACCGTGTGCTACTGTGCAACAACGCGTATTACCGTGTTTTAACCACCGGGTATTCCAACAGTGTAAACGGTAACAACTACGCCGTTATTTTTAAACAACTTATATTTGTCATTTTCTTCCTCCAATCGCTTTCCGTTATGGGGCCCACAAAAGACTGCGCCGTCGTACGAATATTCCCTGACGGCAAGAATATTCGACGACCAAACGAATATTCCCCGACAACAATGAATATTTTATAACCACCTGCTTATTTAAAATATTTGCGCATTTTACCCATAACTAACCACATTAATCAAATTCACCCTTACTATTTCAAAAAATAAATAAAGGAAATTCCTTTTTATTTAAAAATTTTCGGGGTCTTACAATAATAATATTGTGAGTACAAGTTGTGTATTTGTGTTGTATCTCTTGTGTGCTATCATCTTCTCCTTTTCTAAACCCTAGCTTGTAGCCATATATATAGAAGTAACCTCCACCTGCATCCAACTAGGAAAAGGATTCCTTATCCCTCTAAATAAGGGAATACAATCCTATTTTAATAAGGACTCTACCACTATCATAATAAATACATATGGGCCATCACCAGATCCGGACCATTAAATAGATTGGGCTGCACCATGGCTAGACCCAAATAATCACACTCCAACAACCACATCTTTAATCTTACGTCATCTTTAATTTGGGAGTTCTATTCATAATTAATTCAGATTTGTTGTTAGTTTCGGATCCTTCTTTTGGGGAAATCGATATTGTGAATAAGGTTTTTATTTATCTTTAAAAAATTATTGTGTTTTTTTTACTACATGTATGTCAGGTGACGAGCCCTCTAGGGTGAGTCCATTCAATAATTGAGTCCACCTTGTTTTGTTGCATATGCAATAAGTATAGTTTTACCTTTTTTTTAATTAATGAAAACGGTGATTTTAAGAAAAATTAATGTATAAAATTATTAATTAATAATAAAATATATTAATGTATAATGTTTACAAATGAATTTATATAAAATTAATTAATTCATATTTTTTTTATAAGTTTTAAATATTTTAGGTTCACTTTAAAAATATAAAATTATCTAATATTTTGAAATGGAGGGATTATTATTATTATATTAATTTTTTAGCAATATATATATATATATATATATATATATATATATATATATATATATATCATATATAAGTTATTAATTTTTTCTATTTTATAATTGTGAACTTAAAAAATTTTATTTGGTTACTTTTTTTTATTATTTTATTTGCTTAACTTGTCTTAATTGTTGGCTTTTGGATATTTTATTTATTTTTTTCACCATGACATGTTACGTGGACATATATATATATATATATATATATATATATATATATATATATATATATATATATATATATACGGTCCGGATATTAAGCTCACCCCTTATCTAACTCACCCGAGCTCACCCTCCATTTAGCGACGGACCCGACGACGGTTCGGTCATACAACCGTCGTCTATACTTTTAGCGACGGACAACATATAGTGTCGCTATAAGTATAGACGACGGTTGTATGATCGAACCGTCGTCGTGTCCGTCGCTAAAAGGGGGTGAGCTCGGGTGAGTTGAATAAGGGGTGAGCTTAAGATATATTCCCTATATATATATATATATATATATATGACATAATCAAAGTCTATTTGCCATGTGTACTCAATCCGTTAAAAGTCAAACGATTTAACAGAATTTGTAACGGTTTGTAAAAAAATTGTAGTTCAGTGAGTCAAATGGAAAAAAAATCAGTCCAATAATGTATTTGTAAACCGAGGTCAAGTAGAGTGAGAAACGTATATTTAACCCGCCTACATGCAGTTGATGATAATAATATAGGTATAACAATACAAGAATTTATAATGCAGAAAAAGGCAGAAAAATGTATTAAAATGGCAAGTACCAATCACAATGCAATTCATGCACAGATTATTGAACCAAATTGATATCTATAAGGCAGAGAAGGCATAAAATGGATATGTTGAACCAAATTAAACTAAATTCAGTACAACTGAATCAACCAAATAAGATTACTGAACCAAATCAGATTAAAAGGCAAAATGCAAGTCACTATAATTGGTCTACCAGATCAGATTATATATTCAAACAAAATCAAAGTAATGAAACCCTAATTCAAAGAGACCCAAATCATAATTTCAATCTCAATTTCAGCCATTTCAGACTGAAATCCTAGTTTCAGACCTAAATCCAAATTTCAAACACAATTTCAAACCCAATTTCAACAAATTAACAATCCTTGAACAATTTCCATGCAGGTTCCTCCTATCCGAATGTTAGACCCAAATCAAAAATAACACAAATATAGACCAATAATTCAAATTCATGTATAAATCTTGAACTGACAGTGAATAATGGTGTTTCAATTTACGCTAAAACTACCTTAAGCCATTGTTTCTGGCGGCGGCAACGCAGCTGCAATGGAAGTGGTCCGACGAGTGTACAGAATAAGAATGATGACAATGATATAAGAATTCAATAAAATAAGTTCAAGAATTATTTTATCCAAGAATTATTAACGTCCAAATTGTCAACATGAGACTGTTTTGTAGAGTAAAATTCAAGAATGATCAGAAGAATATTTCCATGAAAGGATACTGGATGAAGCGCAAATATCAAGGATATTCCACTAATTTCATGGAGTATAGAAGTCAGAATTTTAATCAACTGAGTAATACCGAATACAATAACAAAAGATATCACCATGCATGCGATAGAGACCGTACAAACAGGTTATTCTAGCATAATAATAATAACGGAACCAGGTCAGGTGAAATTCACACCGACAGGATGTTCCAACAGAATAATAAATGCGGAATAATAAATGATGGAACCAGGTCCGGCGTATAGCACAGACAGGATATTCCGACAGAAATGTAAAGACGGAATAGTAAATGGAACCAGGTCCGGCGTATAGCACAGACAGGATATTCCGACAGAAATATAAAGACAGGATAGTAAATGGATGTCACCAAGTATAGGGTATTCCGCGTATACAGGTTATTCCAACAGAATAACAATGAATGGAATAACATAAGTTCTCTTCAAGAAGAAAGAATAACACCCCTTACGAGTACAACAAATAATATTCCCTACCTTAGAAGAACTGAATATTGGAAAAGTGAAGTAGCAGAATACTTTTCTTCTTTCTCTCTAGAGTTTCAGTGAATTCGTAAGAAATAATGAAGGAATGAGCTTTCTATTTATAGAAAAACTGAGGGTGGCTCTTGGTCTTAACGAAGGGTCAAAATGACTCTTGGTAATATTGAAGAGACAACTACTATTTGTGAAGGGGTAATTAACCCTTGGAACACCGAAGATGCAGTTAACTCTTGGTAATATTGAAGGGACAACTACTATTGACGAAGGTAATTACTATTGACGAAGGTAATTACTATTGAAGAAGGTAATTACTATTGACGAAGGTATATACTATTGACGAAGGTAATTACTATTGACGAAGGTAATTACTATTTACGAAGGTAATTACTATTTATGAAAGTAATTACTATTTACAAAAGTAGTTACTATTTACGAAGGTAATTACTATTTACGAAAGAGACTCTGAGATGACGACATATGGCCCCCCATAAATAATTAAACTTATCACCAACGTCTCATAATAGACTATTTATACACATCAAGGATTGAATAAAAATTACCAGAAATTATTTTATTTTTTAATCAACACAATTTAATCTTTCAACAATTATTAATTATTTATAACTTGTCGTCTCAATTATTGATTTAATAATATAATATATTATACAGATGATATTGTAATAATAATTGAATCAATAATATAAGAGATATGATGCAGCAATTACTGTAGCAATAATTGAGTATAGCTGAGTGACTTCTCACGTAAGCATCAATAATCAATACCGTGTTCTACTATGCAACCACGCGTATTATTGTACTTTTACTACCGAGTAGTTCAACAGTTTTAACGGTAACACCTCCGCCGTTATTTTCATAAAGTATTTTTGTCGTTTTCTCAATCCGACAATAATTCCGTTGTGGGGTTCACCAATGATTGTGCCGTCGTACGAATATTCCCCGACAAAAAGAATATTCCCCGACCAAACGAATATTTTATAACAACTTGCATACTGTAAAACTCCAGTTTTTATAAATAAAGATGAATTTTCATAATTATTATTTTAGAATATTATGGAATAAATTTGATAAAATATATAGTTGTGGGTAATATTTATAAATTTTGCAAAGTACGCAAGTTGTTATAAAATATTCGTTTGGTCGGGGAATATTCTTTTTGTCGGGAAATATTCGTACGACGGCACAATCATTGGTGGACCCCACAACGGAAGTATTATTGTAGTTAGAAAACGACAAAATTATCTTTCTATGAAATAACGGCGGAGGTGTTACCGTTAAAACTGTTGAACTACTCGGTAGTAAAAGTACAGTAATACGCGTTGTTGCATAGTAGCACACGGTATTGATTATTGATGCTTACGTGAGAAGTCACTCAGCTATACTCAATTATTGCTACAATAATTGTTGCATCATATCTCTTATATTATTGATTCAATTATTGTCACAGTATCATCTGTATAATATGTTATATTATCTAAACAATAATTGAGACGACAAGTTATAAATGGTTAATAATTGTTGAAAGATTAAATATGTGTTGATTAAAAAATAAAATGATTTCTGGAAATTTTTATTCAATCCTTGATGTATATAAAGAGTCTATTATTAGACGTTTGTGGTAAGTTTAATTATTTATGGGGGGGCCATATGTCATCATCTAAGAGTCTCTTTCATAAATAGTAATTACCTTCGTAAATAGTAACTACCTTCGTAAATGGTAATTACCTTCGTCAATAGTAATTACCTTCGTAAATAGTAAATACTTTCGTAAATAGTAATAAATCTTCTATAAATAGAGGCCTAGGGCTTCATTATTTTTCACGAATTCGCTCAAGCTATAGAGAGAGAAAGTATAGAGAGAATAAGAGAGAAAGAAGAAGAGTATTCGGTTACTACACTACTGCAGTATTCAATCTCCTAAATAAGGTAAGGGGTGTTATTCTTTCTTCTTGAAGAGAACTTATGTTATTCCATTCTTTGTTATTCTGTTGGAATAACCTGTAAAAGTGGCATACCCTATACATGACCTGTATACACGGAATACCCTATACTTGGTGAAATCCTTATGTTATTCCATTCATTATTATTCTGTTGGAATAACCTGTATACGCGGAATACCCTATACTTGGTGACATCCATTTACTATTCTGTCTTTATATTTCTGTCGGAATATCCTGTCTGTTCTATACGCCGGACCTGGTTCCGTCTTTATTATTATTCTGTTGGAATATCCTGTCTGTGCATTTTACGCCGGACCTGGTTCCATTCTTTATTATTCTGTTGGAATATCCTGTCTGTGCGTTTTACGCCGGACCTGGTTCCGTTATTTATTATTCTGTTGGAACATCCTGTCGGTGTGAATTTCACCCGACCTGGTTCCGTTATTATTATTCTGCTGGAATAACCTGTCTGTGCGGTCTATCGCATGCATGGTGATTTCTTTTGTTATTCCATTCTTTATTACACTCAGTTGGATAAAACTTTGACTTCTATACTCCATGAAATTAGTGGAATATCCTTGATAGTTGCGCTTCATCCAGTATCTTTTCATGGAAATATTCTTCTGAGCATTCTTGAATTTTACACCACAAAACAGTATCATGTTGACAATTTGGACGTTAATAATTCCTGGATAAAATAATTCTTGAACTTGTTTTATTGAATTCTTATATCATTGTCATCATCCTCGTGTTTATATTCTGTTGAAAGTCATCTGTGGCCTGTAGTGCATAGATGGACTTGGTATGATTATGACCAGGGATTATTCGGTGTAATCATGACCGTAATATTACAAATGATGTAAAAATTAAAAATCCTCATTGGCCGTAGTGCATTGATGGACAGTTGTTGGCATGATCATGACCACTAATGAATACACAAATATTCTTGGCCGTAGTGCATGAATAATTGTGGTCGTGATACTAAAGAATATCCTTAGCCGTAGTGCGGGGGTGATTCGATGATGTGGAATATTTATTAAGCTGAGTCTCAGCTATAACGATGATGAAAAACCTTTTAAATAATAAAAGATAGTAGTTTTTATTTTCTACTTGACTCTTTTAATGGATTGCTGGTTCCGCTGCAGTTAAACTTGATGGTTATTGTATTTTATCAGTTTAACACTGTTGAAGGCTAATGATAATTTATTCTGCATTATCTTAGTCATAATATTTCTTACTGGGCTAGTTGAGCTCACCCTTTCTTTCCATGTTCTCTTCAAGAAATGAGAATATAGCTGGGACGAGTCGGGGAACGGAGTGATGGACCAGAGAATAGTATTAGTAGTCCTCATTATTCTGTTAAATAGTGTGACAATAATTGTATTGAGGACTCCTTTTGAGTTTGTATGATCTCTAGTAGACAATAATTGTATTCAAACTCACAGTTATGTTTTGTCGTATTGTACACGACAGTTGTATTAGTAAGTTGTATTTGAATTCTGTACCATGTATCTGGCGACTCAAGATGGGTGATGTATACCTAATTTTGGGGGCGTCACAGTTGGTATCAGAGCTTAGGGATATGATCCCTGGCTAAGATGTGAGAATAGTACTAGGAGGGGAGAGACGGGGAATTCCTTCGCTAGTATAACCTACCTAAGTTTATGTGATATTTTATTGGTCGGTCAGAATATAGGGATAATATGTTACATGTCAATTAACCTTTTGTTTTGTGGCAGTATCTGAAAATGACATCTGAGAATGTTGAGAATGGCAATGGAGCACAGGCGATCGTTGATTCACCACATATCAATAATCAGGATAATGTGCATCAGGAAGGCGAAAATCCTCATGCAAACAACAACACTGACCAAATGACGAATGATCAAATGTTCAGAGGTTTTATGCAATTCATGCAACAGCAGGCGAGAGCAACTCCTGTCCAAAACGTAGATGGAAACACGGGAAACTCTCGGGCGGTCACCGCTAAACAGTTCAAGGAGCTGGGACCACCGGAGTTTAAGGGAGAGCCAAAACCACTTATGGCGGAAACATGGATAAAGCAGATGACCAAGATATTTGATGTCTTGGGATGCTCCGAGGAGCAAAAGGTTCCCTTTGCCGCCTTTATGTTGCGCGGAGAGGCAGATTATTGGTGGAAATCGGTAAAACGTACTTAACCTGCTGTACTGAAGATATCTTGGGAGAAGTTTCAGGATCTGTTCAACGACAAATACTTTCCCGAAAGTATTCGCCACATGAAGGAGGTGGAGTTTATTAAGTTGGAACAAAATAATATGACCGTGTCACAATACGAGGCAAAATTTGCAGAGTTATCACGGTTTGCGTCCCACTTGGTGGATAATGAAGAGAGAATGGCGCGAATGTTTTTAAGAGGTTTGAAGCCAGAGATACGTCAACATCTTATTTCTCATAAACTGTGTTTGTATTCAGATGTTGTAAATAGGGCTCAGTTAGTGGAGCGCGATAACGAGTCAACTCAACTAAAAGAGAGCAGCCGACAAAATTATAATACCAGCGAGAGTGGTCATCGAAGCGGTGACAACAAGCGTGGAGGGAATCAGCAGGCCAGAAATGGTTACCACTTCGGTGGTAATCAGGGCCAAAACAATAAGAATGGACATTTCAAGAAGAGGAGATTCAACAATGATGGAAAGACGTCAGCACCAGCACCCGTTGTTAAGGAAGGAGAAAGACCACCTATCATATGCTTCAAATGTGGAGGGGAGGGACACATCAGTCCAAATTGCGTGATGCCGTCCAAAGCATGTTATAATTGTGGAAGAGAAGGTCACTTAGCCCGATTTTGTCGTTTATCAAAGACAAATTCAGCTAGGATGGAGGCACCAAAGGCCGTCCCAAAAGGGCAAAGCCGGTAGTGCAAGGGAGAGCGTTTGTTGTGACCTCCCAGAAAGCAAGGAACCCGAATGAGGTCATCACGGGTAAGCTTATCATAAACTCTAACGAAGTCTATACTTTATTTGATACCGGTTCTACCCATTCTTTTATTTCTCCTACTTGCGCTCATCGATTAAATTTGACTCCGGAGAAATTAGACTTTGACTTATCTGTGGAAACTCCGTTGGGAGAAACTTTCATTACATCTACTGTTTATAAGTCTTGTTTAGTTCAAATCAGTACCCTCACATTACCTGTAGATCTTATTTCATTGAAAATACTTGCATTTGACGTGATTCTAGGGATTGATTGGTTAACTACTCATCATGCAAAAATTGATTATTTCCATAAGGTTGTTAGCTTTCATATTCCTAATCAACCTATTATGCGAATTCAAACGACCAAACCATTAAAATCAATCACGGTTATCTCAAGCCATAAAGCTATTCGTTTATTGAAAAACGGATGTCAAGCTTTCTTAGCTCATGTCACAGATTTAAACAAAAATACGTTAGTTTTGAACGATATTTCTATTGTTAATGAATTTCCTGACGTATTCCCCGAAGAACTTACTGGTCTACCCCCAGAGCGTGAGATTGAATTTTTTATCGACCTTGAACCCGGTACAAAACCCATTTCTAAAGCCCCATATCGAATAGCTCCTATTGAACTTCAGGAGTTAAAAACCCAACTGCAGGAATTGTTAGACATTGGCTTTATTCGTCCTAGTACTTCTCCTTGGGGTGCTCCTGTTCTATTCGTGAAGAAGAAAGATGGGAGTATGCGACTTTGTATTGATTATCGGGAGTTGAATCATGTCACCATCAAAAATAGGTATCCATTGCCACGTATTGATGACTTGTTTGACCAGTTGCAAGGAGCCAAATTCTTTTCAAAGATTGATCTTTGTTCCGGGTATCACCAATTGAAGATTAGAACCGATGACATTCCAAAGACGGCTTTCAGAACTCGGTACGGGCATTATGAATTCCTAGTCATGTCATTTGGATTGACTAATGCTCCTGCTGCCTTCATGGATATGATGAACCGAGTATTCAAGGAATATTTGGATCACTTTGTGGTCGTCTTTATTGATGACATCCTTATTTATTCCAAAAGCCGTGAAGATCATGAGCAACACTTGAGGCTGACACTCCAAAAGCTTCGTGAATATAAGCTTTCTGCCAAGTTGAAGAAATGCGAGTTCTGGCT
The DNA here is from genome assembly GCA_020205505.1 of Panax japonicus. Classification (NCBI taxonomy): domain Eukaryota; kingdom Viridiplantae; phylum Streptophyta; class Magnoliopsida; order Apiales; family Araliaceae; genus Panax; species Panax japonicus. The sequence goes on along the minus strand of CM035108.1, from coordinate 75,615,271 downwards.
TGAGGAAGTAGCATTCCTTGGGCATGTGGTATCAAGTCATGGAATATCTGTTGACCCAGCAAAGATTGAAGCTATTCAAAGCTGGGAGCAACCTAAATCAGTGACCGAAGTACGTAGCTTTCTCGGTTTAGCTGGTTATTATCGAAGATTCGCGGAAGGATTTTCTCGAATCACTACTCCATTGACTCAGCTGACTCGGAAAGATATAAAGTTCGATTGGAGCAAAGAATGTGAGAAGAGTTTTCAAGAACTCAAGAGGAGACTCATTTCAGCACCTGTTCTGACAATACCATCTGGCTCGGAGGGTTTTGTCATCTACAGTGATGCTTCGGGCAAAGGGCTGGGATGTGTTCTCATGCAACATGGAAAAGTCATAGCCTATGCCTCGCGATAACTCAAAGAATATGAGAAGAATTATCCTACTCATGATCTAGAGTTGGCAGCTGTTGTCTTTGCACTTAAAATTTGGAGGCATTACTTGTATGGGGAGAAAGTGGAGATCTTTACGGATCATAAAAGCCTCAAATATTTCTTCACTCAAAAGGAACTCAACATGCGACAACGACATTGGCTTGAACTGTTGAAAGATTATGATCATACCATCCAATACCATCCTGGAAAAGCAAACGTAGTAGCTGACGCATTGAGTAGAAGATCACATGCAAGTACGAGTGCGCTATTGTCAACGCAAGGGCCCATTTTGTGTGACTTGCAAAGGATGGAGATAGAGTTAAAGACTCCAGGGACGCATGTAACCATGGCAAATATACGAGTAAAACCGACTCTAATCGATAAAGTTAAAGCTGCTCAAGCTACAGACTTGGAGCTGATGCGTATGAGGAAGAAAGTGGAAGAAGGTGCTATGCCGGAAGCAAGAATCGATGAAGAAGGAATACTTCGAGTCAACTCCAGACTTTGTGTTCCTAATGACCCTGATTTAAAGTATAAAATCATGATGGAGGCGCACAATACACCGTTTGCAATCCATCCTGGGAGTACCAAAATGTATCATGATATTCGTCATACATTTTGGTGGAACAATATGAAGAGAGAGATAGCGTTGTTTATCTCAAGGTGTCTAACTTGTCAACGAGTTAAAGCGGAGCATCAAGTACCAAAAGGTCCATTGCAACCACTTGAAATTCCAGAATGGAAGTGGGAGCACATTACCATGGATTTCGTTACCGGTCTTCCTAAGGTTTCTCAAGGTATAGATGCGATTTGGGTCATTGTTGATAGATTGACCAAGTCTGCTCATTTCTTACCGATACGAGAAACTTATACACTTGAACGTCTTGCTCGTATGTATATAAACGAGATTGTAAGACTGCATGATATGCCGGTATCCATAGTTTCTGATCGAGACCCAAGATTTACTTCACGATTTTGGGTTAGTTTGCAAAAAGCTATGGGCACAGACTTACGATTTAGCTCGGCATATCATCCTCAGACGGACGGACAGTCGGAGAGAACTATTCAAACTCTTGAAGATCTATTAAGACTCTGTGTCCTTGATTTCAAGGGAAGTTGGGACAAGTTCTTACCATTGGTAGAGTTTTCCTACAACAACAGTTATCAAGCAAGTATTGGCGTGGCTCCATTCGAAGCGTTGTATGGAAGAAAGTGTCGTTCTCCAGTATGCCGGGATGAGGTGGGTGAAGCAACGTTGTTGGGACCGAAGTTGGTACGTATGACTACGAAAAAGATTCAAACTATCCGACAACGTATAAAAACCTCACAAAGTCGACAAAAGAGTTATGTTGATTTTCATCGAAAGGACGTGGAATTCAATTTAGGAGATCATGTGTTGTTACGTGTTACTCCATGGAAAGGAGTTACAAGATTTGGAAAGAGAGGAAAACTCAATCCTCGATTTATTGGTCCATTTTTAATCCTCGATCGAATAGGAACTGTGGCCTATAGACTCGCTCTACCGCCAAGTATGTCTCGTGTTCATTACGTTTTTCACATATCCATGTTACGTAAATATGTGAAAGACCCAAACCACATTATTGAGTTAGAACCGGATGAAATAGCGGAAGATTTGACGTATGAAGAGATTCCTGTTCAAATCTTGGATAAGAAGGAACATATTCTACGCTCCAAGGTTATACCTCAAGTCAAAGTTTTGTGGAGAAACCACGATGTTGAGGAAATGACTTGGGAGTTAGAATCTGAAATGAAATCAAGGTATCCTTACCTCTTCGATATACCAGGTACGTACCCTAATTTCGAGGGCAAAATTTCATAAGAAGGGGAGGTTGTAAAACCCCAGTTTTTATTAATAAAGATGAATTTTCATAATTATTATTTTAGAATATTATGGAATAAATTTGATAAAATATATAGTTGTGGGTAATATTTATAAATTTTGCAAAGTACGCAAGTTGTTATAAAATATTCGTTTGGTCGGGGAATATTCTTTTTGTCAGGGAATATTCGTACGATGGCACAATCATTGGTGGACCCCACAACGAAAGTATTATTGTAGTTAGAAAACGACAAAATTATCTTTCTATGAAATAACGGCGGAGGTGTTACCGTTAAAACTGTTGAACTACTCCGTAGTAAAAGTACAGTAATACGCGTTGTTGCATAGTAGCACACGGTATTGATTATTGATGCTTACGTGAGAAGTCACTCAGCTATACTCAATTATTGCTACAGTAATTGTTGCATCATATCTCTTATATTATTGATTCAATTATTGTCACAGTATCATCTGTATAATATGTTATATTATCTAAACAATAATTGAGACGACAAGTTATAAATGGTTAATAATTGTTGAAAGATTAAATATGTGTTGATTAAAAAATAAAATGATTTCTGGAAATTTTTATTCAATCCTTGATGTATATAAAGAGTCTATTATTAGACGTTTGTGGTAAGTTTAATTATTTATGGGGGGGGGGGCATATGTCATCATCTAAGAGTCTCTTTCATAAATAGTAATTACCTTCGTAAATAGTAACTACCTTCGTAAATGGTAATTACCTTCGTCAATAGTAATTACCTTCGTAAATAGTAAATACTTTCGTAAATAGTAATAAATCTTCTATAAATAGAGGCCTAGGGCTTCATTATTTTTCACGAATTCGCTCAAGCTATAGAGAGAGAAAGTATAGAGAGAATAAGAGAGAAAGAAGAAGAGTATTCGGTTACTACACTACTGCAGTATTCAATCTCCTAAATAAGGTAAGGGATGTTATTCTTTCTTCTTGAAGAGAACTTATGTTATTCCATTCTTTGTTATTCTGTTGGAATAACCTGTAAAAGTGGCATACCCTATACATGACCTGTATACGCGGAATACCCTATACTTGGTGAAATCCTTATGTTATTCTATTCATTATTATTCTGTTGGAATAACTTGTATACGCGGAATACCTTATACTTGGTGACATCCATTTACTATTCTGTCTTTATATTTCTGTCGGAATATCCTGTCTGTGCTATACGCCGGACCTGGTTCCGTCTTTATTATTATTCTGTTGGAATATCCTGTCTGTGCATTTTACGCCGGACCTGGTTCCATTCTTTATTATTCTGTTGGAATATCCTGTCTGTGCGTTTTACGCCGGACTTGGTTCCGTTATTTATTATTCTGTTGGAACATCCTGTCGGTGTGAATTTCACCTGACCTGGTTCCGTTATTATTATTCTGCTGGAATAACCTGTCTGTGCGGTCTATCACAGGCATGGTGATTTCTTTTGTTATTCTATTCTTTATTATACTCAGTTGGATAAAACTTTGACTTCTATACTCCATGAAATTAGTGGAATATCTTTGATAGTTGTGCTTCATCCAGTATCTTTTCATGGAAATATTCTTCTGAGCATTCTTGAATTTTACACCACAAAACAGTATCATGTTGACAATTTGGACGTTAATAATTCTTGGATAAAATAATTCTTGAACTTGTTTTATTGAATTCTTATATCATTGTCATCATCCTCGTGTTTATATTCTGTTGAAAGTCATCTGTGGCCTGTAGTGCATAGATGGACTTGGTATGATTATGACCAGGGATTATTCGGTGTAATCATGACCGTAATATTACAAATGATGTAAAAATTAAAAATCCTCATTGGCCGTAGTGCATTGATGGACAGTTGTTGGCATGATCATGACCACTAATGAATACACAAATATTCTTGGCCGTAGTGCATGAATAATTGTGGTCGTGATACTAAAGAATATCCTTGGCCGTAGTGCGGGGGTGATTCGATGATGTGGAATATTTATTAAGCTGAGTCTCAGCTATAACGATGATGAAAAACCTTTTAAATAATAAAAGATAGTAGTTTTTATTTTCTACTTGACTCTTTTAATGGTTTGCTGGTTCCGCTGCAGTTAAACTTGATGGTTATTGTATTTTATCAGTTTAACACTGTTGAAGGCTAATGATAATTTATTCTGCATTATCTTAGTCATAATATTTCTTACTGGGCTAGTTGAGCTCACCCTTTCTTTCCATGTTCTCTTCAGGAAATGAGAATATAGCTGGGACGAGTCGGGGAACGGAGTGATGGACCAGAGAATAGTATTAGTAGTCCTCATTATTCTGTTAAATAGTGTGACAATAATTGTATTGAGGACTCCTTTTGAGTTTGTATGATCTCTAGTAGACAATAATTGTATTCAAACTCACAGTTATGTTTTGTCGTATTGTACACGACAGTTGTATTAGTAAGTTGTATTTGAATTCTGTACCATGTATCTGGCGACTCAAGATGGGTGATGTATACCTAATTTTGGGGGCGTCACACATACTTTGCAATATTTATAAATATTACCCACAACTATAACATTATATCAAATCCACACCATAATTTTCAAAAATATAATTCGAGAAAATTAAATATTTATTCATAAAATCTCGGTTCTCACACTATCAGCGTGATATCACCTGATTAGTTGATAAAAGTTTATCATGTAAACTTTTAAGTATTTGTTTTATTACAACTTTAATGAAAGTCGAAATAAACATCAATAAAATTATATATATTATGTTTTGTTACAACTTTAATCTACTTGCTCCTTTAGTTTCCACATCATATTACTCCTTTATGTTAGCCTCCCGGTAAACTTTCAAACCCGGTTAAAAATATGTAGTAATCAAGTTACATTGAACTCTACTTTGGAAAGTCTTTCTCGTCAGAGGCTTTTTTACAAACCCCAAAATCCGATCACCCAAGACTTATTGTTTTGTCAGACTTGTTTTTTGGTTTGTGAGATTTAATTGATTCTTGATAATATACTTGATTATCAAATTATATTATATAAAAAATTGTCATCTGGTTATTTTGATTGGTTGAGTCATTCGTTTGTAATTAACATACATACCAATGCAATGACAAGATTCACACTTGGATGAAATTTGATTGTTTCTGATAATGTACTTAATTATGGAATTATATTTTGAGATTTATTTTTAGGTGAAATTAATTTGATTGATTTTTGATGATATTGTTGATTATAAAATTATATCGTATAAAAGAAAATTGTCGTTACTTCAACTGATTGAGTCATTCGTTTGTGATTAACTTGCATACCAATGCAATGGAAAAAGTCCACACTTATGAACTCTAATAAATAATTAATTAAACTGAATGAGTCCAGCAAAAAATAATTAAACAAGGATATCTATATGGAACCAACGTACTATATAATAGAAATAATTAATACGTGGAGTATTAACATGCATGGAGAAATGAAGGGAGAGCTAAGATAGAAAGATTTATACGAGTACTACAATATTAAACCTAGGGGTGTTAGTCGAGCAGAGTAGCTCGATACTCGACTCGAGATCGGTTCGAAAATATGATTCAACGCTACTACAAAACAGTAAGTAGACAACGAGAAAAAAACGTTGTGGTTTCATTCAAAAAAACGTCGTTGTTAAGGGCGTTATCTATTTGACACCCTTACACAACGTTTTTAAAACGTTGTAGTTAAGCACAATACATAACGTTTTTAAATAAAAAACGTAGATTTATTTTTCAAAAATTAGCAGATGCTTAAAAACGTTGTAAAAAGTACGATTCCACAACGTTTTTTGGATAAAAATGTTGTTCTTTAGTATATCAGACAACGTTTTTTAAATGTTGTAGATAAAAAAAAAAGGATGTGGTCCACTTATATTACCAATGCACTTGCAATATGCTAATGCCATAATATATAGCCAAAATGTATCAACCATTCAAAATACATCCCAATAATATCATTCGTTTACAGTTTCAAATTACTACATCCACAAAATATATATCAAAATATCTATATATACATCTCAAATTCACTTTTCAATCCACAAAATAAACCACAATAAACTAAACTATTCATAAAATTAAGCTACTACCTAAGCATGTGCAAAAAAGCCTAGGTTCTCCCAAAATACGCCAGTAACTTTTGCTCTAGTACTAATAGATTCTTGAGAGAAGGTTAACCTGCTTCTGTTGCTTCTGCTACACTGCTTAACTGCAGCAAGCCTAACATCAATGGCTCTCAGAAGTTCCTTCCTATATAACAACATCAAATATGAAACTTAAGTGGTTGTTAAAAATCTCAGAGAGAGAAAAAAAGAGCATTGGGAGACCCATTTGCAGATATCCAGAATACAATAGATGACCATATAGCATGTCAAAACACTAGTATTGATTAGTTAAAAATGAATTAAAGTACTACTTATGACAAGCACTTAAACCAATTTTGAGAACGACAAATGATATCAGATCTTAACCGAGCAGTCGAACACATTAGAGTGCTACGTAGCATTTTAACCATAGTCCTTTGAAAGTGATTTGTTAAGTAGTGAAACATTGCGATTAAAATAAGCAGTCAACAATAAAGAATTGTCATGGCTTCAAATTACAGCTATTTGTTATACTAGCTTACACCAATAATAAGAATATGAAGCATTAGATGCAAATATACAGATACAAACAGATAGAGAGAAGTATTACTTTGTTGCATCTGCTGCTACTGTGGTGTCGGTATCCTTGGCCCTCTGCCATTTACTGCAGACCTTTTCCCCATATGCTCGTATAGGCCTATTAATTCATTGGTATCAAAGGAGACATTTCTCTTCCGAAAGGCAGCAACCAGGACTTGTGCAACACGAGTGAGAGGGCTTCCCCCAGGTAACCTGTGTAGAGGAATGTATAGAGGTAAAACATTTGCCATGGTTTTGCAGGTTCACAATTTCCTAAAAGCAGCACAAACTGATCATAATGATCTTGGTTTGGCACTAAAATGTTCATCGTAGAACATAAGGTTACTCCTGTCAAACCTTGAGAAGAGCTAATTAATTAAATACTTGTGGATTGTACTACTATAAAAATTTACGTACTACAGTAACAAACAGCCCACAGCTATTAGTAAGTAATTAATTCATAACAGAAATGATTAGTCTACTCTGTACTCACCGCAAGATAGATAGTGGTAAAAATAGCAATAGTCCAATACCGACCAAGATATCCGTCAGCTAAGAAACCACCAAGAACAGAGGATGCTTGCGAAATCCCCAAGAAATTATTAACTGCATTTCCATTAAAAACACATTAAAAGATATGTGTTGTCTATTTACTTGTGGATTGTAGTAGTGACTGATGTCATATATATACCTGAAAATAAATTAAAAGCAATTTCCTTTGATTTCTATATGGTGAAAAAGAAAATACTTACTGGAAGTAACCGAAATAGCCGATATAATTGGACCATAAAATTTTCTTTTAAGAATGTGTGTAGTCCTTTTACCAGCCCAATAAAATCATATCTCTAAGATATTATTTGTCACACTTGCATTAAATGGTATGACCACTGGCCGTTGCGTCCCACGAGCCTCGTCTAGAATATTAAAATCCTTTCGAAACATTATTCTTCCTGAAACATCCATGCATAGAGGAGGATCAGTTTCATGTAATTTGAAAAATTACTACTCACAACATAACTAAATAATTAATTACCTGAATATAAATATCAAATACCCGCCTCCCAAGACTGCTAAATGTATTGCCATTTGTATATTGTATTTCGGCGAAATGCAGATTTACAGAATAACTCCCGTTTTCCAAGCAATAACAAAAATAAGTAAGAGAGAGTGGAGAGAGGCGTGCTGTTGTATACATTTGAGGGATGTTTGATGATGAATTAGATAAAGTTTCTATAAAATATTTGTTTTCATGATTTCTATCGTCCATGAAGTCTCTAGTGCTACTAATTCCCTAGTAATTCTTACTTCTGTAATATGTTACTGCACCACCTTCAATTTTTCCATCTCCTTCATAGACTACAACATTTCCATTACTAATTTCTTTCGTCTTTAAATCGTCTCCCCTGCTATCAACATGTAAAGAACACCCATCTGCCGCCACATGATACAAATTAATAGATTGATTGATTATGTAGAGACTTTCAAAGTTCACAAACAAACTTATATTTAGGTCAGATGAAATCTTTCTCACAAGGAAGAATTCCCTTTCTGTTGAAGAAAAATTCTCCCTCACATTTCAGCAACAAAATTTAAACATAAATATTTCAGAGAAGCAATTAGAAAAAAAACTCACAAGGTGTTCTCTGAAGAAGAGCTCTTGAACAAGTTGATGTTTAAATTCCTAATGAAAAAAAAAAAGTTTTCAATTTAGTGACCGAGCAGCATACAGGAAGGAAATGACAAACAAATAAAATTAAAAAAATTTTACAATAGGGAAATACAAATCAATTAAAACATACCTAGGAGCGGACTCGCAACGATCAGTTTTTAGGGCTTCGATGAGTTGGTCCTTCGTCTTGGTGTTTCCCTTAATTAAAATGTCGTGGACTCGCAGCGGAACTCTCTCCGACGTGATTCGACGGAGTAGGTTCTCCATTTTCTCTTTTTCGTCACGTATTCTCGACTCTTCGGTGACTGGTTCTTCTTCTTCATCGAAATCTTGGGACCAAACAAACAACATGACCAAATTTAGAGCACAAAAACAAAACAATAACAAGTTCCCACTAAAATTTACCTCTACACTTATCCTCCTGAGAAGAGAACTCCTCAATCTCATCATCTACCTTACACCAAGACACCACTGGCTCTGGCTTCTGGGCAACCGGTGTGGGCCCCCGGCGAAGGCGCTTGAGTGTCCGAGGAGGGTCCGAAACTTCTGGACCCGGACCTACCGTGGGTGATTCAAAATCATCATCGCCGAATTCGTCGACTGTAGGGAGCAGATTTTCGGAGGTTGAAGGTTGTTGAGCTGGTTTAGGTGACGAATCTTTTCTGACAGTGATTTGGGGTTCCGAATCTAGGTCAAAATCAAGCCCTAAACAGAACGACGGAGCTGTAAAATCTGCCATAAAAATGAAGGGGGAGAGAATGATTTTGAATCTGGAAAGCTGGAGGGATTTGTGAGATAGGATGGAGGGATGAGAAAGAAGGAAGAGAGGCGAGGACTGATAGAGCGAGAAAAAGAAAATAAAATCAAACTCTTTAAATTGATAAAGATTTTTAGCTCCGTGTTTTTCTTCATAGACAACATTTTTAAAAAAAATGTTATCAAGTTTAAATAAAAAAATGTCCTTTTAAATAGATAACGTTTTTGCATATATATCTACAACATTTTTTTTAAAAATGTTGTGAAAAAAAAACCACAACGTTTTTTTATAAAAACGTTGTGGTTTAAGTGTTGTCTATTAGGTACTTTGTACTGGTGCAAAACTCGAATTCGAAGTTGATTCGAGTCGAATATGATACATACTCATTTTCTGTTTAATGATACACGAGTCAAATTTGAGTATACCAGTATTCGCTCAGATTAGGGTTCGAGTATTTCATTTTTTCTCGAACCATACTCGATACCTGCTCGATGGATCATATTCGAATACTAGTCTGATCCATACTAATAAGCTAAATATGTGATATTTGTATCAATCTTTATAATTTATAAAGTGTAGTATTAAATTGTGTAAGCTTGTACTTGAATAAATCAGTGAATTGATTGTCAATTCGTATTACATTCTTTGTAATTTCTTTACATAAATAAAATTAAAAGACTTTTGCATATAAACATTAGTTCAAAAATCAATTTAGTATGTACTTCAGTATTAAGCGAAATGGTTCATATTCGAAACTTTATTTGAAGGCTCGCGAGTAACTCGTTTTGTAAACGAGTCGAGTACTTACGAGCCGAGTAGATCCAAGTAATGATCCGAGTCGAATCTGGCGCAAAATTAGAAATTCCTTATTGAATTCGAGCTCAATTTTTTTGAGTCGAGCCGAATTTGAGCATTAGAGTGTTCGCTGAGATTCAACAGATTTTCACCCCTAATTAAACCTACTATACCTACCTGATTGAAAATCAAATTGTCCTTGGACTAGAGTAAAACATAAAAGCAAGATTAGCATAATGATCTCCATTGGTTGACTCATCGGTCTTTGGGAAATCAAATTAATTATGGAGAACCACCACAAACTTGGTAACTGAAGAGATAAGTTGCTTTATTAATAATTGAATATATATATATATATATATATATATATATATATATATATATAGGGGTGTTAGTCGAGCAGAGTAGCTCGATACTCGGTTCGAGATCGGTTTCTAAAATATGATCCAAAGCTCGAATTCGAAGTTGATTCGAGTTGAATATGATCTATAGTCGTTTTCTGTTTAATGATACACGGGTGGAATTCGAGTATACCAGTATTCACTTAGATTAGGGTTAGAGTATTTCATTTTTTTTCTCGAACCGTACTCGATACCTGCTTGATGGATCATATTCGAATACTGGTATGATCCATACTAACAAGCTAAATATATGATATTTGTATCAATCTTTATAATTTATAAAGTGTAGTATTAAATTGTGTAAGCTTGTACTTGAATAAATCAGTAAATTGATTGTCAATTCGTATTAAATTCTTTGTAATTTCTTTACATAAATAAAAGTAAAAGACTTTTATATATAAACATTAGTTCAATAATCAATTTAGGATGTAGTGGTTCAGTATTAAGTGAAATGGTTCATATTCGAAACTCAATTTGAAAGTTCGTGAGTAACTCGTTTTGTAAACGAGTAGAGTACTTACAAGTCGAGTAGGTCCGATTAATAATCTGAGTCAAATCTAGCGCAAAATTAGAAATTCCTTATCGAATTTGAGTCGAATTCGAGCTCAATTTTTTTGAGTCGAGCCGAATCTGAGCATTAGAGTGTTCACTGAGATTCGACTCGTTTTCACCCATATATATATATATATATATATATATATATATGGACATATTTATGTACACTTAATTAAGTTGTACATTCAAAGACACATTCCAGTATATAAAATGATAGAGTAATAGTAAAATATTTCTCTCTTTTCTTTACAACACTTACTCCTCATTTATTAGGATTCTCTTTATTCCTAAATATGTGACATTTAAGATTTTTGCACAAGGATTAAGGTTTTTGTACAAGGATTAAGGATGTTAAAACTCCTAAAATTACTCCATTAAAATTACTATGTATTACCAAAAACACCATTGCATAGATAAATAAAAAGCTAAATTGTAGGTGATAAAGATAAGAGGGACATATTGTTAGAGGATAGATATAATATAAGAATTAAAGAGAGTATACGAGTGAGATATTAAAAGATAGAAAACGTAGCTTTGAAAAATAGGAGAAAATTAAAGAGAATATAAAATGTTTAAGGGTAATAAAGTAAATAATGTAACTAATTCTCCTAAAAAAATTTAGAGCGTTATTTAGGAACAAAAAAATTATCTGAAAGCGTTATTTATTAAAGAATGTAGAGAGTAACTTGAGATGTGTCTTTAGATATAGAATTAATGTCTTATCTCTCAAGTCAGTGAAGACCTCAAAAGTCTTTTGAGTAGGAAATTGCCTTCCAGCGTAATTAAGATAGTCCCATCAAACAAAGTACAGGTACAACATGCATGTGAAAAGTTATAACCAAAGGGAACGGTTATGGGCCATAGGCAAATGTCCACATTTCAGCGTAAAGTCCTTCTACGCAGATAAATTTTTGGGACCGTGGATCCCATTACTCTCTCCTTCTCAAAACATTGTTTTTAATTTATTTTTTAAAACGAATCTAAAAAAAATCAAATCCATATCCAGGGGGTCATCGAAGAAAGTCGGGCAGGTGGAGTTCAAAGATTAAGGATACACCCAACAATCGCCAGATTTTGCTGAGCACTTTCCAAACTCCTAAGGAAGCCTCCGAAGTTTATCTTGCCAAAAAGAATGAATTGGATGCAATTAAAATGGGTATGGTTTCTTCTTCCCACCAAAAAAGAAACAAACCCATTGAATTTTTTATTGAAGAAATTAAAGATCATGTTTATAATGAAAAATTGTGGGTGCTTATGAGAATTGGGTTAAAACTCTTTTAGGAGGAGGTATGATTATGGGACCACAGAAAAAGAAACAAACCCATTAACATTTTTTGGTGAAGAAATTGAAACCTAATAAAAGAAAAATCCTGTTTACTGTAAAGAAATTATGGGTGCTTATGAGAATTTATATATTTGTATTTGCGAAACTTATATGTTTTGTGAAATTTTAGTCTTCAGCTTTGGATATATTCATTTTTATTACCTACAGAATTTGGAGAGAAAGAGTCATGCAAGCACCTAATATAGGCTCTGTTCTTGTTTTTTAAATTAAAAAAATGATGGTAATGTTTTTAGATTGTTGGTGACTTTTGGTTCTTTAATTTAAGATTAGAAGGTAATTACTTTTACTTTATTAATATTTCCTATTGCTGCAACATATTTGTCGGTGAGGAAATGGGGGAATTGAGATAATAGGGAAGAATGCATCTTTTAGGCTTTGTTTGTAGCTCATAAAATGGGAAATGAAAGGAAAATGAAACTATGGAGTTAGTTTTTGCAGCTGAGTTTAGGGAGCTTACCATGAGTCCATCACTTCATGAGGACCATGACAGTCAATTAACTAATTAAAAGACATGGCAGTCAAAAAAATTGATCTCAGGTAGTTTGTGCATTTTCATTTTGTTGAACCCAGATAGTAGTGTCATCTACAATGTTAACAGAATCTTTGATAGGAGGAAAAGCTTTCTCATGTCAAGTCTACATGCCAACGGGCAACACCATCCCATCAAATCATCAAGGGCTCCATATCATGATTGCTTTACTTACCTACATAATCTAAAGCAATTTTCCGAGCTTAAAGGACTTGTTGTTTATTATTTTGTTCAGAAAACTCTAATATACTTGTTTTAGATACCGTAATGTAGACTACTAATTTTTTAATTGAGATCTTGATTTATTTTTTGACAAGTAATTGAGATTTTGATTCATCATCCCAAAATTCCTTCTTCATTCTCTGTGGTAAACTCTATGAGAATAGAGAGTCAATTTTTTAGCATGTGCTTTGGTTTGTAATATTTTAGGTGGAATAATAATTGTGAATCTTAGCCATGGAAAATAACTGAAGTTGAGAGTCATTGCTCGAAAAGAAATTGGTAAGGATCGTGCCAAGTGGTCACCTACTCCAACTGTTACTTTCATATATGAACTTGTCATTCATATGAATGAAGATGTGATGGAGAGTTTAACACTACAAGATAAACAAAGTTTCGTTGATAGCAGTCCAACCAAAGTCTTTGAAATTTTGCAGTATTACAATACACTACAACAATAACCTGATGTTGTTTACTAGTTGCAAGCAGGATGGTTCGGATTGATGAAAACATCATAGAGGCTGCCTTGGTAATGTTGGGTATGCTCAGAAAAACTATCATTTAAGGTCTATACAACTGTGTCACACAGTGCAGTGAAACTACACAGAAAAACTGAAATAGCTTAATAGCTCAAGCTATTGTATCGATCATAGTTTTTTTAATTACCTGGGGTATGCCCCTATGTAAATCTTAATTATTGTGTTTATGAAATGAAATCCAATTATTGTTTTCATCAATTTAGTTTGTTCTAATAACTTCTCTTAGTATGACATAAATTGTGTTTAGAAAGATATGGTAAGGATCAGTACTAACTTTTACTTTATCTACATTAAAATAGAACATTCTTGTAAAATTAATGACAAACATTCAACAGGCTTGCAAAAATGTCAAACATTCAACAGGCTTGGTCATCTGTACTTATATTAGTTATATTGCTATGCACTAATTATAATTTTACAAACATGACAAATATACATGAAAATATATCAAAAATATTCAAATTTCGTCGAACTTGTACTCGTAAACTTTCTTATTTTACTCCTTAAATGGTGTCCCAGAATTTGCATGATTGTTAAGACCATATGCACCATTCCAAAATGGGTATTGATAACCAGTTAACTGAGTAGAGAGACTTGTTGAATACACATTTCCAATTGGGAAGCCTCCAACATTACCAAGAGGGAAGCTTTCAACATTTGGTACCTACAAATGAAGTTAAATTATATAAAAATAAGACTCAAGAAACTAAAAAAAAACTACTTTGTACAAAAAAAACAGTACATGTTCGCCTAAAATAACACCAACTGGGAAACCTCTAACATTACCAAGAGGGAAACCTTCAACATTTAGTACCTAAAAATAAAGTTAAATTATATCAAAATGAGACTAAAAAAATTAAATGAAACTACTTAGTACAATAATAAATAAATAAACAACACATGTTGACCTAAAACAACAATAGGTGGCCTATAAAGTTGATTATCATTGAATGTAATCAAGTTGCTAGGAATATTGTGGTCATATGAAACATGAATTATAGAGTCTTGTGAATCAATATATCCAATTTGAGAAGCCTATACAAAAAATACCAAATGATACTTAAAATTATTACTTGAAGTTGTAAAAATAAAATATAAAAAAAGAACTGAAAATTTACCTTTTCCAAATTTTTATCATCCACTTTATTTTCAATGGCCTTTGTCGCTTTCTCTTTCCCATTCCTCCCTTTATCCCCCTTTTTGTCCTTCACCTTCTTAATAGCTTTCTCCATGTTACCTTGAAACCTTTTAAAACGGGGTCGACCTTTACCACGAACCGCTAAAGGACTGCAAATATTGGAACTTTCTTTTGATATATTATTATTGTTAGCACTTGGAAATGGTGTGCTGACTTCACTGCCCACTTCCAAAGGAGTACTATTTTTACATGTTTCATCTTTTTTCTTCAATTCATTAGTCAACCACTTAATCCAACTAAGAACTAATTTTGTCTTATCTTCATTGTTAATCACCGCCAAATCTGCCGCTTCATAAAAGGTATTGCATATTCTATCAAAATGTTTATTTTCAGGGTTTAACATCCAATCAGAGCATATGATTTTAACCTTCGTATGACATCTCTTCACATCTTTCCTCCACCATCTAAGAATGAATTTCTCTGGTATGGTATGAACTCCTTTTTGAGCACGACAGTTAGAGCATGACAACATAAGATTCCCCTAAACTCAAATAATTGACAGTTGCACCTAATGTCACAATTATCCTCTTTAAAACAAACCTTAAAAGTGGCTTTACGATCTGTCCCCTCATCCTATCTTGCGAAATTTTATACACTCGAGTCCCACACTCCTTTTTCTCTGAAGAAATACTACAATAAAACTTGTTTTTTTATCTCACCTTGAAACTCTTTGAATTTTGAAGTGGTGTAAGATTTTAGAAATTGTTCCTTTAGCGTATAAGAAGTGATGCATGGAATCTTAAAGTCAAAAGAATCGAAGTTCGCTTTAGTCTATTTTTGCACCTTGCTTCTTAGTGCATTCTCATATTGCTCAACAACTTGTTTTAAGATTGTCTTAGAATTGACATAACCATCGAACAATGCATTCATTCTTTCACTTCTTTGAGTCGAAGACATTCCCGCCAGAAAGTATTTCTTAAAAATTTTGGGACCCAACAACTCCTTTCATTGTATAAACCAGTCAACCAATCATTTGTTTTAAGTTTAAACTTTTCAATGAATCTACTCCAATTTTCTTCAAATCCTTCGCAAGTCAAAGAAACATAAACCACTTTTTGCATCGTATACTTAATTGATTCATATTTATTACAACCTCATAATATTTTAGGTAACTTCTTCATGATATGCCATAAGCACCACCGATGACGTGTGTTAGGAAAGACATTTTCAATAGCCTTTTTGACCATTTGTGGTAGAAGCGCGACCATTCATATATGCAAGCCAAGATTTAAAAAGCCATGTAAACGACTCAACATCTTCACTTGAATTCAATCCATATCCTATAAGTGTAGACTGTATATGATGATTCACTCCAACAAAAGGAGCAATGGGCATGTCATACTTATTAGTCAAGTATGTTGTGCCAAACGTAGTGGCATCCCCGAATTACTCATACGTTGTCCTATTCCTAGCATCTTCCCAAAATACATTCCTTAACCTCCCCTCCTTATCCAAATCCATCAAATAAAAGAAAAACATTATTAGCTTGCATTTTAAGAAAGTAGTTCTGAACTGCCGTAGCATCTCCATCACCCAGCCTTAATCGTCTCATTTTCTCAATATGATTATAGCAGTCTTTCTCTAAAAATGGAACATTCTCATGACCACCAGCTTTAACAAAAAATGAACTATAGTTTTTATTTGGTCTAATACCCGCCCACCATTAACTTCAAGTCTCCTTTTAACGTACATCCTCATAACTCAATTCTTCTTATAAAATCTAGATTTTTCTGGGCTCAAAGCATGATTGTGATCAAGGGTTATTTGTGAGGCTAATCACTTACCATCAAGGCATAATACAATCCTAATCTTATCTTTACATCATGTTTTACTGTTTGGAGGCTCGAGAGCATGAAAGAACCACACAATTAACCTCCCCATCATCACCATTTTTCGAAGATTTTTTCTTCATTAGGAACCCTTGTTTGTTAGCATATTTAATGTAGTATTTTACACAAGCATCAATACTGTCAAATTCCATTCTTATTTCTGGATCTTATATGTAAGACCCCAACTTTCATAAATAAAGATTAATTTTATCGAAATATATTTTTGAATATTATGATGTGGATTTGATATAATGTTATAGTTGTGGGTAATATATATAAATTTTGCAAAGTAAGAAAGTTGTTATATAATATTCGATTGGTCGAAGAATATTCGTTTTAACAGAGAATATTTGTACGACGACACAATCATTGGTGGACCCCACAACAAAATTATTGGCGGAGTTAGAAAACGGCAGAAATATCTTTTTATAAAGGTAACGGCGAAAGTTTTACCGTTAACTATTGGAATACCCGGTGGTAAAAGTACAGTAATACGCGTGGTTGCATAGTAGCACACAATATTGATTATTGATGCTTACGTGAGAAGTCACTTAGTTATACTCAATTATTGCTACAGTAATTGCTTCATAGTATCTCACGATATTTGATTCAATTATTGTCAATATTTTATATTATTAAATCAATAATTGAGATGACAAGTTATTCATATTAATATATGCATAATTAGCAATGTCTAGAAAGTTCTATAGAGAAAAGGGGTTGGTCACCTAATTGCGCCCCAATAGGGAGAAATCCTTATCGGAAAGCCCCCTCTTTCCTGGGAATGATCTGATTTTTAATATTGCATGTTATAATAATGATGAATATATGTTATTAAGAATATTGAGGGGTTTTTTATGAAGTATTTGTTGTAAATTTTGGCGTATTATTTGGAACCCCACTTACCCATTTTTCAAAATTATCGGTAGAAAGTATTTAGTATATATAATAATGGTGGGGGACCACGTGTTGTTAAACTTTGGTGGGGGGGGGGGGGGGGGAGAAAATCTGATAGCTTGGTTGGGAGGGAGTAATAAATTTATTATTGTTATATATATATATATATATATATATATATATATATATATATATATATATATTATAATAAGCTTTGTTTTTTTATAAAAAATAGAATATATTATATTATATTGAATATTATATTAATAAGTTGACAAAAAGGGCCGTTTAAAATTTTTCTTTCCGCCCGTGAAGTTTCGTCTAATTTCCTACTGTGCAGTCCATGAAAATTCTAAATAGTATCCTTTCATTCTCCTATAAATAGGATTTTTGGTTCAGAATTGAAAATCACACCAGAATCAGAGAATTCTTCTTCTATAATATTGAGTGTATTTCTTTAGAGTTTTAAGAAAGTTTTAGCATAGAAAACACTGAAATTTTTCTTCAAGAATATCATCGCTATACCAGTTGGAATACTCTTCTTTTTAAGGTAAGGGATATTATTTTTGTTCAATATTCGTAAGAAATAATATTTTCTTCCATACTCTGTAGTATTTAAGTAATATTATTCGTAAGAAATAATATTTTTTCCATACTCTATACTCTATGAAATTAGTAATATATCTTTGAAATTTGCGCTTCATCCAGTATTTTGACATGAAAATATTATTCAGAGCATTCTTGATAAATTTTAAGTTTTTCATGTCGGAGTACTATTCAAGGAGTACTATTCCCGAAGTACTATTCATAGGGTACTATTCACTCGGTTACTATTCACTCAGTTACTATTCATGATAAAAATTGATTTCTTTTCGATCAAAATCATTTCTGATACAATATTATTTTTAAATTTTACTCCACAAAGCAGTATCATATTGACAATTGAGAAATTATTGAATTCTAGATAAATTAAATTATAATCTTTAGAAATTTATCCTTTGCTTTCCTTTAATTGAATTCTTATATCATTGTCATCATCCTCATGCTTATATTGTGATGAAAGTCCTCATTGGCCCATAGTGCATTGATGGACAGTTGATTTTTATGATTATGACCAGTGATTATTCGGTATAATCATGACCGTAATGTTACAAATAATGTGGTAAAAGTCCTCATTAGCCCGTAGTGCATTGATGGACAGTTGTTGGCATGATTATGACCATTGACGAAAACACGAATATCCTTTGCCCGTAGTGCATGGATAATTCGTGGTCGTGATACTAATGAATATCCTTGCCCTGTAGTGCAGAGATGATTCAATGATGCGGTTTACTTATTAAGCTGAGTCTCAGCGATAAAATTTATGATAAACTCTTAAATCATAGAAGATAGTAGATTTCATGCTCTACTTGACTCTTCTAATGGATTGCTTGTTCTGCTGCAGTTAAACTTGATGTTATTATATTTTATCAGTTTAACATTGTTGAAGGCTAACGATAATTTATTCTGCATTATCTTAGTTATAATATTTCTTACTAGGCTAGTTGAGCTCACCCTTTTGCTTTCATTGTTCTCTTTAGGAAATGAGAACGTAGCTGGGACTAGTCGGGGAACGGAGTGACGGTCTGAGATGGTTATTTTAGTAGTCCTCACTATTTAGTGTGATAATAAATGTAATGAGGATTGAATTTGAGTTTGGATACTGTCTATGAGACAATATTCGTGTAAAAACTCAGTTATGTTTTGTCGTATTTTACACGACAGTTGTATTAATTCAGTTTGTCATGAAAAAATTATTTAGAGAATTCTTGATAAATTATAAGTTTTTCATGCCGGAGTACTATTCAAGGAGTACTATTCCCGAAGTACTATTCATGGGGTACTATTCACTCAGTTACTATTCACCCAGGATACTATTCATGACAAAAATTGATTTCTTTTCGGTCCAAATCATTTTTGATACAATATTATTCTTGAATTTTACTCTACAAAGCGGTATCATGTTTACAATTGGGACATTATTGAATTCTAGATAAATTAAATTATAATCTTTAGAAATTTATCATTTGCTTTCTTTTAATTGAATTCTTATATCATTGTCATCATCCTCATGCTTATATTGTGATGAAAGTCCTAATTGGCCCGTAGTGCATTGATGGACTGTTGATTGGTATGATTATGACTAGGGATTATTCGATATAATCATGACTGTAATGTTACAAATGATGTGGTAAAAGTCATCATTAGCCCGTAGTGCATTGATGGACAGTTGTTGGCATGATCATGACCATTGATGAAAACACGAATATCCTTTGCCCGTAGTGCATGGATAATTCGTGGTCGTGATACTAATGAATATCATTGGCCTGTAGTGCAGAGATGATTCGATGATGTGGTTTATTTATTAAGCTGAGTCTCAGCGATACAATTTTTAATAAACTCTTAAATCATATAAGATAGTAGATTTCATGCTCTACTTGACTCTTCTAATGGATTGCTTGTTCCGCTGTAGTTAAACTTGATGTTATTATATTTTATTAGTTTAACATTTTTGAAGGCTAAAGATAATTTATTCTGCAATATCTTAGTCATAATATTTTTTACTAGGCTAGTTGAGCTCACCCTTTTGCTTTCATTGTTCTCTTCAGGAAATGAGAACGTAGTCGAGACTAGTTGGGGAATAGAGTGACGGTCCAAGATGGTTATTTTAGTAGTCCTCACTATTTAGTGTGATAATAAATGTAATGAGGATTGAATTTGAGTTTGGATACTGTCTATGAGACACTATTCGTGTAAAAACTCAGCAATGTTTTGTCGTATTTTACACGACAGTTGTATTAATTCAGTTTGTAATGAAAATATTATTCAGAGCATTCTTGATAAATTTTAAGTTTTTCATACCGGAATACTATTCAAGGAGTACTATTCCCGAAGTACTATTCATGGGGTACTATTCACTCAGTTACTATTCACCCGGGGTACTATTCATGATAAAAATTGATTTTTTTCGGTCCAAATCATTTTTGATACAATATTATTCTTGAATTTTACTCTACAAAGTAGTATCATGTTGATAATTGGGACATTATTGAATTATAGATAAATTAAAGTATAATCTTTAGAAATTTATCCTTTTCTTTCTTTTAATTGAATTCTTATATCATTGTCATCATCCTCATGCTTATATTGTGATGAAAGTCCTCATTGGCCCGTAATGCATTGATGGACTGTTGATTGGTATGATTATGACCAGGGATTATTCGGTATAATTATGACCGTAATGTTACAAATGATGTGGTAAAAGTCCTCATTGGCCTGTAGTGCATTGATGGATAGTTGTTGGCATGATCATGACCAATGATGAAAACACGAATATCCTTTGCCCGTAGTGTATGGATAATTCGTGGCCGTGATACTAATGAATATCCTTGGCCTGTAGTGCAGAGATGATTCGATGATGTGGTTTATTTATTAAGTTGAGTCGTAACGATAAAATTTATGATAAACTCTTAAATCATAGAAGATAGTAGATTTCATGCTCTACTTGACACTTCTAATGGATTGCTTGTTCCGCTGCAGTTAAACTTGATGTTATTATATTTTATTAGTTTAAAATTGTTGAAGGCTAACGATAATTTATTTTGCATTATCTTAGTCATAATATTTCTTACTAGGCTAGTTTAGCTCACCCTTTTCCTTTCATTGTTCTCTCCAGGAAATGAGAACGTAACCGAGAGTAGTCAGGGAACTGAGTGACGGTCCGAGATGGTTATTTTAGTATTCCTCACTATTTAGTGTGATAATAAATGTAATGAGAATTGAATTTGAGTTTGGATACTGTCTATGAGATAATATTCGTGTAAAAACTCAGCTATGTTTTGTCGTATTTTACACGACAGTTGTATTAATTCAATTTGTCATGAAAATATTATTCTGAGCATTCTTGAAAAATTTTAAATTTTTCATACTGGAGTACTATTCAAGGAGTACTATTCCTGAAGTACTATTTATGGGGTACTATTCACTCAGTTACTATTCACCCGAGGTACTATTCATGACAAAAATTAATTTATTTTCGGTCCAAATCATTTTTGATACAATATTATTCTTGAATTTTACTCCAAAAAACAGTATCATGTCGACAATTTGGACATTATTGAAATCTGGATAAATTAAATTATAATTTTTAAAAATTTATCCTTTGCTTTATTTTAATTGAATTCTTATATTATTGTCATCATCCTCATGCTTATATTGTGATAAAAGTCCTCATTGGCCCGTAGTGCATTGATGGACAGTTGATTGGTATGATTATGACCAGTGATTATTCGGTATAATCATGAGCATAATGTTACAAATTATGTGATAAAAGTCCTCATTGGCCCGTAGTACATTGATGGACAGTTGTTGGCATGATCATGACCGTTGGTGAAAACACGAATATCCTTTGCCCGTAGTGCATGGATAATTCGTGGTCGTTATACTAATGAATATCCTTGGCCTGTAGTGTAGGGATGATTCAATGATGTGGTTTATTTATTAAGCTGAGTCTCAGCGATAAAACTTATAATAAACTTTTAAATCATAGAAGATAGTAGATTTAGTGCTCTACTTGACTCTTCTAATGGATTGCTTGTTCTGCTGCAGTTAAACTTGATGTTATTATATTTTATCAGTTTAACACTGTTGAAGGCTAACGATAATTTATTCAGCATTATCTTAGTCATAATATTTCTTACTGGGCTAGTTGAGCTCACCCTTTTGCTTTCATTGTTCTCTTCAGGAAATGAGAACGTAGCCGGGACTAGTCGGGGAATGGACTGACGGTCTGAGATGGTTGTTTTAGTAGTCCTCACTATTTAGTGTGATAATAAATGTAATGATGATTGAATTTGAGTTTGAATACTGTCTATGAGACAATATTCATGTAAAAACTCAGCTATATTTTGTCGTATTTTACACGACAGTTGTATTAATTCAGTTTGTATTTGAATTTTGTACCATGTATTTGGCGACTCAGAATGGGTGATGTATACCTATTTTGGGGGCGTCACAGTTGGTATCAAAGCTTAGGGATATGATTCCTGGCTGAGATGTGAGGCGTGAACTAGGGGGAGAGACGAGGAAATCCTTCGCTAGTATGACCTACCTAAGTTTATTTGTTATTTAATTGGTCGGTCAGAATATAAGGATAATATGTGGCATGTCAATTAACCTTTATTTTGTGGAAGTATTTGAAAATGAAATCCGAGAATGTTGAGATAAGCAATGGAGCACATGAGACTGTTGAGTCACCAAAGATCAATACCTAGGATAATGTGCATCGAGAAGGTAATAAGCCTCAGGTAAACAACAACACCGACCAAATGATGAACAACAGAATGTTCAGAGGCTTTCTACAATTCATGCAACATCAGGCGAGAGAGACTCCTGTCCAAAATGCAGGTGGAAACACTGGCAACTCTCGGATGGTCACCGCTAAGCAGTTCAAGGAGCCGGGACCACTGGAGTTTTTGGGAGAGCCAAAACCACTTAAGGCGGAGACGTGGATAAAGAAGATCACCAAGATATTTGATGTCTTGGGATGCTCCGAGGAGCAAAAGGTTCCCTTTGCCACCTTCATGTTGCGAGGAGAGGCAGATTACTGGTGGGAATCTATAAAGCGTACTCAACCTGCCACACTGAAGATGTCTTGGGAGAAGTTCCAAGAACTGTTCAACGACAAGTACTTTCCTAAAAGTATTCGTCACATGAAGTACTTATCCGTTGAAACTCCGTTGGGAGAAACCTTCATTACATCCACTGTTTATAAGTCTTGTTTGATTAAAATCGGCAACCGCACATTACATGTCGATCTTATCTCTTTGAAAATACTTGCATTTGATGTGATTTTGGGGATTGATTGGTTAACTATTCATCATGCTAAAATTGATTGTTTTTGTAAGGTTATTAGTTTTCATATTCCTAACCAACCTATTATGCGAATTCAAGCAACCAAACAACTAAAGTCAATCACTGTCATATCAAGCCATAAAGCTATTCGATTATTGAAAAACGGATGTCAAGCTTTCTTATCCTATGTCACAGATTTAAACAAAAATACGTCAGATTTGAATTATATTTATATTGTTAATAAATTTCCTAACGTATCCCTTGAAGAACTTTATGGCCTACCCCCAGAACGTGAAATCGAGTTTGGTATTGACCTTAAACCCGGTACAAAAACCCATTTCCAAAGCCCCATATCGAATGGCTCATATTGAACTTCAGGAGTTAAAGATCCAACTGCAGGAATTGTTAGACATCGGTTTAATTCGTCCTAGTATGTCTCCTTGGGGTGCTCCTGTTCTATTCGTGAAGAAGAAAGATGGGAGTATGAAATTTGTATTGATTATCGGGAGTTGAACCATGTCACCATAAAAAATAGGTACCCGTTGCCTCGTATTGATGACCTGTTTGACTAGTTGCAAGACGCTAAATTCTTTTTAAAGATCGATCTTCGTTCCAGATATCACCAGTTAAAGATTAAAACTGATGACATCCCAAAGACTGCTTTCAAAACTCGGTACGAGCATTAGGAATTCCTAGTTATGTCTTTTGAATTGACTAATGCTCTTGCTGCCTTCATGGATATGATGAGTATTCAAGGAATATTTGGATCACTTTGTAGTCGTCTTTATTCATGACATCCTCATATACTCCAAAACATGTGAAGATCATGAGTAACACTTGAGGCTGATACTCCAAAAGCTTCGTGAGAACAAGTTATATGCTAAGTTAAAGAAATGTGAGTTCTGGATTGAGGAAGTAGCATTCCTTGGGCACATGATATCAAATCATGGAATATTTTTTGATCCAGCGAAGATTGAAGCAATATAAAGCTGGGAGCAACCTAAGTCAGTGTCTGAAGTACGCAGCTTTCTGGGCTTAGTTGGTTATTATCGGAGATTCGTGGAAGGATTTTCTCGAATCGTTACTCCATTAACTCAGCTGACTCGAAAGGATACACAATTCAGTTAGAGCGAGGAATGTAAGAAGAGTTTTCAAGAACTCAAGGAGAGACGCATTTCAGCACCTGTTCTGATAATACCATCTGGCTCAGAGGGATTTGTCATCTACAGTGATGCTTCAGGTAAAGTTTTAGGATGTGTTCTCATGGAACATGGGAAAGTCATAGCCTATGCCTCACTACAACTCAAAGAATATGAGATGAATTATCCTACTCATGATCTAGAATTGACAGCAATAGTTTTCGCACTAAAATTCTGGAGGCATTACATGTATGGGGAGAAAGTGGAGATCTATACGGATCATAAAAGCCTCAAATATTTCTTCACCCAAAAGGAACTCAACATGCGGCAACGACGTTGGCTAGAGCTTTTGAAAGATTATGATTATACCATTTAATACAATCCTGGAAAAACGAACGTGGTAGCTAACGCATTGAGTAGAAGATCATATGTGGGTACGAGTGCGATATTATAAATGCGGGCCCATTTGGTATGACTTACAAAGGATGAAGATAGAGATAAAGAATCCAGGGACCCACGTGATGATGGCAAATATATGAGTAGAACCGACTTTAATCGATAAAGTTAAAGCTGCTCAAGCTACAAACCTGGAGTTGATGCATATGAAGAAGAAAGTGCAAGAAGGTGCTATTCCGGAAGCAAGAATCGATGAAGAAGGAATACTTCGAGTCAACTCTAGACTTTGTGTTCCTAACGACCTAAATTTAAAGTATAAAATCATGATGGAGGCACACAACACACCGTTTGCATTCCATCTTAGGAGTACCAAAATGTATCGTGATCTTCAACATACATTTTGGTGGAGCAATATGAAAAAAGAGATTGTGGAGTTTATCTCAAGGTGTTTAACTTGTCAACGTGTTAAGGCGGAGCATCAAGTGCCAAAAGGTCAATTGCAACCACTAAAAATTCTAGAATAGAAGTGGGAGTACATTACCATGGATTTTGTTACTGGCCTTCGTAATGTTTCTCAAGGTATAAATGCGATTTGGGTAATTGTCGATAGATTGACCAAGTCAGCTCATTTTCTACCTATACGAGAAACTTATTCACTTGAACGTCTTGCTCGTATTTATTTAAATGAGATTGTAAGACTGCATGGTATGCCAGTATCCATAGTTTCTGATCGAGACCCAAGATTCACTTCAAGATTTTGGGTTAGTTTGTAAAAAGCTATGGGCACGCATTTATGATTTAGTTAAGCATATCATCCTCAAACGGACGGGCAGTCGGAGAGGACTATTCAAACTCATGAAGATTTATTAAGACTCTGTGTCCTTGACTTCAAAGAAAGTTGGGACAAGTTCTTACCATTAGTGGAATTCTCCTATAACAACAGTTATCAAGCAAGTATTGGCATGGCTCCATTCGAGGCGTTGTATGGACGCAAGTGTCGTTCTCTAGTATTGTAATACCCGAGAATTTCCATGTATTAATAAATGAATATATTAATGGAAATAGTATTTATGTGAATATAAGTGTTAATATTTTGTAAGTTGATTAAATCAATTGTTTTGCACTAGATTAATGCGTATTGAGAAGTGTGGATTTGGCAATGAGAATTGTGAAATGCCTTGTGTGGCATAATGTGAAACGAGGAAATTCACTAAGTGAGTTAAAAGAGAATTAGGAAGATTAATCGGGTATGATTATGTGATTTCATATAAGAAATGAATACACTCTTAGATTTGCAATATCACTCGTGTGGACATTAATTCATGTCATGTAAAGTGAGTATGGCGATGGAGATTGACACTGGCTTGAATCTAAACCAGTCGTGACACTGTCAGGGTAAGGCGCAGCTGCGCCGTCCCAGCAGTATAAACTGGCGCAACTTCGTCAGAGATCAGTTGGAGAAAATTTAGTTTTCTTCTGTGGCAATAAAATGGGACACTTATGCATTAGGTGTGACATTATTAAAACCATACGATAGGAGTAGATTGCAATGAAATGAGATACCTAGTAGTACAATGATATCATATGAATTTATAATGCATAAATGATTAATTATCTGGGTATTCTAGAAACTGAGAAAGGAATTCAATGTTTAAATAAACATTAATATTAAATAAGGTTATAATGTGGTTATAATTATGGAACTTCCCGTACAATAATGCCTAACTACAATATTTAATTGCGTGTAGTTAATGTACATGGCTTATATGTGTTAGGTTTGTAATATTCATGAACGCAATCAAATTGCACAAAATTAGCAGAAACGTGTAAAAATCAGAGTTTAAAATTTTTACAAACCATATACCCGGATCACCCTTTATGCATAATTATTAATTAAATGAAAACATGAAGGACAAGAATCATACCCTTGAAGATCCGAGCTTCCTCAGGTACAAGTTCACCTCCAATCCTTTTCGCGTTCAACTTGAATCCACCGGGTTTGGTTCCTTCCTCTGATCAACGTTAGCCACCCAAGTGTTTGGCCTCTAGAGGTGATCCACCAAGGAAGAACAAAATTCAAGAAGATGGGTATTTGGCTCAAACCCTAGTTTTCTATCTCTATAGAAAAAGGGGCGTACTCTCCAACAATTGGAATTACGTATTCTAATAATACGTCAACCTCTCTCACACCCATAATAAGACTCCTCTTATTTATAGATGTGGGCAGCCCATCCTTAACAATTAAGGAATTGGGTTTTATTTTAATTAATTAAACTCTTTTAATTAATTAGGCTCCTAATCTTATTAGGAATAATTAATTAACCTTTTAATTAATTAATCTCCCTAATCTTATTAGGGATAATTAATTAAACTCTTTTAATTAATTTGCCTCCTAATCCTATTAGGATATTTGAGAGTACTTTTATTAATTAATTCCCAAACTCCTTTAGGAATTAAATAATAATAATAATAGTAATAATAATAATAATAAGACTCCTCTTATTAATTTATATTTAATATTTCCAAAATATTAAATAATAAATATTAAGCTATTTAATTTATTCTATCACCATAGATTAAATTAAATATACTTAACTTATTATTACGATTATGCCATTAACTTCTTAAATAATTATTCTTCCTTTTATGGTGTGACCCTTTAGGTTCTCCATATTAAACCGGTTGTGAATAAATCAATTAGAACAATTCTAATCTTATTTAAATAAATAAATTAAACTAATAATTTATTTAAATAAATAATATTTATTCTACAATAGGGATAAGCCTCCCTAGCGATCAACGACTTTCCAGATAATATAGATTTTAACATTAATCATAAAAGAACCTTTGAGTAAATAGTTACCGTACAATTCAATCCTTCCACCATACAATGTCCCAATTAAATATAAGACATGGAATTACTGTCAAGTCTTATTTTATTTAATTATATGTATTTCGACTCTTAAATGCACAACTCCAAATAATGCAAATTAGAAACTCCTTTCTAATTTCATTCTGCCTTGGCCAAGGACTACTGGGTTGTCATTTATCGAATCACATAGGACATTTCTCTTCTTTTACTAGAAGTGGCAGATTCTTTATTGATCATACATTATCTCCACGTATAACTTATTATACCCAAGCATATCCTTTGATATACCCTAAGGGTCTTAAGGAATAAGTCAAAGTATAACTTATCATACACAAGATACTATGATGATCTCAAGTCCAAGGATCACTTGTACTACTATCACTACAGGAATTCCTATTGACATGCAAGTAAAACTCCATTAGGTATTCCTTAGCGAGTCACGTTCAGTGAACTTATTCTCCAATAAGCACCTACATACTTGCTTTTGTGTCTCCACACAAATGATCATGAGGTCAATCATCCTCATCCAATGAGCAAGCAACGTATGTACCAATCTATCCGGATTCACTAATCCCCAATTTAGTAATCCAACGATTGGGAACTATTTTAGTTTTAAGCTTTCTAAGAATTTAGATCTCATTAGAATGATCATCATCATTATTCTAAAAGCATTGCTTAAAACTATGGGTTTATCACATATTGTAAAACAGCATCATGTAGATAATTAAAAGTCTTTAATAAATTAATATTTTTTATTAATAAATGAATAAGATTGTTACAAAGTATATGCTTTATCATCAAACATGATTGGCTTGTGTGCATATTACTTTCAATCTCCCACTTGCACTAAAGCCAATCGTCATGGTATCTCATACTCTTCTTCTCTAAGTGACGATTATCCTGCTGTTGAATAAGCTTTAGTTAATGGATATGTAATATTGTTCTTGAGATTTCACTATCTCTATAGTGATTTCCCATCTTTCAATGATTCTTATAATCAAATGAAAGTGCCACAACACATGTTTAGATCCAAGATGAGACTTAGGAACTATTCCTAGTTCTGTAATGAACTTTTCATCCAAACAATCAACTTGTAGCTTCATTTATAGCTATTTACTTTGTCTTTATCACTAAACCAACAACTCTTTGTTGTTTGGAACCTTTCCAATTCACTGCACCACCGTTCAAGGTAACCCTTTACCTTAAAGTGGATTTTCTGTCGTCTTGGTCTGTCTGAAAAACTTGTGTCTGTTAAGCCCTCTAGTTTTAATTCAGACCCACCATGTATGATCACATCCTTAGTGCCAGTTAAGTACTTTAAGATGTTTTTCACTGACTCACAGTGAACTTCTCCAGAATATGACTGATCAATATCAGGTCTCGTATATTTCATTGCATACATGATAGTTACTCATGTGATCTCTCTTTTGCAGTCTTTGGGGACTATTAAGAGAGATACACCCCATAGCTCATCAACATGAGACAACTCTTGGAGTTTGCCATGCTAAACAACTTTAGCATCAAATGAATATACGTTCCTTGGGTTAAGTCGAGCATCCTTTTCAATCTATCTACATATATTTGCATCCCCAATTTAGATACTCTTCCCAAATCATTCATGGAGAAATGTTTAGACAACTTTATCTTTACTGATTGTAGCATTGGTATGTCATTCCTTATCCGTATTATATCAACATATAATACC
The DNA here is from genome assembly GCA_020205505.1 of Panax japonicus. Taxonomy (NCBI): domain Eukaryota; kingdom Viridiplantae; phylum Streptophyta; class Magnoliopsida; order Apiales; family Araliaceae; genus Panax; species Panax japonicus. The sequence continues at coordinate 75,585,599 of CM035108.1, read as the reverse complement.
AGAAATGTCACGACGCTCCCACTGACCCTTTTGTACACACTAGGTTCATTCTTATTTTTGATAAAATCAAACTCTTTTGATTCTTTCATCAAAATGAATGTTCCATTTTTGAGAGTGTCTACAACTCTTACCTCATCGTATGTAACTGGATCATCATCTTCTATGATACATACCTCATCATCATCATCCATGATGAATCCATACCTCCTAGGTATCTTCGGTACTATTCCAGATTTACGATTCGGTTGTGGTACAATAGGTCTATCTATAGGTTCCTCTTATTTGACTTGTAGTGTTTTGTGGTTCTTGAACTTTTCAAGATGTATTATCCTCTCACTAGCCCCTTCAATGATAAACACCTTTATCTTAGAAGGCAGCATGTTTCGTAACAAACACCTTTTGCTAAGTAGGATTATAGAACATATGCCCTAAACTTACTTTAGGATGTCCCACAAATCTGTACTTGTCAAATTTTGTCCCAAGCTTATCCTTTGAAAGCGTTTCACATAAGTTGGACAACCCCTTATCTTAACATACTTAAGAATAGGAATCCTCTATGTCCATAACTTTTATGAAGTCTTGGGGCCGGATTTTGAGGTTACCTTTTCGTAGATATACTGCCATTTCTAGGACATGATCCTAGAAGGATACTGGAATTACGGTAAAATCATTATGGACCATACCATGTCCAACAAGGTACGATTTTTCCTTTCAGATACATCAATCAATTATTGTGTATTAGGAGGCGTCCATTGTGAGAAAACCATTTGAGATGATCTAAAAACTTATTGCACAAGTATTTATTTCTTGATCTAATCAAAGAATCTTAATACTTTGTCAATTTGTTTCACTTCTGAATTCTTTGAACCTTTCAAATAATTCAAACTTGTATTTCAGCAAATACACACATTCAACTCTTTGAATGATCATCTCCTTTTCTTATACTAGTTGTTCAATTTGCAAAATTATTTTCACGTAAGTCAAGTATACAAAATCCATTAAGTAATATTTCAGTTCTATACAAAACATTATTATTATAAATAGAACAACAATTGTTCTTAAATATAATACCAAAGATTTCATTGTCCAATAATAAAATGGAAATAATGTTTCCAACAAGAACTGGAATACAATAACAACTTATTGACTTAATAGACTTGCCCGTAGGCATTGCTAAACTATAAGTTCCTATGGCTAATGCAGCAACCTTTGCTTCATTTCCCACATATAGGTTTACTTATATTTGTTTAGCTTTCTACTTCTACTTGGTCCCTTCATAAATCTATATTTATGATAACCAAAGTCGGTATCCAATACCCAAGTAGAACCTTGACTTAAAGAAAAATTTATTTCAAATTATGAACAAATTTGTATTTGTAATCGAAACTTCACTAAGCTTCTTTGGTTAGCCTCTACAAGATGCTTCTTGCAGTTTCCTTCCAGTGTCCAGGCTTATTGCAGTGGAAGCAAACTCCTTTGCTATCCGTATCAGTTTTGTTCTTATTATCCTTTGTTTATGCCTTTATATTTACCTTCTTAGAATCGTTCTTCTTTTTAGAAGATCCTTTGGCCCCTACCAGTAAGACATGGTATTTCTTGGTTGGAAAATGACTCTCAACATTTTTCAACATGTTAAGCAAATCAGCGAGGCTGATATCTAGCTTGTTCATAAAAAAAAAATTCACAACAATTGTGAAATGAGTCCGGGAGTGAGTGCAAGATCAAATCATGGCTCAACTCTCCATCCATGACAAAACCAGTTGTCCTAATTGATCAATCAAATTGATAATGTTAACGACTTTTATCTGTACTGTAGTGTCATCGGTCATTCTAGATCGGAAGAGCTCCTTAGATATCTGATATCTATCAGTCCTACTTTCCTCACCATCAACAACTTGATGTGCAGGAATATAGTATGAGAGCATCCATAGTTTTATGCTGACGCTGAAGCTCGTTACTCATGGATGCGAGCATGATGCATTGAGCCAACTGTGCATCATCTTGCCACTTTCTAAAAGTAGCAATCTCTTCCTCGGAGGCATTGTCTGCAACCTTTGCAGGGATAAGCGTATTAAGGACATAAGATAATTTTTCAGCCATGAGAACTATTCTCAATTTTCTTAACCAATCCGTTTAATTCGGTCCGGTTAATTTAGCATCTAATATGCTACGCAGTGATAGTAATTTAGACATTGTAAAATTCTGTAAATGAATTTGTAATTAAAAATATTTTAACATACATTCTTTTATTAATTACCAAAATAATTTAGGTCTTATTTTAAATTGGTATCTCCCACTATTTTCTTCAAACTATATTACCCTCACTTATATAGTTCGGCAAAATCTAATTAAAGATTTGCTAGTGAGAATAAGGATCACATTTCAAATGTATATAGCCTTGTGTGTGCACAACAAACTATATATAAATAAATAGGTAGACAACTCTTGTCAATTACATCAACTATGTAACTCCTTGTATTTTGCCTCTTAAATCGTAATGGTCAAGTGTGTGCACATCCGAACTAAAATGATTTAAGTTAAGTCAGACCCAGCATTTCCATATAAGTGAAGAGAAAACTACAGCCCTTGTGTGTGCACAACAAAGCAGTAATGTTCAATTCCTTATAAACATCATATGTAATAAAAACAACATCTTAAATATTTAATACTCGCCTTGTGTGTGCACAACAAACTCATATTAAATATTCAATACTCTATTGTTTCTATCATGCTAGAAGTCGACGTTCGATATTCCAAATATCTTTGAACGTTACAACTTAATATAAAATATTTGAGGGGTTTGTTATTAATATGTCTCATCTTGTTTAGCGCGCATGCACATATATATATAAAATACGCGTAATATTAATTAACATGCGAAGCATGTTTGCATAATATATAATATATATAGTATAAGCATGCACATATAGAATACTATATTCTACCTGGATTGATTATGGACTTTTATTCTAGTTTGGTTCACTAGAGCCACCAAGTGAACCAAAAGGTCAAACCCTAGGGGTGCAAGAATTAATATTTAAATATAACTATTACATTTAAAACCCGGGCTCCATTACAAACGGGTCTTCAAGCGTCAATGGCTCCTTGATCTCCAATTCTTCAAAATTAATTCTAACTATTCCTATTACAAAACTATTTAAAATAAATAGAAACCTTGATCAGCAGTCAAGGGGATGTACATAGGAGGGAGATAGAATTTACATTAAGAAAAATTAGAGAAGACGAGGTACGCAGACCCCATTTAATAAAACCCATACATTCATGCATCCAACTAAAATAAAATCCAATCACATTGGTCAATAGTCCATAATCAATCCCATTTATTATCATACACATCACCATATGTATCAATAAATAACATTCATCTTATGAATAATAAACATTTAATATATATATTGATATCATTTAATGGGCAAAATTTAGTTAGTATAAAATCTAATTTTTGAATCAAAATAAACTCCTTTATTTTAATCCAAATTTAAAGCAAAATAAAACTATTTTATTTTAATTTATCTAATTTTGAATAAAATAAACTATTTTATTTTAATCAAAATCTTTAATCAAAATAAACTCCTTTATTTTAATTAATTATGGAATCCAATTCCATGTAAAAAAAAAACTTTATTAAAGGAAACACAGATTTTCTTTCCTATTCACAAATAAACTCTTTTATTTTGAATAATATGAAATCTTATTTCATATCTAAATAAACTCCTTTATTTAGGGAAATTAGGATTCTCTTTCCTATTCACAAATAAACTCTTTTATTTTGAATAATATGAAATCTTATTTCATATCTAAATAAACTCCTTTATTTAAGGAAAGATGGATTCAATTTCAACTCCAATTAGTTATCATGGAATCCAATTCCAACTCTAATTAGTTAGCATGAAATTTAATTTTAAAATTAAAATAAACTTTTATTTTAATTATAAAATTATTAAGAATATATTATAATATATATAATATTCAATTCCGCTTCTCCCATAATTGGGATTCACGAAATCTTCTTGGGCAATTGAATCTGTTATTAACGTGGGAATCAAAAGTATCAGGATCCCTTTGATTAGTAACATATAATATATATATATATATATATATATATATATATATATATATATATATATATTATAAATTATTAACCTGCCATGCTTTTGAAGAAACATTCAATTTTCCCTTGTACCATCGAATCACATGAATCAGGAAAAAAAAAATTGCCGATTATTATATTATTCAAATCACGTGAATCAGGAAAAATAAGTAAGGAATCCTACTCACATCACTGTACCAGCGAAATAAAAATGCCGTTTTTTTTTTTTTTTTTAAATAAATTTTATACAATAAAATTATACCCAATTAAATTGTTCTAAACACATATCAATATACATATCAAATCAAAACAATTAATAATTTGCATAAAGGTTTGGCTTTGATACCACTGTTAGGTTTGTAATATTCATGAACGCAATCAAATTGCACAAAATTAGCGAAAACGTGTAAAAATCAGAGTTTAAAATTTTTACAAACCATATACCCGGATAACCCTTTATGCATAATTATTAATTAAACGAAAACATGAAGGACAAGAATCATACCCTTGAAGATCCGAGCTTCCTCAGGTACAAGTTCACCTCCAATCCTTTTCGCGTTCAACTTGAATCCACCGGGTTTGGTTCCTTCCTTTGATCAACGTTAGCCACCCAAGTGTTTGGCCTCTAGAGGTGATCCACCAAGGAAGAACAAAATTCAAGAAGATGGGTATTTGGCTCAAACCCTAGTTTTCTATCTCTATAGAAAAAGGGGCATACTCTCCAACAATTGAAATTACGTATTCTAATAATACGTCAACCTCTCTCACACCCATAATAAGACTCCTCTTATTTATAGATGTGGGCAACCCATCCTTAACAATTAAGGATTTGAGTTTTATTTTAATTAATTAAACTTTTTTAATTAATTAGGCTCCTAATCTTATTAGAAATAATTAATTAACCTTTTAATTAATTAAGCTCCCTAATCTTATTAGGGATAATTAATTAAACTCTTTTAATTAATTTGCCTCCTAATCCTATTAGGATATTTGAGAGTACTTTTATTAATTAATTCCCAAACTCCTTTAGAAATTAAATAATAATAATAGTAATAATAATAATAATAATAAGACTCCTCTTATTAATTTATATTTAATATTTCCAAAATATTAAATAATAAATATTAAGCTATTTAATTTATTCTATCACCATATATTAAATTAAATATACTTAACTTATTATTACGATTATGCCATTAACTTCTTAAATAATTATTCTTCCTTTTATGGTGTGACCCTTTAGGTTCTCCATATTAAACCGGTTGTGAATAAATCAATTAGAACAATTCTAATCTTACTTAAATAAATAAATTAAACTAATAATTTATTTAAATAAATAATATTTATTCTACAATAGGGATAAGCCTCCCTAGCGATCAACGACTTTCCAGATAATATAGATTTCAACATTAATCATAAAAGAACCTTTGAGTAAATAGTTACCGTACAATTCAATCCTTCCACCATACAATGTCCCAATTAAATATAAGACATGGAATTACTGTCAAGTCTTATTTTATTTAATTATATGTATTTCGACTCTTAAATGCACAACTCCAAATAATGCAAATTAGAAACTCCTTTCTAATTTCATTCTACCTTGGCCAAGGACTACTGGGTTGTCATTTATCGAATCACATAGGACATTTCTCTTCTTTTACTAGAAGTGGTAGATTCTTTATTGATCATACATTATCTCCATGTATAACTTATTATACCCAAGCATATCCTTTGATATACCCTAAGGGTCTTAAGGAATAAGTCAAAGTATAACTTATCATACACAAGATACTATGATGATCTCAAGTCCAAGGATCACTTGTACTACTATCACTATAGGAATTCCTATTGACATGCAAGTAAAACTCCATTAGGTATTCCTTAGCGAGTCACGTTCAGTGAACTTATTCTCCAATAAGCACCTACATACTTGCTTTTGTGTCTCCACACAAATGATCATGAGATCAATCATCCTCATCCAATGAGCAAGCAACGTATGTACCAATCTATCCGGATTCACTAATCCCCAATTTAGTAATCCAACGTTTGGGAACTATTTTAGTTTTAAGCTTTCTAAGAATTTAGATCTCATTAGAATGATCATCATCATTATTCTAAAAGCATTGCTTAAAACTATGGGTTTATCACATATTGTAAAACAGCATCATGTAGATAATTAAAAGCCTTTAATAAATTAATACTTTTTATTAATAAATGAATAAGATTGTTACAAAGTATATGCTTTATCATCAAACATGATTGGCTTGTGTGCATATTACTTTCAATATGATGTTAGTATAAAATTATCTTTAAATTCTTAATATGGTAACAATTGTACCTTAATATTACATTATGAGAATTAAAAGGACCAAACCAAGCTTTACATGACCAAATGCTGAGATTTTCTCTCTTGTCCCAAATTGAGTGTCACATGGTATGATGAACAGTGACCTAAACTCTCTTTATATAACTTTCAAGCTGCTAATCCTAGGTGATCATTTGCTAGCTAAGTGGCTGGTATGGAGTTGTTAAACAACTCCTTAATAACCTTTGTTCCCTTCCATTACACCATGGACTCCAACATTGTGTAAAACAAATGTCCAGTCCATATTTCCTTTATAAATAAAAGCTTGATTTTCAGTTTTGTGTTGCTTAAAACTTGTCTGGTAATTCTAAGTGTAGAGTATAAGTTGCTGAGCTACTTTAGAAGCATACTCAGAGTGTAGGAAGTTCAATTCAAGCTCAAGAAGGTATAAGTTCTAACTATGTTCTTGAAATGGGTCTTGTTTGATTCTTGGTGTAAGGCCCCAACTTTTTATAAATGAAGATTTAATTTCCTCTATTTATTATTTTGAAATAGTAAGGGTTGAATTGATTAATGTGGTTAGTTATGGGTAAAATGCGCAAATATTTTTAAATAAGCAAGTGGTTATAAAATACTCATTGTTGTCAGAGAATATTCGTTTGGTCGTGGAATATTCTTGCTGTCGGGGAATATTCGTACGACGGTGCAGCCTTGTGTGGAAAAGAAGGTCATATCGCTCGATATTGTACGGTAGCGAAACCCAATCCAGCGGGGATGGTGACTCAAAAGGCTGTCCCAGAAAAGTCAAAGTCAATGGTTCCTGGAAGAGCGTTTGTCGTGACTGGTCAGAATGCGAGGAACCCGAACGAAGTTAGCACGGGTTAGTTAATTATAAATTCTTACGAAGTTTATACCTTATTAGATACCGGTTCTACCCATTCATTTATCTCTCTTGCTTATACTCAACGTTTAAACTTGACTCCGGAGAAAATTAGACTTTGACTTATCTGTTGAAACTCCGTTATGAGAAACTTTCGTTACATCCACTGTTTATAAATCTTGTTTGATCCAAGTTGGCACCATCACATTACCTGTTGACCTTATTTCTTTAAAGATACTTGCTTTTGATGTGATTTTAGGGATTGATTGATTGATTAACTACTCATTATGCCAAAATTAATTGCTTTCATAAGGTTGTTAGTTTTCATATTTCTAAGCAACCAAACCATTGAAGTCAAACATTTTCATATCAAGCCATAAAGTCATCCGTTTATTGAAAAACGGATGTTAAGCTTTCTTAGCCCATGACATGGACTTGAACAAAAAATACGTCAGATTTGAATGATATTTCTGTTGTTAGTAAATTTCCTAACATATTTCCTGAAGAATTTCCTGGCCTACCCCAGAGCGTGATATTGAATTTTGTGTCGACTTTGAACCCGGTACAAAACCCATTTCTAAAATCTCATAGCTCCTATTGAACTTAAGGAGTTAAAAATTCAACTGTAGAAGTTTGTACCCGAGCCTTTATCTGGTGACTTCCTTTGTACAATGCACTGAAGCCAGACTCTCCGTAGGGGACGCCATATTCGTGCGATAGTAAACTGATAGGTGTCATTGTGACGTGCTATCCAAGATTGGGATATGAGTCATAGTTGAGAGCAACCTAAGTCAGTAATCGAAATACGTAGCTTTCTAGGCTTAGTTGGTTATTATCAGAGATTCGTGGAAAGATTTTCTCGAATCGCTACTCCATTAACTCAGCTGACTCGTAGAGATACAAAATTCGAATGGAGCGAGGAATATGAAAAGAGCTTTCAAGAACTCAACATGCGGCAACGATGTTGGCTTGAGCTATTGAAAGATTACGACCATACCATTCAATACCATCCTGGAAAAAACAAAACTAACATGGTAGCTGACGCATTGAGTAAAAGATCATATGCGTTTATGAGTGTGATATTGTTAACACAAAGACCCATTTCGTATGACTTACAGAAGATGGAGATAGAGTTAAAGATTCCAAGAATCTGCGTGAAAATAACGAATATACGCATAGAGCTGACTTTAATCGATAAAGTTAAAAACGCTCAATCTACACACCGGAGCTGATGAATATAAAGAAGAAGGTGCAAGAAGGTGTTATTCTAAAAGCAAGAGTTGATGAAGAGAAGAAATCTCAACCTTTGATTTATTAGTCCATTTGAAATCCTCGATTGAATAGAACTATGGCCTATAGACTCGCTTTACAGCCAAGTATGACGCGTGTTTATAACATTTTTCACGTATCGATGTTACGTAAATATGTGGACGACCTGAACCACATTATTGAGTTAGAACCAGACAAGATAGCAAAAGATTTAACGTACGACGAGGTACCAGTTAAGATCTTGGATGGGAAGGAGCATGTCCTACGCATGTCAATTTCGAGGACAAAATTTCATAAGGAGATGAGGTTGTAAGGCCCCAACTTTTTATAAATGAAGATTTAATTTCCTCTATTTATTATTTTGAAATAGTAAGGGTTGAATTGATTAATGTGGTTAGTTATGGGTAAAATGCTCAAATATTTTTAAATAAGCAAGTGGTTATAAAATACTCATTGTTGTCGGAGAATATTCGTTTGGTCGTGGAATATTCTTGTTGTCGGGGAATATTCGTACGACGGTGCAACCTTGTGTGGGCCCAGAACAGAAAGCGATTGGATGAAGAAAACGACAAGTATAAGTTGTTTATAAATAACGGCGCAGTTGTTACCGTTAGTACTGTTGGAATACCCGGTGGTTAAAATAAAGTAATACACGTTGTTGTACAGTAGCACACGGTATTGCACCAATTATTGATTCTTACGTAAGAAGGCACTACTCAATAATGGTTATAGTAATTACTATTTAATATTTTATTTTATTGATTCAATAATTGCTACGTTAATATTTTATATTACTGTTATTTCAATAATTATCACTACACAGTATTTTCCATTATCGAAGTAATAATTCATATTATCTGAATAATATTATTAGAAAACATTATTGACAATGTCTAGAAAGTTCTGTCTAAGGAGAGGTTTGGTCACCTAATTGCGCGCCAGTAAGGAGAAATTCTTATTGGAAAGCCCCCTCTTTCCTGAGAACGGCCTGGTTGCCAGTATTGTGATTCTGTAATATTATTTGTGAATAATTAATTATTGATTTATATGATGAGGAAAATATTGATTTTATGTGGATATAGATGGAAATTTTTTTTAAAGTGACAATTGTTAAAAATTGATATTTTATCTTTTCTGATAAAATAATATTTTATTATATTATTATAATATAATAATGGTGATATTTTTACAATGAATGTGGGATATATGCGTATATGAGAAGGAAGAGTATTTTTATTGCAAAAGTTGTTTAAAACATGTTAAACATGTTGGTGGACCCATTTATTGACTGAAATTTGATTATAGCCTGTAAATTCGTCCGTATGTGGATTTCGGTCAGTTTCTGTTTGGAATTTAGAAAAACTTTCTTCTGAAAAGTTGTAGAGAATTGAATTTCTTATAAATAGTCGTAAGATTCAAATTTTCTGATAAAAGGACTATTATTATGAATTATTGAAGTTCCGAAGTTCCGAAATAATTGATTTTTGGGAGTTTTAGTTAATTATTTTGAGAAAAACGTTTTTTGTGCAATTAGTGGGATCACATGTGTTATAAATGATCTGAATTCAGATCTTCAAAGATGGGCTTGACAAAAATTTAATTATATTAATATTATATTAAATTTTCTGCTTTAGTGTTCTAAGCATTTTCCTATAAATAAGGAGCTTAGGTTAGAATTAAAAATCACACCAGAAACTAAAGTTTTCTCTCTATTTCTCTCTCTATATATCAAGTGTATTCTTATGAGTATACTTTGAGTGTTTCTATACGGTGCAAGTTCAAGTCATAGCTTATATCCGGTGTTTCAACTAGAAGTACTGTCTTTCGAGGTAAGGGATGTTATTTTCTTCGTAAATGATATTATTTCTTCAATATTATTATGCCGAAATATTAGTCTGAATTTTTATCAAATTTGGAACTTTTCATGTCGGGGTTACTATTCATGAGTTACTATTCACGAGTTACTATTCACGAGTACTATTCACGAAGCATGATGATATTTTTTTTGTGAATTTTCTATCTTTTAGTGTCGGAGTTATTATTCATGTATACGACACTATTCACGAATACGACACTATTCACAGAAAAATTAAATTTTCTTTTCTGTGTCCAAGATTGTATGTTATGATTCCTATCTTTGATTGGATCTATGTTTTGGTCTTCATTCTTGAATTTTACTCCACTCTAGTTATTTATGAAGTATTTTTGAAGTTGGATTGTTTAAAGTACGAATCCTTAATATTTGTTCTTTTGTTTCACTGGATTCATTTCCTTTAAAATATTTTTCATCATCCTCAGTCCTAAATGATGATATTACTGAATATCTTTGGCCTGTAGTGCAAAGATGAATGATTTTCTGATGAATATCTTTGGCCCGTAGTGCAAAGATGAACAGGTGTTGAGATGAACATGACCAACAGATGAATATCTTTGGCCTATAGTGCAAAGATGACTATTTGATTTATGATGTATATTAATTGATGTTATAGGGATAAAATATCGATGATGGACTTTTAAATTCATAGATGATAGTAGATTTCATTCTCTAATTAACTCTTCTAATGAATTGTTGTTTTCGCTGCAGTTGTTGATCTAAAACTTGTTGTCTATTGTATTCTATCAAATTTTTCCCTGTTGAAGACTACGGATAATTTGTTGTATATTATCTTAGTCATAATATTCTTTACTGGGCTAGTTGAGCTCACCCTTTTTTTTTTTGTTCCATTTTTCTTCTCAGGAGACTAGAATATAGCGGGAACTAGTCGGGATGTGGAGTGATGGTTCAAGACAGTTGTTTTAGTAGTCCTCATTATTTTGTAAAATAGTGTCTCAATAATTGTAATGAGGACTTATTTGAGTGTGGATATTGTCTAGAAGACAATATTTGTATTTAAACTCAGAGTTTATGTGTTGTCGTATTTTGCACGACAATTGTATTAATGAAGTTATAGTTATTTCTGTACCATGTATTTGGCGACTCAGAATAGGTTGGTTGGATTGGACCTATTTTGGGGGCGTCACACTTGGAATTACTTGAAATTCTATGTTAATCAAGATGAATTAGCATACTATAAGGTGTATAAGAAGTTTTCTAACATGTATGAAATCTTGAATGATAGTTTGGAACAAGTTTAAATCGTTGGAAATCAAGTTGGCTAAGACTCTGTAAAACAGAGTCTGCTTCTGCTCCTGAACCAGACGTGGCGCAGCTGCGCCATAATTGTACTAAGGCGCAGCGCAGCTGCGCTGGCCTCTGAGTTCAGTTGAGCTTTATGTTTTACAATATGCTAAGTATGGATATAGTATTATGACTTATAGTAGAATGCAAGCATGTGTAATATATATATATAAGTATATTAACCTAATGTGAGCATGATCAGATTAGAATACATGATTAACGAAAGCATATGGTTTAGATGGAAATTAGGACTTTGAGTTTTGAAAATGAACTATGTTAAAGATCATGTTATGCAGATTTGAGCTTACTAGTCTACACAAATGACTGATTTCACATATAGATGAGCATGACATATGATTCATAATTCCTTTGTTCATGGCCGCCTTATTAGGATTTGTGTTAAAGAAGTTTTCAAGAAAAAGCTTAGTATAGTGAGCTAACATGCATGACTACTACATAATTTATATTCTGACCTTGCAAGCATGTAGGTATGGTTTAGAAATGCATGAATAAACCATTAGTTTGTGTTTATGTAATTCGTAAGCAAACATGAATATATTGAACTAATTAGTAAAGTTTACAAATGAAAATATGACTTTTGAACGTGAATATTGACAAACTACCTTGAGGGTTAGAATATGACATTTGTGATCATGTTGATGTTACTCTTAGACTCACTCATGTAACATAAACATATATATATATATATATATATATATATACTATGCTTGTGTATCATATTTCAAGTGAAGCATGAACGAAGCATATTTTCAACCAAAGCGGTGCTAATTTCACATATGTATTATGAATACTCACAAGCATGCGTAATATTAGTTTTATAACTACCTTGTATGTTTAGAGAGCAAGCATGATAGACTTTGTGGTTTCATGACCTTGAATGGCCTCAACTTGTTGAAATATTTAATTTAGAATTATATTATGAAAGGAGGAACCTAGATTGATTTGAGAAGCATGAAAAGACCTTTAACATGACAAAATATATTATGTATGATTGTTGTGTTTATGCCAGACAGAAACCTCAAGGAAACAATTGAGTTTTGGCTTGGCCAGAGGATTGCGCAGCTGCGCCGGTCCTAGGCTTAGCCATGGCGCAGCTGCGCTAGTCTGGAATCTGAGATTCTCCATTCTGATTTTTGGACAGTTAACTTGAATGATGCTTATATTGCTAAAAGTAGTTTAAAACCTAATGATACATGTATATAAGTGATGCTTAGATAATATGATGGTGTTTGCTTTGTAATAGGAAAGTCCATAGGTAAAAAGGTCTTAACCTTGATCATTCAAAATTTACTTATAAAGTAACTAGATATTTGATTTCGTGATAAGCCTATGAGCTGATTTTGTACAATATGTGCATACATGAATCATGTCAAACTTGAATAAAGAATGTGTTAGCTAATGAGCATCTAGTACATATAATACACTATAAATAGGATTTGAATGTGTTGATTCTTACCGTGGATAAACTACGCTTAAGGCAAGTATCTGAACTATTCTTTACATTGTGCAAGTATCCTAAACCCTTGTATTACTTTATTCAACGGATATCGTTAGCAAACCTTATCTCTTTGAATGCAAGTTATCTTACTTTCTTGTTCGATTGAGCTAGTATGTTTAAACTCTTGTGGAAACTATTATTCATGTTGAACTTGGTATTGTTCTTGAATATTGTGAAAGTGTCTATGCCATTTGATTCGGATAGACTATATGCATGTTTATAAAACTATCTAAACTAATTGACTGGTGCAAAAATCTTAAAAACTGAGTTGAACAACCCTTATGGTAAGGGGAGTGTTTATTGTTGGAAGCCCCAACACACGCGTGAATATTAATGTGTGGTTATGCATAACTTAGAGTATTGTAGACTGATCATCTATAGTACTTGATTCTTGTGGGTTATCAGTTTATTATAGGTAATTCTAGTAGATGTTCAATAGTCCTCAGTGACTGCTCAGTATAAATTGTTTATCCAGTTGGATACATTGATAGTCTTTGAATTCATAAATATATATATATATATATATATATATATATATATATATATATATATCTGTTGATTTATATTGAATTTTTGTTCTTATTCCAAGAATTGTTGATATTCATTATTCATGATATTATTCTGAAACTTTAAACTATCTTAGAGATGATACTTTGATATTTCAAACTCGTGTTATAAAACTCTTTACCCTTATTGTATATTACTTGCTGGGCAATTTGTGCTCATTCTTGCTTATTTAAAACCTTTCAGTTAAGGCGGAACATGGAAGTGTCTCTAAAAAAGACAAGGGCAAGGCTACCGACTAGCTTGTCTCTTTATGTTTAAGACTATTATGTTGTATAAAGACTATTTTTCAAACCATATTTAAGCTTAAGTAGGATTATGTAATAAATCTTTATTCGATATTATTATGTAATCTTTTAAGTACTGTAGGTTACGAGACTTGGGGGAATAATTATAATAAATCATTGTATATTATTCTAAATTAGATCTTCCGTTGTGAATGTGTGATTTTAGTTATTATGGTTTTACCATAATAACGTGATAAATCGAATTGGAGTGACCAAGTGGCAGTCCGAATTTGGGGGCGGCACAAGTATGCTGGGACGAAGTGGGTGTAGCAACGTTATTGGGACCGGAGTTGGTATGTATGACTACAGAAAAGATCCAAATGATCCGACAACGTATAAAAACGTCACAAGATCGACAAAAGGGTTATGTCGGTCTTCATCGAAAAGATGTGGAATTCAATATTGGTGATCATGTGTTGTTACCTGTTGCTCCATGGAAAGGAGTTACAAGATTTGAAAAGAGAGGAAAGCTCAATCCTCGATTCATTGGCCCATTTGAAATCCTCGATCGAGTAGGAATTGTAGCCTATAGACTCGCTTTACCGCCAAATATGTCCCGTGTTCATAACATTTTTCATATATCCATGTTATGTAAATATGTGGAAGACCCGAACCACATTATTGAGTTAGAAACGAAAGAAATAGCGGAAGATTTAATGTATGAAGAGGTAGCTATTAAAATCTTGGATAAGAAGGAACATATTCTACGCTCCAAGGTCATACCTCAAGTCAAAGTTTTGTGGAGAAACCATGATGTTGAGGAAATGACCTGGGAGTTAGAATCTGAAATGAAATCAAGGTATCCTCACCTCTTCGACATACCAGGTACGTACCCTAATTTTGAGGACGAAATTTCATAAGAAGGGGAGGTTGTAAGACCCCAACTTTCATAAATAAAGATTAATTTTCTCAAAATATATTTTTGAATATTATGGTGTGGATTTTATATAATATTATAGTTGTGGGTAATATTTATAAATTTTGCAAAGTAAGCAAGTTATTATATAATATTCGATTGGTCGGAAAATATTCATTTTAACATGGAATATTCGTACGACGGCACAATTATTGGTGGACCCCACAACAGAATTATTGTCAGAGTTAGAAAACGACCGAAATATCTTTTTATAAAAGTAATGGCTAAAGTTTTACTGTTAACTGTTGGAATACCCGGTGGTAAAAGTACAGTAATACGTGTGGTTGCATAGTAGCACACGATATTAATTATTGATGCTTACGTGAGAAGTCACTCAGTTATACTCAATTATTGTTGTAATTGTTGCATAGTATCTCACGTTATTTTATTCAATTATTGTCAATATTTTATATTATTAAATCAATAATTGAGATGATAAGTTATTCATATTATTATATGCATAATTAACAATGATTAGAAAGTTCTGTCGAGGAAAGCAGTTTGGTCACCTAATTGTGCACCAATAGGGAGAAATTCTTATCGGAAAGCTCCCTCTTTCCTGGGAACGATCTGATTGTTAATATTGCGTGTTATAATAATGATGAATATATGTTGTTAAAAATATTGAGGGGTTTTTTGGGAAGTATTTGTTATAAATTTTGGTGTATTATTTGGACCCCCACTTACCCATTTTTCAAAGTTATCAGTAGAAAGTATTTAGTATATATAATAATGGTGGGGACCCACGAGTTGATGAACTTTGGAGGGGGAGAAAATCAGATAGCTTGGTCGAGAGGGAGTAATAAATTTATTATATATATATATATATATATATTTTAATAAGTTTTGTTTTTTTATTAAAAATAGAATATATTATATTTTATTGAATATTATATTAATAAGTTGACAAAAAGGGGCGTCTGAAATTTTTCTTTCCGCCCGTGAAGTTTCGTTCGATTTCCTACTGTGCAGTCCGTGAAAATTCTAAATAGTATCATTCCATTCTCCTATAAATAGGATGTTTAGTTAAGAATTAAAAATCACACCAGAATTAGAGAATTCTTCTTCTATAATATTGAGTGTATTTCTTTAGAGTTTTAAGAAGCTTTGAGCGTAGAAAACAGTAAAAGTTTTCTTCAAGAATATCCTCGCTATACCAGTTGGAATACTTTTCTTTTAAAGGTAAAGAATATTATTTTTGTTCAATATTCGTAAGAAATAATATTTTCTTCCATATTCTGTAGTATATAAGTAATATTATTTCGTTTCAGATTTCGAATTCTATACTCATTTGGTTAAAGTTTTTGGCTTTTATACTCTATGAAATTAGTAGAATATCCTTGAAATTTGCGCTTCATCCAGTATTTTGTCATGAAAATATTATTCTGAGCATTCTTGATAAATTTTAAATTTTTCATGTCGGAGTACTATTCATGGGGTACTATTCCCGAAGTACTATTCACTCAGTTACTATTCACCCGAGGTACTATTCATGTTAAAAATTGATTTATTTTCGGTCCAAATCATTTTTGATACAATATTATTCTTGAATTTTATTCCACAAAGCAGTATCATGTTGACAATTGGGACATTATTGAATTCTAGATAAATTAAATTATAATCTTTAGAAATTTATCCTTTGCTTTCTTTTAATTGAATTGTTATATCATTGTTATCATCCTCATGCTTATATTGTGATGAAAGTCCTCATTGGCCCATAGTGCACTGATGGACTGTTGATTGGTATGATTATGACCAGTGATTATTCGGTATAATCATGACCGTAATGTTACAAATGATGTGATAAAAGTCCTCATTGGCCCGTAGTGCATTGATGGACAGTGGTTGGCATGATCATGACCATTGATGAAAACACGAAAATCCTTTGCCCGTAGTGCATGGATAATTCGTGGTCGTGATACTAATGAATATCTTTGGCCTGTAGTGCAGAGATGACTCGATGATGTGGTTATTTTATTAAGCTAAGTCTCAGCGATAAAATTTATGATAAACTCTTAAATCATAGAAGATAGTAGATTTCATGCTCTACTTGACTCTTCTAATGGATTTCTTGTTCCGCTGCAATTAAACTTGATGTTATTATATTTTATCAGGTTAATATTGTTGAAGGCTAACGATAATTTATTCTGCATTATCTTAGTCATAATATTTCTTACTAGGCTAGTTGAGCTCACCCTTTTGCTTTCATTGTTCTCTTCAAGAAATGAGAACATAGCCGGGACAGTTCAGGGAACGAAGTGACGGTCCGAGATGGTTATTTTAGTAGTCCTCATTATTTAGTGTGATAATAAATGTATTGAGGATTGAATTTGAGTTTGGATACTGTCTATGAGACAATATTCGTGTAAAAATTCAGCTATATTTTGTCGTATTTTACACGACAGTTATATTAATTCAGTTTCTATTTGAATTTTGTACCATGTATTTTGCGACTCAGAATGGGTGATGTATACCTATTTTGGGGGCGTCACATTTTATCTCATTTACAGCTACTACATTCTCCACACACTCATCAAATTCTGAATTATCATTCATATCATTCTACTCAATGTGTTCATTCATCTTTGTACTTAAAGATATAATCAATGATTATGTTTCCATTTGTGCCCAAAAACACCTGTACAGAAAAAAAAACAAAAATAAAACACTTAATCAAAAATTAGGGCTTTTTCTTTGTAATGTTTTTTTTAAACCATGTATGGAAAGGATAAGATGATATCAATCTCAAGAGAGAAAAAGTGTTACCTGAGATGGAGATCGTCGAACTTGGGAGGCACGACGGAATGCCCGATATTGCTTGGATGGAGAGGGAGGATTAAATTTTGTAGTAGATGTTTGGGATGGGCGGATGATTATATTTCGCAAGAATATTTTAGCAGGATGGAGCCTCTGGTGGTGTCTTTCATACTTATTTCTTTTGATAGTTGTGGAGGATGGCTTTTTCTTCTCTTTGGGGGACCCACAGTCTAATTTGGCTGTCCAATATTTCTGTCCGTTTAGACTTATTGTTCAGGGTAAAGACATTGACCATGCATGTGGAAGTCAAAGGGAATGGTTATGGGCCATAAGCTAATGTCCACATTTCAGCGTAAAGACATTGACCCGTCCAGTCCAAAAAATCGGACATAACGTCCATGCATGGACCCTAAGTTATTGTAACACGTAAGGAGTATTTTGTTATTGTAAAAATTTGAACTTCCACCCTCTTGGTACATAACAAGTGGGATAACTAGGCGTGCTCATTGGTAAAAAACCGAATCGGTATTGATCCGAAAGTACCAAAAAAACAAGAACGGGTATCAATACCGAATCACCATTTTTTGTATCGGTACTGAATCATCGGTTTCGGTACCGGTTCGGTACAAAATTGGTATCGATTTTTTCGGTTATACCGCATGGTAATATATATTATTATTAATAATAATTAAATAATTTTTTTTAGATATTAATAAAAAAAATTTAAAACTAAGAAATCATCTATATAATTGATTAATTGTAGCTAGGTTGCCTAGGGATCATAATTGTCAATTGAAGCTGAATCTTGAAGCTGTTATAACTCAGCAGAAGAAAAAAAGAAAAAGACTAGCTAAGTTACTAACTAAGTAACTAGTGTAGTACTAGGCACTAGTGATTAACTATTAATCATTATATTATTAAATTTTGGTATTTTCGGCATTTAGATTTTTACCAAGATTAGAAAATTCCTTACTGCTACCGGTACCGAAAAATGTTAAATTAAAATACTGAAAAATTGATACCAAAAAAACCAATACCGGTATCAATCGGTTCGATAAAAAACTAAAAAACTGAATATTTTGAGCATCTCTAGGGATAACCATTAGGCCAAGGCCTTAGGTATATTGTAGTGGGAGTATAATCTCCTTAATGTTGGCACTTGCAGGCAATTTCCTCCTATCCTCGACTTTTGAGGTCTTCATTGACTTGGCAATTGAGACATTAATGTTATGTTTGTTTGCAAGGATTGTACTTGAGATTGAACTATTAATCCCAAGTCTCTTGTTTGTTTTTAAAAATAAGCTTGATACTATTAGTCTCGAAACAACAAAATAACTTGAAAGGGGGACTATTTAATACCATGTCCTGTTGATTTATATCATTTATGTTTTTAATGATGACAATATTATTGGGTTTGTATTTAGTAATGGATTTTATTTTAATTGTTTGGGTTGTTTAAATTGTTAATTCATTTAATTTTGTGTAAACAGCTTAAGGGATCCTGTTTATAAAGAAAATTCTTGTTTGGCCCAAGTTAGTTAAATGTGTTATTAGATTAATACCTACTGGACTCAAGAAATATTAGATTGCAAGGTATTAATTATTGCTGAGGATTTCTTTAAATATATATTGCTTAGATATGCTATTTAAGTAGGTGTCTTTTTAAATGAAACTGTATTGACTGAGCAAAATATGTTGGACTCCTCTCTTTTATTTTAGCTATCTTAGTTTGACTGGAATTTCACATATGTTTAACTGATGCATATTATATCCGTTGGTCCCTATTTAATTACTAAAATCCTATCTCTATTCCAACTATGATTTGAGATATTTATGTTAACTTCTTATTTTGTATTCGTTGGTGCTAATCAGAAGCTAATATATCAATTTAGGATATATTGCTAATCAAAATATAGCCGTTAGATCCTTCTTGTTATATATACTATCTTTTCCGACTAAAACACGAAAACAAGGAAGTATATATCAGTGAAGAGAAACTCAAAGCAAAGATTAGTCTTACTCGTTATATATTTCCATCGAGAGCTATCATTGTTTATTACATCAATAATGTGTTATACTATTAGTCTTTTATTGGTTGAAAAATTACAACATAATGTATTCAAAATACTTTGTAACAAATTTTGAGTTCAAGCAATGTTTAGCTTGGTCATTCCAATAGTGAATATGGTTTATTCAAAGAGAGCTTTCAAGGTTGCAGAGGTGCAAAGTAGCAGAAGTGCAAAAGGGTCAGAGGTGTCCATCGCAGTGGAAAGTTTTATTTGAACAGAGAGGTCTTTTTATTGTATTTAATTGAGTCTTAAAATTAATAAAAATAGTCTCCAATATCGGTTGGTATTGGACGTGAATTAGGCTACTAAACTAGAGAATAAGGGCGGTAACACGTAAAAAATCTGTGTCTGTAGTTGATTATTTCTTGTGGTTTGATTGTTTGAGTATCACTTTGCATCTAAATACATCGACATAAAAGTAGTTTGCTGAGAGAGTAAAGTGTATTAATCCAAACACTAATTCACACACGTTTCATCTGTCTGCATTATAACTAAAATATAATTTGTTCGAATCCAGACATTATAGATCTTAATTCTTTGTTTTTTCATGTCTGTATTATAAGAAAAGTAGAATTTATTCTAATTAAAATAGACACTATAATACACTAGTTCCACCTGTCAATTTTAGTACTTTAATAAGAGATTAAAAATTAGTCATTGTTAAACACGTTTTAGTTTAGTCACATATTCACCACTCTCTAGATGTGCACATACAAGAAATTACATGTCCAACTAGGTATTGTAATCCCTACCATTTGGGACTAAAAATTTGATAACAAATTAATCTCCAAAACAACGTAGTATTAATAAATGAGTGCTATTTAAGGAGGAACGCTAGATAAGGTGAGTGATCTTGATCCTTTCTCTACCAAAGAAGGATCAAGAGCACTCCCCTTATCTAGCACTTCTCCTTAAATAACACTACTGTTTTAAAACTACATCGTTTGGGAGATTCTTTAAAAAAACAAGTGGGGTCGCGGGTGGAATTTTTATAAATAAAAGAAAAGCAAGCGGGACCACTCTCTTTTAAGAATCTCCAAAACGTCATAGTTTTAATAAATGAGTGTTATTTTAAGGAGGAGTGCTAGATAAGTGGAGTGTTCTTGATCCTTCCTCTACCTATGGAGAAAGGATCAAGAGCACTCCCCTTATCTAGCACTCCTCCTTAAATAACACTCCTTTATCAAAACTACGTCATTTTGGATATTCTTTTAAAAAATAAGTGGGGTCGCGGGTGACATTTTTGTAAATAAAAGAAAAGCAAGCGGGACCACTTTCTTTTACGAATCTCAAAAACGACGTATTTTTAACAAATGAGTGTTATTTAAGGAGGAGTGCTAGATAAATGAAGTGCTCTTGATCCTTCCTCTATATCTATATATTACGAGCAAAGTTTGTGATGAATTTTTATAATTAATTTAATTTCCCCTAGATTGATAGAAAGAATGGGTAATTTGGCTTACCTTGGCAACTATGCGACACTATATTATTGGTTTGGTGTTACTCATACATGTGGTGAATTGGTGCGGTGGTATTTCACAAACATTCAATGATGAAAGCATCTTAATACCAAAGGTCGTTGATTCTTTTATAGGAGTTTATTTATTGTTTTATTTCTTTTTTTTTATACTCATTCCGTTTCAATTTATAATATTTTTATTAATTTTTTTAAAATTAATTTAAAATATTTTTAAATACCAAATTAATATAGATTACATTAAAAGTATAAATCAATAAATTTTATAATTTGTAATATTATTTTTTCGTTAATTTAATATATTAGTCATTTATTGACTAAAATTATAGTGTATCTATATGAATTCTAAGAATGAAAATATTTTAATTTTATTTTCAAGATGACAATAATAATTTTATAAATTAGAGCGGATGAGCCAACCAGCTAAAGACTTAGAGCAAAACTCTATGTCCCAAAAAGTGTTTAAGGCTGCTAAGCATAAAATATGTATAACTTAATTGAATAGCTTAGTAGTACATCAACCATGATCATGAGTTGTTGTTGATAATTAGAAGAGTTCGAGCTGAAACGACAAAGTTTAGCAAGCACCAAAGAGATGATCAACAATGATGTTAAGTACCATAAGATGAAGAGTATACAAGCCATTTTAACAGCACCTCCAACATACTACAACAAACAGAAAATGGGGTCAAATGATCCTGGTCTAAGTGACCAAATTGGAGACGTTGAATCCTGGTGTGTGTGGCCGAATTGGGGTCAGAGGATCGTGATCTAAGTGACCGAATTGGGGTTAGAGGATCGTGATCTTAGTGACCGAATTGCCGATACATAGTGCTCAAGGAACCTTAGTGGTTCAGTTGTAAAATGGCCTGTTGGGCCTATATCCATTATGGACATCCTACTCATTGGGTAGAATAATGGAGTATGAGTTGTTTAGTCTCCTAGCCACTTAAAACCTCCTGATTCTTTTACTTTACGTTATTTACATTATGCAAATTATAACTGTTATATCTACTATGTGTTTATCTATTCATAGAACTTATTTTAATAACTGAGATTTCTTATTAAATCTTCAAGGAAAGTTTTCAAACTTATAATCCACCGTGCATAAATAATCTTGATTAATTAATTATTTGGTAATACTCAAATAAATAATTGAAAAGGTTTTAAAGATCTATTCAACCCTCCTTCTAGATCTGTATTATGCCATTGGAAAATAGCAACTATGTTAATAAATATAGTTTTTGATTTAGATTGATAAATATTCAAAGTTGGTTTCCGTAGGAAAAGTAAAAGGTCAAAAAAAAGACGAACCAAATTGTCTATTTAATTATTGTGTGTGTGTGTATATATATATATATATATATATATTAATAACTGAATTAATATTATGTAATATGATCTTATTATTTGATTACGTCCTTATAAATTTATACTACTAATTCTTGTTTCCTTATAAATAAATAATTTAGGTTGACTTAAAGTAGAAAAAGTCAAAAGTGAAACCAAAAAAAAGGAGAATAAACCAAATTGTCTATTTAATTATATTATACATAGGTAAGTAGATAGATAAATTACATAATTAAAAAATAATAACAATTTAGAAATATTAACAAATTTAGACACATAACACGATGAATAATAGCATATTCACCCATGCAAAACAGGGGATTTTACTATAAAGTTATGATATTGTAAAAAAAAATTATAAATATATTATTAGGTTTATTAGGTAAAATAATTCTAATAACTAAATACTTTCTTTCTAAAATTATATTACTTATACTTGAATATAAGTACACTTATCAATTCAACCTGATCATTAAATTATTTAGATAGGTTTTGTATAGAGACAAGGTTGTATCCCTTATCCAAAATAGGTTAGTCATACATATCTGTATCCTCTCTATATATATAACTAGTCACGTACTACAATCAAGAACAATATCAGGAAATTTATTCAATTACCAAAGCAGACTTATTTACACTTATATTTAATAACGAGTAACAAATTTAAGGTATATAAGGCGATTTATATGAAAATTATTTTCTTTTTAAACCATATTATTTAAGTTGTAATAAAATTTTATCTCATAATGGTAACAAATTAATATTAAATAATTTCTTTCTAAAATTATATTACTTATACTTGAATATAAATACACTTATATTTAATAACGAGTAACACATTCAAGTTAGATAAGACGATTTGTATGAAAATTATTTTCTTTTTAAACCATATTATCTAAGTTGTAATAAAATTTTATCTCATAATGGTAACAAATTAATATTAATTAATATGATCTTATAATTGTTTCCTTAGAAATTATAATACTATTTTTTTTATTTGGTTAAATGAACGAATGTCTTTTTGAAGATTTGTAATATTATTGTCGTTTTGAATTTTTATTTATAAATGCTTAATTGATAGAGTAATTAATTTTTATTTTTATTTAATAATTGAATCATATGGTCAATTAGTATATTATATTTTTATTTTAATAACAATAATAATTATGCCATCTAAATAATTATTATATCTCAATTATACTCGAAACTATTATTATACTTATATTTTAATAATAATAACAAATTTAAGTTAGGTTGATGATTTATATGATAATTTGTTTTTCTTGTCAAACTATTTTATCTAAATGGGAATATAATTTTATTTAAACTTGTATTATTGTTTATATATTTGAATAAAAGAAATCAATTAATATTAGACACGATGATTTTATTTTGATTATAAAATTACGATACTAATTTCAATTTTTAAATAAGACTATATTATTATGTATATATATTTTAATAAAAACAACAACTCAATATTATATAAGATAATCTTATTTTTATAAAACTATACAACTAATTAATTGCAAAGCACTGGGCCTTATTCTTTATTATTATTTCTATAAAAAAAGGATATTATTTTGAACCCATATTAAATGAACAAATTAAAGAATATCTATTAACAAAATTCTTCTCAAACTATATTATCTAAGTTATAATAAAATTTTATTTAATAATGGTAACAAATTAATATTAGGTAAGATGATTTTATGATTGTACATATATCCCTTCAAACTTACCATAACTTCACAATACAAAATATTAGCGCAATTCTAAATTTATTCAATCAATTAAAAATCAACCAAATAACTTGAATTGAGGCATCATATCTTCAAAATTATGTTGTGTCATTCATCATGCCAAAATTTATCCACCTTCAAAATTATGTCGTGTCATTCATGAAGCCAAAATTTATCCACCCATTTTTGCATGATTAATGTTTTCTAACAGTATATATATAACTCATGCGTCATACATCAATAGTTGTCTGCACCTCAAAAACAAGAGTCTTAAACCACAAACATTAAGTATCATCATGTCAACAACCCCAGTAAGTTGGACGTGGGAAGATAACAAAGCTTTTGAGAACGACATTGCGATGTATTTGAGGAAAGAATCGGAAGACGAATTCCAGCAGATTGCGGGGATGGTTCCGAGCAAAACCATGGAGCAAGTGATGTAGACAGAGGAATCTGACAATGAGTCGGCTGAATCTGACAATGAGTCGGTTGGATCGTCTAGTATAAAAGAATGATTAAGTTTTTATGCTCTTTACTTATGTGCTAGAAATAAGTTATGAATAAAATTTAATGGAATGAATGAAATCAATGAATTATGTGTAATTTTCTCTCTTCTTTTCTTCTTATTTCCCTCCCTCTCTTATCTTAAGTGGAAAGCTAAAAATTTATTGAAGTCATGAATAAAATTTTATGGGATGAATCACATGCAATATATATATATATATATATATATATATATATATATATATATATATATGAGTCCGGATCAGGTCCGGACTCCCGGATTTTAACAAAATCCGGACCTTTTTTTTTTTAAAACAACTAAAAAAAAATTATGGAACTTGAATTTTTACATAATACAGTGTTTTGGGTGTGATTTGGATACGTATAACAAAATATATCTGTACAGTCTGGGCAGACTGTACATACATTGGTTGGTGTAGGTATTAAAAACACATCCAAAACACTGTATTGTGGAAAAATTTTAGTTCCATAATTTTTTTTAGTTGTTCTACAAAAAAAAAATATTGGGTCCGGATTTTGGATCAGGTCCGGACTCCTGGACCTGATGCGTGTTCATATATATATATATATATATATATATATATATATATATATATATATATATATATATATATATATATATATGGGGAGCAATCCATAACATCTATATGCTATGAGACAATTATTGGCATATAGGCTCTAAACCACACGTTTTATGGATTAACGGCTGGGATTTAATAGGGGGAAATACCGTCCGCTAGTATTACTAGCGGATGTAATTAGTAAAAAATCCGGACAATTAAGCCCCCTATCTCGTTACTAAAATTAACTATGAAAGGGCATGCTCCGCTAGTATTAGTAGCGGATATAAGTCAGTTTGATAGTCCGCTAGTAATACTAGCGGATTGAAGTCAGATTGAAAGGTAATACAGACAACATTCTACACGCACAGTGCTAAAGGAGTCTCCATTCTCTCTCGGCGAATTTGGGGAAAATACTAGAACCCTAGAACGTTGTCTGCAAATCATCAACGGTGATCAAATTCGCAGAACTGGCATCCCCAGATTTATCAGGAACCAGCCCAACTTCAGCTTCAAAGGCAAGGAGTAATTCTAAGTCTCTCTCGGCATAGATACAGATTCTCTCTCTCGGCATAGGCGATTTTGGGGTCACATAATACAGCTTCTCTCTCTCTCTCTCGGCATAGGCGATTTTGGGGCCGCACGACCACAGGCACTCTTGGCAAATCATAGAACCCTAGCTCAAGTTGTAGGCAAATCAAGCTGAGATTTCTTGCTTTTTGTATTGATTTTGTGCAAATCAATACAACCCTAGGACGACGTCATCTGTAAATCAACTATTGGGGTCGAATTTGCAGGTAAAGTTGTAGATTAATCTCCAAAATCTGAGATTTATATTGATGTTCTCCATTAATTTGTTGAACCCTAGTTTCATCCTGTTTTTATAAAGAAGTAGCTAGCTATTTCTTGTTAGTATTAGTTTATATCCACTTGTTAGTATTAATTTTGTAGATTATTTTTGTTGAGTGTGATTCTACTATTTCTTGTTAATATTAGTTTATATCCACTTGTTCTTGGATGGGGATGAGTGTATTCTTGTTATATCCATTTGTTCAAACAGTCCACGGATCAAATTTATTACCAAAACAATTGGATGTATGTTACTAATATGCTTTGATAAATTCATATGTTTGAACAATTGTTTATAAATTCTATATATGGATCCCCTACAATTTAAATGTTTGTATTTTATATTTGTTCCTTCTCCCTTTACCTCTTTAATGTCATTTTTATAAATTGTTTAATACTTAACATTTTGTTGAATTTTTAGGGCCGATATGGATATCAATCCAGGACCTTTTGATCCTGTTATCTTATGGGACCAAGAAAATCATGTATCTTCTGACTTATGGCAAAATATTGTAAGTACATGTTCCATATCTCTTATTTCTATTAAAATTCTGTGAAAAAATTTCATATTTTGACAATTTATGCATGTATCCTCTGTTTAACCTGTTATCCCGTAGAAGCTAATTGTAGGAGCAGTGTGACCAAATAATTGTACCGCATCGTCTGAGACTCCTCGTAGTTGGTCATCTCAATCAAAATCTTTGGTAGTTCAGCGTTCACTTTGTTACCATCTCTACACCAGCGGCTTAAAATGTATTTATTTGGTATCTGCGTACTACTTTTTGCAATCATATGTCTTATAATGTGTCTACAAAGCATACCAGAATGTTCAAATTTTTTACAATTACATTGTATATCTCCAGTTTGAACATTACTAACAACAGTAAAGTACCTGTTGGATTCTTCGCTGGCGTTTGTCTTGTACACTGCGTACAACTTCGTATCCGATGTTACATGTTGAAGTTTCTTCATTATGTACTTTAGGGATTTTACAATCTCAATCTGAAAGCGTCTAAACATCTCCTTTGTATAAACAGCAGCTCCATGCGTTTCCAACGGTGATTCAAGAATCATAGTTCTAGTCCGATGACAGGTTGCGTAATCAGCTTGTCTCTCTCTCATTACCTGCTTCTCAATGGCTTTTTCTGAGTTTACGATGAATTCCTTTATACTCGTTGTCGCATTGACATACTCATCGAATAACCTATTCATTCCCTCACTCCTGGATGTAGTCGTCATTCCCGCTGCAAAAAAAATCTTTGTGTACGCCATGATCCATTTGTGTTTAACCTCATAGAGTGATTGTAGCCAATCATGGTCATGCAGTTCGTAATCTATCATACCCTTTTCCCATCGCTCCTCAAATTCTGCAGCAGTCAATGATATATAAACACACCAGTTAAAATCATGTTTAAATGTAGGATACATGTCATACAATGTATGCAATTTCTCTGGAAATTTGTTACTATTATGCCATGTACAAAGTGCATGGTGTGTTTCAGGAAGAACCCTAGCAATCGCATTGTTCATGGCTTTGTCCTGATCAGTTATAATGGTAACCGGTGCCTTATTGTTCATTGCATTAAGCCAAGTCTCAAAGACCCAGACAAAAGTATCCTCCGTTTCATCCTGTATCAGTGCAAAACCAAACAAGACGGAATGGTAATGGTGATTTACCCTAGTGAATGGAACAAAAGGCATAGAATACTTGTTCGTCTGATAAGTTGTATCAAATATCACTACATCCCCAAAATTTTTGTAAGCTATCATTGATCGGTAATCTATCCACAAAATGCATGCGATACGATGATCTTCATCTCGTTTGATATCGTAAAAAAATAGAGGATTTTCAACTGAAAGTTTTTTGAGATACTGCAGGGCTGCTTGGGCATCGTTAGAATCTATCGTGTCACGTCTTAAATCTCGCACAACATTTCGAATATCCATATCACTGAAACCAACATTTTCCCTCCCTCCTCCTATTTCACTAAAAACATTCATCATTGTACTTGGCCCAACTCCAGCGCTGTTTAAAGTTTCGATTAAAGTTCGAACAACAGGAGTTATATTTTTCCGTGTTTGAATGAAAATTTTCTTGCTCGGAGTAACCAAATCATGATTGTGAGTCAACTCAATTTTTGAAACTTTCCATGTATCTTCCTTTTGTAGATGAACAACAGACATTCTAGCTTTGCACATCGTGCGACCTATTGAATCCCTTTTTCTTTTGACCTTACTACCTTCAACATCATCAACATCCTGTTTCTTTCTTTCGATCGGTTTTCTTGCTTTGGTACACGTAAAAAGTCTGTTGGACAAATTGTTGGAGCGGGCATGTTTATGACTTGCCCCAATTTTTATTTCAAAGCCACTACTTCGTGCATAGTTTCTATAAAATTCTTCCGTCTCTTGGATAGTAGAAAAAATCTGACCCTCGTATGGACTTTTTGAATGGTTAATATGCGATTGGTTCATGTTATGAGCACCAATATTATCCATGTCAATATTATCACGAGAAGAATTTGAGGAACTAGAATTAAACATATCTTCTGCCATAATTATAAACTTACCACGACGATTTGAGGTGCGAATACTAATCTCCTTAATTGTGTGGTTTTCTTCCTTGACGATTTGAGGTGCGAATACTAATCTCCTTAATTCTGTGGTTTTCTTCGTTGACGATTTGAGATGCGAATACTAATCTCCTTAATTCTGTGGTTTTCTTTATTTGAATTTATGTTGCTGAGATCCCAATCTTTATTGCTAGTGTTTTTTCTGTATTGGCTACAATCTTGTGTAATTTATTTTTATAACAGGAAAGAAATCGTGTGGAGTGATATCTTGCTGAAATTGTGTGTACAGGGATCTTGTGTAATTTATTTTTATAACAGGCATGTTGTTTATGCGTACAGGGATACTGGGAATGCTACTGACTTATATCCGCTAGTATTAGTAGCGGACTAAATGCTACTGACTTCTATCCGCTAGTAATACTAGCGAACCATTCTTCCTGAACCATGCTTCTTGTCATGTACGAGGGGCTTAATTGTCCGTAAATTATAATAAGTGCATCCGCTAGTAATACTAGCGGGCGGTGGTTTATAACTCTAGATCCCAGCCGTTAATCCATAAAACGTGTGGTTTAGAGCCTATATGCCAATATTTGTCCCATAGCATATAGATGCTATGGATCGGCCCCCTATATATATATATATATATATATATATATATATATATATATATATATATGGGTCTCCATCCACAGCAACCGGTTGTTGGGAGCAACCTCTTTTGGCCCAGCCGCTACAACCTGTAGCGGCTTATAAAAAAAACTAAGTAACAAGCTTGTAGCGGCTTGGCCAAAAGGGGTTGCTCCCCAACAACCGATTGCTGTGGATGGAATCCATATATATATATATATATATATATATATATATATATATCATTCATGTTGGTTAAAATGTTTTGGAATTTGAAAACTTGAGGGAAAATAAAGAAAAATTAAATAATGTGTTTCAAATTATGTGCTGGAAATAATTTTTGAATTTAATGGAATGAATTATATGTAATTATCTCTCTTCTTTTCTTCTTATCTCTCTCTCCCTCTCCTATTTTACAGTTAATAGTAAATTTCCATGCACGTACCTCCTATCCGAATGTTAGACCCAAATAAAAAATAACACAAATATAGACCAATAATTCTAATTCATGTATAAATCTTGAACTGACAATGAATAATGGTGTTTCAATTTACCTAAAACTACCTTAAGCCACTGTTTCTGGCGGCGGAAACGCAGCTGCAATGGAAGTAGTCCGACGGGTGTGCCCTCCGACGTCGGCCAGTGATTAGTGGAAATGAGAGAGTGAGATGCGATGAGAATGACAGATGAGTGGTAAACTAAGAGCGATGAATGAGTGGTAAACTGAGAGTGAGATGATTCGAGAGTGGGAGAGAGTAATGAGAGATGAGAGTTATGGGATGAGGCGAATGCTAGAAATAAATCTGATTAGGGTTTATAACTTATTTTGTCAAAATTATTATTGGTTTGGCAGGATTGTTGGGGCCAAGAAAAGGCCACTGTTTCGGTCGAAATTCCGTCGAATTTAATGTATTTACGAATGACTTATCTTCGACGATTTTTTTTTTGTCAAAATAACATTATGGTCGACGGAATTTTGTCCGTCAAAAATAAATTCGTCGAAATTAGCCATTTTTCTTGTAGTGTGATGGATTACAAATTGTTTTCCTTTTCCAAATTACAAAGTTTCAAAGTTTTGAAAAAGTATAGAAGTCCAATTAGGCAGGTACAAACCCAACGCTTGGTCTAGTACTCAAGCACAATAAATTAATTCCAGCAAAGCGGCATGCATGTGGGTTTGTGTATAAGAACAATAATTTTCTGGACCCAATTACCATTCTCGGAAGCACCTATATAAACATGCTCAATCGATTAGATACATGTACACAACTATCTCAACTAATAATTTTATTAGTCAAGAGACATATACAGTATATATTTGAAAATTTAAGATTTATTATAGCAATCAAGCAATGGCAAATTTGGCACCGAGGTCCATTGTGATGGCACTTTTCCTCCTCGCAATAGTTCTCTCCCCAGCAATGCCATGTGAGGCAACTCGACTGCCTCAGCGAGGTTCATAAACAATTCTATAAATATATTTATTACATATAATTAATTAGTAAATCAATTCATTTTCTTTTAGCATAAATTAAGTTTTCTGATTTGTATATATAATTAATTACTTAATGAATTATATAGTTGTTGATTTGAATTAAATATTCCCACAGAGCTACTTCAGAGAGGCCCCATATGTCCTGCTTGTGTGTGTTGTACACCTCCGCCACCGGGCAAATGTTGTGGTCGTTGCTGTGCTAATCCATCTCCTACCAGTCTTCAATCTCAGATTATTAATAATGTTTCACCGTGAGAAATCGATATATCGATCTCAATCTCAATCTAAACCTAATACTCCGCACTTAATTTCATATAATTAATTTTACTATATACTCCATTAAATAATAGGAAACTTATATTTTCACATGTAGGGTCACATATTAGACGATGTGTCAATTTTTTATTAACTAATATGTGGATCCTACATATAAAAATATTAAAAAATAATGTAAAAATATCAATTTCTTGAATTGCTACTATTAGCGTGATATCACCCGATTAGTTGATAAAAGTTTATCATGTAATCTTTTAAGTATTTGTTTTATTACAACTTTAATGTAAATCGAAATAAACATCAATAAAATTATATATATTATATATGTTTTGTTACAACTTTAATCTACTTGCTCCTGGTAAACTTTCAAATCCGGTTAAAAAAATGTAAGAATCAAGTTACATTGAACTCTACTTTGGAAAGTCTTTCTCGTCAGAGGCTTTTTTACAAATTTATATGTGAACCTTTGTATAATTAATTCCTCTTAATAGTTGTAAAAAATGATAATGATATAATATTATATAGGAGCAGGTTTTAACAATAAATCATAATTTCATAAAATTTATATTCTTATTGTGGATTAGAAATATTCTGATGAAATTAGCAATTGGGCCGGTGATTGGTACCAACTGGCCCTCCGTAAAGATCAATGGTCAAAGTTTACACACTTCAAAATTGGATTGCATATCCTTTCTCCCAATCAAAAGTCAAAAGAAGATTTAGTCCAGTTGAAAAGATGAATGGGATCTTAGCCTAGTGGTTCAGACTGTGGTATAAGTAGCTCACCTTTTAGGTCTCATGTTATCTTCTTACTTAAGTGAGTTTATTTTTTATTTTCTCTTCATGTGAGACTTATTTTTGGGTCTTTATGTGAGGAGTTCTACTCCGACCTGCGGGTAGCGATTGGTCTAGCTATCGGTGAAATTTTTTATTTTTTTTACTCCAAAACAATTAATGTGATTTATTAGAATTGAAATTTTTATAAAATTTAGTGATTTAGCTGTCATTTGGATATATGTAAAAGACAAGGTTGTATAACAGGGTTGCACAGACTGTACAATCTTATTTTTTACATGTATCCAAATGACACCTAAATCATTGAATTTTGTAAAAATTTCAATTCCAATAAATCGCATTAATTGTTTGGGAGTCATAAATTTTTTTTATCGGTCGCAAGAACAGTCCCCAAAATCCGATCACCCAAGACTTATTGTTTTATCAGACTTGTTTTTGGGTTTGTGAGATTTAATTGGTTCTTGATAATATACTTGATTATCAAATTATATTATATAAAAAAATTGTCATCTGGTTATTTTGTTTGGTTTGAGTCATTCGTTTGTAATTAACATACATACCAATGCAATGACAAGATTCACACTTGGATGAAATTTGATTGTTTCTGATAATGTACTTAATTATGGAATTATATTTTGAGATTTATTTTTAGGTGAAATTAATTTGATTGATTTTTGATGATATTGTTGATTATAAAATTATATTGTATAAAAGAAAAATGTCGTTACTTCAACTGATTGAGTCATTCGTTTGTGATTAACTTGCATACCAATGCAATGGCAACGAACTCTAATAAATAATTAATTAAACTGAATGAGTCCAGCAAAAAATAATTAAACAAGGATATCTTGATGGAACCAACGTACTATATAATAGTAATAATTAATACGTGGGTCGTGGAGTATTAACATGCATGGAGAAATGAAGGGGAAATGAAGGGAGAGCTGAGATAGAAAGATTTATACGAGTACTACAATATTAACATAGGGGTGTTAGTCGAGCAAGGTAGCTCGATACTCGACTCGAGATTGGTTCGAAAATATGATTTAAAACTCGAATTCGAAGTTGATTCGAGTCGGATATGATCCATACTCGTTTTCTGTTTAATGATACACAAGTCGAATTCGAGTATACCAATATTCGCTCAGATTAGGATTCGAGTATTTCATTTTTTTTCGAACCATAC
The DNA here is from genome assembly GCA_020205505.1 of Panax japonicus. NCBI lineage: Eukaryota > Viridiplantae > Streptophyta > Magnoliopsida > Apiales > Araliaceae > Panax > Panax japonicus. Next base: position 75,552,289 of record CM035108.1, on the reverse strand, counting down.
TCGATTCCTGCTCGATGGATCATATTTGAATACTAGTCTGATCCATACTAATAAGCTAAATATGTGATATTTGTATCAATTTTTATAATTTATAAAGTGTAGTATTAAATTGTGTAAGCTTGTACTTGAATAAATCAGTGAATTGATTGTCAATTCGTATTACATTCTTTGTAATTTCTTTACATAAATAAAAGTAAAAGAGTTTTATATATAAACATTAGTTCAATAATCAATTTAGTATGTAGAGCTTCAGTATTAAGCGAAATGGTTCATATTCGAAACTCGATTTGAAGGCTCGTAAGTAACTCGTTTTGTAAACGAGTCGAGTACTTACGAGCCCCGTAGGTCCGAGTAATGATCCGATTCAAATCTGACGCAAAATTTGAAATTTCTTATCGAATTCGACAAAGTTTCGTCAAATTCGAGCTCAATTTTTTCGAGTCGAGTCGAATCTGAGCATTAGAGTGTTCGCTAAGATTCGACTCATTTTCACCCATAATTAAACCTACTATACCTACCTTAATTAAACCTACTATACCTACCTATTGAAAATCAAATTGTCCTTGGACTAGAGTAAAACATAAAAGCAAGATCATGATCTCTCCATTGGTTGACTCATCGATCTTTGGGAAATCAAATTAATTATGGAGAACCACCACAAACTTGGCAACTGAAGAGATAATATATATAATATATGGAAGGACATATCTATGTACACTTAATTAAGTTGTACATTCAAAGACACATTCAAGTATATAAAATGATAGAGTAATAGTAAAATATTTCTCTATTTTCTCTACAACACTTACTCCTCATTTATTAGGATTTTCCCTATTCCTAAATATGTGACATTTAAAATTTTTGCACAGGAATTACTGTTTTTGCACATGGATTAAGGATGTTAAAACTCCTAAAATTACTCCATTAAAATTACTATGTATTACCAAAAACACCAATGCATAGATAAATGAAAAGTTAAATTGTAGGTGATAAAGATAAGAGGGACATATTGTTAGAGGATAGAGAAAATATAGGAATTAAAGAGAGTATACGAGTGAGATATTAAAAGAGAGAAAAAATAGCTTTGAAAAAATAGGAGAGAATTAAAGAGAATATAAAATGTTTAGGGGTAATAAAGTAAATAATGTAACTAATTCTCCTAAAAAAAATTTAGAGCGTCGTATATTTAGGAACAAAAAAATTATCCTAAAGTGTTAGTTATTAAAGAATGGAGAGAATAACTTGAGATGTGTCTTTAGATATAAAATTAATGTCTCAACTCTAAGTCAGTGAATACCTCAAAAGTCTTTTGAGTAGAAAATGGTCTGCCAGTGTAATTAAGATAGTCCCATCAAACAAAGTACAGGTACACCATGCATGTGAAAAGTTATAACCAAAGGGAACGGTTATGGGCCATAAGCCAATGTCCACATTTTAGCGTAGAGTCCTTCTACGTAGACAAATTTTTTGGACCGTGGATCCCATTACTCTCTCCTTCTCGAAACGTTGTTTTTTATTTTTTTAAACCATATGGTCTGACCTCAAAACACGATTAACTGAATCTAAAAAAATCAAATCCATATCTAGGGGGTCATCAAAGAAAGTCGGGCAGGGGGAGTTCTAAGATTAAGGATACACCCAACAATCGCCAGATTTGACTGAGCACTTTCTGAACTCCTGAGGAAGCCTCCGAGGTTTATCTTGCCAAGAAGCATAAATTGGATGCAATTAAAAGAGGTATGGTTTCTTCTTCCCACCAAAAAAGAAACAAACCCATTGAATTTTTTAATTAAGAAATTAAAGATCATGTTTATAATGAAAATTGTGGGTGCTTATGAGAATTGGGTTAAAACTCCTTTAGAAGGAGGTATGATTGTTTCCCCTAGAAAAAGAAACAAATCCATTAACATTTTTGGTGAAGAAATTGAAACCTAATAAAAGAAAAATCATGTTTACTGTAAAGAAATTATGGGTGCTTATGAGAATTTATATATCTGTATTTGCGAAACTTATATGTTTTGTGAAATTTTAGTCTTCACCATTGTATATATTCATTTTATTACCTAGAGAATTTGGAGAGAAAGAGACAAGCATGCACCTAATATAGGCTATGTTCCTGTTTTTTAAATAAAAAAATGATGGTAATGTTTTTAGATTGTTGGTGACTTTTGGTTCTTTTATTTAAGATTAGAAGGTAATTACTATGAGGTGCATATAAGAGAGAGGTGGTTATGTAAAATAGTAGGGTAAATTAGACAAAAAAAAAAAACTTAGTTAGAAAGTAGGGTTCATTGCGAAAATATCAAAATATACTGTGAAAATATCACTTCCCTAGTTTTAACTAACATACACCTAGGAACCTTCTTAATCCTGCAAACAGTAAACAAAGAACCTAAATAAGAAGAAAATTGATATTTCCACATGAATTTTTGATATTTCTACATAAAACGCGTCTTATAGATGTATAGCGATGGTAAAAATTGTTGCTATAGGATCTACAACACCAGTTTTCATGTGAAAATATCAAAAAGTCATGTGAAAATATCAGTTTCCAAATAAGAAATATCATCAACTATTAACGGTAAAATATGAGACACAATAAAGGAATACTTCTTCTGTGACGTCCCCAAATCCGGGTATTAATCACCACGAACCTAATACATCATTTCTATAACTATTGCGGAAGATATAAACATAAATTGTTTATACATTAAACATTTACAACATAATCCCCAAGGTCGATAACCTTAACTTAATACACACATTCATATACTATAGGACTTACAATGCTATTTGCCTTCAATACTATTTATAATTTCAACTGTACAATAATACATTCCTGGAATTGTCCTTGACTTTGCATGTATCTGACATTTTCGTCTTAATCTAAAATGTTTATCATGATATAGCAAGGGTGAGCAACAAGTTTGCTCAACAAGTTTAAGTTCAAAAAAAGATATATCATGATTGAAAGAATAATAATAAGTTGACAAACTTTCAACAATATAATAATTGTGAAAGAACATGAATCAATTTTCATAACTGAATGATCGAGTCAATAATAATGAATGGCCAACAATGAACATGAACAAATATAAATGAACCAAATGGTAATGAAGGTGATCATCCTTTCATACCTAATGAAACATATAACGTGCGAATCAATAATTTATAGATGTATAATCAACAATGATTATCCACGAGCATGCGTTGAAATAACAACTCAAGTTTGAGTTAGAGAACTTGCATAATAAAAGTATAGGAACTTGCATGCACCGTCGATTACTGTTACGCAACCTATTTTAACTGAACAGTTGAAAGACCTATTATTGATAATATTGATCTCTCAATTAGAATAATATTAATTACAGTCATTATACAACTTAAACACTTATCACATAATCAAATATTAGATTACTCCTTAAAACATCATTATTATTATTATTATTATTATTATCATCTTTTGATAATTCTTTAATCACTATATCATATACATTATGATTTAACACTTTAATCTTGTATATTATAAGTTCTTCTTTAAAATCTAATAAGTCAAATACTAATCCAGCAACTTGGATTATCCAAACATACCAATCCAGCAACCAATATTGCAATCCAGCAAACTGGATTCCAAATCCAGCAAGCAGATGGCTAATCTAGCAAACCAAATTACAATCCAGCAGACTAGATTCCAATTCCAGCAACTAGATTACAATCCACAAAGCTGGATTTAATAGATTTTCAATTCAGTAAACTGCTTTCCAATTCAGCAAACTGGATTTAACAGATTTTCAATCCAGCAAGCTGAATTCTTTAATTTTTCAATCCAGTAAGTTGGATTCATTATCTCTTTTCACGAAAATACCAAATCAATTTATTATTTTTCTATCCTTTGCCCAAACATATATACATATGTTTCATACAAAAAAAGAATGTTTCCATAATTTTTCAACTCCTTTTAGTATTTTTGAAAAATCATTTTTAGTCCGTAGCTTAAGAAATTAGCTCTATCATGCTCAACTCCAGAAATTACCATATCTTGACATAATCTTATATGTGTTAACATGAGCCTCCAATTTAAATTTCGTGGCCATCGGAGTTATAGAACTTTGGTTATAGTTGTTTTCTTTGGAAAATCTTAAAAATTGAAATGGTCATAACCTGGTCATTTTAAGTCGTAACGAGCTCATTTTAGGACAGGAGCTACTTTATATCATATATTTTCATGTACCAAAAGGCCGGAATTTATTTCACAAATTAAGTGGCCAAAACTGCCTTGCCCTTTCAAATTCTGGAGCAGTTTATTTTTGTAATTTCTAATTTTTTCGCATTTTGCTAAAAGCAGTCCATACAGAAATCTACAACTCTTTTTTCAGTGATTCTATTTGGAGATGTTATAAAACTCATCATATTATCATCCTAAATTTTTCTAGAATTTTTGAATGTCAGAAAAATAACAAAACTACCCCTGGCACTGACTGGACCAAAACAGTTTGTTTCTCTTTAAAAGAAACAAAACTATTTTGGCTAAAATAGCAACTTTGGATTGTGTACTCAAACATTTTTGAGTGCTACCACTTAGGTTTAGTATTTAACTTATATATCTAGCACCTCTCTTTGACGGATCGCAAAAAGAAGGTGTAGATCAAAAACGGTGGAAATCCAAAGTTCATAAAAATTTATTGTGAGATCTCGAATTTTATGAAATAAAAGTATTCAATTTTTCTATTTTAGTAAATGGTTAAATTGATAAAAGGTTAAAGTTAAGGGTGATATGTGAATTTTTTTTAGACAATTTGTCATAAAATACACGGTTACTATTCACTCTAGTATTATTCACTCGGGTATTTGGGACACTTTTTTGTATCAGAGTACTATTTACGAGTTACTATTTATGAGTTACTATTCACGAGTTACTATTCATGAGTTATTATTCACAAGTTACTATTCACGAGTTACTATTTATGAGTTACTATTCACGGGATACTATTCACCCGAACAAAATATATTTCTTTTCGGTCCAAATTATTTTTGGGTACAATATTATTCCATGAAGAGATGTACTAATTTTTCAGACCGTTGGTTGAAATTATAACAGAAAAGCTTTTTATATAAAACAGAATACTTTTATAAAGTTATTATATAAATAGAATATATTATATTTTATTATGCATAGTGTTTGTATAGTGCCTGCATAGTGTTTGCATAGTAAAAATCTTTTTATATAAAATAGAATATATTATATTTTATTTAAAAGATTTTACTTTAAATATGGACTGTCCGATTAAAGTAAATCAATCTAGACCGTTCATGGGTTGGTTATTATTCATTCCATTCTTCTATAAATAGAAGCTTATTCTTTCAATATTTCTTACGAATTCACTGAAACTCTAGAGAGAGAAACTATAGAGAGAATTCTCCTTCTATAATCTTGAGCGTATTTCTTTAGAGTTTAAGAAAACTTTGAGAGTAGTGCAAGTTTTCTTCGAGTATATCCTCGCCCTACTAGTCGAAATACTCTTATTTGAAAGGTAAAGGGATATTGTTATAGTAAGGGGTGTTATTCTTTCTTATTCATGAAGAGAACTTCTGTTATTCCATTCTTTATTATTCTGTTGGAATAACCTGTAAAAGTGGCATACCCTATACATAACCTGTATACGCGGCATACCCTATACCTGGTGAAATCCTTATGTTATTCCATTCTTTATTATTCTGTTAGAATAACCTGTATGCGTGGTTTACCATATACTTGGTGGAATGACCTGTATATGCGGTTTACCCAATACTTGGTGATCTTCTTCTATTATTTCGCATTTATTATTCTGTCAGAATATTCTGTCAGTGTGAATTTCACCTGACCTGGTTCCATTACTTATTATTCCGTATTTACGATTCTGTTGGAATATCCTGTCTGTGTGTTTTACACCGGACCTGGTTCCGTCTTTATTATTCTATATTTATTATTCTATTGAGAATAACCTGTCTGTGCGATTTCTATCGCATGCATGGTGAATCCTTCTGTTATTCTATTCTTTATTATTCTGTTGGAATAACCTGTCTATGTGAATACCAAATTCATGGTGAATGATCCTTTATATTCATTCCTTATTAAATTGTGGAAATAATCTGTTTAAATGGATTACCGCATGGCAGTGAAAATCCATTTGTAATTTCATATATTCTTTATTATACTGTTGGTTATTGGTTTTACAATTGTATGTCTTTGACCCATAGTGAAACGATGATATGTTGTTAAATATCTTTGGCTTACGTGTAAAGATGAATTGTTAATTGATAGCTTTGGCCCGTAGTGCAAAGATGGACAGGTGTATGACATGATCATGACCACTTGTGATACTAATGAATATCCTTGGCTGTAGTGCAGGGATGATTCGATGATGTGAATTATTTATTTAGCTGAATCTCAGCGATGGCTTTTATAGTTGAACATCTTTGGCACGTAGTGCAAAGGTAGACAACTGATTGGTATGATCATTATTATTACATCTGAATATCTTTAGCCTTTGGGGTAAGGATATTGAGTAAACGTTCTATTAAGCCTTTGTGGCAAGAAGGAATTTGTCTTGAGTATAACAAAGAACTGTTGATGAGTATTACAGGAATAAAATATCAACGATGGACTTTTAATTTAGAGGAGACAGTAGACATTATGTTCTACTTGACTCTTCTAATGGATTGTTAATTCCGATGCAGTTATGGTTGAAAATTTTTATTATCTACCATATGTTCTAAATCTCTGATTTATTATTGATGAAAACTATTGATAATGTAGTCATCTTTAGTCATGATATTCTTTACTGGGCTAGTTGTGCTCACTCTTTTGCTTCACAATTTCTTTCAGGTAATAAGAGTGTAGCTGGGTTGAGCAGGGATAACAGGGAAATAGTGTGATGGTTCGAGACTGTCGAAGTTTCTCAATACATTATAAAACGGCATGACATGCAACCGATAATTGTATTGAGGACCTAAGATGTGTGTGTCGTATTTTATAGGTCACTTAATAATTGATTTTAGCGAACAACAATAGGCTGATGAGAGCCCGACTTTGAAAGTGTCAAAAGTGTACCCCATTAAAATGAACAGGATAGTTATCTTCTCGTTCTTCTTTGAGGTCTTAAAATATTTGCTGCTGTATTTTATATGGCATTGTAATAATTTGAGTTTTGATACTGTCTACGAGACAATAGTGTATTAAAACTCACAGTTAACTGTGGTCGTATTCTATACGACAGTTCAACAGTTGTATAAATGAAGTTTGTATTTGATTTTTATAATTTGATATCTGGCGACTCAAGATGGGTGATGTATACCTATTTTGGGGGCGTCACATTTATGATTTATAAACTAGAAAAATTACTTTTTTTTCTTTTGATTTCCAAACAAATCAACACCCAATATGGGTATATCTAAACATAAAACACTCATCAACAAGTAGATACATAGTTTTTGAGTTTATAAACATAGATTCAAGTTTTGATTTATAATAATAAAAAATACATAAACAAAAAGTATTTATACCTTTGGTCTCCATGCTCTCCTTCTATTTCTTCTTTTCTCTCTCATGAATGATCCTTCTCTCTCTTCTTCTCTTTCTCATGGGGCTACCACCCCTAATCACCATCTCCACCATGGCTATCGTTCCTCCCCTCTATCTCTCTCTAGTTCTTTTAGTTTAACTAAGAAATGAGATGAAAGAAAGAGATAGGATAGATTTTCTTTATTAAATATAGATATATAATTAATATCTACAATCATTCTCCTTTCTCCTCAAAATATCCGGCCATGTGGCCTTTCTATTTGCCATCACATTCTCTCTTTCTCCTTAATATTCATTACATTAGTATGTGGGTGAGTAACAAGCAAAGTGGCTCTTTAATGAATTCGACACCTAGCTTAATTTTGTAAATATCTTGTGCAACATGTGGAGCTTGGAATGATGACATGTTCCCCCCTTTTCTCCCACACATTTTTCCAGCCACAAACTTTGCAATCAAATTTCTTTATTAATAATTGAATATGGAGAACCACCACAAACTTTGCAATTGAAGAGATAAGTTGCTTTATTAATAATTGAATATATAAATATATATATATATGGTCCAGATCTTAAGCTCATCATTTATCCAGGTCACCTTGTTTACCCCCCTTTAGCGACGGACCGGGTGACGATTCGGTCCGTCACTATATGTTATCCGTCGCTAAAAGCTAAGACGATGATTCTATATATAGCGACGGACCGGGCGACGATTCGATCCGTCGCTATATGTTTTCTGTCGCTAAAACCTAAGACGACGGTTATATATATAGCGACGGACCGAATTGTCGCCCGATCCGTCGCTAAAAGGGGGTGAGCAAGGTATGTTAGATAAGGAATGAGCTTAAGATCCAAACCGTATATATATATATATATATATATATATATATATATATATATATATATATATATATATATATATATATATATATATATATATAAGGACATATCTATGTACACTTAATTAAGTTGTACATTCAGAGACACTTAATTAAGTTGTACATTCAAATACACTTAATTAAGTTATCAATTTCTCTCTTCTCTCTACAACATTTACTCCTCATTTATTAGGTGTAATGTTCGAGAATTTTCTGTATGTTATTAATATTTAAAGTAATAAGAATTAATTATTTATTTGTATATAAATAAATATTGTTATGACATAGAATATAGTAATTCAATTAAATTAAGTATGTCACCACTATGTGTTATGGTGGAATTGATGAAAAGCTTAAGTTAAAACTTATGAGAATTGCCTAGTCTGGCGTAATGAAAGACTAAGAAATTTATTAAGTGAATTAATAGAGGAATGATTTAATAGAAGAAAAATTAATAAATATTATTTTAGTTAATTTATATTATGAGTAGTTATATATAATTGAGTAATACAGTAACTTCAAGCATGAAATATAGATAAGATGTTTAATTAGTGGTATTATCAATTTGGGATTTATTATATGCTATGTGAAACGGGATTGGTGATGAAAACTGGAACTGGCAAGTAGCTAAACCAGTTTGGCACTATCAGAAAGTTGCGCAGTTGCGCCTTTCCTGCAGTACAAACTGGCGCAGCTGCGCCAGTGGATACAGGTATGGAATATGGAATACAATATGGAATATTATTTTAGTGTGTGACATTATTGAAATCATGTGATAAAAGTAAATTGAATGGTATGAAGTACTAAGTAGCAAAATAGAGTCATGTGTGGCATTCTAATATAAAAAGAGTTAATTATATGTGCATCTCAAAAATTCGGGAGGAAGTTAAAATAAACATTTAATATTGAATACCATTATAATATTGAAGTTTAGGGATAATAATAATATTTATGGAGAATATCAGGTTAATAATACCCAACTACATTATTTTGTCTAAATTAAATATAATTTTATGTAAACCCAATGTACATGGATTGTGTGTGTGTGTATATATATATATATATATATATATATATATATATATATATATATATATATATATATATATATATATAATCCCTAACTTTTCATTGTGTAGCAACATCAGTACATTAAAATCACATGAGGAACCAAAAAGGAACTAAACTAAGCACATTGGGACTAAATGATGGGTTTTATAAAATCTTGTCCCAAATTCAGTTGCTCAACAGTGCCTATACTCTCCTTTACGAAAAATGTACAGTGGCTAGAAGGTGGCAATCATGGCTATGGAGATAGCTGAGGAGGAGGAGGTTGAGCAACTCTCTAATAACCATTAAAATCTTCTTGTACCTCATGAATTCTAACCTTTGAGCAAAGCCATTAACTAGACAATAACTCCTCTATAAATAATAGCTCTATTCTTCATTTTCTTGTTGTTGTGATTTGCTTGATAAGTATATATTGAGAGTGAGAGTTGCTTTGTTGAGTAAGAAGGAGTCTGAGATTGTAAGGATTAATCATTTAAGCTTCAAAAAGGTAAATTTTTGATTTTGTTTTCTTAATTTCCAACTTGATGAATTCCTAGAATTTCCATAAAGATTTCCGTGAATATTATTATGGATTGATATCAATGTGTTTACGAAGTTTATATACATGTTTGGACCCTTTAAGAATGAGTTAACAAAATTGGGTTTGACATTTTGCAGGAACAGAGCTCTTTCCTGGTTCTGTCCAGGAAGGGCGCAACTGCGCCCAGTTTGTACTAGGGTGCAGCGCAGCTGCGCCAGTCCACAGAACCAGATTTTGACTTCTTTTTTATGAGTTGTTTCTAACATTGTATTATGATCTATACATGCATGAAAGGAAATATAACATGTAGTATAAATCTTTCTTATGAGATATGAATTGTCCAAACATGATTTAGTAGAAATTCAATAACAACTTCAAGTTTCAAAAATGAGCTTTGATGAAACTTGTATTCTGCAAATTTTGAGCATGATAGTATACATATATGGCTGATTTATGAGCATTAATGTGTATGAGTTATGATTCATGGTCCCTTTGTTCATGTCCAATTTGTTTGGCTTTGAGCTAAATGACATTTCTAAGGAAAACTTGACATATTTGAAACTAATATCCATGAATACCACATGGAGTATGTTCTGACTTTGTGAACTTGTAGACGTGACCTAAGAACACGTGAGATGTGATTCTAAGATGTTTTGGTATGACTAGAATGCATAGTTTAAGTTTGAAATGTTTTCATAAGTGAACTCGGATGTTTTTCAAACTAAGTGTGTAGTCATGTTCTAGACACTTAAGATGGCATGCTTATGTTCTGCTAGTCTCTATGTGACACCCCCAAAATAGGTCAATTCCACCCAACCTATTCTAAATTTCCAAATACATGGTACATAAAATAATTACAATTTTATTACAACAATTGTCGTGCAAAATACAACAAAGATATTCATTAGAAACGAGGTTGTATGTCATTAGACATTTTGTATGATAGTGGCAAAACAAAGTTCCAACGTTGGGTTTGCCTCACACTATTTGATTCACCAAATATAACTACTAAATGATGTATAAAATACAACACACTTTTCTATACTATTTAGGGAGAACTCCACAGCTAGAGACCACCGTTCTATTCCCTTGTTACCCCCGCTCGACCCAGCTACACTCTTATTACCTAAAAGGAATTGTGAAGAAAAAGGGTGAGCTCAACTAGCCTAGTAAAGAATATCATGACTAAAGTTAAATAAATTATCAATAGCCTTCAACAGTAATAAATCAGGGATTTATAACATACGGTAGATGATAAAACTTTTCAACCATAGTTGCAGTGGAATGAGCAATCCATTAGAAGAGTCAAATAGACCATAAAGTCTATTATCTTCTCCATGTTAAAAATCCACCAACAATGTTTTATCCCTGTAACATCAATCAACAGTTCTGGTCTACAATCATATGAATAACTCATAATCATAATTGTGGTTCTAAATTCCTCATCTCATCTAGGACGAAGATAATTTTTATCACCTGTCTTTACCTGAAACATCAAAGATCATGGTTATACCAAAACACATTTTCTGTTCATAATCATACTAATAACTTTATCTTTGCACTACGACCAAAGATATTCGTCAACAGTTCATCTTTGCACTACTGACCAAAGATATTCAACAACATGTCATCTTTGCACTACAGGCCAAAGATATTCAACAACAGATCATCTTTGCACTACAGGCCAAAGATATTTAACAACAGATCATCTTTGCACTACAGGCCAAAGATATTAATATCTTAAAGAAATATATAATCATTTCAGAATTTATATAAACAATAATTATAACCATGTTGATCATTTCACCTTTGCACTTAAGCTAAAGATATTCAATTATAAATTCAATGGTCATGATCATACCAGTCAACAATTTAACTTTGCACTATTGACCAAAGGGAACCCATAGTCATGATCATACCAAAAATTTACCCATCTTTACACTCAAGTCAAAGAAAAATATCATCATTAGGGTTATAAAAATGTTATATATGATAAAAACAATATAATCAACATATAGATTTAATCTCAAGAGTAATATTCATAAATCAACTATAATTTGGTTAGAAAAAAGAAACCAATTTTATAGTGAATAGTAACTCATGAATAGTAACTCGTGAATAGTAACTCGTGAATAATAACCCCAACATAAAAAATGTAGAAATTCCATAATAAAATCCATACCAATATTTTGGTATAATGATATTGAAAGAATAACATTTCTTAAACTTATAAACAATTTATTTTAATTGTTTACACTTTACTAAATAATGCATTTAATCATCCTAAAATGCCAAACTCATAAGTTTTCATCACCAATAACCAAAACTCTCATCAAAAATCTGCACATACCTCATATAGGATTCTCAAGCCATAAAATCCTATTTTCCAATTTTCTTACTTCACATAACATATTTAATTCATTTACTCATAACTAGTTAATTTTCATGAAAAATACCAAATCAGTCCCAAACATATTTCTTTTCTGGGATTTAGCAGAATATAATCCCATATTAAACTTATATTTTTCCCGGAATTTTTAAAATTTATTTACTATTTTTCATATGGTCAAAACAGTCGAATATTTAGACATTTATCATAAACTGTACTTTTATCCAAATATTCCGAAATTTATAGAGTATACTTCTATCATATACATGTACTCCCAATAAAACTTTTACCAATTTTGGAGTTAACCACAAGGAGTTATAAGAGTTTACTTTTAAAATAGTTGTTCCCATAAAATTCATAACTCATAATCTATACATCCAAAAATCGTTATTTTTGGACACAATCTAGAAAACTCATCAAATTATCATTTCAAATTTTTTCAGAATTTTTGAAGGTCGGAAAAATTACGAAACTAAAAAACATAACAACCCTTAAAATCCCTTACCTCAAAAGAGCAGTACTTTTGACTGGAATATCGGATGTAAAGCCGAAAGAAACTTGTACTAAATAACAACTCTCAAAATGTCAAAATACTCACAAAAATACGCTCGATAATATAGAGCGAAAGAAAACTTGTTTCTTGTGTGATTTTCAATTCTAACATAATCACCTATTTATAGGAAAATGCTAGAACGCCAAAAGAGACTAAATAATAAAATAATATTATTTATTATACAATGCCAAGATTCATAGCCACCACCTTTGAACTGAATCCAGCACATCACAATTGAATTCCACCAAAAATTTTCCATAAAAAACAAAAGTGGGTCCCACCCATAATTTTAATAAAAATATTTTATTTTACAAAACTTCAACAATTCATATAAAATAGCCCTTTTATCAGAAAAATATGAATTTTATGTTCATTCCATACGAAATCGAATTCTCTACAACTTTGTAGCATTAAGTTATTGCAAATTCCAGACAGAAAATATCTGAAACCCACAAACGGATGATTTTTAACACTCCTTAAAATTCACAACAAATCATACGTTAATTTTTAACGGTTCAAAATTTATGGATATATATTCAACTTATATATATATATATATATATATATATAACATATCCAAAAATCACAACGATCCAACGGTCAGATTAAAATTATAACTCACGAAATAGAGCTTTAAGAACACCGATTTGATCTTTTAATACCTCCAATCCGATAAAACACCTCAACATTAATTCCTTCATTTATAACCACATAAATAAATCCATCATTTATATCCACATCAAATAAATATTTCCTTATCATATAAATCAATAATTAATTATTCATAAATAATATTATAGAATCACAATAATGACAACCAGGCAGTTCCCGGGAAAGAGGGGGCTTTCCGATAAGGATTTCTCCTTATTGGGGCGCAATTAGGTGATCAAACCTCTCCTTGACAGAACTTTCTAGGCATTGCCAATAATGCTATCTAATAATATTATTCGAATAATATGAATTATTGATCTGATAATGGGAAATACCGTGCAGTGACAATTATTGAAACAACAATAATATAAAATATCAACGTAGAAATTATTGAATCAATAAAATAAAATATTGAACAATAATTACTGTAACAATTATTGAGTAGTGTCTTCTTACGTAAGAATCAATAATTCAAAAATACTGTGTAATAACGTGTATTACTTTACTTTACCCACCGAGTATTCCAACAGTGTTAACGGTAACGATTACACCGTTATTTATAAAAATTCGATTTTTGTCATTTTCTTCATTTGACAATTATTCTGTTATGGGGCCCACAAATGACTGCGCCGTCGTACGAATATTTCCCGACAGAAAGAATATTCCACGACTAAACGAATATTCCCTGACAACAATGAATATTTTATAACCACTTGCGTATTTTGAAAAAAAATTCATATATCACCCTTAACTTTAACCTTTTATCAATTTAACCATTTATTGAATAGTAATTATAAGAAAAATTGAATACTTTTATTTCATAAAATTTGGGGTCTTACACTCTAAGCATGACTCATTCGTATACTCACTTCGTTAGACCCCATGTAAAATAACAAAGCATGAGTTGGGCATTTTAAATCAATAAAATTAGCTAGTTATGCGTATATGATGAAAACCTTTGTGAGCATGCATACTAACAGATTTCATGACCACCTCGTGTGGATACATGGTGAACTAAGTAGCCCTTGTGATTTCATGACCTTAATTGGCCTTAACTCATTAGAAATCCCAAACTAAAACCTTAGCATACCAAGATGAACGAAGGATGATTGTAAAAGCATGCAAGACCCTTTAACATGCGTATATGTTATATATTAATATCCATGTATGCTAAGGAATGAAGCATGACCAGGAAGAGAAAAGCTCAACTCTGGTCTGGCCAGGGGATATCACAGATGCGTCGTCCCTAAGGCTAACCAGGGCACAGCTGCGCCCTCCTGCAGTCTGCTCTGACTTGTTTTATGTTGTGATCTAGACTTGGCAAATTGTTTATTTTGTTATCCTAAAGTATAAAACCAAGTTGGGATGATACTAAAATATTCAAATGTGCATTGATAGGGTAACATGAAGATTCAAGAATTGTAAACTAGTTATTTTCAAAACATAGGAATAGTGTTGATTATGAACTATGTGATTGAATTGTATGATATGGGGGATTTGATTATGCAACTAAGATTGAACTTTATGCATGAGCTTAGTGTACGTGTTTAACCATGTGTGTAATAGGTGCATAGGTGGTTGGTTTACAAATTAAATTTGTATAACTAATTGTGGGCCCAAATGTAAAATTATGGTTCACATGACCTAATTAAATTAAATGCACAATTAGAGTTCTACGACCTCATTAAATATGCAAATTAGGGTTTGCATAACCTAATAGAATGAAGACAAAAAAGTCAGAAATAAATGTGCTAGACCCGGGAGAAGCCTCCACGTGTCCCGAGGCAGAAGACTCGTGGAGGCGGCTCATTTTGGGATTTGATTGAGGGATTGGATTGGTGGTTAGAAGGACATGGCAATATGGGCATTATTCTAAGGACTAAAGGGTATTTATGGAATTTCCCTGAAAGCATGTGCCTTGCACATGACTACTTTTCAGAAAACAATATAAATACCCATTTCATTCCATTGGGAAGGGACCTCTCTTCAGACTCAGGACTTGGACTCTTGAACGATCAAAGGACCTTGGACATTCTCTCTCAACACTCAGGAAGACTCTTGGAATCCCAATAACCCTAATAAGGTTTCCGGATTCTAGGGGTGGAAGGACTCAAGAAGAAGGCTCTTGGAATCCCAATAACCCTAATAAGGTTTCTGAATTCTAGGGGTTTTGCCACGCGTCAATGGTATAATCGCCCACCTGTCGTTCTCCGCTCTTCAATCAATCAACCAGTTCCGTGCTCTTCGTGGATTTCTCTCCTCCTCAGCCAACACGAAATCCTAACTAGCAAGGCACGATTTCCTTGCCCACATTTATTTGGCGACTCTACTGGGGAGGTGTAGAATTCATGAAGGGTATGCCCACAACTCGAAGTGGGAGAACACCAGGAAGAGCTTCACCAACAGATATCATTACGTCACCAGATCCAGTTCCAAGGAAATCAAGTCAAGCTTTCCAAGGCGTGAATCTAAATATCGAGCAACCCATCCTTAAAGACGCCTCAGAAGGAAGCTCAACATCACCAAACATGGCTGATCAACAACTAAAGAATGTCAGACAGATAGTCTTGGGAAGGCAATGCGAGGAAGAAAGTGGGGAGCAGGCAAATGTTGTGCAACTGGAGATGCTCAAAACGTTGAAGGAAGCACGGGAAGGACAAGGGATGATGATGGCTATGATGCTGGAGATGCAGAGGAAGCAAGAGGAAATGGAAAATTTTCGTCAGCAGTTGATACAGATTCCTGTTTTCAAAGCCATGTTCCCAGACAATTCACAAAGAGAACAGGCAGGAGTGGAGAACAACAACAACGATAGCAACAATAAGGAGAATCAGACTGTACCTCCATTGACAGAGCATCAATCCGTTCTAATTATCCACTTGGAACCTCAAAACAGTGGTGACGTGCCACAACCCAGGCTGGAAGTCAGCCAACCTCAGACAAACATCATTTTTATTACTATCCCCGTATTTTCACAAGTGCAGATACCAATCATCCTAAGCCTCGTTCAACGAACTAGCCCATAAGCACAACCAATTGATGCCAGTGTACATCAACCAATTTCTGTACCACAGAGAGTCCATACCACGAGCTAATATGTGACAAAGGATGACATGATCGATGTGATCAATCAACTTCACAGGCAGACATCTCAACCTTCAGAGTTGGACTTTACTCAAACCTACTCAACACATATTCAGAGACAACCTTACCCGGAAGGGTATATTGAGCATCCCCCGCAATTTTCAAAATACAATAGAGAGAGGGGAAATGCCAGGGAACACATTTCCAGGTTTATGGAGTCGATGTCTCCATGGTTAGGGCATGATGAAAAGAACAATCACACTTTATTGATGAGGGAATTCAATAAGACTTTGACGGATAATGCCTTCAGTTGGTACTTCAACTTGGAGAAGGTATCAGTCCATGATTGGGATGATCTAAAATTGCAATTTTTTAAGAATTTTTTTTATGTGTAAAAACAGGTAACCATCGTAGAGCTCATGCGATTCAAGCAAAAGCCAAACGAGGAGCTGCCAGATTACGTGGATAGGTTCAGGGCCCAAGCACAAAAGTGTGCATAACCAATTAAAGAAAAGAACTTGGTTAGCATATGCAACAATAGTGCTTTAGACGCCTTCAAGCCCCACCTCATTACCAAGGCGTGTGATTCATTTGCGACCCTTTCATCTTTTGCACAAGACTTGGGGGGAATCATAACATTTCCCACCAGCCATATGATGGATATATGGAAGAGCAAGAGGATAACAACTGTGGCTTTGGTAGATTCTCAATCAAAACCACAAGGGGGCAAGAGGGAGAATAATGAGAAATTTGAACGAAGCAGAGAAAAGAATGGGGACAAGTATACCAGAATGCCCGTTCTGGAGGCTATCACATGCAGCGAGAAGTCGTTCAGGAGCCTGTACGAGCAATGGGTCGAGCACGGAGTAGTGAAACCTCCAAGGCCCAGGTTAGTTGTAATGGAAGAAATAAAAATAAGACCAGACTTCTGTGTATACCACCAATACGCAGGGCATTCCACTATGGACTGTTACAGTATGCGGATGATATACCATGAGAACATGGCGACCGGGGAGATTGAACTAGGAGAAGAAACGTGCAACACTATCACCCATGGTGCAGTCCCGGAAGTCAAGAACTCAAATACTGGCTCTACCTACCATCGAAGAAAAACTTAGAACTACAGATGAGTTAAAAATCCACCCAAAATGGTGTTCCACCAAAAATGGTGGTTTTTAAGTCCTCAGGAATATCTCTTGCCAAGTAAATTGGATGACCAAGGGAGGAGGCACATGAATTGATAGAAAAAAAAACCACCCAAGATGGTGGTCCACTCTAAATGGTGGTCAAGTCCTCGTAGACTGGACTTGTCAAGAAATTAGACGACCCAAGTGACGAGGCACCCGATTTCAAGTCCTCGTAGACCGCACTTGCCAAGAAATTGGATAACCCAAGTGACGAGGTACCTGATTTCAAGTCCTCGTAGACTGCACTTGCCAAAAAAAAATTGGACGACCCAAGTGGCGAGGCACCCGAGTGTTACACTTTATCATCAAAAGTGAACGAGGCACCTGAATATAAGTCCTCAGACCCGAAACGTTATACTTTCAACTTTAATAAAAGTAATTGAGGCGCCTGAGTATAAGCCCTCAACCCCGAAAAAGTTACACTTTATCTCTAAAAGTGGTGAACGTTATGCTTTCGCCGACAAAAGCAAGATTTATTATTTGAAACGTTATGCTTTTTGTTAAAAGAAATTTGATGATCAATAAATTTGTCAAACTTTCACTTATACTTGATTTATTTCTTCTGATTTATGGAGAAAAAAAAAGAGTATAGATTTAAGAATTAGTTTGTATGAAATATATGTACATGATTTTTTGATACAGGAAATGAAAAAAACTACGAAAGTTCATGATCTAAATGCCATGACCTATCGAATTGAAGATAGAGGAATACCTAAAGCTTGGTCTTTGTGGATATCAGGCCTTCGAGGCTATCAACAGGTCATATAGGCTATCAGCAGGTCTTCGAGGCTATCAGCATGACTTCGATGCTATGTTCAGGCCTTCGATGCTATTAGGCCTTCGAGGCTATCAGGACTTCGAGGTTATCAGTAGGTTTTCAAGGCTATCAGCAGGTCTACGAGGCTATCAAGCCTTCGAAGCTATCAGACCTTTAAGTCTTTCAGGCCTTCACAGAATTCTTGGTTCTCAATGACTTCTTGATTCTAAAGAAAAGAGAAATTTCATGAGAGGGTAAGAAAGACTATATCGAAGATTTTCAAAATATCCCAGGAGAGCGCCTTTAAGGCTCGCCCTTATAGGGTTTGCTCCCCTAGAGGTTCCCTCTACTAGGACTTTCATTTTTGAGGCTTGCAAAACATCAAGCCCCGCGAAGTGTTTAGACACTGGAATCAAGACTTCATTACTTACAATATTTTGCATGATCATCTCACCAAAGGCGTGACTCACGCGCACGGAGCAAATGCTTACTGGTAGATGACATAGACGTCCGCCATAGTAGAGGTGCATTCCCCCAAGTTGTGATGAATGAAGAATGTCAGGTTGGATACGAATGACATATAGATGAGCACCATGGTCCTGGTTGGATACGAATGTCCCTTCATAGCTTAATGTACTGAAGAATGTCAGCTCTTTCTTCAATATACCCACATAGTCAACATTCCCAAGTACCACGTCGATCCAATGATGCCATTTCTGAAGGAGGCTAGATGAATCAGACAAGAAGTGAAGGGAACAGAAAGGGTACTTGATGATTGGGTAATATACCCATGAATTGGATATATTTGGGCTTAATTTATTGTATTCTCTAAGCATTTAGATTCGTTTTACTATGTTTAGATTCTCTAAGCATTTGGATATATATGGGCTGCAATTAACTGTATACGTGCTTTGACTTTCTGTTTGACTTTGTTTGGCTCAGGGAATGCAAAGTTGACTTGGATTTGGAGTGAGGAGCAATAGGGGAAGTATATAAGGTTTATGTTGCTGAATTAAAAGGGGATCTTATCATTCATTATTAGAGGCTACACAAAGGATTATTTTGAAGACTAAGGATTGGCTCAAGAGTGTTTTCTTCTTCTCCTTATTTTCAATTTATAATTCTTGAAGGATAATTTGCAAACGATTATTGGTTTTTATTTACGTTATGAACTAATTCTTTAATTACGATTTCAATTGAACCTTTTATGGCTATAAATTAGTTATTCCATTTATTCTAATTATTTATGTTGAAGTGAATTGTTTATCTTGCCTTGCGTGTATTGATTAATTATTTGACCAATAATTACCTTGTTACTCTAGAAGGAATTGAAAGAGGAATTCTAGGGTTAGAACTGGGCTTGATAACATGTGACATAGTTATTTGCATGGTGAATAATTAGGTTTGTGAATTGAATGGAAATATCTGTTCACCGCATGTAACACATAAGGAATTAGAATTGAAGGAGTTTAATTCACTTATTTTGCATAGGAATATAGCAAGATTAATCTGGATTAAATCAATTGATTACTTGGAAAAGGACTTTTGACATTTGAGAATTCATGTTAACAATTCAGTAGACATAATAATTGGGATAATTGGATAATTGAGTTATAGTTCATAATTGGGGATATTGAAGTCTTAATCTTTATTTATCGAAAATCATTCATTCAAATCTTATTTTATTTATTTGCATATTTTAGAGTAATATCTTTAATTGTTTAATTTAGTTTCAATATTTCAGAAAATCATAATTTATCATTGTTTAAATAAAATTGGGTTGATATAGTGCTAGTAGTTGGAATTTATTAATTAGAATTCTCTGTGGGATCGACACTCTATTTTATCACTTTATTACTTGTTGATCGTGTATACTTGCACGTATTTATTGATTGTGAAATCGACCAACAAGTTTTTGGTGCCGCTGCCGGGGAATTTTTAGTAATATTAATTTCATATTAGTTATAATCAATTCGATCTTAATTTAAACGTTACTTATTTTTCTTTCCTGAATTGGCAGGAATTCTTGTGAGTGTATGCACACTAGATCGAGAGATAAGAAGGAACTTTTTTCGTATACAAACGACATTGAAAAGAAGTTCCAGAAATTGCGGTTGAATAGTGAGGTTATACATTTGGAAGAAGAACTGGCAGACCAGAAAATACTCGTGAACATGGTAGGGAACGAACAGAAACCACTTAGGGATTACGCCATGCCGAATGTCACGGATTTACAGTCTAGTATTAAGAGGCCGACAATCAATGCGAACAGTTTCAAGATAAAATCGGGAACAATTCAGATGCTACAAAATACGTGTCAGTTTGGGGGTAATTCGATAGTTGATCCTAATGAGCATATCTTGAGTTTCTTGGAAGTTTGCGACACCTTCAAATTTAACAATGTATCGGAAGATGCTACAAGGTTGAGGATGTTCCCGTTTACCTTGAAAGATAAAGCATAAAGTTGGTTATACTCTTTGCCTCCTGTCTCAATCACCACTTGGGATGACTTAGCTCAAATATTCTTAGCTAAGTTCTTTCCACCAGCGAAGTCGGCAAAACAACGGAACGATATTCACACTTTCGCACAATTTGATTCAGAATCGCTATATGAAGTGTGGGAAAGGTTTAAGCATATGCTTCGTAAGTGCACTCATCATGGAATTCCACAGTGGATGCAATTGGGAATATTTTGTGATGGTTTGCACGCGTCCACGAGGGCTAGTATTCATGCAACAGGGGGAGCGATCATGTCTAAGAGTTTTGATGAGGCATATCAGTTGTTAGAAACAATGGCCACCAACAATTATTAGTGGCCCATGACTAGGTCTAATCATCCGAAAGCATCGGGCAAGTTTGAAGTGGATGCAATGACATCATTAACAGCACAAATGGCCGCAATGGCCAAGGAAATGGAGACCGGGAAACATTAAGATGAGACCGTAGAGCAGAATGCACCGGAACCGACTATTACAATGCCTCCCATACCGTATCCACAGAGGTTTTAGAAATCCAAGTTAGATAAGCAGTTTTCAAGATTTTTGGATATTTTCAAGAAATTACATATCAACATCCCATTTACTGAAGCTTTAGAACAAATGTCGAGCTACGCTAAGTTCATGAAGGATGTGTTGTCAAAGAAAAGGAAACTGGATGATTTTGAAACAGTAGCGCTAACCGAAGAATGCAGCGCAATTATCCAGAATAAGTTGCCTCCGAAGTTGAAAGATCCAGGTAGTTTTACTATTCCGTGCGACATTGGTAAATAATTTTTGGGAAGAACATTGTGTGATTTAGGGGCCAGTATAAATTTGATGCCATTATCAGTTTACAGTCAGTTTGGACTCAAGGCACCAAAACCAACAAATATCAGTTTGTTGTTGGCGGACCGATCAGTTACATATCCACGAGGTATCATTGAAGACATATTAGTAAAGGTGGATAAATTCATCTTCCTATCAGATTTCGTTATCTTGGATTGTGAAGCAGATAAGGAAATTTCCATCATTCTCGGTCAACCATTTTTAGCAATGGGGATAACATTGATCGATGTACAGAAAGGAGAATTGACGATGCGAGTTGAAGATCAACATGTCACCTTTAATGTATTTAAGTCGATGTCTTATCCAAAGGAAAAAGGTGAGTGTTTACGGGTGGATTTAATGGATGAATTAGTTAATCACAAGTTCTGCGGTAATTACTCAATGGACCCGATAGAATCCATATTGTTCGGAATAGACGACTACAGTATTGATGAGTACATGGAGCAGATAAAATGGCTAGATACATCATCGTTTTACCAAAAAAATAATCAACCATTCGACACCCTTGATAGGCCCGAAACAGAAGGTAAAAAGTGCAAACCCTCGATAGAAGAGCCACCGGTGTTAGAATTAAAGCCACTACCCCTCATCTGCAGTATGCTTATTTGGGAAAAGATGACACCTTACCAGTGATTCTTTTGACAGAATTAACTGACACCCAAAGGGAAAAACTGCTAAGGGTTCTACTAGAGTTAAAAATAGCAATTGGGTGGACTATAGTGGATATTTGAGGTATTAGCCCTTCATTCTGTATGCACAAGATTTTAATAGAAGAGGGGTCAAAACCAACCTTTGAGATGCCAAGAAGGCTAAACCCCATTATGAAAGATGTGATGAAAAAAGAGATTATAAAATGGTTGGATGCCGGTATTATTTACCCAATCTCAGACAGTTCGTGGGTAAGTCCTGTACAGTGTGTACCAAAGAAAGGGGGTATGACGGTGGTGAAGAACGACGATAATGATCTCATCCCGACTAGAACTATTACAGGCTGGAGAGTATGTATGGATTACCGCAAGTTAAATAAAGCCACACTCAAGGATCACTTTCCTTTGCTGTTCATTGATCAGATGTTGGACAGGCTAAAGGGACATCAATTCTACTGTCTGCTGGACGGATATTCCGGATATAATCAAATTGCCATAGCTCCAGAAGATCAAGAAAAAATCTCGTTCACATGTCCATACGGTACGTTTGCATTCTGGCGTATGTCTTTTGGTTTATGTAATGCGTCGGCGACCTTTCAACGATGTATGATGGCGATCTTCTCCGATATGATCGAACAGAATTTGGAGGTATTTATGGATGACTATTCTGTGTTTGGTGATAGTTTTGATTTATGTTTACACAATCTGATTTTAGTGTTGAAACGATGCGTAGAGACTAACCCGGTGCTTAACTGGGAAAAATGTCACTTTATGGTGCAAGAGGGGATTATTCTGGGGCATAAAGTTTCTGCATTCGGATTAGAGGTAGATAGAGCAAAGATTGAGACAATTGAGAAACTGCCTCCTCCATCATCTGTAAAAGGAATTCGGAGCTTCTTAGGACATACGAGTTTCTACAGACGCTTCATTAAATATTTTTCAAAAATCTCGAAACCCCTATGTTAACTCTTAGAGGAAGATGTGCCATTCAAGATGGATGAGTCATGTATCGAGGCATTTGAGGTATTAAAGAAGAAATTGGTCTCTGCTCCAATTATTGTGGCGCCCGATTGGTCTTTACCGTTCGAATTGATGTGCGACGCCAATGACTACGCAGTGGGAGCAGTGTTAGGACAACCTCACGACAAGATTTTTCACACTATCTACTACTCTAGTAAGACGTTGACGGATGCCTAATTGAACTACACAGCCACCGAAAAAGAGTTATTTGCAGTGGTGTTTGCCTTCGAAAAATTTAGAGCTTATTTTATTGGCTCCAAGGTAATTGTCTACACTGATCATTCTGCCATTAAATATCTGATTGAGAAGAAGGATGCAAAACTGCGATTAATACGATGGGTACTGTTGTTACAAGAATTTGATCTGGAGATCCGGGACATAAAAGGTATCGAAAATCAGGTGGCGGATCATCTCTCTTGGTTGGAAAACGTGGAGGTATAGAAGGAAGACAACATTTTGATTAATGAAAAATTTCTAGATGAACAACTGTTCCAAGTAATCACAATATTGCCTTGGTATGCTGACTATGTGAATTACGTGGTTGCCAAAGTGTTACCACCAGATTTGACCTCACAACAACGAAAGAAGTTCCTCCACGATGTGAAGAAATACTAGTGGGACGAACCATTTCTGTATAAGGCTTGTGCAGATCAAATGATAAGACGTTGTGTGCCTCATGAAGAGATGGACAGCTTATTGGGTCATTGCCACTGATGAGTGCATATTATTCATTTATTTTGATTCCATTATATTTAGTTTTATTGCATGTTTCATGTGTATATGAGCTTATTAAGGTGTTTAATGATTTCAGGAAGAATTGGAGCTGAAATGAGGAAAAAGCAAAAATTACAGGATTTTTAGCATTAAGTTGGATGCATGTTCTTGGCTTGGGACTTGGATTTTATTGTAGAGCTCTTCCTTAGCTTTCCGAAACATCTTGAATCGTTCCAATCGGAGTACGTATGAAGAAGTTATGATCATTTTACCAAACAGACATTGAACCTCAAAGTTTGGAAGTTGCAATTTACACAGCAGTCCCTTGGAGCCCGATTTCGACCTTGATGCAGAGAGATTCTGTCGATTCTGAAAGAACGAAAGTTGTAGATCTCGTCGATATCTTCCTTTTGATAGGTATCAGGTCCCGTAACTCCTCCTGGATCAAAAGTTATGCTCATTTTACCAAAGGATGTCGCAGCAGAAAATAGAAATTCGCCCCAGCGAATTTGAGCGCGAAAATTAGAAAATCTTAGATTTTTGGAAAGTTTCTAAATGCAGATTTTGGCATACTTCTACATGGAATTGGATTGATATTTCTATTAGCTTTAGGATTTACTTTATACTAAGATTTATTTCCAAATTAGATTCTATTTCTTTATGGAAACTAATTATGATTTGTAATTCCTTTTAGGGTTTGGATTTCTATTTCCTATAAGATTTAGGACTTTGTCTAGCACTATAAATAGAGGATGCTAGTTAGGGTTTTATACATTCAATCATCTACTACATTCTCTCATCTACAACATTGGAGGATTGAAGATATGAGCTAAGTTATTTTTATTCAGTTCTAAGGGATGTTGAACCTTATTTCTAATTAATGGTTAATTGAATATTCATTATTTATTCCTTCTCACATGAAATTCATTCTTGATAATCTGATTTAATTTCTGAATGTTATTTGGCTTAACTAATTTGATTTCTGCAGGATTGAGTTGGTTAACGAATATCATATGCTAGATCAAGGAATAATATTACGTGTAATTGATATTGTTTCTAATCACAAGTAGTAATTAGTAATACATGATTGTGGACAAGCTTTTGAGTATTGCTATGATTATCAGAAGACAAGTTAAACAATCCGAGCTTATGTGTTTGTTGCTTGGAATAGTCTAATTCCCTAGTTCTTAATGCTGCTATTATATTAAATCTAGAGAGCTTGTTCTAGGTTATATAATTGTTAGAATCTTGTGAAGAGCTTGTTTCATTGAGTGACAATCTAAGGGAAGTTTAGGGTAGCAGAGCTTGTTGTTACCTAAGACTATTAGTTTCATTGAAGGATAAATAATGTTACACTTGATTAATCTATTATTGTAAAAAGGTGATACTGAACTGAAGAACTGAAGCTTTTTATTCATTGTTTATTCTTATTAGTTTATTCTTGTTAATTTAGTTAATTAATTCACAATCCCCTTTTTATTAGAAATCATAGGATAAATATAAAACAAATCACTCTCTGTGGGATCGATCATTGCTTACTATTGTGCTAATTGTTTAAATTTGTAAAGTGAAAGTGAGGTTAATTTAGGAGTGTAAACGACAGCTCCCAGCCACTCATCCGATTACGGAGGTCATTATTCCGGTGATCGAACAGCAACTAAATTGTTACAATCGGGATTTTTCTGGCCTTCTCTATTCAAGGACGCTTACCTATTTCTGCTGAAGTGTGATCGATGCCAACGCGTAGGTAATATCTCCAAGTGCAACGAAATGCCACTCAATTCAATCTTGGAGGTAGAACTGTTCGACGTATGGGGAATTGATTTTATGGGACCTTTCCCATCATCTTTCAATAATTAGTACATATTGTTGGCAGTCGTTTATGTTTCCAAATGGGTAGAAGCCGTAGCGTTACCCACGAATGATGCCAATGTTGTCCTCCGATTTTTAAAGAAAAACATCTTCACACGATTTGGGACGTCGATAGCGATAATAAGTGACGAGGGAACTCATTTCTGTAATAAGCAGTTTACAAAATTGCTTGTCAAGTATGGGGTTCATAATAAAATTGCAGCTGCATACCATCCCGAAACCAATGGTCAAACGGAGATCTCGAATAGGGAAGTCAAGCGAATTCTAGAAAAAGTGGTCAATCCATCACGAAAAGATTGGTCCTTGTGTCTTGACGATGCTCTATGGACATATCGAACAACATATAAAAAATCCAATCGGCATGTCATTTTATCGCATGGTCTACAGAAAGGCGTGCCATCTCTCGGTCGAGTTAGAACACAGTGCACATTGGGCCATACGGAAACTTAACTTCGATCTATAAGCAGCCGGTGAGAAAAGGTTACTTCAGCTGAACGATATGGACGAATTCCGGTTCAATGCGTATAAAAATGCAAAACTCTATAAGGAGAAAGTCAAACCTTGGCATGATAAGAAAATTCTCGATCGAACATTTGAACCGGGCCAACAAGTATTACTGTTCAACTCCCGCTTGCGGTTATTTCCTGGGAAATTGAAATCCTGGTGGCCGGGGCCATTCATGATTATATCTGTCGCTCCACACGGTAAGATTGAGGTAGAAGAACCGAATTCTAAATGAAAATTTAAGGTAAACGGTCAATAATTCAAACACTACTGGAGTGGACTCATCGAACGTCAAGCTACAGTCTTGTACCTCACCGATCCAGCGACCAATTGAGCATACCAGCAAAGTCGGGCTGACGACTGTAAACCAAGCGCTTATTGGGAGGCAACCCATGAAGTTTTATTTTTATTTAGAGTTCTCGTATTTCCTTATTTTAATCTTTTAGTATTCTAGAATAAGATTTTTCTAGATTGATTCTTAAATTTTTTCAAGAATGCAGGACCTGTAAATGGCATAAAAATCAATACAAGGAACGGTGTGAGCGCCCCGGCGCTGGTTCAAGCATATTTTTCAGTGCCCCGGCGCTAGAGGGTCACACACGCTACTCCCATGTAGCGCCCCGGCGCTGAGCTCAATCAGGACCTTCTGCCATGCAACGCCCCGACGGTTAATCCCTATGCAAATCCAGCGCCCTGACGCTGGGCTCGGTCATCAGGTTCTGGAATGTAGCACCCCGACTCTTTCGTTAAGCTAAATCTCAGCGCCCCGGCGCTGAAGATGTGAAGAAGACTCCTACTTAAGTTTAAACTCTCAGTTTTTATCTCATCATCTTTTCAAATACCTCCCACACTTCCACTCCTAATTTGGTAACTGCTCTTAACCTTTCATATAATATCCCAATATCGAGCGCACATTAACATATCACATTGAGATTTCCTTTTGCAAAGCAACTCTCATCTCCTACAAAGGTATGTTTCTAAACTACAGTTCATAGATGGCGAATTCAACTCTTGTTAATTGTGAGATGGGTAAGTTAATGTGCATCTTGGTTCATAATCTCTACATCTCCATACCGATTCTCACCCTTATTATTTCGAGTATCTCATTGTCTCGTAGGGTAAATCACGTTTGATTGTGCACCACTTTTGGTTGGAATATCATGCATATATGGTGATTGACTACCAGGAAGGTGATTTGATAACAGAAATTAGTGTGCTTCAAAGCAATTTATGAGTTACCCATAAGGTGCTCGATAAATTGCCTGACCCAATGATCATGGTTAAATTTGCACATATCACCATATCCACACACTGTATGTACGTGCCATCTTGCCGCCACAATAGTATAGGCCTATTGTCACACATATAAATCATTGTTGTGGGAGAGTGTTAACCGAATTGATGCACACAATGAGTCATATTGCTTTACATGACACATCTTTTGGGCGAATTGTATGTGCTTCCTACCATTTGTAGAATTGGAATAATATATGCATCTAATTGGTACAATTGTGCGTGTTCATGCTAGTATGTGTCATGCCACACCCTCAGCTATGTACTTAGCGTTTACATATATTTTAAAGATTGGGGGTATTATCATGAATGCGGGAATCCTAATTAAAATGTTGTCCAAAGCTAATACATGTGTATGCAATGAATTACAGATTTCTGCAACATGGCTTCAAAGCGACAACGTGGAGACGGTTCTGGAACTGCCTCAGCCCCGTCGAAATTTGATACCCGACGATTTATCTCCACCAAAGCACAAGAACGATATAACCGCATGGTCACTTGTTCATTAGTCCTCGAACGTGGTTTAAGGCCCAATCAAACGAAGGTATGAGAAATAGCAGTGATGATTGCTGAAAGAAATTGGTTCTCCCTAACTGAACAACCTGACCCGGCAGTGATTACAGTCATGAAAGAATTCTATGCCAACGTTTCCGAACACAATCACTATGAAGTGTTTGTGAGGGGAAAAATTGTGGAAATCGGAGAAGAGGACATAAATGGGTGCTATCAAATGGATTTGGAGGATCTTAACAATGAGTATGCCGGTCTTCTGAGTTAAGGTCCAGACTATGAGAAAATAATACGTGAGCTTTGTCAACCGGGCACCACATGGACAGTGCATGAACGTGGCAGCATAACCTTCCTCCATTCTCACCTCAGTCTATATGAGAAGGCATGGTATGCCTTTATATGTGCCAAACTCATTCCATGCACACATGTGAGACATGTCACCAAAGAAAGGGCGGTACTGCTATATTCTATTATTCAAGGCTTGCAAATAGATGTCGGTCACATCATTCAGCAGTCTATTCTTCGAGCATCCTGAGGAAGGACCACAGGAGGGTTACCACACTCGTCTCTCATCTGCGTTTTGTGTGCTAAGTTCGGAGTTAAATGGAAATCTGATGAGATGATTCAAACGCATATGCCAGTCTTGGACCATAAGTTGATCAGCAGGTATAAAGTATGGACAGGTGGGGAAAACTACCCTAGGGGATTGGGTTTCATAATTCCCCAAGTAGAACCTACACAAGCCCCACCACTTCAGGCTACACCTACTTATGGCCCATCTACAACAGCTCATCGTGGTGTGGTTCCCAAAACTGTCCAGCGGGAAATAGACGACTGATTTTACAACATGGAGTCCCAGAATATACGCTTGTCTGACCGTCAAGATGTGATTTACAAATTTTTAGTTGACCAATTTGCTGCACAAAATGCACTGATCGTCCAATTACACCCGGGCGTTCACCTTAGTTAGTTCCCAACTGCTCCTGTTCTACCTGTATTCCCCCCTTCCGATCAAGAGATGAGCGAGGATAATGATGCTCCCCCCGAGGAATAAGCTCGTCAAGGAAGTCCTCTGTTTTATTTTGTTATATTTTTCGCATGAGGACATTGCTCTAGATTAGTTTGGGGGTAGTTAATTTTTATTTTTAGTGTAGATTGTTAAGAGTTTGTGGATGATTGTTAGTAATGTTTCATTTAGGATTGCATGTTAATTCCAACTTTTGATAGTACGTATATTTGGGGGCCAATGATGAAATTAGAATTGCATGAACAAGTCTAGTAAAGAGTGTTGAGCTAGTGAGATAATTTTCGTGACATGAATTAAATCTTTATCTGTTTAACATTGATATTATAGGAAAACACGTTTGGACAAATGACCATGTTGGCTATGATAGTTTAAATAGATAGATAATAGAGTTCTAAAGGATGAATATTAGTGAAATGAAGGATCAATTTGAATAGCTAGTGAAGACTGAATTTAGACATAAACTCGAGTTTGGGAGAAAAATATTTGGAATATATAAGCTAAAAAAAATAAAAAAATTTGGCATGCTTGTCTAGTTTTGTGGCCTTTTCTACTTGGGTAAGTACGCCCGAGGGGATTGTCTTTACACCTAGTGCCCTAAGGTCTTAATGGCTTGGGATTCGTTGGTCGAAAGCTCGTTAAGGTAGCACTGAAAAGCCTAAGGGAATAAGACACTGCATAGTCATGAAAAAAGGAAAAAAAAAGCATAAGTATTCCATTTTGACCCTTGAACTTTGGAAATTGTTGGAGTTCAGTTGAAGCAAGTATATTTGATGAGTTCTCAAGTTTACACTATATGAGGCCTATTAAGAAATTTATTATCTTTCATATTTCTGCCTGTCATGGGTTAGCATGGTTGTTGAACACACACTCACAATATCAATAATAACGGATTTAGATTCATTGATTATTGTGATATTATTGATCTATTTTAACATGATGTATTAGCATGTTTTTGTGATTTTTCTGAGGCCTATGGATATATGTGAGCTATTAGATTGCTGGAATTATGATCATTTAGTTAGTTTTCATTTGCATGATTTATCGTTTTAGGATTGTTTGCTTGTTAGTGTTTTGTTGCTTGAGGACATACAACGATTTAAGTTTTGGGGTATTTGATGATTGGGTAATATACCCATGAATTGGATATATTTGAGCTTAATTTATTGTATTCTCTAAGCATTTAGATTCGTTTTACTGTGTTTAGTTGTGTTATTGCAGGATTGGGAGCTATAAGAGCGTTTGGGGATTGTAAGCTAAAAAGAGGCAATTTGGTAATTTTCAGCACTACAACGCAGGGGCGCTCTATCTAGTATATTTCTCAGCGCCAGGGCGATGAGCCTCGGCTGCAGTTGACTGTATACGCGCTTTGACTTTCTGTTTGACTTTGTTTGGCTCATGGAATGCAAAGTTGATTTGGATTTGGAGTGGGGAGAAATAGGGGAAGTATATGAGGTTTATGTTGCTGAATTAAAAGGGGATCTTATCATTCATTATTGGAGGCTACACAAAGGATTATTTTGAAGACTAAGGATTGGCTCAAGAGTGTTTTCTTCTTCTCCTTATTTTCAATTTATAATTCTTTAAGGGTGATTTGCAAACGATTATTGGTTTTTATTTCCATTATGAACTAATTCTTTAATTACGATATCAATTGAAACTTTTATGGCTATAAATTAGTTATTCAATTTATTCAAATTATTTATGTTGAAGTGAATTGTTTATCTTGCCTTACGTGTATTGATTAATTATTTGGCCAATAATTACCTACCTTGTTACTCTAGAAGGAATTGAAAAAGGAATTCTAGGGTTAGAACTGGGCTTGATAACATGTGACTTAGTTATTTGCATGGTGAATAATTAGGTTTGTGAATTGAATGGAAATATTTGTTCACCGTATGTAACACATAAGGAATTGGAATTTAAGGAGTTTAATTCACTTGTTTTGCATATGAATATCGCAAGATTAATCTGGATTAAATAGAAGTCAATTGATTACTTGGAAAAGGACTTGACATTTGATAATTCCTGTTAACAATTCAGTAGACATAATAATTGGGATAATTGGATAATTGAGTTATATTTCATAATTGGGGATATTGAAGTCTTAATCCTTATTTATCGGAAATCATTCATTCAAATCTTAGTTTATTTATTTGCCTATTTTAGAGTAATATCTTTAATTGTTTAATTTAGTTTCAATATTTCAGAAAATCATAATTTATAATTGTTTAAAGAAAATTGGGTTGATATAGTGCTAGTAGTTGGAATTTATTAATTAGAATTCTCTGTGGGATCGACACTCTATTTTATCACTTTATTACTTGTTGACCGTGTATACTTGCACATATTTATTGATTGTGAAATCGACCAACAGTACTCTTGTTTCTCTATGCATAGACGGGGAATGCGATCGGAATGGGGAAGGTCATCCCAACCTCCACAAGTCGCTGCATATAGGAACAAGCATTCCCTATCCGGCAGAGGAAGAATTGTACGGTCATAAGTTTGGACTTGCTCCTAAACGACGTCGGAAATACCAAAGGAGGGAAGCCCTTCCCCAATCATTGAGAAACGGGGCCTCCTTGGTTGTTCCCAAGTTTGCAGAATGTTCAATGGGGAGGGCCTGCAAGAAAAAAGAATTCAGCATAAGTAATCTAAAGAGCAAGGAAATGAGGCTTTTGAACTTGAAGTGTTCACCATGGCAAAGAGGAAATTCAGCAAAAGGGCCATGTTGGCTTCGGCCCCCTAGGGCGCGGCCATGTTGCCTTCGACTACTTAGGGGTTGTTTCGTTTATTTCTTAAAAAAAGGCCATGTTGGCTTCAGCCCCCTAGGGCTCGGCCATGTTGGCTTCGGCCATATTAGCCTTGGACCCCTAGGGTTCGGCCATGTTGGCCTAGGACCACTAGTGGTTTTTCTTTCTCCCTTTAAAAAAAACATGTTGGCCTAGGACCCCTATGGTTCGGCCATGTTGGCCTAGGACCCCTAGGGTTCGGCTATGTTGGCTTCGGCCACCTAGGTGTTGTTCCTTTCTCCCTCATAAAAAAAACTATAGGCTTCGGCCATGTTGGCCTAGGACTCCTAGGGTTCGGACATGTTGGCCTAGGACCACTAGGGATTGTTCTTTTAGCCTTAAAAAAATTATTATAGGGTTCGGTGCCCTATAAGGTTTGGCCTATGGGGCTCGGCTACCTAGGGGTTATTCCCCTTCATACATTTGAAGTCCTGTTGCTCTACCAATCAACTGCTAGGGATGAATGCTCCTTCGCCATGAAGATTATAGCCTTTTTCTGATGAATTTTGAGGAAAAAAAACCAAGATATAATCAAGGTGATGGGGCTCGAAAAATAGAAAAAAGGCTACAATTAGCTGAAAAGAAAAATAGAGGAAGTAATCAATAAGAACTCAAATATAAAGAATTTTTTTTGGTTTTTCTTTATTTGGAACATAATCTTCGAATACGTGGCAAGAACATAACATGAAGCAAGACCTACTGCGAAAACATAAGGGTTCGGGAAGATGGAATCATATGCCTAATGGATTCCAGTAATTCCGTTAATTAACAAAGTTATTGAGATGGCTACATAGAAAATCTAGCATATGGGTTTCATAATACTCATAGAAGACATGGTATCAAGTCTTGAAATACGAGCCCAATCGTCACCAAATAACTTCAGAGGATTATTCACATTAGAAGTTTAAGATTACTTTACACTATGAACTTTCCTAGTGCGACGATTGATCAAGAAATTGATGAGTTAAATGTGCAAGACGAGGATGAAGAAAACAAAGAGCTACATAGGAATGTGCATATAGCCCTCAAGGTCTACTTACAACAACAACAAAAAGAAACATTTACCATGTTCCTATTAAGGAAAGATTTGATCGAGTTTCCAAAAGATAAGTGAATCCGATCTTGCTTTTAAATAGAAATATATTAAAGATATTATTTTCTAAATATAAAGAAGATTTGATTTTATTCCTAACAAGAGAAGATTTCGAAAATGTTAATTTCCTTTTCAAAAAATAATAAAAATAAAATAATAATAATATATTAATATATCCGAATTTTTATTTTCAAAATCAAATTAAGATTTTATTTTATTTTTAACATAAAAAATTCGGATTTGGATTTATTTCCAATATAAAATTCAAATTTGATTTTTATTTCCAAAAATTCAGATTTGAGTTGGTAAAGAGAAAGATTTAGTTTACCCAAAAGAAGGATTTTATTAGATTAAATTTTATTTATATTTGATTATGTTTTCTTGTTTCAATTTTCAGAAAAATAAGGAAACAAATATTGGGCAAGCTATGGAAAGATTTTTGGAGAATTTCCCAATTTGTCCCAAGAAGAGCCCTGCTAGGTTTTGCCTCCCTGGGGTTTAACCCTAAGGGTTTGGCTCCGTAGGGGTTCCCTCTACTAGGACTATTGTCTTCAAAACCTGTAAATTGAAGTCCGAAAAAATTATTCAAAGGCTTGCAATTTTCTTGCACGATCGTCTATTTGAGAATACGACTCTCGTGCAGGGGGCAAATGTGGGCCCAAGTGTAAAATTAAGGTTCACATGACCTAATTGAAATAAATGTGCAATTAGGGTTCCACGATCTCATTAAATATTTAAATTAGGGTTCGCATAACCTAATGGAATGAAGACTAAAAAGTCAGAAATAAATGTACTAGACTCGGGAGAAGCGTCCACAGGTCCCGATGCAGAAGACTCGTGGAGGCGGCTCGTTTTGGGAATTGATTGAGGGATTGTATTGGTGGATAGAAGGATAGGGCAATATAGGCATTATTCTAAGGACTAAAGGGTATTTCTGGAATTTCCCTGAAAGCATTTTCCTTGCACATGACTAATTTCCAGAAAACCCTATAAATACCCCTTCCATTCCATTGGGAAGGGACCTCTCTTCAGACTCAGGACTTGGACTCTTGAACGATCAAAGGACCTTGGACATTCTCTCTCAACACTCAGGAAGACTCTTGGAATCCCAATAACCCTAATAAGGTTTCCGAATTCTAGGGGTGGAAGGACTCAAGAAGAAGGCTCTTGGAATCACAATAACCCTAATAAGATTTCCGGATTCTAGGGGTTCTGCCACGCATCATTGGAATAATCGCCCACCTGTCGTTCTCCCCTCTTCAATCAATCAATCAATTCCGTGATCTTCGTGGATTTCTCTCCTCCTCAGCCAACACGAAACTCTAACTAGCAAGTCACGATTTCCTTGCCCACACTAATAAATGTAAACATATACATAACTACGATATAATAGGATTTTTGAAGTGTTGATAAGCAATAGATTGGTAAACTACACTTAAGGCAAGTTCTCTAACTTCATTTGATTTTCATATTGAATGAAAGTTCTCTAACTTCATTTGATTTTTATATTGAATGCAGGTTCCCTAACTCTTTACACTGCACATATTGTATAATCCGAATTATTGCCATATCGACCATATTTACCTCGAGCAAATATTTATTAATATTCTGAAATCGATTTTATTTCTTGATGTTGTTTAAAGCATTAAACTTATCATTCCTAAATGCATTATAAAAGTTGTCTAAATCATTGATTCGTCTAGACTATTATCATTTGTTAAAAAGCTATCCAAACCAATTGACTTGGTATGGACTCTTGTAAATCTACTGAGATGAACAACCCTCATTGAAGGGAATATTTTATAACTGACGAAGAATCGACGTGCGCACATACTAGCATGTTTTAATGTTATGCATAACGTAGAGTACTTTAGGCTGATCACCTGTTGTACTTATTTATATGGGATTTTCAATATAACACCACTACAAGAAAAAGCTTTATTTTCGACGGAATTAAGGTCGGCTGAATGTATTCTATCGACTTTAATCTAAAACAGATTGAATATTTGGTCGACATTTAGTCAGTCAGTGTTAATTTATCCTCGATGGACATCAGTTGGATTTAAGCCCTCTTCCTTGGCGCGAAGGTTTCCCATCAGCGCGAATATAAAGTCGACAGAATATGTGTTATCCTCGACTGAATAATACGTCGACATTAGCTTATGGTCGACATACATAACCTCTACAAAATTCCGTCGAGAATAATCCTTAAAAACCTGGTCAGATTGTTTTCTCCAGTGCCTGCCTCGTCACTCACTCTCTCATTCTCTCTCTCAGTTCAGCTCTCTCTCTCTCTCACTAAAACTCCCTCATTTCAGTCCACCCACACCACCACCTCGCGGATTCCAACCACTGCCTCCGACGAACACGCCTCTGACCACCATCTCCGGCCACCGAATTCTTACTGTGACGACTACTCCGACGACCACGCCTTTGACTCTCTCTTTCCAGACCCTTTTCTCCTCTTGTAATTAAAGCTATATACTGAAATTACTAATTTTTTTAGATAGGGTTAATATTTATTCTACTGATTTTGACCGGAATTGGTTTAATAAGTTATAATTGCATCTGATTTGATGTCATGTGTTAATATATATCATAATTTGGAGTTATATGGTTTAATAAGTTACAATTGCATATATCTAATTTTGTAAGTTTGGTAGTATAATTTTTGGGGTTAGCAGTACATGCAATTGCAACTGATTTGGTTCTAATTTGGGGTCAGCAGTCTAATTTGTATCTGATTCGGTTATGTTTGGCTAGTGAATTTGATGTATATGAATTTGGTTCAATTTTTATGCCTTTGGTTGCCATATGAAGTGAAATGCAATGTGATAAACTTATAATCTGCAGTGTTCTAAATTTTTCTTTTTCCAGCATTGTGAATTTTAATTTGTGAATCAATTGAAGACTTCTCTTAATTTGGTTTTGAATATTAATTCCGATGGAATTTTCGACTGAATTCTGTGGAAGTTATAGATGATAATAAATAAATATTTAATTAACTATATAAAAGACAATTAGGACTTAGTTTGCCACTAAAACTAAGTAGTAATACTAGAAAACTTAAATAAATTTATAAAATAATACAAAAAATACTAGGAGATTTAAATAACTTTAATAAATTATATAATATAATATAATATAATAAACTTTAAAATAAAATAAGTTTAATAACAGTAAATAAATTTAAAAAAATAAAATAAATTTACTTTATTATTTTAATATAATATAATTAAAAATAAAATAAAAATAAATTTAATTTAATACAATACAATACAATACAATACAATACAATAAATTTACTTTATTATTTAATATAATATTATAAAAAACAAATAAATAAATAGATCTAAATAAATAAATAAAATAAAATACAATTAAATAAAATAAAATTAAGTAGACTTAAATACAATTAATAACTAAGTAGCATTTGCTTAGTTGGGATGCAATATTCAATAAACTAAGTGGCAATTACTTAGTTTTTCATTAGCAAAATAAACTAAGTAGCACTTAGTTTTTTATTGGCAAAATAAACTAAGTAGCATTTGCTTAGTTTGAATGATATGATCTGGTTCCCATAATATAATATGGAAACCAGATCATATTGTTTAAACTAAGCAAATGTTATATACTTAGTTTATCTTGATGAAGACATACATGTTTTGGAGGTGTCAACTTAGAAACACGTTCGACGTTCACTCATTAGGAGTGAATGTCGAATAGTCCCCAATTTGGGACTGTAACTGGATGTTATGTCTCTCACTTAGGTCGGTGCCAATGCACGTGGTGCGTTTTTATAAATTTTGAGGAACTTTCAGCTGGTGTCTCTATATGTTCTCCGAGTGCATACTTAGACTAAGTTTTCTTGCTCTATTTCGTGTACTTGGAGACCATGGGGAGTGCTGAAAATTTCTAAAAATAGTAGAAACGTGCTTAAGATTGGCACTAGTGAGGAGACGAATCCAGGAACGGGATAGAAGCATTCCCTATCTGGCAGAAGAAGAATTGTACGGTCATAAGTCTGGACTTGCTCCCAAACGATGTCGAAAAAACCAAAGGAGGGAAGCCCTTACCCAATCATTGAGAAACGGGGCCTCCTTGGTTGTTCCCAAGTCTGCAGAATGTTCAACGGGGAGGGCCTGCAAGAAAAAAGAATTCAGCATAAGTGATCTAAAGAGCAAGGAAATGAGGCATTTGAACTTGAAGTGCTCACCGTGGCAAAGACAAAATTCAGCAAAAGAACCATGTTGGCTTCGGCCCCCTAGGGCGCGTCCATGTTGGCTTTGGCTACCTAGGGGTTGTTCCTTTTATTTCTTAAAAAAAATGCCATGTTGGCTTCGGCCCCCTAGGACTCGGCCATGTTGGCCTAGGACCCCTAGGGTTCGGCCATGTTGGCCTAGGACCCCTAGGGTTCGACTATATTGGCTTCAGCCACCTAGGGGTTGTTCTTTTCTCCCTTATAAAAAAAACTATAGGCTTCGGCCATGTTGGCCTAGGACCACTAGTGGTTGTTCTTTCAGCCTTAAAAAAAATATTATAGGGTTCGGTGCCCTATAGGGTTCGGCCCCTATGGGGCTCGGCTACCTAGGGATTGTTCTTTTTCATAAATTTGAAGTCCTGTTGCTCTACCAATCAACTGCTAGGAATAAATGCTCCTTCGCCGCGAAGTTTATAGCCTTTTTTTGATGAATTTTGAGGGAAAAAACAAAGATATAATCAAGGAGATGGGACTCGAAAAACAGAAGAAAGGCTACAATTAGCTGAGAAGACAAATAGAGGAAGTAATCAATAAGAACTCAAATATAAAGAAGTTTTTTTTGTTTTTCTTTATTTGGAACATAATCTCTGAATACGTGGCAAGAACATAACATGAAGCAAGACCTACTGCGAAAACATAAGGGTTCGGGAAGATGGAATCATATGCCTAATGGATTCCAGTAATTCCGTTAATTAACAAAGTTATTGAGATGACTACATAGAAAATCTAGCATATGGTTTTCATAATACTCATAGAAGACATGGTATCAAGTCTTGAAATACGAGCCCAATCGTCACCAAATAACTTCAGAGGATTATTCACATGAGAAGTTGAAGATTACCTTACACGATGAACTTTCGTAGCACGACAATTGATCAAGAAATTGATGTGTTAAATGTGCAAGACGGGGATGAAGAAAACAAAGAGCTACAGAGGAATGTGCATATAGCCCTCAAAGTCTACTTGCAACAACAACAAAAAAGAAGCACTTACCATGTTCCTATTAAGGAAAGATTTGATCGAGTTTCCAAAAGATAAGTGAATCTGATCTTGCTTTTAAATAGAAATATATTAAAGATATTATTTGCTAAATATAAAGAAGATTTGATTTTATTCCTAACAAGAGAAGATTTCAAAAATTGTTAATTTCCTTTAAAAAAATAATAAAAATAAAATAAAATAAAATAATAATAATATATTAATATATTCGAATTTTTATTTTCAAAATCAAATTAAGATTTTATTTTATTTTTAACATAAAAAATTTGGATTTGGTTTTATTTCCAATATAAAATTCAAATTTGATTTTTATTTCCAAAAATTCAGATTTGAGTTGGTAAAAAGAAAGATTTAGTTTACCTAAAAGAATGATTTTATTGGATTAAATTTTATTTATATTGGATTATGTTTTCTTGTTTCAATTTCCAGAAAAATAAGGAAACAAATATTGGGAAAGCTATGGAAAGATTTTTGGAGAATTTCCCAATTTGTCCCAGGAAGAGCCCTGCTAGGTTTTGCCTCATTGGGGTTTAACCCTAAGAGTTTGGCTCCCTAGGGGTTCCCTCTACTAGGAATATTGTCTTCAAAACCTGTAAAGTGAAGTCCGAAAAAATTATTCAAAGGCTTGCAATTTTCTTGCACGATCGTCTATTTGAGAATGTGACTCTCGCGCAGGGGGGAAAATGTGGGTCCAAGTGTAAAATTAGGGTTTACATGACCTAATTGAATTAAATACGCAATTAGGGTCCCACAACCTCATTAAATGTGTAAATTAGGGTTCGCCTAACCTAATGGAATGAAGACAAAAAAGTCAAAAATAAATGTGTTAGACCCGGGAGAAGCCTCCACGGGTCCCGAGGCAGAAGACTTGTGGAGGCGGCTCATTTTGAGATCTGATTGAGGGATTGGATAGGTGGCTAGAAGGACAGGGCAATATGGGCATTATTCTAAGGACTAAAGGGTATTTCTAGAATTTTCCTGAAAGCATGTGCCTTGCACATGACTACTTTCCAGAAAACCCTATAAATACCCCTTCCATTCCATTGGGAAGGGACCTCTCTTCAGACTCAGGACTTGGACTCTTGAATGATCAAAGGACCTTGGACATTCTCTCTCAACACGCAGGAAGACTCTTGGAATCCCAATAACCCTAATAAGGTTTCCGAAATATAGGGGTGGAAGGACTCAAGAAGAAGGCTCTTGGAATCCCAATAACCCTAATAAGGTTTTCGGATTCTAGGGTTTTTGCCACGCGTCATTAGAATAATTGCCCACCCGTCGTTCTCCCATCTTCAATTAATTCTGTGATCTTCGTGGATTTCTCTCTTTCTCAACCAACACAAAACCCTAACTAGCAAGGCACGATTTCCTTACCCATACTAATAAAAGTAAATATATACATAACTACGATATAATAGGATTTTTGAAGTGTTGATAAGCAATAGATTGGTAAACTACACTTAAGGCAAGTTCTCTAACTTCATTTGATTTTCATATTGAATAAAAGTTCTCTAACTTCATTTGATTTTTATATTGAATGCAAGTTCCTTAACTCTATACACTGCACATATTGTATAATCCGAATTATTGTCATATCGACCATATTTACCTCGAGCAAATATTTAATACTAATCTGAAATCGATTTTATTTCTTGATGTTGTTGAAAGCATTGAACTTATCATTCCTAAATGAATTATAAAAGTTATTTAAATCATTGATTCGTCTAGACTATTATCATTTGTTAAAAAGCTATCCAAACTAATTGACTTGGTACGAACTCTTGTAAATCTACTGAGATGAACAACCCTCATTAAATGTTTGAATGTTATGCATAACGTAGAGTACTTTAGGCTGATCACATGTTGTACTTATTTATATGGGATTTTTAGTATAATAATGTTAATTCTAGCAGGAGTTCTTAGTCCCTAATGACTGCTCAGTGTTTATTATTCTTGAATCTTGAATCTTGAACCTTGTTGGTATCTTTCAGTCCTTAACGACACTTATTGATAATTATTGATAATTCCTAAACTATTATTCACTGTTATACCCTTGAGATTTGAACTTTATAATTGTCCACCCTTATTATTTTACTTGCTGGACAAATTTGTTGCTCATTCTTACTTTCCATAAAACTTTTAGCTAAGGCAGAACATGGTGAACCTTCAAGCAAAGACAAAGGTAAGGACAAGGCTACAGATTAGCTTTGTTCCTTTGCGCTAGGAAATTTAATATTATCATGTTGTATTAAGGCTTATGCGTTATGATTTACTAAGTTATGTTTAAAGTTAAGTTATGTAGCGTTGTAGTAACGATTACAAGACTTTGGAACGAGAATATTTATGTTATGACAATGTCAATTATTCTATTATTCCATTGTGTGAAATTTTGATTGTTATTAGAGTTAGCACATGATGTACTGGATTCGAGATACGAGTGTCTAAATTTGGGTGCGTCACATTAGGACTCTCTTCATTCCTAAATATGTGACATTTAAAGTTTTTGCACAGGGATCAAGGATATTAAATCTCTTAAAATTACTCCATTAAAATTACTATGTATTACCAAAAACACCCTTGCATAGATAAATGAAAAGCTAAATTTTAGGTGATAAAGATAAAAGGGTGAGATATTAAAAGAGAGTAAAAAATAACTTTGAAAAAATAGGAGAGAATTAAAGAGAGTATAAAATGTTTAGGGGTAATAAATTAAATAATGTAACCAATTCTCCTAGAAATCCTAGAGCGTCGTATATTTAGGAACAAAAATATTATCCTAAAACATTAGTTATTAAGGAATGGGGGAGTAACTTGATATGTGTCTTTAGATATAGAATTAATGTCTCAACTCTCAAGTCAGTGAAGACCTCAAAAGTCTTTTTGAGTAGGAAATTATATGCCAACATAATTAAGATAGTCCCACCAAACAAAGTACATGTACACCATGCATGTTGAAAGTTATAACCAAAGGGAACGGTTATGGACCATAAGCCAATGTCCACATTTAAGCGTAAAGACATTGATCGTGCATGTGGAAGTCAAAGGGAATGGTTATGGGCCATAAGCCAATGTACACATTTCAGCGTAAAAATATTGACTCGGTCAGTCCAAAAAATCAGACATAACGTCCATGCATGGACCCTAAGTTATTGTAACACGTAAGGAGTATTTTTTCATTGTAAAATTTTGAACTTCCACCCTCTTAGTACATAACAAGTAGGATTACTAGGGGTGCTCATCAGTAAAAAAATCGAACCGGTACCGAATATATCAAACCGGTACCGGTACCGAATCACCGGTTTTAGTAGTACAAAATCGGTATCGGTTTTTTCGGTTCTGTTTTCGGTTATACCGCATGGTAATATATAAAATTATTAATAATAATTAAATAATTTTTTTTAAATATTAACAATTTTTTAAAACTAAGAAATCATCTATATAATTGATTAATTGTAGCTGGGTTGCCTAGGCATCATAATTGTCAATTAAAGCTGAAGCCTAAAGTTGTTAAAACTCAGTAGAAGAAAAAAAGAGAAAAAGACTAGCTAAGTAACTAGTGTAGTACTAGACACTAACTATTAATTATTATATTATTAAATTTCAGTATTTTTGGTATTTAGTTTTTGACCGAATTCAGAAAATTT
This sequence comes from Panax japonicus, assembly GCA_020205505.1. NCBI lineage: Eukaryota > Viridiplantae > Streptophyta > Magnoliopsida > Apiales > Araliaceae > Panax > Panax japonicus. Next base: position 75,509,942 of record CM035108.1, on the reverse strand, counting down.
CTTACTGCTACCTATACCGAAAAGTGTTAAAATACCGAAAAACCGGTACTAAAAAAATCAGTACCGATATCAATCGGTTCGATAAAAAACCAAAAAAAATTGAATATTTTGAGTACATCTAGGGATAACCATTATGCCAAGGCCTTAGGTATTGTAGTAGGAGTATAATCTCCTTAATGCTGGACTTGCAGGCAATTTCCTCCTATTGACTTTTGAGGTATTCATTGACTTGTCAATTGAGACATTAATGTTATGTTTGTTTGCAAGGATTGTACTTCAGATTGAACTATTAATCCTAAGTCTATTGTTTATTTTTAAAAATAAGCATAAGACAATTAGTCTCGGAACAATAAAATAACTTGAGAGGGGACTATTTAATACCATGTCATGTTGGTTTACATCATTTATGCTTTTTAATGATGACAATATTATTGGGTTTGTATTTAGTAATGGATTTTATTTTAATTGCTTGGGTTGTTTAAGTTGTTAATTCATTTAATTTTGTGTAAACAGCATAAGGGATCCTTTTTATAAAGAAAATTTGTGTTTGGCCCACGTTGGTTAAATATGTTATTAGATTAATACCAACTGGACTCAGAAAATATTAGATTGCAAGGTATTAATTACTGCTGAGGATTTCTTTAAATATATATTGCTTAGATATGTTATTTGAGTATGAGTCTTTTTAAATGAAACCGTATTGACTGAGAAAGATATGTTGGACTCCTCTCTTTTATTTTAGCTATCTTAGTTTGACTAGGATTTCACATATGTTTAACCGATGCATATTATATCTGTTGGTCTCTATTTAATTATTGAAATCTTATCTCTATTCCAATTGTGATTTGAGATATTTATGTTAACTTCTTATTTTGTATCTGTTGGTGCTAAAACGAAGCTAGTATATCAGTTTAGGATATATTGTTAATCAAAATATAGTCGTTTGGTACTTCTTGTTATATATAATATCTTTCTCAGCTAAAATACGAAAACAAGGAAGCATATATCAGTGAAGAGAAACTCAAAGAAAAGATCAGTCTTACTCGTTATATACTTCCATCGAGAGCTATCATTGTTTATTACAGCAAGTCTGTGTTATATTGTTAGTCTTTTATTGGCTGGAAAAGCACAACATAGTGTATTCAAAATACTTTGTAAAAAATTATGAGTTCAAGCAGTGTTTAGCTTGGTCATTCCAATAGTTGATAGGGTCTGTTCAAAGAGAGCTTTCAAGGTTGCAGAGGTGAAAAGTAGCAGAAGTGCAAAAAGGGTAAAGGTGTCCATCGCAGTGGAACATTTTATTTGAACATGGAGTTCTTTTTATTGTATTTAAATTAAGTCTTAAAATTAATAAAAAGAGTCTCCAATATCGGTTGGTATTGGACTCGGATTAGGCTACTAGACTAGGGGAAAGGGGATGAAACACATAAAAAATCCTTGTGTCTGTGGTTGGTTATTTCTTGTGGTTTGATTGTTTAAGTATCACTTTAAATTTGCATCTAAATACATCAACATAAAAGTAGTTTTCTGATAGAGTAAAGTGTAATAATCTAGACAATAATTCACACACATTTCATATGTGTGCATTATAACTAAAATATAATTTGTTCTAATCCAAACATTATCTTTCTTTGTTTTTTCCTATCTGCATTATAAGAAAAGTAGAATTTATTCTAATTAAAATAGACATTATAAAACACTAGTTCCACCTGTCTATTTTAGTACTTTAATAGGAGATTAAAAATTAGTCGTTGTTAAACATGTTTTAGTTTAGACACCTATTCACCCTCCTCTAGGTGTGCACATACACAAAATTACATTTCAACTAGGTATTGTAATCCCTACTATTTGGGACTAAAAATTTGTGAACAAATTAATTTTTAACTTTGTTTTAATCCATTCTCTTTTAAGAATATCCAAAATGACGTAGTTTTAATAAATGAGTTTTATTTAAGGAGGAGTGCTAGATAAGGGGAGTGCTCTTGATCCCAAAAATTAAGGCTGCTAAGCATAAAATATGTAGAGCTTAATTGAATGACTTAGTAGCACATCAACCATGATCATGAGTAGCTGTTGATAATAAGAAGAGTTCGAGATGAAATGACAAAGTTTAGCAAACACCAAAGAGATGATCAACAGTGTTGCTAAGTACCATAAGATGAAGAGTATACAAGCCATTTTAGCAGCACCTCCAACATACTACAACAAACAGAAAATGGGGTCGATGATCCTGGTCTAAGTGGCCGAATTGGGGTCTTTGGATCTTGTTGTGTGTTGCCGGATTGGGGTCAGAGGATCCTGATATAATTGACTGAATTGTCGAGACATAGTGCTCAAAGGAACCTTAGTGGTTCAGTTGCAAAATGGTCTGTTGGGCCTATATCCATAAAGGGCAACCTACTCATTGGGTAGAAGAGTGGAGTATGAGTTGTTTAGTCTCCTAACCACTTAAAACCTACTGAGTCTTTTACTTTACGTTATTTACATTATGTAAATTATAACTGTCATATTTGTTATGTGTTTATCTATTCATAGAACTAATTTTAAGAACTGAGATTTCTTATTAAATCTTCAAGGGAAGTTTTCAAACTTATATTTTGTCGTGCATAAATAATCTTGATTAATTAATTATTTGGTAATACTCAAATAAGTAATTGAAAAAGTTTTAAAGATCTATTCAACCCCATTCTAGATCTCTATTATGCCTTTGGAAAATAACAACTATTTTACTAAATATAGTTTTTGATTTAGATTGATAAATATTCAAAGTTGATTTCCGTAGAAAAAGGAAAACGTCAAACCAAAATAAATGACGAACCAAATTATCTATATAATTATTGTGTGTGTGTGTGTGTGTCTATATATATATATATATATATATATATATATATATATATATATATATATATATATATATATATATATGGTTTTAATCCGTGGCAAACATTTGCTATGGGCACTGTTCAGCAACCAAGTTGATTATCGTTGATCTGGACAATGGAAGGCTGGGATTGGTTAATTATTTCCCCTGCCGCTACAGCTTGTAGTGACAGTCCCTTATCCTTTTTGTCCGTTAGCTTATTACATTACTGCCCCTAACAATTTAACATGTTTGCCGCTACAGGCTGTGGCGGAAGTGTGTGTCTCACCCATATGGCTATGGTTCATTTGATAAAGTATACATTATGTAAAAATAAAAGATAATGTAAAGATGAGTTTATTTTTATGTATATATAATATAAAAATAATAGATAATATAAAGATACATAATGTAAAAATAAAAGATAATGTAAAGATATTGTTGAAAATTGTTATTTTATCTTTTCTGATAAAATTATATTTTATAATATTATTATAATATAATAATGATGATATTTTTACAATGAATGTGTGATATATGAGTATATGAGGAGGAAGAGTATTTTTGCTGCAAAAGTTGTTTAAAACATGTTAAACATGTCGGCAGACCCCATTTCTTGACTGAAATTTGATTATAGCCTGTAAAATCGTCCGTATGTGAATTTCGGTCAATTTCTGTTTGGAATTTGAAAAAACTTTCTTATGTAAAGTTGTAGAGAATTGAATTTCCTATACAACAGCATAAGATTCGAATTTTCTAATAAAAAGGCTATTTATGATGAATTATTGAAGTTCTGAAGTTCCGAAATAATTGATTTTTGAAAGTTTTAATTATTTTTAATAACAAAAATGTTTTTTTTTGTTTTTGTTATTATTTGTTGGCTGAATTCAGATCTGAGAAAGTGGGCGTAAGAATTTTTGATATATATATTAATATTATATTAAATTATCTGCTTTGGTGTTCTAAGCATTTTTCTATAAATAGGTTGCTTAGGTTAGAATTAAAAATCACACCAGAAACTGAAGTTTTCTCTCTATTTCTCTCTCTATATTATCGAGTGTATTCTTTTGAGTATTTTGATATCTTGAGTGTTGCTATACGGTGCAAATTCGTTCAGTGTTATTCCAGTCAGAAGTACTGCTCTTTTGAGGTAAGGGATTTTAAGAGATTGAAAAGGATGTTATTTTCTTCGTAATTGATATTATTTTTCAATATCATTATGTTGAAATATTAGTTTGAACTTTTTATCAAATTTAAAACTTTTTTTTGTCAGGGTTACTATTCATGAGTTACTATTCACGAGTTACTATTTATGATTTAGTATTCACGAGTTACTATTCATGAGTTACAATTAACGAGTTACTATTCACAAGTTACTATTCATAGGTACTATTCACTACAAAAGTAGTTTCTTTTTCTAACCAAATTATAGTTGATTTATGAATATTACTCTGGAGATTAAAACTATGTATTGATTGTATTGATTTTATTATCATATATAACTTTTTTATAACCCTGATATTGAAATTCTCTTTCACTAGAGTGTAAAGATGGGTAGATTATTGGTATGATCATGACTAGAGTTCTCTTTGTCCAGTAGTGAAAAGTTGAATTGTGACTGGTATGATCATGACCATTGAATTTATAATTAAATATCTTTAGCTTAAGTGCAAAGGTGAATTGATCAACATGGTTATAATTATTGTTTATATAAATTCTGAAATGATTATATATTTCTTTGAGATATGAATATCTTTGGCCCATAGTACAAAGATGACTTATTGATGAATATCTTTGGCCCGTAGTGCAAAGATGAATTATTGATGAATATCTTTGGCATGTAGTGCAAAGATGGTCTGTTGATGAATATCTTTGGCCCGTAGTGCAAAGATGAATTTATTAGTATGATTATGAACATGAACTGTGATTTGGTATAACCATGATCTTTGATGTTTCAGGTGATGAAAATTATCTTTGTCATGGATGAAAAAAGGAATTTAGAACAACAATTACGATTATGAGTTATACATGTGATTGTGGACATGAATTGTTGATTGATGTTACAGGGATAAAATATTATTGGTGGACTTTTAACATGCAGAAGATAATAGACTTTATGGTCTATTTGACTCTTCTAATGGATTGCTCGTTCCGCTGCAACTATGGTTGAAAAGTTTTATCATCTACCATATGTTCTAAATCTCTTATTTATTACTGATGAAGACTATTGATAATTTATCTATCTTTAGTCATAATATTCTTTACTGAGCTAGTTGTGCTCACCCTTTTGCTTCACAATTCTTTTCAGGTAATACGAGTGTAGCTGGGTCGAGCGGGGGTAACAGGGGAATAGAACGGTGGTCAACAATTTTTAGTTATATTTGTTGAATCAAATAGGGTGAAGCGAACCCAATGTTGGAAGGGTGTTTTGCCACTATCATATAAGATGTCTAATAACATACAAACTTGTATCATCATAAAACAGGGATGTGCTCATACACTTGCTGAGTATATATACGAGCACTACCTATATAATCTTGGAGTTTGTTTGAAGTATAATTCTCAATTAGAGACGGTAGAGATAATGATATGTCAAGAGATGACACACCGTTGGGAAGAATATGATAGTAATTGTTGATCGATTTCGCAATCAATGAATACGTGCAAGTATACACGGTCAACAAGTAATAAAGTGATAAGAAAAGTATCGTTCCCACGAGGAATTATTTAATAAAAATCACCAAGTACTAATTCTTAACCAAACTAATTTTATTTAAACAATCTCAAATTGTGTTTTTTCTAATTAAGAAAACTAAATTAACCAATTAAAACTATGTTACTTTATAAATGAATTCAAATAAATAAAGATTAAGACTTCAATATCCCCAATTATGAATTATAAATCAATTATCCAATTATACCAATTATTATGCCTACTGAATTGTTAACAGGAATTCTCAAATGCTGAAAGTCCTTTTCCAAGTGATCAATTGCCTTCTATTTAATCCAGATTAATCTTGCTATATTCCTATGCAAAACAATTGAATTAAACTCCTTCAATTCCAATTCCTTATGTGTTACATACGGTGAACAGATATTTCCATTCAATTCACAAACCTAATTATTCACTGTGCAAATAACTAAGTCACATGATATCATGCCCAGTTCTAACCCTAGAATTCCTCTTCCAATTCCTTCTAGAGTAACAAAGTAATTACTGATCAGATAATTAAGCAATAAGCACAAGACAAGATAAACAACTCACTTTAACATAAATAATTGGAATATAATGAATAACTAATTCATAGCCATAAAAAGTTCAATTGAAATCTTAATAAAAAGAATTAGTTCATAATTAATGAATTAAAACCAAGAATCCACAATTGAATAGACATTAAAAGATAAAAGTATGATAAGAGAAGAGAATAGAATCTGTTGTCAGCAAATTTGATGCTCCCCTCTTGCTCTTGCTCTTGATCTTCAGTGGTCTCCAAGTTGCTTCAATCTCCAAAACGAATAAGAACTAGGGTTATGTTCTAATCTAATGGAGTGTATCTCTAATCTAAGCTATGTAATCTCCCCTTATTTTATGCCTTACATCATGTATTTATAGGTTACAAGTCCAATTTTTAGTTTTGGAACAACCTCAATCCTATTTGGAGTCAAAAAGGTGTCAAAATTCGCCCAAAACGCGTCCAGGCCCGCACCAGGCCCTTCCCCAGCGCCCCAGCGCTGGGCACGGCGCTGGGATTCTGCCCCCCAGCACCCCGGCGCTGGAAATGAACTACAAATGGGCGCCCCGGCGCTGGTACAAATTCTAACATTTTCTGCTCCGACGTCCTTTGGGAAAACGGCCATAACTTCTTCGTCCAAACTCCGATTTAGATGATTCAAGACGATCCGGAAAGAGGAGAAGTAGATCTACAACTTTCATTCTTGATGGTTTTCGAAATAATGTCCATAGCTATAGTCAAATTGGCTCTAAACTGACTGTTGTGTAAATGACAAGCCGAAAATGCGAATCTATCCATCCCGAACGTCTATCCATGCAACTTTTGTCCCAAATCCTACAAAACAATATAAAACATGCTTGAATAGACACAAACACATAAAAACATCCTAAAAGACTTGATAGCAACAATAAATTAAGCCCGAATGTATCCAATTCATGTGTATAAAACTCACTCATCAAATACCCCCAAACTTAAACCTTTGCTTGTCCTCAAGCAAAAACACCAAAATGTTATGCAATGCAATGTAATGAAACTAATCTATATGCCTACGAATCCAGCAGTAATGATAGAAACAAGTCTATTCAACCGGCCTTAGAGAAATCAAGTAAACATGATAATACATCATATTAAAACAAATCAGTAATTTTCCAATCAATCATCAAATCTTAGACTGTTATCACTGATATAGTGCGTGTGTGCTCCACAACAATGTTAACTGATATAAAATCAAATTTAAGACATAATAGATATCTTCGAAGGCATCATATAGTGAAAACTTACAAAATTCACGAACAAGCTAGATCCAACTAAAGTCAAACATCCACCAAGTTCAAGAGTCCAATTCGGGATACTTATGCTTTACTTTTCATTACGGGGGCTTTTTGCTCTTTTCCCGTTTTATTGTTTTTTTTTAACCATGACTGTGCAATGTCTTATTCCATTAGGCTAACAGTGTCACCCCTTAGCGAGCTTTCGACCAATGACTCCCAGACCATATAAGACCTTAGGGCGCTAGGTTTTAAGATACCCCTTCGGGCGTACTTACTCAAGTAACAAAGGCCCCGAAACAAAACTAGCCACGGTAAATTTTATTTTATTTTTATTTTTTTTAATAGATGGGTGGTGAGTGCGTTTTACGCTCCATCTCACGCTTGTGTTTATGGGGAGTGTTTCTCCTCAACCCACCACAAGACTCAACATGTTTTTTTTAAAGCTTATATACCTCAAAATTTCCCCCCAAACTTAAGTTTTTATCAAAATTTAGCCATCTCCGCCTATTCATGTCTTTCATTCCTTCACACTAGTATTATCCTTAAGAAATCCATTATGTATCAATTTAAACTTAATCAGTCAACATAGCTGTTATTAACGTGCTAACCTTAATTATACCAGTTTCAAACAGGAAAAGATTCAATTCATAACAAGAAATCACATCAAAGCCTGAATATTCAATACTATACTTATCTACTTAACTCCAGTCTCATCATTGGCCAAAATAGACTTTTACTATCTAACAGTTGGAATCATGCAAATATAAACTAACTGCAACAAACATACTAAACTAACTACTATTTTTGCGATTTTTAATTTTTTTTTTTTAAACAAAAAACTGAATGCAAAAACTAAATATAAATAACCCGAAAACATAACGAACTACAATGTAAATAACTAACTATATGCAATACGACACTAAAATGCCCCCAAACTTAAACTAGACATTGTCCTCAATGACTAAAATAAAAAAAAAATAAAGCAAAGGACTTCCCTGAAAATATAGCAATCTTCCTCCTTGTCCGCTAAGTTTGGAGAATAGGCTAAGCACATGGAACAAATTAGGCACCACACTTGAATTTGACTTGAATAACCTGTAAAACCATGATAGAAGCAATTTTATTAAATCCTAAATAAATGCAAATTCAAAACTACTAATATAAAACTTAATAAAAACTAAAAATAAAAAATAAAAATTAAACTTGGGTTGCCTCCCAATAAGCGCTTGTTTTATAGTCTCAGCCTGACTTTGTCTGGTCAATGCTATCCAATTCCTCTTCGAAAGTTGAGGAACCCTCCATCCATCGGAAATAATATAGCATTTGGTAGGTTCCCATTTACGATAGCCATTGTATTAAAGTCACCTAGCATGCTTTCTTTAGATAAGATCACATTCAAGAACGTCCAACATCTAGGTGGTTTCTCCATTGTGTCTGCGAATATATTCTGGTATTGAGGCTTGTCAGACACAAAAATTTCTTCTTCTATCTTCTCCAGCTCATCGCACCATGGTTTCGAAGGTGTACTTGCTTTTACATCATAGAGAGTATTACCGACGACATGACTACCAATCGGATAAGGTTTTGCAAATCTAACCGGACTCTTGAACTGTGGAGGAGAAGGCACTTGAGGCATAAATAACATTGGCTCATCATCATTGGGTCTCACAATTAGTTCTTCACCGACCTTGTTGTCATTATCCCCACTTGTCTCCTCTTTTTCATCTCGTGGCTCATCTAGTTGTAGATTTGGCTCGGGCTCACCATCAGTCTCGAAATCCATGTCATAGGGCCAGGTGTATTGAGGACGGTTGTTCAACGCATGTGCTATCTGTTCCACTTGATTTTCCAGATTTTTGATCAACGCCCCTTGGCTTTGCAAATTCAGCTCTACTTGACTCAATTTCTTATTTTGTTCCTCGTTCTTTTTGTCAGAAGCTCTAATGAATTTTTCTTAGGCTTCTTCCAAACTTGATATCCTCTCTGGTTGTTGAGTCGGAATTTGAAATCCGGAGGTGTGTTGTTGTCTAGGTGGTTGAGCTGCAGCTTGATTGTTACTCTATGAAAAATCCGGGTGATACCCCCAATCCTGATGATAGTTGTTGGGATAGACATAATTATTGGGGTAATCACCACTATATTGTACCGGCTCGAAACTGATGGCGCATTGATGACTCATATGATTTCCAGCACAATAATCACAAGTAACCGCCATACTTTGACGACGCTGAGCTTCAAAAGCTTCAAACATCCTCGAAAGTGTCTCAATCTGTGCAGACAATGCAGAAAGTTTCTCGAGTCTTTCAATCTCCGCTCCCCTTTGTTGAGTCATGTTAGTCTATGGCCATTGATACACAAAGTCATCCATGGTACCTGAAAAGAGAGAATTATAGAAAGAGAATTAAAAATAAAAATATAAATATTTAAATTAAGACTAATTTAATTGAAATTAATATTGGACAATAATTATTAAATTAATTCCCCGGCAACGGCGCCAAAAACTTGTTGATCGATTTCGCAATCAATGAATACGTGCAAGTATACACGGTCAACAAGTAATAAAGTGATAAGAAAAGTATCGTTCCCACGAGGAATTATTTAATAAAAATCACCAAGTACTAATTCTTAACCAAACTAATTTTATTTAAACAATCTCAAATTGTTTTTTTTCTAATTAAGAAAACTAAATTAACTAATTAAAACTATGTTACTTTATAAATGAATTCAAATAAATAAAGATTAAGACTTCAATATCCCCAATTATGAATTATAAATCAATTATCCAATTATACCAATTATTATGCCTACTGAATTGTTAACAGGAATTTTCAAATGCTGAAAGTCCTTTTCCAAGTGATCAATTGCCTTCTATTTAATCCAGATTAATCTTGCTATGTTCCTATGCAAAATAAGTGAATTAAACTCCTTTAATCCCAATTCCTTATGTGTTACATGCGGTGAACAGATATTTCCATTCAATTCACAAACCTAATTATTCACTGTGCAAATAACTAAGTCACATGATATCATGCCCAGTTCTAACCCTAGAATTCCTCTTCCAATTCCTTCTAGAGTAACAAAGTAATTACTGATCAGATAATTAAGCAATAAGCACAAGATAAGATAAACAACTCACTTTAATATAAATAATTAGAATATAATGAATAACTAATTCATAGCCATAAAAAGTTCAATTGAAATCTTAATAAAAAGAATTAGTTCATAATTAATGAATTAAAACCAAGAATCCACAATTGAATAGACATTAAAAGATAAAAGTATGATAAGAGAAGAGAATAGAATCTGTTGTCAGCAAATTTGATGCTCCCCTCTTGCTCTTGCTCTTGATCTTCAGTGGTCTCCAAGTTGCTTCAATCTCCAAAACGAATAAGAACTAGGGTTATGTTTTAATCTAATGGAGTGTTTCTCTAATCTAAGCTATGTAATCTCCCCTTATTTTATGCCTTACATCATGTATTTATAGATTACAAGTCTAATTTTTAGTTTTGGAACAACCCCAATCCTATTTGGAGTCAAAAAGGTGTCAAAATTCGCCCAAAACGCATTCAGGCCCGCACCAGGCCCTTCCCCAGCGCCCTAGCGCTGGGCACGGCGCTGGGATTCTGCCCCCCAGTGCCCCGGCGCTGGAAATGAACTACAAATGGGCGCCCCGGCGCTGGTACAAATTCTAACATTTTCTGCTCCGACGTCCTTTGGGAAAACGGCCATAACCTCTTCGTCCGAACTCCGATTTAGATGATTCAAGATGATCCGGAAAAAGGAGAAGTAGATATACAACTTTCATTCTTGAAGTTATTCGCAATAATGTCCGAAGCTATAGTCAAATTGGCTCTGAAGTGACTACTATGTAAATGACAAGCCGAAAACGCGAATCTAGCCACCCCGAACGTCAATCCATGCAATTTTTGTTCCAAATCCTACAAAACAATATAAAACATGATTGAATAGACACAAACACATAAAAACATCCTAAAAGACTTGATAGCAACAATAAATTAAGCCCGAATGTATCCAATTCATGTGTATAAAACTCACTCATCAGTAATCTTCTCATTTTTCTTTGGGGTCTATTTGGTCAACCAAGGATAATTTCGTGGGCCTATGATATCTATAATAACCTAGACGCATGACCTCCCATGTACGAAGGTTTCCTTGAGCACTTCTCAAAGATTTTAATTTCTAAAACAGTTTTTGACTATACCTTTATGTAAGGTGTCATTGTGACGTGCTATCCAAGGTTGGGATGAGAGTCACAGTTGGTATATATTTGTATCCAAACTCACAGCATATGTGTTATTGTATTTTGCACGATAATTGTTGTAATAAAGTTGTAGTTATTTTCTGTACCATGTATTTGGCGACTCGGAATGGGTTGGATGGAATGGACCTGTTTTGGGGGTTGTCACAGTTGGTATCAGAGCTTAGGGATATGATCTCTGAAGGAGATCGGGATTAGAACTAAAAGGGGATAGATGAGTAAATCTTTAGCTAGTGTGTCCTACCTAAGCTTATTTGTTGGTTAGTCATAATATCGGGATATTATGTGATATTTTAATTTGTTAAATTAACCTTTATTTTTGAAGCTATATTCTAGAATGATATCTGAAATACAAGAAATGAGTAATGCAGAAATCATGATGACAGGAAAGATGGAAACTGAAATGAAAGCAAGGTATTCTCAACTCTTTGAAATACCAGGTACGTAAATTTCGGGGACGAAATTTCATAAGGATGGGAGATTGTAAGACCCCGAATTTTATGAAATAAAAGTATTCAATTTTTCTTATAATTACGATTTAGTAAATGGTTAAATTGATAAAAATCAAAGTTAAGGGTGATATATGAAATTTTTTTAAAATAAGCAAGTGGTTATAAAATACTCATTGTTGTCGAGGAATATTCATTTGGTCGTGGAATATTCTTTCTGTCGGGGAATATTCGTATGACGGCGCAGTCATTTGTGGGCCCCATAACAGAATAACTATCGGATGAAGAAAATGACAAAATGGAGTTTTTGTAAATAACGGCGTAGTTGTTACCGTTAACACTGTTGGAATACCCGGTGGTTAAAACACAGTAATACACGTTGTTGAAGAGTAGCACACGGTATTGCGCCAATTATTGATTCTTACGTAAGAATGCACTACTCAATAATTGTTACAGTAATTACTGTTCAATATTTTATTTTTGATTCAATAATTGTTCGTTGATATTTTATATTATTGTTGTTTTAATAATTGTCACTACACAGTATTTTCTATTATCAAATCTATAATTCATATTATTTGAATAATATTATTAGATAGCATTATTGGCAATGTCTATAAAGTTCTGTCTAAGGAGAGGTTTGGTCACCTAATTGCGCACCAGTAAGGAGAAATTCTTATTGGAAAACCCTCTCATTCTTGAAAACAGCCTGGTTGTCAATATTGTGATTCTGTAATATTGTTTGTGAATAATTAATTATTGATTTATATGATAAGGAAAATATTCATTTTATGTGGATATAGTTGGAGAAAAATTTTTAAAGTGACAATTGTTGAAAATTGATATTTTATCTTTTCTGATAAAATAATATTTTATTATATTATTATAATATAATAATGATGATATTTTTACAATGAATGTGTGATATATGAGTATATGAGGAGGAAGAGTATTTTTGTTGAAAAATTTGTTTAAACTATGTTAAACATGTCGGTAGACCCTATTTCTTGACTGAAATTTGATTATAGCCTGTAAAATCGTCCGTATGTGGATTTCGGTCAATTTCTGATTGGAATTTAGAAAAACTTTCTTCTGTAAAGTTGTAGAGAATTTAATTTCCTATACAAAGGCGCAAGATTCGAATTTTCTGATAAAAGGGCTATTTATTATGAATTATTGAAGTTCTAAAGTTCCAAAATAATTGATTTTTGAAAGTTTTAATTATTTTGAATATCAAAAACGTTTTTTTTGTTTTTGTTATTATTTGTTGGCTGAATTCAGATCTGAGAAAGTGGGCGTAAGAATTTTTGATATATATATTTATATTATATTAAATTTTTTGCTTTGGTGTTCTAAGCATTTTCCTATAAATAGGGTGCTTATGTTAGAATTGAAAATCACACCAGAAACTAAAGTTTTCTCTCTATTTCTCTCTCTATATTATCGAGTGTATTCTTGTGAGTATTTTGTATATCTTGAGTGTTGCTATACGGTGCAAGTTCGTTCAGCGTTATTCCAGTCAGAAGTACTGCTCTTTTGAGGTAAGGGATAGTAAGGGTTTTTAAGGGATTGAAAGGGATGTTATTTTTTTCGTAAGTGATATTATTTCTTCAATATCATTACGTTAAAATATTGGTTTGAACTTTTTATCAAATTTAGAACTTTTTCATGTCAGGGTTACTATTCATGAGTTACTATTCACTATATACTATTCATGAGTTACTACTCACGAGTTACTATTCATGATTTACTATTCACAAGTTACTATTCATGAATTATTATTCACGAGTTACTATTTACGAGTTACTATTCACTGGTACTATTCACTACAAAATTGGTTTCTTTTTCTAACCAAATTATAGTTGATTTATGAATATTACTCTGGAGATTAAAACTATGTATTGATTGTATTGATTTTATTATCATATATAACATTTTTATAATCCTGATGTTGAAATTTTCTTTCACTGGAGTGTAAAGATGGGTAGATTATTGGTATGATCATGACTAGGGTTCTCTTTGGCCAGTAGTGAAAAGTTGAATTGTGACTGGTATGATCATGACCATTGAATTTATAATTGAATATCTTTAGCTTAAGTGCAAAGGTGAATTGATCAACATGGTTATAATTATTGTTTATATAAATTCTGAAATGATTATATTTTTCTTTGGGATATGAATATCTTTGGCCTATAGTACAAAGATGCCTTATTGATGAATATCTTTGGCCCGTAGTGCAAAGATGAATTATTGATGAATATCTTTAGCATGTAGTGCAAAGAGGGTTTGTTGATGAATATCTTTGGCCCGTAGTGCAAAGATGAATTTATTAGTATGATTATGAACATGAACTGTGATTTGGTATAACCATGATCTTTGATGTTTCAGGCGATGAAAATTATCTTTGTCATGGATGAAAAAAGGAATTTAGAACAACAATTACGATTATGAGTTATACATGTGATTGTGGACATGAATTGTTGATTGATGTTACAGGGATAAAATATTGTTGGTGGACTTTTAACATGGAGAAGATAATAGACTTTATGGTCTATTTGACTCTTCTAATGGATTGCTCGTTCCGCTGCAACTATGGTTGAAAAGTTTTATCATCTACCATATGTTCTAAATCTCTTATTTATTACTGATGAAGACTATTGATAATTTATCTATCTTTAGTCATAATATTCTTTACTGAGCTAGTTGTGCTCACCCTTTTGCTTCACAATTCTTTTCAGGTAATACGAGTGTAGCTGGGTCGAGCGGGGGTAACAGAGGAATAGAACGGTGGTCAACATTTAGTAGTTATATTTGTTGAATCAAATAGGGTGAAGCGAACCCAACGTTGGAAGGGTGTTTTGCCACTATCATATAAGATGTCTAATAACATACAAACTTGTATCATCATAAAACAGGGATGTGCTCATCCACTTGCTGAGTATATATACGAGCACTACCTATATAATCTTGGAGTTTGGTTGAAGTATAATTCTTAATTAGAGACGGTGGAGATAATGATATGTCAAGAGAAGACACAACATTGGGAAGAATATGATAGTAATCTTCTCATTTTTCTTTGGGGTCTATTGGGTCAACCAAAGATAATTTTGTGGGCATATGATATCTATAATAACCTAGACACATGGCCTCCAATGTACGAAGGTTTCCTTGAGCACTTCCCAAAGATTTTAATTTCTAAAACAGTTTTTGACTATACCTTTATGTAAGTTGTCATTGTGACGTGCTATCCAAGATTGGGATGAGAGTCACAGTTGGTATATATTTGTATCCAAATTCACAGCATATGTGTTGTTGTATTTTGCACGACAATTTTTATAATAAAGTTGTATTTATTTTCTATACCATGTATTTGGCGACTCAGAATGGGTTGGATGGAATGGACCTGTTTTGGGGGTTGTCAAAATTGGTATCAGAGCTAAGGGATATGATCTCTGGCGGAGATCGGGATTAGAACTAGAAGGGGAGAGATGAGTAAATTCTTAGCTAGTGTGTTCTACCTAAGATTATTTGTTGGTTAGTCATAATATCGGGATATTATGTGATATGTTAATTTGTTAAATTAACCTCTGTTTTTGAAGCTATATTCTAGAATGCTGTCTAAAATACAGGAGATGAGCAATGCAGAAATCATGATGACACGAAAGATGGAATCTGAAATAAAAGCAAGGTATTCTCAACTCTTTGAAATACCAGGTACGTAAATTTTGGGGACGAAATTTCATAAGGAGTGGAGATTGTAAGACCCCGAATTTTATGAAATAAAAGTATTCAATTTTTCTTATAATTACGATTTAGTAAATGGTTAAATTGATAAAAAGCAAAGTTAAGGGTGATATATGAATTTTTTTAAAAATAAGCAATTGGTTATAAAATACTCATTCTTGTCGGGGAATATTCGTTTGATCGTGGAATATTCTTTCTGTCGGGGAATATTCGTACGACGGCGCAGTCATTTGTGGGCCCCATAACAGAATAACTGTCGGATGAAAAAAATGACAAAAGGGAGTTTTTATAAATAACGGCGTAGTTGTTACCGTTAACACTGTTGAAATACCCGGGTGTTAAAACACAGTAATACGCGTTGTTGAACAGTAGCACACGGTATTGTACCAATTATTGATTCTTACGTAAGAATGCACTACTCAATAATTGTTACAGTAATTACTGTTCAATATTTTATTTTTGATTTAATAATTGTTGCGTTGATATTTTATATTATTTTTGTTTTAATAATTGTCACTGCACAGTATTTTCCATTATCAAATCAATAATTTATATTATTTGAATAATATTATTAGATGAATTATTGGCAATGTCTAGAAAGTTCTGTCTAAGGAGAGGTTTGGTCACCTAATTGCGCGCCAGTAAGGAGAAATTCTTATTGAAAAGCCTCATCTTTCTTGGGAACAGCGTGGTTGTCAATATTGTGATTCTGTAATATTATTTGTGAATAATTAATTATTGATTTATATGATAAGAAAAATATTTATTTTATGTGGATATAGATGGAGAAAATTTTTTAAAGTGACAATTATTGAAAATTGATATTTTACCTTTTCTGATAAAATAATATTTTATTATATTATTATAATATAATAATGATGATATTTTTACAATGAATGTGTGATATATGAGTATATGAGGAGAAAGAGTATTTTTGTTGCAAAAGTTGTTTAAAACATGTTAAACATGTCGGTAGACCCCAGTTTTTGACTGAAATTTGATTATAACCTATAAAATCGTCTGTATGTGGATTTCGGTCAATTTTTGTTTGGAATTTGGAAAAACTTTCTTCTGTAAAGTTGTAGAGAATTGAATTTCCTATACAAAATTCTTATCGTTTTGAATTTTTATTTATAGATTCTTAATTGATAGAGTAATTAATTTTTATTTTTATTTAATAATTGAATCATATGGTCAATTAGTATATTATATTTTTATTTTAATAACAATAACAATTATGCCATGTAAATAATTATTATATCTCATTTATACTCGAAACTATTATTATACTAATAGTTTTATAATAATAACAATTTTAAGTTAGGTAGATGATTTTTATGATAATTTTTTTCTTGTTAAACTATTTTAACAAAATCCTTCTCAAATTATATTATCTAAGTTATAATAAAATTTTATTTAATAATGGTAACAAATTAATATTAGGTAAGATGATTTTATGATTGTACATATATCCCTTCAAACTTACCATAACTTCACAATAAAAAATATTAGTGCAATCCTAAATTTATTCAATCAATTAAAAATCAACCAAATAACTTGAATTGAGGCATCATATCTTCAAAATTATATCGTGTCATTCATCAAGCCAAAATTTATCCTCCTTCAAAATTATGTCGTGTCATTCATCAAGCCAAAATTTATCCACCCATTTTTTCATGATTAATGATTTCTAACATTATATATAACTCATTTATACTCGAAACTATTATTATAATTATATTTTAATAATAATAACAAATTTAAGTTAGGTAGATTCTTTTTATGATAAATATTTTTTCTTGTCAAACTATTTTATCTAAATGGAAGTATAATTTTATTTAAACTTGTAATATATATATATATATATATATATATATATATATATATTTATTTAATTAAAAAAATCAATTAATATTAGACACGATGATTTTATTTTAATTATTTCCTTAAACAATTATACTACTAATTCTCGTTTTCTTATAAAACTACGATACTAATTTTAATTTTTAAATAAGCACGTATTATTATGTATATATAATTTAATAAAAATATCAACTCAATATTATATAAGATGATCTTATTTTGATTGTTTCTTGATAAAACTATAAACTAATTAATTGCAAAGCATGGGGTCTTATTCTTTATTATTTTTTCTATAAAAAAAAGAATATTTTTTGAACCCATATTGAATTAAAAAAAAATTAAAGAATATCTATCAACAAAATCCTTCTCAAACTATATTATATAAGTTGCAAAAAAAATTTATTTAATAATGATAACAAAATAATATTAGGTAACATGATTTTATGATTGTTTTATTGTAAACTATATTACTAATGCATGAGCCCGAATTTTCTTTATAATTGTTATTATAATTAGTAAATGGTTAAATTGATAACATGTTAAAGTTAAGGGTGATATTTGTAAATTATTAAAGTGTGTCGGGGAATATTCGTTCTGTCGAAAATATTAGGTAAAAGTACGACGGCGCCGAAATAGCCAATATCATTGGTGGGACCCACAACGAAATTTTGTTGAATACAGAAAATGACATAAATAATCTTTTTAATAAAAATTATCAACGATAATATCACTTTCAACTGTTTAAATACCTGGTGATAAAAGTATAGTAGCGTGCGGTATTCTACAGTGATACTATCACTTATCTTTTGATTCAATAATTATTAAAATAACAACTGCATAATATTTCATATTATTGAACTCAATAATTGTCACAGTAGCAAATGCACTGTATTTCATATTATTATATCAATAATTGACATGGCACGGTAAATCATATTATTTGATATGATATTATTAGACCAATAAATATTATTAACAATTTCTAGAAAGTTCTGTCATGGAAAGAGGTAATTTAATTGCGCATTGTTTGTACGAAAGGTCCCCTCTTTCTTGGGAACGGTGCGGTTGTCAAGATTGAAAGTCTATAATAATTATACTTCAAAGAAATTAGTGAGCACCAGTTCACTGTAGCAATCACACGGTATTATGAATGTCACAATAATTGTCACAACATCTCATATTATTGAACCAATAATTGACATCGTAGCAAGGGTAGTAATGGAAAGTTGCATAAATGGAAGTCACGGATATTAATTAGTTAGGCCGACTCATTATTTGAAGAACATGTGATATTAATACATTAAGTCAATAATGTAGAAGACGGATAATATAATTAAAAATAAGGATAATGGAATAATCTTTTTGATAATGGATAAATCTTTTCGAATATATAATTATAATGGATGGGAATGGGTAATTATTATGTTTAAATTAAAGATAATGGATGAAAATGGTTGATCATTATTTTTAAAGATAATGATAATGGATGAATAATATATTTATAAAATGTGAAATATTTTGGCCATAAATAGGAAGACTTAACGTAAAAGAACAAAAATGAAATGGACAAAAACTTAAGTTTTTGGCCCAATTCTTTTGTTACCAAGTTTTTTAATGAATGAAAAAGTAAGAAATTAATGTACGGAAAACTTGGCTACTTTTTTTGTCAAATTTTTCGTCCAAAAGTGTAAGAATTTGGATGGAAACCCAAATAATTTTAGTAAATGCTACTTAGTTTATGAGAAATATTATTTGAATATGGGTACTACTATTCGACATTCACTCCTACTTGTCAAACGAGTTTCTAAGTTCCAAAGTATAGTACATATATGTATATATACATATAATACATATTCAGTTTATTTTCATCAATTAAAACTAAACAAATGCTACTTAGTTTATTTCAATTATTTTATGTTAATTTATTTTATTTTATATTATATTATCGTAAATTTCTTAATTAAATATAATTTATTTTATTTTATTATTTGAATATGGAAACTATTGTTCGACACTCACTCCTACTTGTCAAACGAGTTTCTAATTAAGTTCCATAGTATATTATTTAATTTAGACACTTATTCAGTTTATTTTAATTGCATCCCAACTAAGCAAATGCTACTTAATTTATTATTTTATTTTTTGTTAATTTAGTTAGGTACAATTTATTTTATTTTATTATATTTTATTTTATTTTTTTGAGATACTTTATTTTATTTTGTATTATATTATAGTATATACTTTTTAAAAAATTTAAATTAAATTAAATTAAATTTATTTGATTTTTTATTTATTTTGTATTAAAATATATTATTTTATTTTAAATTATATTATTTAATTTAATTTAAAATAATTTATTACAATATTTTTATCCTTTTTTACATTATATTTACTATACTATTTATGTATGTTATAGTTAATTATACGTTCTTTTTTTTATTGGTAGTCAACTAAGTAAATGCTACCTACTTGTATAATAGTTTATTTTCATATGTATTTATTACGTACCTTCTATAACTTCCACGAAACTTCCGTCCAAAATAATTATATATTTACTGCCAATTATCCATAAGCCTACATGCAGTTGACGATAATAAATTATAATTGTCATATTTGTTATGTGTTTATCTATTCATAGAACTAATTTTAAGATTTGAGATTTCTTATTAAATCTTCAAGGGAACTTTTCAAACTTATATTTTGTCGTGCATAAATAATCTTGATTAATTAATTATTCAGTAATACTCAAATAAGTAATTGAATAAGTTTTAAAGATCTATTCAACCCAATTCTAGATCTCTATTATGCCTTTGGAAAATAACAAATATTTTACTAAATATAGTTTTTGATTTAGATTGATAAATATTCAAAGTTAATTTTTGTAGGAAAAGTAAAAGGTCAAACCAAAACAAATGACGAACCAAATTATCTATTTAATTATAGTGTGTGTGTGTGTGTGTGTGTGTGTGTGTATATATATATATATATATATATATATATATATATATATATATGGATGGTTTTAATCCGTGGCAAACGTTTGCTATGGGCACTGTTCAGCAACCAAATTGATTATCGTTGATCTGGACAATGGAAGGCTGGGATTGGTCAATTATTCCCCCTGCCACTACAGCTTGTAGCGACAGTCCCTTATCCTTTTTGTCTGTTAGCTTATTACATTACTGCCCCTAACAATTTAAACATGTCTGCCGCTACAGGCTGTGGCGGCAGTGTGTGTCTCACCTATATGGCTATGGTTCATTTGATAAAGTATACATGATGTAAAAATAAAAGATAATGTAAAAATGAGTTTATTTTTATTTATACATAATATAAAAATAAAAGATAATATAAAGATACATAATGTAAAAATAAAATATAATGTAAAGATACATTGTAAGACCCCAACTTTTTATAAATGAAATTTAATTTCTTCTATTTATTATTTTGAAATAGTAAGGGTTGAATTTATTAATGTGGTTAGTTATGGGTAAAATACGCAAATATTTTTTAAATAAGCAGGTTGTTATAAAATATTCATTGTTGTCGGGGAATATTCGTTTGGTCGTGGAATATTCTTGTTGTTGCGAAATATTCGTACGACGGCGCAGTCTTTTGTGGGCCCATAATGGAAAGTGATTGGATGAAGAAAATGATAAATATAAATTGTTTATAAATAAAGACGTAGTTGTTACCGTTAATACTGTTGGAATACCCGGTGGTTAAAATACAGTAATACGCGTTGTTGCACAGTAGCACACGTTATTGCACTAATTATTGATTCTTACGTAAGAAGGCACTACTCAATAATTTTTACAGTAATTACTATTCAGTATTTTATTTTATTGATTCAATAATTGCTGCGTTGATATTTTATATTATTGTTGTTTCAATAATTGTCACTACACAATATTTTCCATTATCGAAGCAATAATTCATATTATCTGAATAATATTATTAGATAACATTATTGACAATGTCTAAAAAGTTCTGTCTAAGGAGAGGTTTGGTCACCTAATTGCGCGCCAGTAAGAAGAGATCATTATTAAAAAAAAACCCTCTTTCCTAGGAACTGTCTGGTTGTCAATATTGTGATTTTGTAATATTATTTGTGAATAATTAATTACTGATTTATATGATAAAAAAATATTCATCTTATGCGGATATAGATGGAGAAAATTTTTAAAGTGACAATTGTTGAAAAATGATATTTTATCTTTTCTGATAAAATATATTATTATTATATTTTAATAATATAATAATGGTAATAATTTTACAATGAATGTGGTATATATGAGTAAATGAGGAGGAGGAGTATTTTTGTTGCATTAAATACTAAAAACATGTTAAACATGTTGGTGGACCCATTTCTTAACTGAAATTTGATTATAGCCTGTAAAATCGTCCGTTTATGAATTTCGGTCAATTTCTGTTTGAAATTTAGAAAAACTTTCTTCTGCAAAGTTGTAGAGAATTAAATTTCCTATAAAAAGACGCGTGATTCGAATTTTTTGATAAAAAGGCTATTTATTATGAATTATTGAAGTTCTGAAATTCTGAAATAATTAATTTTTGAAAGTTTTATTTATTTTTATTAATAAAAACGTTTTTTGTGAGATGGTGGGGCCCATTGGTTGTTAAAATGTGCTGAATTCAGTTGGTCTTAAGTGGGCATAAATTTTTTTTATTTATATTATTATTATATTAAATTTTTTGCTTTGGTGTTCCAAGCTTTTTCCTATAAATAGGGTGCTTAGGTTAGAATTGAAAATCACACCAGAAACTAAAGATTTCTCCCTCAATCTCTCTATATAATATCGAGCGTATTTTGTGAGTATTTTAGTAATTTGAATATTGTTATACGGTGCAACTTCTTTCAGCACTATATTCAGTATTCTAGTCAGAAGTACTATTCTTTTCTGAGGTAATGGATGTTATTTTATTCAAAAATGATATTATTCCTTCAATATCATTATGCCGAAATATTGGTGAGAATTTTTTATCAAATTTGAAACTTTTTTCATGTCAGGGTTACTATTCATGAGTTACTATTCACGAGTACTATTCACGAAGCATGATGATATTTTTTTGTGAAATTTCTATCTTTTAGTGTCGGAGTTACTATTCACGTATACGGCACTATTCACGAATACGATACTATTCACCGAAAAATAAAATTTTCTTCTTTTTGACCAAAATATCTATTCTGGATACTAGCTTTGATTGTATCCATGTTTTGATCATTCTTGAATTTTACTCCACTATGATTATTTATGACGTATTTTTGGACATGGAATAGTTGAAATACGAATCCTTAATATTTATTCTTTTGTTTCACTGGATTCGTTTTCTTTAAAATATTTTTTTATCATCCTCAATCCTAAATGATGATATAACTGAATATCTTTTGCCTGTAGTGCAAAGATGAATGATTTCTGATAAATATCTTTGGCCCGTAGTGCAAAGATGAACATGTGTTTAGATGAACATGACCAACTGATGAATATCTTTGGCCTGTAGTGCAAAGATGAATATTTAATTCTAGATATATATTGATTGATGTTACAGGGATAAAATATCGACGACGAACTTTTAAATTCATATAAAAAAGATAGTAGTTTGCATTCTCTACTTAACTCTTCTAATGAATTATTATTTTCGCTGCGAAGATTGATTTAAAACTGGTTGTCTATTGTATTCTATTAGATTTTTTCCTGTTGAAGACTAACGATAATTTGTTGTATATTATCTTAGTCATAATATTCTTTACTGGGCTAGTTGAGCTCACCCTTTTCCTTGTTGTTCCATTTTTCTTCTCAGGAGGCGAGAATGTAGCGAGTACTAGTCAGGTTGTGGAATGATGGTTCTAGAAGTGATTTTAATAGTTCTCACCATTTTTGTAAAATAATGTATCAATAATTGTAATGAGAACTTATTTGAGTGTGGATATTGTCTAGAAGATAATATTTGTTTTTAAACTCACAGTTTAAGTGTTGTCGTATTTTGCACGACAATTGTATTAATAAAGTTGTAGTTTTTTTCTGTACTATGTATTTGGCGACTCAGAATGGGTGTTGTATACCTATTTTGGGGGCATCACAGTTGGTATCAAAGCTTAGGGATATGATCTCTGGCGGAGATCGGGGAATAGTACTAGGAGGGGAGAGACGAGTAATCCTTCGCTAGTGTGTCATACCTAAGCTTATTTGTTGGTCAGTCGAAGCGTATGGTTAATATGTGATATGATAATTTATTTAATTAACCCTTGTTTTATGGCAGTATTTAAGAATGGCTGCTGAGAATATTAACGGTGGAGTTAATGAGACCGTGGAAACACCTTTAATCACCACCCAAGGGAACGTGCAACAAGAAGGAAATATTCCTCCTGTAAACAACACCATTGAGCAGACAATGAACGATGGGATGTTTAGGAGCTTTTTGCAGTTCATGCAAAACCAGACGAGGGAGACTCGTGCACAGAATACGGGTGGAAATGATAGCAACGCGCGGGTTGTCACAGCCAAGCAGTTCAAAGAGTTGGGACCACCAGAATTTAAGGGAAAGCCAGTTCCGATCATGGCGAAAATGTAGGTCAAGCAAATTACCATGATATTCGATGTCTTGGGATGCACGGAGGAACAGAAGGTTCCATTCGCCACCTTTATGTTCCATGGCGAGGCAGACTACTGGTGGGAGTCTGTGAAACGGACCCAGCCTGCCGCACTCAGCATGTTATGGGAAACGTTTCAAAAACTTTTCAACCAAAAATACTTTCCTGAAAGTATTCGCCATATGAAGGAGGTAGAGTTTATTAGAATAGAAAAAAATAACATGACGGTGTCCCAATACGAAGCGAAGTTCGCAGAGTTATCCAGGTTTGCACCTCATTTGGTAGAGAATGAGGAACGAATGACGAGGATGTTTCTAAGAGGTTTAAAACCCGAGATTCGGCAATATCTTATCTCTCATAAATTTTCTTTATATTCAGATGTTGTCAACAAGGCTTAATTATTAGAGCGAGATAGCGAGTACGTTCAACCAAGGACCGCAACCAGGGTCATACCTGTGGCAGCAGTCATCGGAGCAATGAAAATCAGCGGGGAGGAAAACATTCAGACAAAAGCGATAACCACTCTAGTGGTAATCGTGGCCATGAAAATAGAAGAAGCGAGTCGGGGGGAGATTTTAAAAAGAGGAGATTCAACAATGACAATGTGAAGACGTCAGCACCAGCAGCAACTGATTCCAAGGGAGGAGAACGACCACCGGTCATATGGTATAAGTGCGGAAAAGAAGGACATATCAGCCTAAAATGCCCACAACAGTTTAAGGTATGCTATAATTGTGGAAAGGAATGACATATCGCTTGAGATTGTACGGTAGTAAAACCAAGTCCAGTGGGGATGGTGACTCAAAAGGTTGTCCCAGAAAAGTCAAAGTCAACGGTTACTGGAAGAGCATTTGTCGTGATTGGTCAAAGTGCGAGGAACCCAAACGAGGTAATCACGGGTAAGCTAATCATAAATTCATGCGAAGTTTATACCTTACTAGATATTGGTGCTACCCATTCATTTCTCTCCTACTTGTGCTCAACTCATCTTTACATTATCTTTTATTTTTACATCATGTATACTTTATCAAATGAACCATAGCCATATGGGTGAGACCCACACTGCTGCCACAGCCTGTAGCGGCACGCATGTTAAATTGTTAGGGGCAGTAATGTAATAAGCTAACGGACAAAAAGGATAAGGGATTGTCGCTACAAGCTGTAGCGGTAGGGAGAATAATTGACCAATTCCAGCCTTCCATTTTCCAGATTAACGGTAATCAACTTAGTTTCTAAACAGTGCCCATAACAAACGTTTGCCACAGATTAAAACCCATATATATATATATATATATATATATATATATATATATATATATATATATATATATTAATAACTGAATTAATATTAATGGTCGTATTAATTATTTGATTACGTCCTTATAAAATTATTCTACTAATTCTTGTTTCCTTATAAATTACAAAATTACGATACTAATTTCAATTTCAAATTTAGATAGATAAATAATTTAGGTTGACTTGAAGTAAAAAAAGTCAAAAGTGAAACCAAAAAAAGGAGAATAAACCAAATTGTCTATTTAATTATAGTATAAATAGATAGATAAATAGATAAATTACATAATAAAAAAATAATAACAAATTAGAAATATTAACAAATTTAGATATATAACACAATATATGAATAATAGCATCTTCACCCAAGCAAAACAGGGGATTTTACTATAAAGTTATGATATTGTAAAAAATTATAAATATATTAGGGTCCTTAACACTAATATACAACAATTAGAAAATAATTACAAAATAATGCATCCACAAAATAATTACAAAAATAATACAATTCACTTAATAAGGAAACCTAAAATCAAGAAAGGCGATTTAATAACGAGAGTAACAGATTCAAGTTAGATAAGGCGATTTATGTGAAAATAATTTTCTTTTTAAACCATATTATCTAAATTGTAATAAAATTGTATCTCATAATGGTAACAAATTAATATTAAATAATATGATCTTATAATTATTTCTTTAGAAATTATATTACTACTTTTATTTTTGATGTGGTTAAACTGAACGAATGTCTTTTTGAAGACTTATAATATTCTTATCGTTTTGAATTTTTATTTATAGATTCTTAATTGATAGAGTTATTAATTTTTATTTTTATTTAATAATTGAACAATAATGAATCTTAACCCTCTCGGGTGTGGTATACCCCCACTCCATACCTTGTACTTCTTAATAAGCGAGTGGTCAATTGCGGCTAAAGGAGGTTGTGTAGCTTCCTCGGCATCCCATTTTACCCCAGCTTGTTGACATAGTCCAGTGATCAAAGATGGGTGTGGTAATCCACCTGAGGTCCCTCCTTGAATTGCTCTATTAATGGAATCATGTATAACCTGACCCACATCTATAGTTTTTCCTTGTGCAATGCAGAAAAGCAACGCTGCCCGTTGATTTATAACATCACTCATATGCCTACACGGCATCAACTTGGCACAAATAAAGGCATGCAATGCTTTCCCATAACTGCTTAGTGTGGATGCAGGGAACAAAACAGCTTCTTGTTGATCTGTTAATTTCCATGTTGTTCCAGGTACACACAAGGCTTGAATGATCTCACTGTAGTCTAGCTCGTGCTCTAAATATTGCATGTAGCCATTATTGGGTATTATGTTCAAGCCGTAGTAGGCATTTATTGTCCTAAAACTGACCTCCACTGATTTTCCGCGAACCCAAATTATGTTACCAACATGATCTTTTGCATGGCGTAGAATTGCTTAACAATTTTAACAACTGATGCATCCGGTTGGGCTGTAAAGTTCACCCATCTTCTACTCCCAATCATTTGTAATAATTCCCCATCTTCTATCTCTGGCAATAATCCACGCTCGGGAATTAGTGCTTTACTAGAAAGTACATTGTAATATCTTTCGGACGCTTTAGCGCTTGTAAATCTCTTTTTGTCAAACTTTTGCGAAGTGCCCGAAGTCTCTCCTCTTTGTCTCTTAGTAGCCACAGTCTTATCTAATATGTTCTTGCCAAACCAAATGATATTCAGTGACTTAGGATAGCCAAATCCTCTTTGTGACAAATTATCAAACACTTGGTGTGCACTGATTTTAAACACTATTGGTAGGCACTCCCCCAAACTTAATTTTCACCAAATTTGCCAATTACTAAGCACACTATACTTCCAAGGAAATATAAGCAACAATTAAGAGTACCCACACTCACTTGAGCCAACACAATGATAGAAGCTAGCTTCAAAGTACTAACATAGCTATTATCCAAGTGAATCCAAATAATTTGCAATAAAATCTTGTGTACTTACTTGGTTATAGCCAAATATGATGTTTCAATCAAAGTTACATGAGCAATTTGAGCTTTGAACCCTTACATTAGATAGATGTGGCTTGAATGTAAGTTGGTGCCCGAATTTGTGAAGAAGGATGACAAGATGGAGTTTGAGTGCCTTAGTTTGGTTAGGAGATTTAGTGTTTGATTAGGGTTTTACAAGAAAAAGATGATTATTGTAGCTAGATTAGAGGAGGGTTGAGAGTTGAGTGAGTTTGAGTTGGAGTAGGAGATCAAGAATGTGTTTGATTTGGGTTTGGAAGAGTCTTGCCCGATTAGGGCTTTTATTTTTTTTATTTTTTTTTAGTTGGAGCGCCTAGGTGCTTGAATTTGCACTGTCTGGACCGCCTAGGCGCTTGGTTGCAGAAAGTCTGGTTCGTGTGGAGCGCCTAGGCGCTTGGTTTTGTGCTAGAATGGACCGCCTAGGCGCTTAGTGAGCTGAATGGCTACTGACTTGGAGCGCCTAGGCGCTTGATTTTGGCTTGGCTGGACCGCCTAGGCGCTTGGTCAGTGTACTTTGCCTATTTTGGTGTTTTGTGCTTCTTGTATGCCATACCTCCAATAACTTGTTTCCTTCCACACCAAAATTTACGGAAATGATTAGAAATTTGAGATTTTGACGAGTGGACATTCATCTTATTAAGATCATAAATGTTTGGCCTCCTTTCCTGCAATAAATTGAATATCTGTTAGAGAACGTCAGGGGTGCAACAAATCCTAAACTATAAAAGTTTAACCACTAAATAAACTAACAGTAAAGCAAATTAATAAAAGTAAAAATAGAAAATAACAATAAAAATTCCTGGGTTGCCTCCCAGTTAGCGCTTGGTTTATAGTCTTCAGCCTGACTTTCTCCTCTGTTCTAATCAGCAAGGTTGACCGATGTCTTTCCACGATCAACACAACCCCCATAGTAGTGCTTCAATCTTTGACCGTTGACTTTAAAATTATGTTTGGAATTCGGGTCTTCCACCTCCACAGCTCCATGAGGATAAACTTTTGTAATGATAAATGGCCCTGACCAACGAGATTTCAACTTTCCAGGAAACAGTTTAAGCCTTGAATTGTATAATAACACTGTTTGCCCTTCTTCAAACTTTCTTTCCAGAATTTTCTCATCATGCCACCTCTTAATCTTTTCTTTATATAACTTCGCGTTCTCATACGATTGGAGTCTGAATTCATCCATTTGATTCAATTGTAAGAGGCGCTTCTCCCCCGCAGCAGACATATCAAAGTTTAACATCTGAATTGCCCAATAAGCACTGTGTTCGAGTTCAACTGGAAGATGGCATGCCTTCCCATAAACTAACCTGTACGGAGACATCCCTATTGGAGTTTTTTAAGCTGTACGGTATGCCCATAAAGCATCGTCCAACTTGCTAGACCAATCTGTCCGACTAGGATTCACTATCTTCTCTAGGATTCGTTTCACTTCTCGGTTAGATACCTCGGCTTGACCACTTGTTTGTGGATGGTAAGCAGTAGTTATCTTATGAGTAACTCCGTACTTAGCGAGGATAGCTGAGAACTGCTTATTACAGAAGTGCGTGCCTTCATCACTAATGATTGCGCGAGGAGTGCCGAATCTAGAGAAAATGTTCTTCCGAATGAACTTAATCACAACCTTCGCATCATTGGTGGGCGATGCTATAGCTTCTACCCACTTCGAAACGTAGTCCACCGCTAGAAGTATATAGGAGTTACAGAAAGATGGTGGAAATGGTCCCATGAAGTCAATTCCCCAAACATCGAACAATTCGACTTCCAGGATCATGTTAAGTGGCATCTCGTGTTGCTTTGATATATTACCAACTCTTTGGCATCTGTCACATTTTAATGAAAACACACGGGCATCTTTAAAGAGTGTTGGCCAGAAAAATCCACATTGAAGCACTTTAGCTGCCGTTCTTTCTCCCCCAAAATGTCCACCATAGTCAGATGCATGACATTGGTATAGAATATTCTCCATTTCAACTTCCGGGACGCACCTTCTTATTACTTGATCGCCACATTGTTTAAATAAAAATGGCTCATCCCATAAATACTGATTCACATCATGGAGAAATTTCTTCTTCTGCTGACTTGTCAAATCTGGAGGAAACACCTTACTGACAATGAAATTTACATACTCTGCATACCATGGTGTATCCATCCTTACCACAAATAGTTGTTCATCCGGAAAAAATTCATTGATCACTGTTGTGTCTTTTTTTTTAGTTCTGAATTCTCTAATCGTGATAAATGATCAGCAACCTGATTTTCTGTTCCTTTTCGGTCCCGGATCTCCAAGTCAAACTCTTGTAGCAATAATAACCATCTAATTAATCTAGGCTTCGCGTCTTTCTTTGCTATTAAGTACTTAATTGTCGAATGATCTGTAAACACAATCACCTTTGTCCCAATCAAATATGAGCGAAATTTATCAAATGCATAAACAACTGCTAATAGCTCCTTCTCGGTAGTGGTATAATTCAGTTGAGCATCCGTCAATGTCTTACTAGCATAGTATATAGCATGAAAAATTTTATCCTTTCGTTGGCCAAGAACTGCGCCAATCGCAAAGTCGCTAGCATCACACATTAATTCGAACGGAATATTCCAATCTAGCGCTATGATTACAGGTGCGGTAACAAGTTTTTTCTTCAACACATCAAAAGCTTCCAGGCATGCTTGATCAAATTTGAATGGGACATCCTTCTCCAAAAGATTGCAAAGTGGTTTCGTGATTTTGGAGAAGTCTTTTATAAATCGTCTATAGAAACCAGCGTGTCCCAAAAAACTTCGAATACACTTTACAGAAATAGGTGGTGGCAGGTTCTCAATGGTTTCGATCTTAGCTCTATCAACCTCAATTCCTTTTGATGATACTCGATGACCCAAAATTATCCCCTCTTGCACCATAAAATGACATTTCTCCCAGTTTAAAACCAAATTCGTTTTCATACACCGTTTGAGCACGAGTGTGAGATTTTCCAAACAATAATCAAATAAATCCCCAAAAACTGAAAAATCATCCATAAATACCTCAAGATTTTGTTCTACCATATCGGAAAAAATAGCAATCATACACCGTTGAAATGTCGCTGGCGCATTACATAACCCAAAAGACATTCTGCGAAAAGCAAAGGTACCATATGGGCATGTGAATGTTGTTTTCTCCTGATCCTCGGGTGCAATGGCAATCTGGTTATAGCCTAAGTATCCATCCAAGAGACAATAATACTCGTGCCCTGCAAGCCTGTCCAACATCTGATCTATGAATGGTAAAGGAAAATGGTCCTTACGAGTGGCCATATTCAACTTTCTTTAATCCATACACACCCGCCAACCCGTAATTGTTCGAGTTGGGATCAATTCATTATGCTTATTCGCAACTACTGTCATTCCCCCTTTCTTTGGCACGCATTGAACCGGACTTACCCATGAGCTATCTGAGATAGGGTAGATAATTCCCGCATCCAACCATTTAATGATTTCCTTTTTGACAACTTCCTTCATGATGGGATTGAGTCTTCGTTGTTGTTCAATAGTTGGTTTTGCTTCATCTTCCAACAAAATCTTATGCATACAAATTGATGGGCTTATCCCCTTGATATCTGCAAGAGTCCATCCAAGAGCAGTCTTATATTGTCGAAGTAACCTTAGTAGTTTTTCTTCTTGAACCTTATCAAGTGATGCAGAAATAATGACTGGCAAAGAGGAAGAAGAACCAAGGTAGGCGTACCGGAGGTGGTTAAGCAATGGCTTAAGTTCCAAGGTAGGAGGTTCTTCTAAGGATGATGTCACCTTTTCATCTAGCTTTCCCCGATAATCCAGAGGTTCAAATTTTTGCAAACATCGTGTGAACTTCGGAGTTGAATCTAACATTTGAACCCATTCTAGCACAGTTGAATCATCAAATAAATTTTCACTAACTAATGCGGTTTCAAGAGGGTCTTCAATCACAGATTCACTAAATACCTCTTCAGTTGCTTCTTCAATCAGATCAACTCTTAAGCACTCTTCCTCTCCCTTCAGAAATTTCATAGCCTTGAAAACATTAAAAGTTATTTCTTCATCTTGAACTCTCATTGTTAACTCTCCCTTTTGTACATCAATTAATGTCCTTCCAGTGGCTAAAAACGGTCTTCCAAGGATAATGGGTATGTCTTTATCCTCTTCGTAGTCCAACACAATGAAGTCAGTTGGAAATATGAATTTGTCCACCTTCACTAATATGTCTTCCACAATGCCCCTAGGGTATGTCACTGATCTATCTGCGAGTTGTAAAGAGATATTTGTTGGCTTTGGTGCTGGTAATCCCAACTGAGTGTAGATCGAAAGCGGCATCAAGTTAATACTCGTACCCAAATCACACAAACATCTGTTAAAGAACTGGGGCCCAATCGTGCACGGTATTGTGAAGCTACCCGGATCCTTCAACTTCGGTGGTAACTTTCTTTGCAGAATTGCGCTACATTCTTCTGTCAATGCTACAGTTTCGAACTCCCCTAGCTTCCTCTTTCTTGCTAAAATATCATTCATGAATTTTGCATAACTAGGCATTTGTTCTAAAGCATCTGCGAATGGAATGTTGATTTGCAGCTTTTTGAACACTTCTAAAAATTTTGAAAATTGTCTATCTAATTTCTGCTTTTGAAATCTTTGAGGAAACGGCACAGGTGGTACGACTGTTGTTTGCTTATCTTCTTGTTGTTTTTTCACAACTTTTTCCCCAGATTTACTTTCCGAATTTCCACGCTCTTGTTCACCATCCTCAGCGGAAATTATTTTCTTGTGTCCGTCCAGATCTGTAGTCAACTCCTTCCCACTTCTGAGTGTAACTGCCTTACATTGCTCATTTCCATCATTCCTTGGATTTTTCTCCGTATCACTAGGTAAAGAACCTGGAGTTCTAGTATTCAAAGCATTAGCTATCTGCCCCATTTGGTTCTCAAGATTCTTTATTGCAGCTGATTGGTTTTTCATTGTGGCTTCAAACTGAGTTGTCAATCTTGCCAACAATTCTTCCATTTGTGATAACTTATCAGGTTGATGAGGTTGTGGGTGTTGTTGAGATTGTTGATGTGGCTGAAATCCAGGTGGATATGATTTCCTTGGAGCTTGGGCTTGAGCATGTGACTGATTATTACTCCAAGAAAAATTCGGGTGGTTTCTCACTCCTGAATTGTAGTTGTTTGAATAACTGCCCTGCTGCCTGTTATAATTGGAAAAAAACTGGACTGACTCAGGATTTATTGCACATTGATCACTTGAGTGGTTACCTGCACATATTTCATAAATCGTTTCCATTTTCTGAACTGGTTGTACCCCAAGTGCATCTATCTTCTTTGTAAGAGCAGAAATCTGAGTTGTCACTTGAGCTGACAATGCTGTCATCGCATCCACTTCATACACTCCGACTGTCCTTGGCTGAGTCATTCTTGCTGTTGGCCACTGATAATTATTAGCTGCCATGGTTTCAAGCAACTGATACCCCTCATCACAATTCTTGGCCATAATAGCTCCTCCTGCTGTAGCATCTATACTCGATCTCACTGTGCTGAATAAACCGTTATAAAAAGTTTGCACCTGAAGCCATTTAGGAATCCCATGGTGTGGACATTTTCGTAATGAATCTTTGAATCTCTCCCAAGCTTCATATAGTGATTCTGAATCGTGCTGAACGAAAGAGAAGATATCGT
Organism: Panax japonicus; assembly: GCA_020205505.1. NCBI lineage: Eukaryota > Viridiplantae > Streptophyta > Magnoliopsida > Apiales > Araliaceae > Panax > Panax japonicus. The sequence goes on along the minus strand of CM035108.1, from coordinate 75,476,628 downwards.
TCCGTAACTTTGCTGTTTTTGCAGGCGGGAAAAACTTTGCAAGAAATTTCTGGGCGAGATCATTCCATGTAGTAATCGAGCCTGGTGGTAATGAATGGAGCCAACTCTTAGCCTTATCTCTGAGAGTAAATGGAAATAGCCTTAGCCTTATTGCATCCTCTGACACATTATTGTACTTGAAAGTATCGCAAATTTCTATAAAGCTGACTATGTGATCATTCGGATCATCATTTGGTAACCCTCCAAACTGACATGAATTTTGAATCATCTGTATTGTCCCTGGTTTTATCTCAAAACTTGTAGCAGTAATGGCAGGCCTCATAATACTCGACTGAATTTCAGTAACTCGCAGCGTAGCATAATCCCGCAGTGCTTTTTGCTCTTCTTCAACCATAGTATCTTTCTTATCAAGTGCCTCTTTGGTTTCTTTAACCCACTTACGCAACCGCTGAAATTTTTTCTCGATGTCGTCCTCGTGAGGCAATAAATCTGGCTTCTTCGATCGCGTTTGCATACACTAGTCAAGAACACCTGAATAGAACAGAACAGAAAAAGTTTAAATTAAGATTAACGCTATAAAAATCAATAATGACAAAATATTAAACTAATTTCCCCGGCAACGGCGCCAAAAAGTTGTTGTCTAAATTTTTAATAGCACTTTACCACGCAAGTATTCGCGTTCAATTGTAATATTCAGCAAGCAAGGATATCGTTCCCACGAGGAAATAAACTAATATTTATCAATTACTAACTCTAATGCAATTAATCCTATTTTAAACTACGAAAATTTTGTTTGTGATTTGAAATTTAAACTTAACAAAACTAATGATTAAAAATAAAAATTTCACAAGAATAACTGCAGATTTAACAGGTTAAGATTACAACTTCCCTTGGTATTTCATTTAAACTAACTTACTTCCCATTTAAAATAAATCAATTAATATGAATCATTATCCAAGAATGCTTTATGAATATTCACGCACTTCTTCCAAAAACACGTGAACAAATCCTCATAAATCCAATCTTTAAGATGCGAAATTACAAGGAACACCCCAGTTAATCAACTCACTATATTCCTATGTGAATCAAGTTAATTAGGGTTTTACGCTCAAATTCTTTCAATGGATACAAAAGACACATAGGTATATTCCTATCATACACGCTAATCATATTAACCATATTCAGATTATATGAACAGATGTTATCATATCCAGATCTCAATCTATACTCCATCTTCCAATTTTATATAGATTATCACAGTAATTGTTGGCCAAATAATTAATCAATAAACATAAGATATAATAAATAATTCAATAAAAACTAACTTTCATTCAATGGGAAGCTTGCAATTTAGACTACATACCAAGTTCTGTTGCAATCTTAATTAAAATTTAGTTCATGATAATAATAAAGAAAAACATCATCCAAATTAATAATCCAAACATCCCAGATAGTTACAAAAAATAAAACTAGAGAAGAAGAAACTCTGAATTTGCTCCAATACTCTCTCTTAGATCTTTAGCCTTTGCAATTCTCCTTCGTGTTTTTCTTCCTTGTTCTCTCTGCAAATCTCTTGAAAAATTAGTTGATACGTCTTTTCTAAAGTCTTCTCCTATTTGTATTGGTCTCAGCCCTCATTCAGACTCCTATTTGGCTTCAAAAACCCACTTAGCAGTAGAAAACGCCCCTTTTCCTCACATGAGCGCCTAGGCGCTCATCATAGGCCATTTTCAAGCGCCTAGGCGCTTGGCCAGGACCACATAATTACAAAAATGCCACTCAGCTTTAATTTTCATGATTTTTGACCTTTTTCTTCTCCGAAATGACCAATTTGTCCCTCCAGCTCCAACCTACAATAAATAAACACAAAACACATAAAAAGATACTAAAAAAAATTAAAGATAACAATAATTAAGTTTAATAATATCGGATTCATAGGTATAAAACCTACTCATCAGAAACGTTTCAGAAACTTTTCAACGAAAAATACTTTCCTGAAAGTATTCGCCATATGAAGGAGGTAGAGTTTATTATAATAGAAAAAAATAACATGACGGTGTCCCAATACTAGGCGAAGTTCGCAGAGTTATCCAGGTTTGCACCTCATTTGGTAGAGAATGAGGAACGAATGACGAGGATGTTTCTAAGAGGTTTAAAACCTGAGATTCGACAATATCTTATCTCTCATAAATTTTCTTTATATTCAGATGTTGTCAACAAGGCTTAATTATTAGAGCGAGATAGCGAGTACGTTCAACCAAGGACCATAACCAGGGTCATACCGGTGGCAGCAGTCATCGGAGCAATGAAAACCAGCAGGGAGGAAAACATTCAGACAAAAGCGGTAATCACTCTGGTGGTAATCGTGGCCATGAAAATAGAAGAAGCGAGTCGTGGGGAGATTTTAAAAAGAGGAGATTCAACAATGACAATGTGAAGACGTCAGCACCAGCAGCAACTGATTCCAAGGGAGGAGAACGACCACCGGTCATATGGTATAAATGCGAAAAAGAAGGACATATCAGCCCAAAATGCCCACAACAGTTCAAGGTATGCTATAATTGTGGAAATGAATGACATATCGCTCGAGATTGTACGGTAGCAAAACCAAGTCCAGTGGGGATGGTGACTCAAAAGGTTGTCCCAGAAAAGTCAAAGTCAACGGTTACTGGAAGAGCATTTGTCGTGATTGGTCAAAGTGCGAGGAACCCAAACGAGGTGATCACGGGTAAGCTTATCATAAATTCATGCGAAGTTTATACCTTACTAGATATCGGTGCTACCCATTCATTTATCTCTCCTGCTTGTGCTCAACTCATCTTTACATTATCTTTTATTTTTACATCATGTATACTTTATCAAATGAACCATAGCCATATGGGTGAGACCCACACTGCCGCCACAGCCTGTAGCGGTACGCATGTTAAATTGTTAGGGGCAGTAATGTAATAAGCTAACGGACAAAAAGGATAAGGGATTGCCGCTACAAGCTGTAGCGGTAGGGAAAATAATTGACCAATCCCAGCCTTCCATTTTCCAGATTAACGGTAATCAACTTGGTTTCTAAACAGTGCCCATAACAAACGTTTGCCACAGATTAAAACCCATATATATATATATATATATATATATATATATATATATTAATAACTGAATAAATATTAATGGTCTTATTAATTATTTGATTACGTCCTTATAAAATTATTCTACTAATTCTTGTTTCCTTATAAAATTACAAAATTACGATACTAATTTCAATTTCAAATTTAGATAGATAAATAATTTAGGTTGACTTGAAGTAAAAAAAGTAAAAAGTGAAACCAAAAAAAGAGAATAAACCAAATTGTCTATTTAATTATAGTATAAATAGAAAGATAAATAGATAAATTACATAATAAAAAAATAATAACAAATTAGAAATATTAACAAATTTAGATATATAACACAATATATGAATAATAGCATCTTCACCCAAGCAAAACAGGGGATTTTACTATAAAGTTATGATATTGTAAAAAATTATAAATATATTAGGGTCCTTAACACTAATATACAACAATTAGAAAATAATTATAAAATAATGCATCCACAAAATAATTACAAAAATAATACAATTCACTTAATAAGGAAACCTAAAATCAAGAAAGGCGATTTAATAACGAGAGTAACATATTCAAGTTAGATAAGGCGATTTATGTGAAAATAATTTTCTTTTTAAACCATATTATCTAAATTGTAATAAAATTGTCGGTTCGGATCAAGTGCATACCCATTATTTTACTCACCCGTGCTCACCCCCCTTTAGGCGACAGTTTCGTTCACACAACCGTCGTCTATACTTTTAGCGACGCTATATGTTGTCCGTCGCTAAAAGCATAGACGACGGTTGTATGACCAAAACCGTCGCCTAAAGGGGGGTGAGCACTGGTGAGTAAGATAAGGGGTATGCACTTGATCCTTGCTCATAAAATTGTATCTCATAATGGTAACAAATTAATATTAAATAATATGATCTTATAATTATTTCCTTAGAAATTATATTACTACTTTTATTTTTGATGTGGTTAAACTGAACGAATGTCTTTTTGAAGACTTATAATATTCTTATCGTTTTGAATTTTTATTTATAGATTCTTAATTGATAGAGTTATTAATTTTTATTTTTATTTAATAATTGAATCATATGGTCAATTAGTATATTATATTTTTATTTTAATAACAATAACAATTATGCTATCTAAATAATTATTATATCTCATTTATACTCGAAACTATTATTATACTAATAGTTTAATAATAATAACAATTTTAAGTTAGGTAGATGATTTTTATGATAATTTATTTTTCTTGTCAAACTATTTTATCTAAATGGAAATATAATTTTATTTAAACTTGTATTATTGTTTATATATTTGAATAAAAGAAATCAATTAATATTAGACACGATGATTTTATTTTGATTATTTCCTTATACAACTATACTATTAATTCTTGTTTCCTTATAAAATTACGATACTAATTTCAATTTTTAAATAAGACTATATTATGTATATATATATTTTAATAAAAATAACAACTCAATATTATATAAGATGATCTTATTTTTATTTTTTTTCGTGATAAAACTATACAACTAATTAATTGCAAAGCACTGGGCCTTATAATTTATTATTTTTTCCTATAAAAAAAGAATATTTTTTGAACCCATATTAAATGAACAAATTAAAGAATATCTATTAACAAAATCCTTCTCAAACTATATTATCTAAGTTATAATAAATTTTTATTTAATAATGGTAACAAATTAATATTAGGTAAGATAATTTTATGATTGTACATATATCCCTTCAAACTTACCATAATTTCACAACACAAAATATTAGCGCAATCCTAAATTTATTCAATCAATTAAAAATCAACCAAATAATTTGAATTGAGGCATCATATCTTCAAAATTATGTCGTGTCATTCATCAAGCCAAAATTTATTCACCTTCAAAATTATGCCATGTCATTCATCAAGCCAAAATTTATCCACCCATTTTTTCATGATTAATGCTTTCTAACATTATATATAACTCATTTATACTCGAAACTATTATTATAATTATATTTTAATAATAATAACAAATTTAAGTTAGGTAGATGCTTTTTATAATAAATGTAAGACACCGAATTTTATGAAATAAAAGTATCCAATTTTTCTTATAATTACGATTCAGTAAATGGTTAAATTGATAAAAAGCAAAGTTAAGGGTGATATATGAAAATTTTTAAAATAAGCAAGTGGTTATAAAATACTCATTGTAGTCGGGGAATATTCGTTTGGTCGTAGAATATTCTTTCTGTCGGGGAATATTCATACGACGGCGCAGTCATTTGTGGACCCCATAATAGAATAACTATCGAATGAAGAAAACGACAAAAGGGAGTTTTTATAAATAACAACGTAGTTGTTACAGTTAACACTGTTGGAATACTCGGCGGTTAAAACACAGTAATACGCATTATTGAACAGTAGCACACGGTATTGCACCAATTATTGATTCTTACGTAAGAATGCACTACTCAATAATTGTTACAGTAAATACTGTTCAATATTTTATTTTTGATTCAATAATTGTTGCGTTGATATTTTATATTATTGTTGTTTTAATAATTATCACTGCACATTATTTTCCATTATCAAATCAATAATTCATATTATTTGAATAATATTATTAGATAACATTATTGGCAATGTCTAGAAAGTTCTGTCTAAGAAGAGGTTTGGTCACCTAATTGCGCGCCAGTAAGGAGAAATTCTTATTGAAAAACCCCCTCTTTCCTTGGAACAGTCTGGTTGTCAATATTGTGATTATGTAATATTATTTGTGAATAATTAATTATTAATTTATATGATAAGGAAAATATTCATTTTATATGGATATAGATTGAGGAAAATTTTTAAAGTGACAATTGTTGAAAATTGATATTTTATCTTTTCTGATAAAATAATATTTTATTATATTATTATAATATAATATTGATGATATTTTTACAATGAATGTGTGATATATAAGTATATGAGGAGGAAGAGTATTTTTGTTGCAAAAGTTGTTTAAAACATATTAAACATGTCGGTAGACCCCATTTCTTGACTGAAATTTGATTATAGCCTGTAAAATCGTCCGTATGTGGATTTCGGTCAATTTATATTTGGAATTTGAAAAAACTTTCTTCTGTAAAGTTTTAGAAAATTGAATTTCTTATACAACATCGCGAGATTCAAATTTTTTGATAAAAGGGCTATTTATTATGAATTATTGAAGTTCTGAAGTTCCAAAATAATTGATTTTTGAAAGTTTTAATTATTTTTAATAACAAAAATGTTTTTTTTTGTTATTATTTGTTGGCTGAATTCAGATCTGAGAAAGTGGGCGTAAGAATTTTTGATATATATATATATATATATATATTAAATTTTCTGCTTTGGTGTTCTAAGAATTTTCTTATAAATATGGTGCTTAAGTTAGAATTGAAAATCACACCAGAAACTGAAGTTCTCTCTATTTCTCTCTCTATATTATCGATTGTATTCTTGTGAGTATTTCGATATCTTGAGTGTTGCTTTACAGTGCAAGTTCATTCAGCGTTATTCCAGTCAGAAGTACTGCTCTTTTGAGGTAGAGGATAGTAAGGGATTTTAAGGGATTGAACGGGATGTTATTTTCTTCGTAAGTGATATTATTTCTTCAATATCATTATGTTGAAATATTGGTTTGAACTTTTTATCAAATTTAGAACTTTTTCTTGTCAGAGTTACTATTCATGAGTTACTATTCGCGATTTACTATTCACGAGTTACTATTCACGAGTTATTATTCACGGGTACTATTCACTACAAAATTGTTTCTTTTTCTAACCAAATTATAGTTGATTTATGAATATTACTCTGGAGATTAAAACTATGTATTGGTTGTATTGATTTTATTATCATATATAACATTTTTATAACACTGATGTTGAAATTCTCTTTCACTGGAGTGTAAAGATGGGTAGATTATTGGTATGATCATGACTAGAGTTCTCTTTGGCCAGTAGTGAAAAGTTGAATTGTGACTGGTATGATCATGAACATTGAATTTATAATTGAATATCTTTAGCTTAAGTGCAAAGGTGAATTGATCAACATGGTTATAATTATTGTTTATATAAATTCTAAAATGATTATATATGTAAGACCCCAACTTATTATTAATGAAATTTAATTTTCCCTATTTAATATTTTGAAATAGTTAGGGTTGATTTGATTAATGTGGATAGTTATGGGTAAAATGCGCGAATATTTTAAAATAAACAGATGGTTATAAAATATTCATTTTTTGTCGGGGAATATTCATTTGGTCGTGGAATATTCTTGCTGTCGGGGAATATTCGTACGACGGCGCAGTCTTTTGTGGTCCCCATAACGGAAAGCGATTGGATGAAGAAAAAAGACAAGTATGAGTTGTTTATAAATAACGGCGTAGTAGTTACCGTTAATACTGTTGGAATACCCGGTGGTTAAAACACAGTAATACGCGTTGTTGCACAGTAGCACACGGTATTGCACCAATTATTGATTCTTACGTAAGAAGGCACTACTCAATAAATGTTACAGTAATTACTGTTCAGTATTTTATTTTATTGATTCAATAATTGTTGTGTTGATATTTTATATTGTTGTTGTTTCAATAATTGTCATTACAAAGTATTTTTCATTATCGAAGCAATAATTCATATTATCTGAATAATATTATTAGATAATATTATTGGCAATGTCTAGAAAGTTCTGTCTAAGGAGAGGTTTGGTCACCTAATTGCGCGTCAGTAAGGAGAAATTCTTATTGGAAATCCCCCTCTTTCCTGGGAACTGCCTAGTTGTCAATATTGTGATTTTGTAATATTATTTGCGAATAATTAATTATTGATTCATATGATGAGGAAAATATTGATTTTATGTGGATATAGATGGAGAAAAATTTTTAATGTGACAATTGTTGAAAATTGAAATTTTATCTTTTTCTGATAAAATAATTCATTTAAATATATTATTATATTTTAATAATATAAAAATGGTGATATTTTTACAATAAATGTGGGATATATGAGTATATGTGGAGGCGGAGTATTTTTGTTACCAAAAATATTTAAAGCATGAACTTTTAAATTCACAGAAAAATTAAATTTTCTTTTCTGTGTCCAAGATCGTCTGTTATGATTCCTATCTTTGATTGGATCTATGTTTTGATCATTCTTGAATTTTACTCCACTCTGGTTATTTATGAAGTATTTTTGAATGAGAATTGTTCAAAGTACGAATACTTAATATTTGTTCTTTTGTTTCACTGGATTCGTTTTCTTTAAAATATTTTTCATCATCCTCAGTCCTAAATGATGAAATTACTGAATATCTTTGGCTTGTAGTGCAAAGATGAATGATTTTTTGATGAATATTTTTGGCACGTAGTGCAAAGATGAATAGGTGTTGAGATGAATATGACCGACTGATTAATATCTTTGGCCCGTAATGCAAAGATGAACAGGTATTTAGATGAACATGACCAACTAATGAATATATTTGGCCTGTAGTGTAAAGATGAATATTTGATTCCAGATATATATTGATTGATGTTACAGGGATAAAATATCGACAATGAACTTTTAAATTCATATATAGAAGATAGTAGTTTGCATTCTCTACTTATCTCTTCTAATGAATTGTTGTTTCCACTGCAGTTGTTGATTTAAAATTGGTTGTCTATTGTATTCTATTAGATTTTTCCCTGTTGAAGACTAACGCTAATTTGTTGTATATTATCTTAGTCATAATATTCTTTACTAGGCTAGTTGAGATCACTCTTTTCCTTTTTGTTCCATTTTTCTTCTCAGGAGGCGAGAATGTAGCGAGTACTAGTCGGGGTATAGAATGAAGGTTCTAGAGAGAGTTGTTTAGTAGTCCTCATCATTTTTGTAAAATAATGTATCAATAATTATGATGGGGATTTATTTGCGTGTTGATATTGTCTAGACGGAAATATTTGTATTTAAACTCACAGTTTATAAGTTGTAATAATAAAGTTGTAGTTATTTCTGTACCATGTATTTAGCGACTCAGAATAGGTTGGATGGAATGGACCTATTTTGGAGGCGTCACAATATATTTCTTTGAGATATGAATATCTTTGGCCCACAGTACAAAAATGACTTATTGATGAATATCTTTGGCCCGTAGTGCAAAGATGAATTATTGATGAATATCTTTGGCATGTAGTGTAAAGATGGTCTGTTGATGAATATCTTTGGCCCTTAGTGCAAAGATGAATTTATTTGTATGATTATGAACATGAACTGTGATATGGTATAACCATGATCTTTGATGTTTTAGGTGATGAAAATTATCTTTGTCCTTGATGAAAAAAGGAATTTAGAACAACAATTACGATTATGAGTTATACATATGATTGTGAACAGGAATTGTTGATTGATGTTACAGGGATAAAACATTGTTGGTGGACTTTTAACATGGAGAAGATAATAGACTTTATGGTCTATTTGACTCTTCTAATGGATTGCTCGTTCCGCTGCAACTATGGTTGAAAAGTTTTATCATCTACCATATGTTCTAAATCTCTGATTTATTACTGATGAAGACTATTGATAATTTATTTATCTTTAGTCATAATATTCTTTACTGAGCTAGTTGTGCTCACCCTTTTGCTTCACAATTCTTTTCAGGTAATACGAGTGTAGCTAGGTCGAGCGGGGGTAACAGGGGAATAGAACGGTGGTCATCATTTAGTAGTTATATTTGTTGAATCAAATAGGGTGAAGCGAAACCAACGTTGAAAGGGTGTTTTGCCACTATCATACAAGATGTCTAATAACATACAACCTCGTATCATCATAAGATAAGGATGTGCTCATCTACTTGTTGAGTATATATACGAGCACTACCTATATAATCTTGGAGTTTGGTTGAAGTATAATTCTCAATTAGAAACGGTGGAGATAATGATATGTCAAGAGAAGACACACCATTAGGAAGAATATGATAGTAATCTTCTCGTTTTTCTTTGGGGTCTATTGGGTCAACCAAGGATAATTTTGTGGACATATGATATCTATAATAACCTAGACGCATGACCTCCCATGTACGAAGGTTTCCTTGAGCACTTCCAAAAGATTTTAATTTCTAAAACAGTTTTTGACTATACCTTTATGTAAGTGGTCATTGTGATGTGCTATCCAATGTTGGGATGAGAGTCACAGTTGGTATATATATTTGTATCCAAACTCACAGCATATGTGTTGTTGTATTTTGCACGACAATTATTGTAATAAAGTTGTAGTTGTTTTCTGTACCATGAATTTTGCGACTCAGAATGAGTTGGATGGAATGGACCTGTTTTGGGGGTTGTCACAGTTGGTATCAGAACTTAGGGATATGATCTCTAGCGGAGATCGGGATTAGAACTAGAAGGGGAGAGATGAGTAAATTCTTAGCTAGTGTGTCCTACCTAAGCTTATTTGTTGGTTAGTCATAATATCAAGATATTATGTGATATGTTAATTTGTTAAATTAACCTTTGTTTTTGAAGCTGTATTCTAGAATGATGTCTGAAATACTGGAGATGAGCAATGGAGAAATCATGATGACGGGAAAGATGGATTCTGAAATGAAAGCAAGGTATTCTCAACTCTTTAAAATACCAGGTACGTAAATTTCGGGGACGAAATTTCATAAGGAGGGGAGATTGTAAGACCCCGAATTTTATGAAATAAAAGTATTTAATTTTTCTTATAATTACGATTCAGTAAATGGTTAAATTTATAAAAAGCAAAGTTAAGAGTGATATATGAAATTTTTTTAAAATAAGCAAGTGGTTATCAAAATACTCATTGTTGTCGGGGAATATTCGTTTGGTCGTGGAATATTCTTTCTGTCAGGAAATATTCGTACGACGGCGCAGTCATTTGTGGGCCCCATAACAGAATAACTGTCGGATGAAGAAAACGACAAAATGGAGTTTTTATAAATAACGGCATAGTTGTTACCGTTAACACTGTTAGAATACCCGGTGGTTAAACCACAGTAATACGCATTGTTGAATAGTAGCACACGGTATTGCACCAATTATTGATTCTTACGTAAGAATGCACTACTCAATAATTGTTATAGTAATTACTGTTCAATATTTTATTTTTGATTCAATAATTGTTGCGTTGATATTTTATATTATTGTTGTTTTAATAATTGTCACTGTACAGTTTTTTCCATTATCAAATCAATAATTCATATTATTTGAATAATTTTATTAGATAGCATTATTGGCAATGTCTAGAAAGTTCTGTCTAAGGAGAAGTTTGGTCACCTAATTGCGCGCTAGTAAGGAGAAATTTTTATTGGAAAGCCCCCTCTTTCCTGGGAACAGCGTGGTTGTCAATATTGTGATTCTGTAATATTATTTGTGAATAATTAATTATTGATTTATATGATAAGGAAAATATTCATTTTATGTGGATATAGATGGAGGAAAAATTTTAAAGTAACAATTGTTGAAAATTGATATTTTATCTTTTCTGATAAAATAATATTTTATTATATTATTATAATATAATAATGATGATATTTTTACAATGAATGTGTGATATATGAGTATATGAGGAGGAAGAGTATTTTTGTTGCAAAAATTATTTAAAACATGTTAAACATGTCGGTAGACCCCATTTCTTGACTGAAATTTGATTATAGCTTGTAAAATCGTCCGTATGTGGATTTCTGTTTGGAATTTGGAAAAACTTTCTTCTGTAAAGTTGTAGAGAATTGAATTTCCTATACAAAGGCGCGAGATTCGAATTTTCTGATAAAAGGTCAATTTCTATTTAGGTTTTATAGAAATTATTTTAATTTAGATAATACTTTTTCCTTTTATTTTTTTTTGGGTGTCATACACTGTGATTTTGAGTACTATTTTCTAATTACAATTGGTTAACTATTTCCAGGAAGTTCATACTTTCAAATTTAGAACGACTTCATATAACAAATTTCTAGCGCAATCAATATTTTTTTCATCAGTCAATCAAAAATTGTCCACTCAGCTTGAATTGAGGTATCATATTATATACATTGAGAATACAATTTTGTAAAATTAGTATTGACCTTTTAAAGTTAATTAAATTCATTTTAATACTCAAAATTGATATAAAAATTTTTGATTTGGGACTATATAATCATAAAATTAGTAACAATTTTATAAATTAATTTCCTGGAAGATTTTTTTTTATCGTTAAAAAACTGAAAATAAAATTTTCAAAAAATTGAAATTGATAGCACAATTTCCTGCAATTAAGTTCATCCCATCAAACTTATCATAATTTCACAACACAAAATATTAGCGCAATCCTAAACTTATTCAATCAATTAAAAATCAGCCAAATAACTTGAATTGAGGCATCATATCTTCAAAATTATGTCGTGTCATTCATCAAACTAAAATTTATCCACCTACCATAGCAGACTTATTTATACTTATATTTTATAATGAGTACCAAATTCAAGTTATATAAGGCGATTTATGTGAAAAATATTTTTTTAAAACTATATTATCTAAGTTGTAATAAAATTTTATCTCATAATGGTAACAAATTAATATTAAATAATTTCTTTCTAAAATTATAGTACTTATACTTGAATATAAGTACACTTATATTTAATAACGAGAGTAACAGATTCAAGTTAGATAAGGCGATTTATGTGAAAATAATTTTCTTTTTAAACCATATTATCTAAGTTGTAATAAAATTGTATCTCATAATGGTAACAAATTAATATTAAATAATATGATCTTATAATTATTTCCTTAGAAATTATATTACTACTTTTATTTTTGATGTGGTTAAACTGAACAAATGTCTTTTTGAAGACTTATAACATTCTTATCGTTTTGAATTTTTATTTATAGATTCTTAATTGATAGAGTAATTAATTTTTATTTTTATTTTTATTTAATAATTGAATCATATGGTCAATTAGTATATTATATTTTTATTTTAATAACAATAACAATTATGCCATCTAAATAATTATTATATCTCATTTATACTCGAAACTATTATTATACTAATAGTTTAATAATAATAACAAGTTAAAGTTAGGTAGATGATTTTTATGATAATTTTTTTCTTGTTAAACTATTTTATCAAAATCCTTCTCAAACTATATTATCTAAGTTGTAACAAAATTTTATTTAATAATGGTAACAAATTAGTATTAGGTAAGATGATTTTATGATTGTCCATATATCCCTTCAAACTTACCATAACTTCACAATATAAAATTTAAGTTAGGTAGATGATTTTTATGATAATTTGTTTTTCTTGTCAAACTATTTTATCTAAATGGAAATATAATTTTATTTAAACTTGTATTACTGTTTATATATTTGAATAAAAGAAATCAATTAATATTAGACACGATGATTTTATTTTGATTATTTCCTTATACAACTATACTATTAATTCATGTTTCCTTATAAAATTACGATACAAATTTTAATTTTTAAATAAGACTATTATTATGTATATATATTTTAATAAAATTAACAACTCAATATTATATAAGATGATCTTATTTTTATTTTTTTTCGTGATAAAATTATACAACTAATTAATTGCAAAGCACTGGGCCTTATTCTTTATTATTTTTTCTATAAAAAAAGAATATTTTTTTGAACCCATATTAAATGAACAAATTAAAGAATATCTATTAAAAAAATCCTTATCAAACTATATAATCTAAGTTATAATAAATTTTTATTTAATAATGGTAACAAATTAATATTAGGTAAGATGATTTTATGATTGTACATATATCCCTTCAAACTTACCATAACTTCACAATAAAAAATATTAGCGCAATCCTAAATTTATTCAATCAATTAAAAATCAACCAAGTAACTTGAATTGAGGCATCATATTTTCAAAATTATGTCGTGTCATTCATCAAGTCAAAATTTATCCACCTTCAAAATTATGTCTTGTCATTCATCAAGCCAAAATTTATCAACCCATTTTTTCATGATTAATGCTTTCTAACATTATATATAACTCATTTATACTCGAAACTATTATTATAATTATATTTTAATAATAATAAAAAATTTAAGTTAGGTAGATGCTTTTATAATAAATGTGCTTCGCAGATCTCGAGTTATTTGGTGTAGAATGTACATGTGACATGACATCCCCTTTTCTGACTTTCTGACACTGCAGTCTACTGTTTCACGTACCCTGTCAGAGATGTCACTTTGATGTCTCGGGCAGGTAGTCAACTTTATTTCCTCCTTCTGATTTCTCGATCAGTGTAAGACCAAAAATTATTAATAAATAAAATTTTATTTCCTCTATTTATTATTTTGAAATAGTAAGGGTTGATTTGATTAATGTGGTTAGTTATGGGTAAAATGCGCAAATATTTTAAATAAGCAAGTGGTTATAAAATATTCATTTTTGTCGGAGAATATTCGTTTGGTCGTGGAATATTCTTATTGTCGGGGAATATTCATACGACGACGCAGCCTTGTGTGGGCCTATAACGGAAAGCGATTAGATGAAGAAAACGACAAGTATAAGTTGTTTATAAATAACGGCGTAGTTGTTACCGTTAACACTGTTGGAAATAAGCAAATGGTTATAAAATATTCATTTTTGTCGGAGAATATTCGTTTGGTCGTGGAATATTCTTATTGTCGGGGAATATTCGTACGACGACGCAGCCTTGTGTGGGCCTATAACGGAAAGCGATTAGATGAAGAAAACGACAAGTATAAGTTGTTTATAAATAACGGCGTAGTTGTTACCGTTAACACTGTTGGAATACCCGGTGGTTAAAATGCAGTAATACGCGTTGTTGCACAGTAACTGCACACGATATTGCACCAATTATTGATTCTTACGTAAGAAGACACTACTCAATAATTGTTACAGTAGTTACTGTTCAGTATTTTATTTTTTTATTCAATAATTGTTGCGATGATATTTTATATTACTGTTGTTTCAATAATTGTCACTACACAGTATTTTCCATTATCGAAGCAATAATTCATATTATCTGAATAATATTATTAGAAAACATTATTGACAATGTCTAGAAAGTTCTGTCTAAGGAGAGGTTTGGTCACCTAATTGCGCGCCAGTAAGGAGAAATTCTTTCTGGAAAGCCCCCTCTTTCCTGGGACGGCCTGGTTGCCAGTGCTGTGATTCTATAATATTATTTGTGAATAATTAATTATTGACTTATATGATGAGGAAAATATTGATTTTATGTGGATATAGATGGAGAAAATTTTTAAAGTGACAATTGTTGAAAATCGATATTTTATCTTTTCTGATAAATTAATATTTTATTATATTATTATAATATAATAATGATGATATTTTTACAATGAATGTGGGATATATGAGTATATGAGGAGGAAGAGTATTTTTGTTGCAAAAGTTGTTTAACACATGTTTTGTGTGTCGGTGCACCCCATTTCTTGACTGAAATTTGATTATAGCCTATAAAATCGCCCGTTTATGAATTTCGGTCAATTTCTGTTTGCAATTTGGAAAAACTTTCTTCTGTAAAGTTGTAGAGAATTGAATTTCCTATAATAAGTCGTGAGATTCGAATTTTATGATAAAAGGGCTATTTATTATGAATTATTGAAGTTTCGAGGTTCCAGAATAATTGATTTTTAGAAGTTTTAAATAATTATATTAACAAAAACGTTTTTTACATTGTTGGGACTCATTTAACATGTGATTAGGTGGCTGATTTTAGATGCTAAGTGTGCGTAGAGAATTTATAATATAAATATTAATATTATATTAAATTTTCTGCTTTGGTGTTCTAAGCATTTTCCTATAAATAGAGGGTGCTTAGGTTAGAATTGAAAATCACACCAGAAACTAAAGATTTCTCTCTCTTTCTCTCTCTATAATATCGAGCGTATTTGTGAGTATTTTAGTACTTTGAGTATTGCTATACGGTGCAAGTTCTTTCAGCATTATATCTAGTATTCTAGTCAGAAGTACTATTCTTTCTGAGGTAAGGGATGTTATTTTATTCGAAAATGATATTATTTCTTCAATATCATTATGCTGAAATATTGGTTGGAACTTTTTATCAAATTTAGAACTTTTTCATGTCGGGGTTACTATTCATGAGTTACTATTCACGAGTTACTATTCATGAGTTACTATTCATGAGTTACTATTCACGAAGCGTGATGATGTTTTTTTTTGTGAAATTTCTATCTTTTGAGGTCGGAGTTACTATTCACATATACGACACTATTCACGTATACGACACTATTCACGAATACGACACTATTCACGTATACGACACTATTCACGAATACGACACTATTCACAGAAAAATTAAATTTTCTTTTCTGTGTCCAAGGTTGTCGGTTATGATTCCTATCTTTGATTGGATCTATGTTTTGATCATTCTTGAATTTTACTCCACTCTGATTACTTATGAAGTATTGTTGAACTTGGATTGTGTAAAGTACGAATCATTAATATTTGTTCTTTTGTTTCACTGGATTCGTTTTCTTTAAAAAAAATTTCATCATCATCAGTCCTAAATGATGATATTACTGAATATCTTTGGCTTGTAGTGCAAAGATGAATGATTTCTTGATGAATATCTTTGGCCTGTAGTGCAAAGATGAACAGGTGTTGAGATGAACATGACCGACTGATTAATATCTTTGGCCCGTAGTGCAAAGATGAACATGTCTTTAGATGAACATGACCAACTGATGAATATCTTTGGCCTTTAGTGTAAAGATGAATATTTGATTCCAGATATATATTGATTGATGTTACAGGTATAAAATATCGACGATGAACTTTTAAATTCATATATAGAAGATAGTAGTTTGCATTCTTTACTTAAATCTTCTAATGAATTATTATTTTAGCTGCGAAGATTGATTTAAAATTGGTTGTCTATTGTATTCTATTAGATTTTTCCCTGTTGAGGACTAACGATAATTTGTTCTATATTATCTTAGTCATAATGTTTTTTATTGGGCTAGTTGAGCTCACCCCTTTCCTTGTTGTTCCATTTTTCTTCTCAGGAGGCGAGAATGTAGCGAGTACTAGTCGGGGTGTGGAATGATGGTTCTAGAAGTTGTTCTAGTAGTCCTCACTATTCTGTAAAATAGTGTATTAATAATTGTAATGAGGACTTATTTGAGTGTGGATATTGTCTAGATGACAATATTTGTATTTAAACTCATAGTTTTTATGTTGTATTAATAAAGTTGTAGTTGTTTCTGTACCATGTATTTGGCGACTCAGAATGGGTGTTTTATACCTATTTTGGGGGTGTCACAATTGGTATCAGAGCTTAGGGATATGGTGTCTCGCGGAGATCGGGGAATAATACTAGGAGGGGAGAGACGAGTAATCCTTCGCTAATGTGTCATACCTAAGCTTATTTGTTGGTCAGTTAAACTATATGGTTAATATGTGATATGTTAATTTGTTTAATTAACCCTTGTTTTATGGAAGTATTTAAGAATGGCAGCTGAGAATATTAACGGTGGAGTTAATGAGACCGTGGAAACACATTTAATCACCACCCAGGGGAACGTGCAATAGGAAGGCAATATTCCTCCTGTAAACAACACCACTGAGCAGACGATGAACGACGGGATGTTTAGGAACTTTTTGCAGTTCATACAAAACCAGATGAGGGAGACTCGTGTACAGAATACGGGTGGAAAGGATAGGAAAGCGCGACTTGTCACGACCAAGCAGTTCAAAGAGTTGGGACCACCAGAATTTAAGGGAAAACCGAATCCGATCATGGCAGAAATATGGGTCAAGCAAATTACCAAGATATTCGATGTCTTGGGATGCACGGAGGAACAGAAGGTTACATTCGCCACCTTTATGTTTCGTGGTGAGGTAGATTACTAATGGGAGTATGTGAAACGTACCCAGCCAGCCGCACTCCGTATGTCTTGGGAAATGTTTCAGAAACTTTTCAACAAAAAATACTTTCCTGAAAGTATTCGCCATATGAAAGAGGTAGAGTTTATTAGACTAGAACAAAACAACATGACGGTGTCTCAATACGAGGCGAAGTTCGCAGAGTTATCCAGGTTTGCACCTCATTTGGTAGAGAATGAGGAACGAATGACAAGGATGTTTCTGAGAGGTTTAAAACCCGAGATTCGGCAATATCTTATCTCTCATAAATTTTCTTTATATTCAGATGTTGTCAACATGGCTCAATTATTAGAGCGAGATAGCGAGTACGTTCAACCAAGAGACTTCAACTAGGATCATACCGATGACAGCAGTCATCAGGACAACGATAACCAATGAAGAAAGAAAAATACAGACAAGAGCGACAACCACTTTGGTGGTACTCGTGGCCATGAAAATAGAAGAATCGAGTCGGGGGGAGATTTTAAAAAGAGGAGATTCAACAATGACACTGTGAGGACGTCAGCACCAGCAACAACTGGTTTTAAGGGAGGAGAACGACCACAGGTCGTATGCTATAAATGTAGAAAAGAGGGACACATCATCCCAAACTGTCCACAACAGTTCAAGGTATGCTATAATTATGGAAAGGAAGGACATATCGCTCGAGATTGTACGGTAGCGAAACCAAGCCCAGTGGGAATGGTGACTCAAAAGGCTGTCCCAGAAAAGTCAAAGTCAACGGTTCCTGGAATAGCGTTTGTCGTGACTGGTCAACATGTGAGGAACCCAAACGAGGTGATCACGGGTAAGCTAATCATAAATTCTTGCGAAGTTTATACATTACTAGATACCGGTGCTAGCCATTCATTTATCTCTCCTGCTTGTGCTCAACGTTTAAACTTGACTCCGGAGAAATTAGACTTTGACCTATTTGTGGAAACTCCGTTAGGAGAAACTTTCATCATATCCACTGTTTATAAATCTTGTTTGATCCAAGTTGGCACCATCGCATTACCTATTGACCTTATTTCTTTAAAGATACTTGCTTCTGATGTGATATTGGGGATTGATTGATTAACTACTCATTATGCCAAAATTGATTGCTTTCGTAAGGTTGTTAGTTTTCATATTCCTAAGCAACCTGTTATTCGCATTCAAACAACCAAACCATTGAAGTCAAACACTTTTATATCAAGCCATAAAGTCATTCATTTATTGAAAAACGGATGTCAAGTTTTCTTAGCCCATGTTATGGACTTAAACAAAAATACGTCAGATTTGAATGATATTTTTGTTGTTGGTAAAATTCCTGACGTATTTCCTGAAGAATTTCTTGGCCTGCCTCCAGAGCGTGATATTGAATTTTGTATCATCTTTGAATCCGGTACAAAACCCACTTCTAAAATCTCATATTGAATGGCTACTATTGAACTTCAAGAGTTAAAAATTCAACTATAGATTTTGGTACCCGAGCCTTTATCTGGTGACTTCCTTTGTGGAATGCACCGAAGCCAGACTCTCCGTAGGGGACGCCATATTCGTGCGGTAGTAAATTGACAGGTGTCATTGTGACGTGTAATCCAAGATTGGGATATGAGTCACAGTTGAGTGCAACCTAGGTCAGTAATCGAAATACGTAGCTTTCTATGCTTAGCTGGTTATTATCGAAGATTTTGTGGAAAGATTTTCTCGAATCGCTACTCCATTAACACAGTTGACTCATAGAGATATAAAATTCGAATGGAGCAAGGAATGTGGGAAGAGTTTCGAAGAACTCAAGGGAAGACTCATTTTGGTACATGTTCTGACCATACCATCCTGGAAAAGCGAACGTGGTAGCTGATGTGTTGAGTAAAACATTGTATACGAGTACAAGTGTGATATTGTCAAAGACCCATTTTGTATGACTTACAAATGATAGAGTTGAAGACTCTAGTTACACATGTGATGATATACGAGTAGAATCGACTTTAATTGATAAAGTTAAAACCGTTCAAGCTACACATCGGAGCTGATGAATATGAAGAAGGAGGTACAAGAAGTCGTTATTCCAAAAGCGAGAATCGGTGATGTGAGGAAAGCTCAAACCTTCGATTTATTAGTCCATTTGAAATCCTCGATCGAATAGGAACTGTGGCCTATAAACTCATTTTACCGCCAAGTATGACGCGTGTTTATAATGTTTTTTCGTGTATCGATGTTACGTAAATATTTGGATGACCCGAACCACATTATTCAGTTAGAACCAAATGAAATAGTAGAAGATTTAATGTACGAGGAGGTACCAGTCAAGATCTTGGATAGGAAGGAACATGTCCTACGCAAGTCAATTTCGAGGATGAAATTTCATAAGGAGGGGAGGTTGTAAGACCCAAAATTATTAATAAATGAAATTTTATTTCCTCTATTTATTATTTTGAAATAGTAAGGGTTGATTTGATTAATGTGGTTAGTTATGGGTAAAGGCGCAAATATTTTAAATAAGCAAGTGGTTATAAAATATTCACTTTTGTCGGGGAATATTCGTTTGGTCGTGGAATATTCTTACTGTCGGGGAATATTCGTACGACGGCGCAGCCTTATGTGGGCCCATAACGGAAAGTAATTGGATGAAGAAAATGACAAGTATAAGTTGTTTATAAATAACGGCGTAGTTGTTACCGTTAACACTGTTGGAATACCCGGTGGTTAAAACACAGTAATACGCGTTGTTGCACAGTAGCACACGGTATTGCACCAATTATTGATTTTTACGTAAGAAGACACTACTAAATAATTGTTACAGTAGTTACTGTTCAGTATTTTATTTTATTGATTCAATAATTGCTGCGATGATATTTTATATTACTGTTGTTTCAATAATTGTCACTACACATTATTTTCCATTATCGAAGCAATAATTCATATTATCTGTGAGACCCCAGATTTTATGAATAAATATTTAATTTTCTCGAATTATATTTTTGAAAATTATGGTGTGGATTTGATATAATGTTATAGTTATGGGTAATATTTATAAATGTTGCAAAGTACGTAAGTTGTTATAAAATATTCGTTTGGTCGGGGAATATTCTTTTTGTCGGGGAATATTCGTACGACGGCACAATCATTGGTGGACCCCACAACAGAATTATTGTCGGATTGAGAAAACGACAAAAATACTTTATGAAAATAACGACGGAGGTGTTACCGTTAAAACTGTTGAACTACTCGGTAGTAAAAGTACAGTAATACGCGTGGTTGCATTGTAGCACACGGTATTGATTATTGATGCTTACGTAAAAAGTCATTTAGCTATACTCAATTATTGCTACAGTAATTGCTGCATCATATCTCTTATATTATTGATTCAATTATTGTCACAGTATCATCTGTATAATATGTTATATTATTTAAACAATAATTGAGACGACAAGTTATAATGATTAATAATTGTTGAAAGATTAATTATGTGTTGATTAAAAAAATAAAATAATTTATGGTAATTTTTATTCAATCCTTGATGTATATAAAGAGTCTATTATGAGGCGTTGGTGATAAGTTTAATTATTTATGGGGGGGGCATATGTCGTCATCTAAGAGTCTCTTTCGTAAATAGTAATTACTTTCGTAAATAGTAATTACCTTCGTAAATAGTAATTACCTTCGTAAATAGTAATTACCTTCGTAAATAGTAATTACTTTTGTAAATAGTAATTACCTTCGTAAATAGTAATTACATTCGTAAATAGTAATTACTTTTGTAAATAGTAATTACCTTCGTAAATAGTAATTACCTTCGTAAATAGTAGTTACCTTCGTCAATAGTAGTTGTCCCTTCAATATTACCAAGAGTTAACTGCCTCTTCGGTGTTCCAAGGGTTAATTACCCCTTCACAAATAGTAGTTGTCTCTTCAATATTACCAAGAGTCATTTTGACCCTTCGTTAAGACCAAGAGCCACCCTCAGTTTTTCTATAAATAGGAAGCTCATTCCTTCATTATTTCTTACGAATTCACTGAAACTCTAAAGAGAAAGAAGAAAAGTATTCTGCTACTTCACTTATATCCAGTTCTTCTAAGGTAGGGAATATTATTTGTTGTACCCGTAAGGGGTGTTATTCTTTCTTCTTGAAGAGAACTTATATTATTCCATTCATTATTATTCTGTTGGAATAACCTGTATATGAGGTTTACCCTATACTTGGTGACATTCTTCTATTATTCTGTTGGAACATCCTGTCTGTGTGTTTTACACCGGACCTGGTTCCATTTTTATTATTCCGTCTTTATTATTCTGTCGGAATATCCTGTCTGTGCTATACGCCGGACCTGGTTCCATTTTTATTATTCCGTCTTTATTATTCTGTCGGAATATCCTGTCTGTGCTATACGCCGGACCTGGTTCCATCATTTACTATTCCTCATTTATTATTCTGTTGGAACATCCTATCGGTGTGAATTTCACCTGACCTGGTTCCATTATTATTATTCTGCGTGAATAACCTGTTTGAGTGGTCACTATCGCATGCATGGTGATATCTTTTTTTATTGTATTCGGTATTACTCAGTTGGATAAAACTTCGACTTCTATACTCCATGAAATTAGTGGAATATCCTTGATATTTGCGCTTCATCCAGTATCCTTTCACGAAAATATTCTTCTGATCATTCTTGAATTTTACACCACAAAACAGTATCGTGTTGACAATTTGGACGTTAATAATTTCAGGATAAAATAATTCTTGAACTTGTTTTATTGAATTCTTATATCATTGTCATCATCCTCTTATTTATATTTTTGAAAGTCATCTGTGGCCTGTAGAGCATGGATGGACTTGGTATGATTATGACCAGGGATTATTCGGTGTAATCATGACCATAATGTTACAAATAATGTGGTAAAAGTCTCATTTGCCGTAGTGCATTGATGGACAGTTGTTGGCATGATCATGACCATTAATGAATACACAAATATTCTTGGCCGTAGTGCATGAATAATTGTGGTCGTGATACTAAAGAATATCCTTGGCCGTAGTGCAGGGGTGATTCGATGATGTGGAATATTTATTAAGCTGAGTCTCAGCTATAACAGTGATGAAAAACATTTTAAATCATAAAAGATAGTAGATTTTATTTTCTACTTGACTCTTTTAATGGATTGCTGGTTCCGCTGCAGTTAAACTTGATGTTTATTGTATTTTATCAGTTTAACACTGTTGAAGGCTAATGATAATTTATTCTGCACTATCTTGGTCATAATATTTCTTACTGGGCTAGTTGAGCTCACCCTTTCTTTCACTGTTCTCTTCAGGAAATGAGAATATAGCTGGGACGAGTCGGGGAACGTAGTAATGGTCCAGAGGATAACATTAGTAGTCCTCACTATTCTGTGAAATAGTGTGATAATAATTATAATGATGACTCCTTTTGAGTTTGTATAATCTCTAGTACACAATATTTGTATTCAAACTCACAGTTTATGTTTTGTCGTATTGTACACGACAGTTGTATTAGTAAGTTGTATTTGAATTCTGTACCATGTAAGTGGCGACCCAAGATGGGTGACGTATACCTAATTTTGGGGGCGTCACAGTTGGTATCAGAGCTTAGGGATATGATCCCTGGCTAAGATGTGAGAATAGTACTAGGAGGGGAGAGACGGGAAATTCCTTCGCTAGTATGACCTACCTAAGTTTATGTGCTATTTTATTGGTCGGTCAGAATTTAGGGATAATATGTTATATGTCAAGTAACCTTTGTTTTGTGGCAGTATCTGAAAATGACATCTGAGAATGTTGAGAATAGTAATGGAGCACAGGCGATCGTTGATTCACCACATATCAATAATCAGGATAATGTGCATCAGGAAGGCGACAATCCTCATGCAAACAACAACACTGACCAAGTGATGAATGATCAAATGTTCAGAGGTTTTATGCAATTCATGCAACAACAGACGAGAGCGACTCCTGTCCAAAACATAGATGGAAACACGGGAAACTCTCGGGCGGTCACCGCTAAACAGTTCAAGGAGCTGGGACCACCGGAGTTTAACGGAGAGTCAAAACCACTTATGGCGGAAACATGGATAAAGCAGATCACCAAGATATTTGATGTCTTGGAATGCTCCGAGGAGCAAAAGGTTCCTTTTGCCGCCTTTATGTTGCGCGGAGAGGCAGATTACTGGTGGGAATCGGTAAAACGTACTCAACCTGCTGTACTGAAGATATCTTGGGAGAAGTTCCAGGAGCTGTTCAACGACAAATACTTTCCCAAAAGTATTCGCCACATGAAGGAGGTAGAATTTATCAAGTTGGAACAAAACAATATGACCGTGTCGCAATACGAGGCAAAATTTGCGGAGTTATCCCGGTTTGCGTCCCACTTGGTGGATAATGAAGAGAGAATGGCGTGAATGTTTTTAAGAGGTTTAAAGCCGGAGATACGTCAACATCTTATTTCTCATAAATTGTGTTTATATTCAGATGTTGTAAATAGGGCTCAGTTAGTGGAGCGCGATAACGAGTCAACGCAACTAAAAGAGAGCAGCCGACGAAATGATAATACCAGCGAGAGCAGTCATCGAAGCGGTGACAACAAGCGTGAAGGGAATCAACAGGCCAAAAATGGTAACCACTTCGGTGGTAATCAGGGCCAAAATAATAAGAATGGATATTTCAAGAAGAGAAGATTCAACAATGATGGAAAGACGTTAGCACCAGCACCTGTCGTTAAGGAAGGAGAACGACCACCTATCATATGTTTCAAATGCGGAGGGGAGGGACACATAAGTCCAAATTGTGCGATGCCGTCCAAAGCATGCTATAAATGTGGAAGAGAAGGTCACCTAGCCCGATTTTGTCGTTCACCGAAGACAAGTTCAGCTAGGATGGAGGCACCAAAGGATGTCCCAGGTAAGCCAAAGCCGGTAGTTTAAGAGAGAGCGTTTTTTCCGTGACGAGGAACCTAAATAAAATTATCACGGGTATGTTAGTCATAAACTCTTGCGAAGTCTATACCATGTTAGATACCGATTCTACTCACTCTTTTATTTCACCTAGTTGTGTTCAATGTTTGAAGTTAACTCCGAGAAACTTTCGTTACCTCCACTATTTATAAATCTTGTTTGATTCAAATCGACACTTTCACGTTACCTGTCGATCTTATCTCTTTGAAAATACTTGCCTTTGATGTGATTTTTGGAAAAGATTGGTTAACTACTCATCATGCTTTTCGTAAGGTTGTTAGCTTTCATACTCCTAACCAATCTGTTATGCGAATTCAATGTAACCAAACCACTAAAGTCAATCATTGTCATATCAAGCCATAAATAAAGAGCCCCAGTCCTTTCATTGTTGACTTCCTTATGTGGAATGCACCGAAGACAGACTTTCCGTAGGAGACGTCGTAAATGACGATGACAAGTTGATAGGTATCAATGTGAAGTGTTATCCAAGTCTTGAATGAGGGTCACAATTTTGAATGATATTTCTAGTGTTAATAAATTTTCTGACGTATTCTTGAAGACTTCTTAGCTTACCCCTAGAGCGTGAAATCGATTTTTTTTATTGACCCCAGTACAAAACCCATTTCTTAAACCCTCAAATATTTTCTTCACCTAAAACGAACGTAACATGTGCTAAAGACGTTGGCTCGAGCTGTTGAAGATTACGATCATATCATTTAATACCATCGTGGAAAAGTGAACGTGGTACCTGACGCGTTGTATAGAAGATCGTATGCGATCACAAGTGCGAATATACGAACTCACGTGAAGATAACGAATATACAAGTAGAATTGACTTTAATCGATAAAGTTAAAGCCGCTCAAGCTACACACACTCAGAGCTGATGAATGTGAAGAATTAAGAAGGTTCAAGAGAGCGTTATTCTAGAAGCAAGAATTGACAAATAGAGGAAGTCTAAACGCTCGATTTAGTTGGCCCATTTGAAATCCTCGATTGAGTAGGAACTGTGGCTTATAGACTCGTTTTACCGCCAAATATATTGCGTGTTCATAACGTTTTTTTTTGTATCGATGTTACGTAAATATGTGGACGACCCGAACCACATTATTAATTTAGAACCGGACGAGATAGCGGATGATTTAACGTTTGAAGAGATACGTGTTACAATCTTGGATAAGAAGAATCGTATTCAACACTCAAAGGTTATACCTCAAGAGTTAGAATTTGAAGTGAAGTCAAGGAATCCTCACATGTTCGGCATACCAGGTACGTACATAAATTTCGAGGGCAAAATTTCATAAGGAGGGGAGATTGTGAGATCCCAGATTTTATGAATAAATATTTAATTTTCTCGAATTATATTTTTGAAAATTATGGTGTGGATTTGATATAATGTTATAGTTATGGGTAATATTTATAAATGTTGCAAAGTACGTAAGTTGTTATAAAATATTCGTTTGGTCGGGGAATATTCTTTTTGTCGGGGAATATTCGTACGACGGCACAATCATTGATGGACCCCACAACGGAATTATTGTCGGATTGAGAAAACGACAAAAATACTTTATGAAAATAACGACGGAGGTGTTCCTGTTAAAACTGTTGAACTACTCGGTAGTAAAAGTACAGTAATACGCGTGGTTGCATAGTAGCACACGGTATTGATTATTGATGCTTACGTAAAAAGTCATTTAGCTATACTCAATTATTGCTACAGTAATTGCTGCATCATATCTCTTATATTATTGATTCAATTATTGTCACAGTATCATCTGTATAATATGTTATATTATTTAAACAATAATTGAGACGACAAGTTATAATGATTAATAATTGTTGAAAGATTAATTATGTGTTGATTAAAAAAAATAAAATAATTTATGGTAATTTTTATTCAATCCTTGATGTATATAAAGAGTCTATTATGAGGCGTTGGTGATAAGTTTAATTATTTATGGGGGGGGCCATATGTCGTCATCTAAGAGTCTCTTTCGTAAATAGTAATTACTTTCGTAAATAGTAATTACCTTCGTAAATAGTAATTACCTTCGTAAATAGTAATTACCTTCGTAAATAATAATTACTTTTGTAAATAGTAATTACCTTCGTAAATAGTAATTACCTTCGTAAATAGTAATTACTTTTGTAAATAGTAATTACCTTCGTAAATAGTAGTTACCTTCGTCAATAGTAGTTGTCCCTTCAATATTACCAAGAGTTAACTGCCTCTTCGGTGTTCCAAGGGTTAATTACCCCTTCACAAATAGTAGTTGTCTCTTCAATATTATCAAGAGTCATTTTGACCCTTCGTTAAGACCAAGAGCCACCCTCAGTTTTTCTATAAATAGGAAGCTTATTCCTTCATTATTTCTTACGAATTCACTGAAACTCTAAAGAGAAAGAAGAAAAGTATTCTGCTACTTCACTTATATCCAGTTCTTCTAAGGTAGGGAATATTATTTGTTGTACCCGTAAGGGGTGTTATTCTTTCTTCTTGAAGAGAACTTATATTATTCCATTCATTATTATTCTGTTGGAATAACCTGTATATGAGGTTTACCCTATACTTGGTGACATTCTTCTATTATTCTGTTGGAACATCCTGTCTGTGTGTTTTACACCGGACCTGGTTCCATTTTTATTATTCCGTCTTTATTATTCTGTCGGAATATCCTGTCTGTGCTATACGCCGGACCTGGTTCCATTTTTATTATTCCGTCTTTATTATTCTGTCGGAATATCCTGTCTGTGCTATACGCCGGACCTGGTTCCATCATTTACTATTCCTCATTTATTATTTTGTTGGAACATCCTATCGGTGTGAATTTCACCTGACCTGGTTCCATTATTATTATTCTGCGTGAATAACCTGTTTGAGTGGTCACTATCGCATGCATGGTGATATCTTTTGTTATTGTATTCGGTATTACTCAGTTGGATAAAACTTCGACTTCTATACTCCATGAAATTAGTGGAATATCCTTGATATTTGCGCTTCATCCAGTATCCTTTCACGAAAATATTCTTCTGATCATTCTTGAATTTTACACCACAAAACAGTATCGTGTTGACAATTTGGACGTTAATAATTTCAGGATAAAATAATTCTTGAACTTGTTTTATTGAATTCTTATATCATTGTCATCATCCTCTTATTTATATTTTTGAAAGTCATCTGTGGCCTGTAGAGCATGGATGGACTTGGTATGATTATGACCAGGGATTATTCGGTGTAATCATGACCATAATGTTACAAATAATGTGGTAAAAGTCTCATTTGCCGTAGTGCATTGATGGACAGTTGTTGGCATGATCATGACCATTAATGAATACACAAATATTCTTGGCCGTAGTGCATGAATAATTGTGGTCGTGATACTAAAGAATATCCTTGGCCGTAGTGCAGGGGTGATTCGATGATGTGGAATATTTATTAAGCTGAGTCTCAGCTATAACAGTGATGAAAAATATTTTAAATCATAAAAGATAGTAGATTTTATTTTCTACTCGACTCTTTTAATGGATTGCTGGTTCCGCTGCAGTTAAACTTGATGTTTATTGTATTTTATCAGTTTAACACTGTTGAAGGCTAATGATAATTTATTCTGCACTATCTTGGTCATAATATTTCTTACTGGGCTAGTTGAGCTCACCCTTTCTTTCACTGTTCTCTTCAGGAAATGAGAATATAGCTGGGACGAGTCGGGGAACGGAGTAATGGTCCAGAGGATAACATTAGTAGTCCTCACTATTCTGTGAAATAGTGTGATAATAATTATAATGATGACTCCTTTTGAGTTTGTATAATCTCTAGTACACAATATTTGTATTCAAACTCACAGTTTATGTTTTGTCGTATTGTACACGACAGTTGTATTAGTAAGTTGTATTTGAATTCTGTACCATGTAAGTGGCGACCCAAGATGGGTGACGTATACCTAATTTTGGGGGCGTCACAGTTGGTATCAGAGCTTAGGGATATGATCCCTGGCTAAGATGTGAGAATAGTACTAGGAGGGGAGAGACGGGAAATTCCTTCGCTAGTATGACCTACCTAAGTTTATGTGCTATTTTATTGGTCGGTCAGAATTTAGGGATAATATGTTATATGTCAAGTAACCTTTGTTTTGTGGCAGTATCTGAAAATGACATCTGAGAATGTTGAGAATAGTAATGGAGCACAGGCGATCGTTGATTCACCACATATCAATAATCAGGATAATGTGCATCAGGAAGGCGACAATCCTCATGCAAACAACAACACTGACCAAGTGATGAATGATCAAATGTTCAGAGGTTTTATGCAATTCATGCAACAACAGACGAGAGCGACTCCTGTCCAAAACATAGATGGAAACACGGGAAACTCTCGGGCGGTCACCGCTAAACAGTTCAAGGAGCTGGGACCACCGGAGTTTAACGGAGAGTCAAAACCACTTATGGCGGAAACATGGATAAAGCAGATCACCAAGATATTTGATGTCTTGGAATGCTCCGAGGAGCAAAAGGTTCCTTTTGCCGCCTTTATGTTGCGCGGAGAGGCAGATTACTGGTGGGAATCGGTAAAACGTACTCAACCTGCTGTACTGAAGATATCTTGGGAGAAGTTCCAGGAGCTGTTCAACGACAAATACTTTCCCAAAAGTATTCGCCACATGAAGGAGGTAGAATTTATCAAGTTGGAACAAAACAATATGACCGTGTCGCAATACGAGGCAAAATTTGCGGAGTTATCCCGGTTTGCGTCCCACTTGGTGGATAATGAAGAGAGAATGGCGTGAATGTTTTTAAGAGGTTTAAAGCCGGAGATACGTCAACATCTTATTTCTCATAAATTGTGTTTATATTCAGATGTTGTAAATAGGGCTCAGTTAGTGGAGCGCGATAACGAGTCAACGCAACTAAAAGAGAGCAGCCGACGAAATGATAATACCAGCGAGAGCAGTCATCGAAGCGGTGACAACAAGCGTGAAGGGAATCAACAGGCCAAAAATGGTAACCACTTCGGTGGTAATCAGGGCCAAAATAATAAGAATGGATATTTCAAGAAGAGAAGATTCAACAATGATGGAAAGACGTTAGCACCAGCACCTGTCGTTAAGGAAGGAGAACGACCACCTATCATATGTTTCAAATGCGGAGGGGAGGGACACATAAGTCCAAATTGTGCGATGCCGTCCAAAGCATGCTATAAATGTGGAAGAGAAGGTCACCTAGCCCGATTTTGTCGTTCACCGAAGACAAGTTCAGCTAGGATGGAGGCACCAAAGGATGTCCCAGGTAAGCCAAAGCCGGTAGTTTAAGAGAGAGCGTTTTTTCCGTGACGAGGAACCTAAATAAAATTATCACGGGTATGTTAGTCATAAACTCTTGCGAAGTCTATACCATGTTAGATACCGATTCTACTCACTCTTTTATTTCACCTAGTTGTGTTCAATGTTTGAAGTTAACTCCGAGAAACTTTCGTTACCTCCACTATTTATAAATCTTGTTTGATTCAAATCGACACTTTCACGTTACCTGTCGATCTTATCTCTTTGAAAATACTTGCCTTTGATGTGATTTTTGGAAAAGATTGGTTAACTACTCATCATGCTTTTCGTAAGGTTGTTAGCTTTCATACTCCTAACCAATCTGTTATGCGAATTCAATGTAACCAAACCACTAAAGTCAATCATTGTCATATCAAGCCATAAATAAAGAGCCCCAGTCCTTTCATTGTTGACTTCCTTATGTGGAATGCACCGAAGACAGACTTTCCGTAGGAGACGTCGTAAATGACGATGACAAGTTGATAGGTATCAATGTGAAGTGTTATCCAAGTCTTGAATGAGGGTCACAATTTTGAATGATATTTCTAGTGTTAATAAATTTTCTGACGTATTCTTGAAGACTTCTTAGCTTACCCCTAGAGCGTGAAATCGATTTTTTTTATTGACCCCAGTACAAAACCCATTTCTTAAACCCTCAAATATTTTCTTCACCTAAAACGAACGTAACATGTGCTAAAGACGTTGGCTCGAGCTGTTGAAGATTACGATCATATCATTTAATACCATCGTGGAAAAGTGAACGTGGTACCTGACGCGTTGTATAGAAGATCGTATGCGATCACAAGTGCGAATATACGAACTCACGTGAAGATAACGAATATACAAGTAGAATTGACTTTAATCGATAAAGTTAAAGCCGCTCAAGCTACACACACTCAGAGCTGATGAATGTGAAGAATTAAGAAGGTTCAAGAGAGCGTTATTCTAGAAGCAAGAATTGACAAATAGAGGAAGTCTAAACGCTCGATTTAGTTGGCCCATTTGAAATCCTCGATTGAGTAGGAACTGTGGCTTATAGACTCGTTTTACCGCCAAATATATTGCGTGTTCATAACGTTTTTTTTTGTATCGATGTTACGTAAATATGTGGACGACCCGAACCACATTATTAATTTAGAACCGGACGAGATAGCGGATGATTTAACGTTTGAAGAGATACGTGTTACAATCTTGGATAAGAAGAATCGTATTCAACACTCAAAGGTTATACCTCAAGAGTTAGAATTTGAAGTGAAGTCAAGGAATCCTCACATGTTCGGCATACCAGGTACGTACATAAATTTCGAGGGCAAAATTTCATAAGGAGGGGAGATTGTGAGATCCCAGATTTTATGAATAAATATTTAATTTTCTCGAATTATATTTTTGAAAATTATGGTGTGGATTTGATATAATGTTATAGTTATGGGTAATATTTATAAATGTTGCAAAGTACGTAAGTTGTTATAAAATATTCGTTTGGTCGGGGAATATTCTTTTTGTCGGGGAATATTCGTACGACGGCACAATCATTGATGGACCCCACAACGGAATTATTGTCGGATTGAGAAAACGACAAAAATACTTTATGAAAATAACGACGGAGGTGTTCCTGTTAAAACTGTTGAACTACTCGGTAGTAAAAGTACAGTAATACGCGTGGTTGCATAGTAGCACACGGTATTGATTATTGATGCTTACGTAAAAAGTCATTTAGCTATACTCAATTATTGCTACAGTAATTGCTGCATCATATCTCTTATATTATTGATTCAATTATTGTCACAGTATCATCTGTATAATATGTTATATTATTTAAACAATAATTGAGACGACAAGTTATAATGATTAATAATTGTTGAAAGATTAATTATGTGTTGATTAAAAAAAATAAAATAATTTATGGTAATTTTTATTCAATCCTTGATGTATATAAAGAGTCTATTATGAGGCGTTGGTGATAAGTTTAATTATTTATGGGGGGGGCCATATGTCGTCATCTAAGAGTCTCTTTCGTAAATAGTAATTACTTTCGTAAATAGTAATTACCTTCGTAAATAGTAATTACCTTCGTAAATAGTAATTACCTTCGTAAATAATAATTACTTTTGTAAATAGTAATTACCTTCGTAAATAGTAATTACCTTCGTAAATAGTAATTACTTTTGTAAATAGTAATTACCTTCGTAAATAGTAGTTACCTTCGTCAATAGTAGTTGTCCCTTCAATATTACCAAGAGTTAACTGCCTCTTCGGTGTTCCAAGGGTTAATTACCCCTTCACAAATAGTAGTTGTCTCTTCAATATTATCAAGAGTCATTTTGACCCTTCGTTAAGACCAAGAGCCACCCTCAGTTTTTCTATAAATAGGAAGCTTATTCCTTCATTATTTCTTACGAATTCACTGAAACTCTAAAGAGAAAGAAGAAAAGTATTCTGCTACTTCACTTATATCCAGTTCTTCTAAGGTAGGGAATATTATTTGTTGTACCCGTAAGGGGTGTTATTCTTTCTTCTTGAAGAGAACTTATATTATTCCATTCATTATTATTCTGTTGGAATAACCTGTATATGATGTTTACCCTATACTTGGTGACATTCTTCTATTATTCTGTTGGAACATCCTGTCTGTGTGTTTTACACCGGACCTGGTTCCATTTTTATTATTCCGTCTTTATTATTCTGTCGGAATATCCTGTCTGTGCTATACGCCGGACCTGGTTCCATTTTTATTATTCCGTCTTTATTATTCTGTCGGAATATCCTGTCTGTGCTATACGCCGGACCTGGTTCCATCATTTACTATTCCTCATTTATTATTTTGTTGGAACATCCTGTCAGTGTGAATTTCACCTGATCTGGTTCCATTATTATTATTCTGCGTGAATAACCTGTTTGTGCGGTCTCTATCGCATGCATGGTGATATCTTTTGTTATTGTATTTGGTATTACTCAGTTGGATAAAACTTTGACTTCTATACTCCATGAAATTAGTGGAATATCCTTGATATTTGCGCTTCATCCAGTATCCTTTCACGAAAATATTCTTCTGATCATTCTTGAATTTTACACCACAAAACAGTATCGTGTTGACAATTTGGACGTTAATAATTTCTGGATAAAATAATTCTTGAACTTGTTTTATTGAATTCTTATATCATTGTCATCATCCTCTTATTTATATTTTTGAAAGTCATCTGTGGCCTGTAGAGCATGGATGGACTTGGTATGATTATGACCAGGGATTATTCGGTGTAATCATGACCATAATGTTACAAATGATGTGGAAAAAGTCTCATTTGCCGTAGTGCATTGATGGACAGTTGTTGGCATGATCATGACCATTAATGAATACACAAATATTCTTGGCCGTAGTGCATGAATAATTGTGGTCGTGATACTAAAGAATATCCTTGGCCGTAGTGCAGGGGTGATTCGATGATGTGGAATATTTATTAAGCTGAGTCTCAGCTATAACAGTGATGAAAAACATTTTAAATCATAAAAGATAGTAGATTTTATTTTCTACTTGACTCTTTTAATGGATTGCTGGTTCCGCTGCAGTTAAACTTGATGTTTATTGTATTTTATCAGTTTAACACTGTTGAAGGCTAATGATAATTTATTCTGCACTATCTTGGTCATAATATTTCTTACTGGGCTAGTTGAGCTCACCCTTTCTTTCACTGTTCTCTTCAGGAAATGAGAATATAGCTGGGAAGAGTCGGGGAACGGAGTAATGGTCCAGAGGATAACATTAGTAGTCCTCACTATTCTGTGAAATAGTGTGATATTAATTATAATGATGACTCCTTTTGAGTTTGTATAATCTCTAGTAGACAATATTTGTATTCAAACTCACAGTTTATGTTTTGTCGTATTGTACACGACAGTTGTATTAGTAAGTTATATTTGAATTCTGTACCATGTAAGTGGCGACCCAAGATGGGTGACGTATACCTAATTTTGGGGGAGTCACATTATCTAAATAATATTATTAGAAAACATTATTGGCAATGTCTAGAAAGTTCTGTCTAAGGAGAGGTTTGGTCACCTAATTGCGCGCCAGTAAGGAGAAATTCTTATTGGAAAGCCCCCTCTTTCCTAGGAACGGCCTGGTTGCCAGTACTGTGATTCTATAATATTATTTGTGAATAATTAATTATTGATTTATATGATGAGGAAAATATTGATTTTATGTGGATATAGATGGAGAAATTTTTTAAAGTGACAATTGTTGAAAATCGATATTTTATCTTTTCTGATAAAATAATATTTTATTATATTATTATAATATAATAATGATGATATTTTTACAATGAATGTGGGATATATGAGTATATGAGGAGGAAGAGTATTTTTGTTGCAAAAGTTATTTAACACATATTTTGTGTGTCGGTGGACCCCATTTCTTGATTGAAATTTGATTATAGCCTGTAAAATTATCCGTTTATAAATTTCTGTCAATTTCTATTTGGAATTTGGAAAAACGTTCTTCTGTAAAGTTGTTGAGAATTGAATTTCCTATAAAAAGTTGCGAGATTCGAATTTGCTGATAAAAGGGCTATTTATTATGAATTATTGAAGTTTCGAGGTTCAAGAATAATTGATTTTTAGAAGTTTTAAATAATTATATTAACAAAAACATTTTTTACATTGTTGGGACTCATTTAACATGTGATTAGGTGGCTGATTTTAGATGCTAAATGTGCGTAGAGAATTTATAATATAAATATTAATATTATATTAAATTTTCTGCTTTGGTGTTCTAAGCATTTTCCTATAAATAGTGTGCTTAGGTTAGAATTGAAAATCACACCAGAAACTAAAGATTTCTCTCTCGATAATATCGAGCGTATTTGTGAGTATTTTAGTACTTTGAGTATTGCTATACGGTGCAAGTTCTTTCAGCACTATATCTAGTATTCTAGTCAGAAGTACTATTCTTTCTGAGGTAAGGGATGTTATTTTATTCAAAAATGATATTATTTCTTCAATATCATTATGCTGAAATATTGGTTGGAACTTTTTATCAAATTTGGAACTTTTTCATGTCGGGGTTACTATTCATGAGTTACTATTCACGAGTTACTATTCATGAGTTACTATTCACGAGTTACTATTCACAAGTGCTATTCACGAAGCGTGATGATGTTTTTTTTGTGAAATTTCTATCTTTTGAGGCCGGAGTTACTATTCACATGTACGACACTATTCACGTAAATGGCACTATTCACGAATACGACACTATTCACAGAAAAATTAAATTTTCTTTTCTGTGTCCAAGGTTGTCGGTTATGATTCCTATCTTTGATTGGATCTATGTTTTGATCATTCTTGAATTTTACTCCACTCTGATTACTTATGAAGTATTGTTGAACTTGGATTGTGTAAAGTACAAATCCTTAATATTTGTTCTTTTGTTTCACTGGATTCGTTTTCTTTAAAATATTTTTCATCATCCTCAGTCCTAAATGATGATATTACTGAATATATTTGGCCTGTAATGCAAAGATGAATGATTTCTTGATGAATATCTTTGGCCCGTAGTGCAAAGATGAATAGGTGTTGAGATGAACATGACCGACTTATTAATATCTTTGGCCTGTAGTGCAAAGATGAACAGGTGTTTAGATGAACATGACCAACTGATGAATATCTTTGGCCTGTAGTGCAAAGATGAATATTTGATTCCAGATATAAATTGATTAATGTTACAGGTATAAAATATCGACGATGAACTTTTAAATTCATATATAGAAGATAGTAGTTTGCATTCTTTACTTTAACTCTTCTAATGAATTATTATTTCCGCTGTGAAGATTGATTTAAAATTGGTTGTCTATTGTATTCTATTAGATTTTTCCCTGTTGAGGACTAACGATAATTTGTTCTATATTATCATAGTCATAATGTTCTTTATTGGGCTAGTTGAGCTCACCCTTTTCCTTGTTGTTCCATTTTTCTTCTCAGGAAGCGAGAATATAGCGAGTACTAGTCGGGGTGTGGAATGATGGTTCTAGAAGTTGTTCTAGTAGTCCTCACTATTCTGTAAAATAGTGTATTAATAATTGTAATGATGACTTATTTGAGTGTGGATATTGTCTAGATGACAATATTTGTATTTAAACTCAAAGTTTTTATGTTGTATTAATAAAGTTGTAGTTGTTTCTGTACCATGTATTTGGCGACTCAGAATGGGTGTTGTATAGCTATTTTGGGGGCGTCACAATCAGAGATTGTCCTTTTGCATCGATGCTCTTCAATAAGCTCTGTTAATATGTATTTAGATATTGTAAGGTGTTTATTTGGTTACTATATAATGTTATTGTGTTTTATAATTATTTCTTTTATATTGGTGGTTACTTATTGACTACATTGGTTACCTTCATACAACTGTTAATCTGATTATATATATTGGTTGTTGTATATTATTTAATTGGTTACAGTATAATGTTTATTTGGTTGCTGAATAATATTAATGTACCCTTGTACTGATGTTTTTTATATTCATGGTTACTTATTAGCTACATTGTTTACCTTCATACAACTGTTAGTCTTTAGTTGGTAACAAACACATTATACTAATTGTTTTTTTACTGTAAAATGCAATGAAAAATGTGTTTATATTCTGGTTACTAAATAGATATATGTTGGTTACTGTCTAATCTAAATTTGGTCACTGTATAATGTTGTTATGATTACTGTATAATATTAGTGTGTTTTATACTGGTTTGTTTTATATTGATGGTTAATTATTGACTACATTGGTTAACTTCATACAACTGTTAGTCTCTTATTGGACTTGATCGTAGTGTCTAGTTGTTAGGTAGAGATAACACTACGATCTTGAAGAGTGTTGATTGGATCTTTAATTTAGAACACCTCTTCCTTCTCTTGTGTAGTACTTCAACACTTCTGTTTGTTTAGACCGCTCTTAGATACTGATGGCTTGACTCTTTGTTCTGGCCATTTCTGAATAGCAAGACAATTCAGATTTATGGCATGTCCAGCTCGCTTTCTCCTTATGATCTCCCGTTCACTTATCATCAATGGACTGGCCCAATACTTAATCACTTTAGCTTTGTTCTTCAGAGGATGACCAGTTTTCTTTGTGTACACTCCATCGGTTCCTTCTTTATTTGGCAAACACTACGATTCTGGTTGCTTTCAAGATCGTCATCTTCTATTTTCTTGACAGCTACTGTACTTGCTAACTTTCCTTAGTCAGTTAATGAAGTCTTCTTCTGATCAACTTGTGGAAGAATTCAACTCGAATAGCTTCACAACTCAATCTGGATGTTGATTGAGTTGGTGCTTACATCTTCTGTTAGCTTACAACATGCCATTCGTTGAGTGCTCTCTGGTTTCCTTTAGGTGGGATGTATCTTTGCAGTACCAACCAGAGGCTTTGTTCCTTTGGATATTCTGGGAGTGCTCAACTGTTGAGAATCGTGTTTGCTCTACGATTCTACCTTGGCGTTGTGAGCAAATCTGTTGAAGTCTTAGTTCTACACTTTACGATTCAGCTTCGACTGTGCAGACACTACGACTCCAAGATCAGATCTTAACACTCTACGATTTCTGTCGTTGTGCTTATTGTCTTCATCTGATCTTGCTCGACTGCGATCTCTGCCTCTGATACGATTAGTAGACTCTGCGACTCTGAGTGTAGTCTACGATTCTTGACTTGGCTTCGACATCAGTAGACTCTACGACTCCGAGTGTAGTCTACGATTCTGAACATGACTTCCTCAGCAGACTACGGCTCTGAGGAAGTTCTACTTGACACACTACGATCCTTCTTCGTCTCTCCTTGCAGTCTACGAACTCCGAGATCTACTATTTTGCAGACTACGATTCTGCCTTGATAGCTCTCGAGTTTTTCTTGACTCTATTGGTAGACTACGATTTCTGGTGCAGTGCTTGACGATCAGACAAGCCTAACTATTACATTATAAGATCAACCTAACAAGCTTGATCTTTCTATATTTATAGTCCTTGTACATCATTTCTTTTTAAGGACTTTACAAAGCTGTTTTGCTTATGTAGGATCAACCTAACATATTTGATTAATCCATTCTAAGTCCTTGTACATATGTTCCTATTATCTATCAAAGGACTTTATAGCTTTTCTTAATGCAAGCATACTTGCATATTCATTCATATATATCATAATCAAATCATAAATAAATAGGAATATCATTCAAATGCTTATTCTTGACAATCTCCCCCTATTGATTATGACAAAAACAATAAGTGCATATGCGTGTTATGAATGAATCTTATATACAGTGAGCACCTGTATTTCTAAAATAGATAATTAT
This sequence comes from Panax japonicus, assembly GCA_020205505.1. NCBI lineage: Eukaryota > Viridiplantae > Streptophyta > Magnoliopsida > Apiales > Araliaceae > Panax > Panax japonicus. Next base: position 75,438,022 of record CM035108.1, on the reverse strand, counting down.
GAATGTCATTTTATAATGATATGAAATATTATAAGCTATGTCACATTTACATCCTGGATCCAAAACATAACTAATTAGTTAGAGATCTACCTCTTTGGCTCTATGTGTGTTTCCAGGATGATCAGCTATTCATCTGTTTGATCTCTTTGGTCTTGCTCCCCCCTGAGACTTATGCTCTTCTTCTTTTTATGGCTCCCTCAACCTTTGCATTTATAGATTCATCATCCTTTGGCTCCATCTCAGATGATGATACAGCTTCTTCTACTGTGATTTTCTTCTTTGTCTCTTTCTTGGCCTTCTTAACTTCACTCCTTCTGCTCTCCTTTCTTTTCCTTGAATGCCTCTTACTATGCCTCTTTTCTCCCCCTTTTTTTCATTAATCATTTGAGCAAGCTGCTCCATGTTGGACATAAGCTGCTCCATCAGATAAGAGGAGTTACTAACTTCAATATTGAGTTCTTGTTGGCTCAGCTCAAGTTACAGGGAGAAATACTGATTCAAGTTGTCAATCTTGTTTGAGAAGACTTGAATTTTCTCTTCATTGGCCTTCTGTGCTCGTAGAGCTTCTTCCTTCTGATCATGTATGGCATTCAGATAAATTTGATCTCTCTTTGATTCTGAGAGATACATCAGCCATAGTGACTTGAAGTTGAACTGAGTTATCTCCTGCTGCTTTCAACATCTTTGACTCTTCATTGATTAGAGATATTTTCTCAACCAGCTCATCAGAATTCTTTAATAGTTCCTGCTCTATAGGAATTTGGTCGTGTGGTTGGGCAGGCTTTTGTTGAGCACCAAATTGGATTCTACGATTTTCATCTTTGGACAGATTTTTGAAAGTAGTGAGAATTTGAAAAATCGTTGAGTGACAATCGTTGTTGGAGGATGAAGGCTTGTTAGACAATAGTGCTTGGGCCGTGGGAGGCTTCTCATTTTGGACTTTATCATCAATAGTGGTAGAGTGTTAGAGCCCACTCTATGATCGTAAGGAATATAGTGATTGCCAGCATGTCGGTAGACTTTGTAGTGAGGCTGGTCTTTGATCATCATGGTTGCCAACTTCTTTACCCTTGGGAAATTCTGTGACACCAGCTCAGATTTGGAAACTGAGAGTAGCACCAGCTGAAGTAGCTTTCATCTTTATCAGTATATACCTTTAACCAAGGTATCCACGGGAAGAACCATCTCATCAGAAGATCTTCAGAATTATACAGTATTGTTGTGCAATCTAACTCCATATTTTTCCAGTTGTTAAGCACCTCATCTGTTGTCATTCTTACAACTCTGAGTTGTTCGTTTCCATGGCTTATCCATCTTGCTAGTGGTGCAACTGGTGGTTCATCAAAGACTTCCACCACTATTCTTCTACAAATTCTTACTGGAGAGATGACTGGATAGTCAGTTGGTTCCTCTGACTCTTGATTTACAGAACTAAAATCTTTTTCCATTTCTTCACCTTCTGAGCTTGAGTCATGCTGACTTCTTTCATTTGATTCATCAGAGAATTCTTAATACTGGTTTTCATCATTAGTGCCTTCTTCAGCAATATCTTCCTTGGATTCATCTTCTTCATTACTAGTCTCATCTTCAGCATTTTTTTCCTTTGATTCATATTCATCATCACTTACTTCAATGACTGCAGTAGAATGATTACTTTTCTTCTTGGGGGTAAATTTAGCAAGTAGTCTGTAGCTCTTTCTTCTCCTTAAGGGTTCAGCTATAGGAGAGTCAGACTGTTCTTCCTCTTCAGACTCTAAGGCCTTTGTATCATCAGGCAAATTTCCTTGACCTTCAGCATTGGCAGGGGCAAGTCCTTCTTCTTCCGAATCAACATCATTTGACTCATCATCTGGGTTTGTTGGAGAATTTGCATTTGGAGATGCAGTTGGGTCATCTTGTTGCTTTTCTTTATCATTAGAGCGAATGCTCTGAGAGTTATCCATAGGGCTTGCATATTCTTTTTCATCAGCAGGGTTTACATTTTCTTTCATGAATCCAGCTCCACCTTCATCACTGGATTTGTTCTTTGGGGACTCAGTCTTGAGACCATCAGTTCCCTTCTCTTCTTCCGACTCTACGTCCTCTTCTTCGTCAGATGAACTTTCTTGGGAAACTGGGGTTGGCCTGTTTACCACCTTGGCTTTCTTTCTGGATGGCCCTTGAATTACTGTTACTTCTCCTCTTTGTGATCTCTGCAGTTGAGACCTTTTCATCTTCATCCTTGTCTTCTGTGGAGAGACTTCTTGGTAAGGACTCAGTTTTCTTCACACCCTTGGATTTCTTCCTTGTTGGTGTGGTTGCTATTGGTACAAATTCTCCAGATTCAGAGCTTTCCACCTCTTTCGCCTTCCTCTTCTTCGCAGAGTTCTTTCTGCTGCTCCCAGTTGTTGTTAACCTCCAATTTTCCTTTGGATTTTTCTTCCAGTTCACAAACAGCTGTGGAGATATTACTTTGTGAACATTCAAAGGCTCTCCTTCATCATCCTTGATCTTGCGTCCCAGTTTCTTCTTTAGCACAATGCTTAATAGTCTTCCTTGAAAAACCTTTGTGAGAGGTTTATCTGTAGACTTCTTCGTCTCAACCTTTTCCACCCATTTGGAGATTTGATCAAACAAGATAGCTCTAAAGTTTATTTGCTTCTTCAGAACTATTGCAGATATAATCTTCAGTTGTTGATCAAGCACAGTGTCATGTGTAGTGTTCTTGCATAGTATACATTTGCTCACTATCTCAGCAAGGAACTCAAATTCTTCTGGAAACTCCTTTTTCTTCATGTCCTTCAGACTAGGGTTTCTTTGGTACCCCATAATTTTCTTCGCTTGTTCAGTGTCGATCTCATCAAGGCTTTTCAGTCATCGGTTAGGAAAGCCTAAGCATTCGTTGATATCAGATGATTTTAGCTTTAGAGACTGACCTTTGACCTTGGTAGAAAGAGATCCAGAATTTATGGATGGGTTTGAGTAAAACTCCTTAACTAGTTCAATATATACTTGAGTGCTTGCCTCAAGACATTCTAAGAATCCAGCTTTCTTTACAAGTTTAAGAATGTCTCTGAACTTCTTTTCGGATTTCTCAAACAACTTGGTTCCTAGCTGAATGCCAGTGATTACTTACCAGTCTGCCATTTGAAGAGTTCAAGGAATATGGGAATTTGATTTAAAGAGTCTTTTGAGAGATCGATGAATGTGATTTGGGCAATACTCTGGAGGGTTAATCAGATTCTGGCTTAGAAAGGGATTCTAGGGTTTGAAACTGGGAGGGAAAGAGGTTCGTTAATTTTTAATAACTGTATGCAAATTTTGAATTTGTCTTTATGGTAGTCTCTTCTGACTCTGCATACGCTGTGATGTGTCAACTAGCCATTGGTTGTACGATGCCCAGTAATGAGCTGTAACTCCCCATAACCTTTTCGGTTGTATATTCCTTTTAAGAGAATAAGCAATACTGACGTGGATTGACCGTTGAACCTTTTTGGTTCGTAGAGTATCCTAATGAGGGAGCTATGGACTCTACGTTTTCCTTTGTTGACTCAACGATCTTCTTCCGAGAGATGTTGCAGTGGATGGTTTTGACACTAATCCTCATCTTGAAACTGTATAGCTTGATCACTGATGTACCCTAAGCCAGTTCAGACACTTAAGTTCTGAGGTTTGTTTGCATGATGTCTTTCCAAACTGTGTTCGTATTTATCTCCACATGATCTGAGTAGTTGAGCAAGTATCCAATTCTTCCAAGCTTCTTATGAACTAGTGTATCCTCTGGTAAGACTGTGGTCATTGAGTTTGCTTCTACGATCGCTGAGGTTGCTCCACGATCGATGAGTTCTCTTCAATCTTTACTCTACGATCGTTGACTGTCTTGGTCCTTGAGGTAAACTTTACTAAGCATTCCTTCTGGGTTAAGGTAGCTCTGGAAGGGCCTACCTCTTAGAGTGAACTAAGGGTTAGGTTTGTCCCTGAGGCGCTTTCTAGAAAAAAACTTTTAGAAGTGTTTTGCACTGCTATCTCATTTGACCTTTTCTGCTGGGGAGATCCTCTACAACCTTTAGACATTTGCATTGGTTGTAATCGTGGTTTCCTTCTGCTCTTACACTATGATTAGATGTTTGATCGTAGGCTCTCCACGATTTTGAGTTAGGTGGTTGACTGGTTATCAGTAGTACGTTTTGAGACGTTCTTACTGACTATGAATCTTTATTTGGTTCGTCAGCCACAAAGTTTTGGGACTCTGTGACTGGTATATTACTTCATGGTATATCTCTAATATCTTTAGTGCTGCTATTCTTTAACAGATCACTGCTCCCCTATAGTTGATACTATTTTCTCAGTGAGGTGTGATTTCTTCTTCTTCATGTGCATTAGAGAGCAACCTTTCTTATCTTCTTCTAACTAGAATCATCACTATCAATTAACTCTCCTTATATCATAAATGTGGATATCTTCAGGATTGATCACTTTACGATCATTTGACAGCACTACGACCGTAGTCTTCCTTGTCAGTTTGTACTTGTGGAGTTCTGCTTCCGTAATGAGTTCCTCATGATTAATGCTTGATGATCCTCTGATGTGAACTTCCTTGAGGATTCTTCTCATGTGATATGCTTCGCATGATTGAGCATATAAGACCTTTTTCATCCTAGGTTGAATGGTCTGCTTCCATATAGAGATAAACAACCATGTGATCTTCATTCATGTTAGCTCAGCAAATCTTCAAGGACATGCTTTGACAAATAGGAATTTTATTAGAATCATTTCTGAATTATCTTAAGCCTTCTGCTGGTTGAATCTTCTTGACTGAAGTCTTTTGCTTCAGCTTTTCTTAGTGTGGTCAGATAGACCAAGTACCTTTACATTGTCAATTTCTTGACAGCCATTTATCTTGATATACTGAGGTTAGGCATTGATGTGCATACTTTTTCTTTTACTTTTGACAACTTATTGCTCCAGTTGTCCTTTGATAATTTAGTCATAGTCTTGAAGATGTAATCTCAGAGAATCTTTACATCTTTAGTTCTTTTACAACCTTAAGTCCTCAAGGTTCACATCCAGATGTTGGTTGGCCAAATATAGATTTGAGAGATTCTTCTTTCTTCTATGAATGAGTACTTCTTAGCACATGTGGCCTTTTCATCTTTCAGTCTGGTGGATGTTTGGCTATTTGCTATTGATGCCTCTTGAGCTGCCATATCTGTTATTCAGACTACATGATTGATTGTGAACACGGATTGGTCTTGCTGCTATAGCATTTAAGAACATGGACCAATTTGACCAGCTTCAGGTGTATATACACATTTACCTGTACACAATATTTACAACTTATGAGCTCATCTGCATTTACAAGTGACTTACAACTATACTAAGTTTAGAACAATGTTTGTGCCTAGGATCAGACTCAAAACGATTAGCTTTTGAATATAGCATGAGAACCTGCTCTGATACCAATTGTTAGTTCACAGTAGGCACACAATAGATCTAGAAGGGGGGGGGGTTGAATAGATCCTTTTAATTTTCAAATACTTTTCCCTTTTATTTTGTATTGCTAATGAATTAGCATATAAAAAACATAAGAATCTTTTCAAGCACATCGAAATAAGTAAAAGATCCCCTTCATTGATATATTCGTAATCATACATACATTGTTCTTAGAGTTAGTTAAGTGGTAAGCAGTTAATACACTCATAGCAGTTATAGTAGTTAAGTACATAATGTAAATGACATAAAGTAAAAGACACAAAGAATTTTAAGTGGTTCAGAGACTCAAGCTCATAATCCACTCTTCTGCTTTCAACTACCAGGATTTCCACTAAGGAAGGGCAGCACCCTGAATCACTAAGATTCCTTCAAGGCCAACAGCCTTGGGACTTCAGTTCACTAAGAACTCTTCAAACCCAGTAGGCTTGGAACTCCTCTAGTTCCCTAGGAAATCTTCAAGTCCAGCAGGCTTGGAACTTCATTTAGTCCCTACGGATAAGGACCCCTCAGGCCCCGACTTCTTGTTGTTGCTGTTGTTATTGGTGTTGGTGCTGAACTGCTAAGATGTTTTTAAGCTTGAACATCTTATGTACTTAGCAGCTTGGCGTGGTCCTCTTTGTATTCTGCTTAGAGTCTGGACCACATCTTCTCTGGTGCAACTGATCTCCTCTCTTTTCTGCTCATCTTCATTTGATGTCAACTTCTGCACCATCACCATCTGGATTTGCTAAGTCTCTGAGCTTTTGGTAGACTTCGTCTAGCACTTAGCAATCCCTGAACCCTTCTTGAATGTTTTGTAGACATGATTCTACTTTTGTTCTTTTTCAACCTTTGGTTCATGGTGATCTGTAGAGTGGCTCTCTTGATCTTCTTTGTACTCTGCCACTTTTCTGAATGCTATCTTCTTATCCTTCTCAGCTCTCAGCTTAGCTGCCATTTTCAGCGGCATTGTCATCTTTATTGAGTGAAGCTCTAGTCTGTTTAAGTCCTTCTTCAAAGCTGCTTCACTTTCACCTTTGTAGTCTCACTGTCACTGAGACTTGTTCTGTTTTGCTTTGGTAAAACTCGTAGAGTCAACAATATAACATTCCAATAACTCAACAATTCTATAACTTAGCAATCATCAGCAAGCATTGAACTTTGAAGCTCTGTTGATTTATACTCCTTCCCAATCTTCCCGTTAGAAAGTAGCCGTTAAAAGTTTTTGAATTGCTTCGCAGATCTCGAGTTATTTGGTGTAGACTGCAGATGTGACATGACATCCCCTTTTTTGACTTTCTGACACTACAGTCTACTGTTTCACCTACCCTGTCAGAGATGTCACTTTGATGTCTCGGGCATGTAGTCAACTTTATTTCCTCCTTCTAATTTCTTGATCAGAGGTTGTCCTTTTGCATCTATTCTCTTCAATAAGCTCTGTTCGATCATCAGTCTTCAGATTGAACCTTTGCCAATGCTTCAACTTTCAGACGACCGAACTCTACGATTCTGATGCATATCTTATTGGACTTGATCGTAGTGTCTAGTTGACAGGTAGAGATAACACTACGATCTTGAAGAGTGTTGATTAAATCTTTAATGTAGAACACCTCTTCCTTCTCTTGTGCAGTGCTTCAACACTTCTGTTTTCTTAGACTCCTCTTAGATACTGATGGCTTGACTCTTTGTTCTGGCCCCTTTTGAATAGCAAGACAATTCAGATTTGTGGCGTGTCCAGCTTGCTTTCTTCTTGTGATCTCTCGTTCACTTATCATCAATGGACTGACCCAATGCTTAATCATTTTAGCCTTGTTCTTCAGAGGCTGACTAATTTCTTTGTGTACACTCCATCAGTTCCTCCTTTGTTTGGCAAACACTACGATCCTGGTTACTTTCAAGATCATTGTCTTTTATTTTCTTGACAGCTACTGTACTTGCTGACTTTCCTTAGTCAGTTACTGAAGTCTTCTTCTGATCAACTTGTGGAAGACTTCATCTCTAATGGCTTCACAACTAAATCTGGATGTTGATTAAGTTGGTGCTTACATCTTCTGTTTGCTTACAACATGCCATTCATTGAGTGCTTTGGTTTCTTTTAGGTGGGATGTATCTTTGCAGTACCAACCAGAGGCTTCGTTCCTTTGAATATTCTGGGAGTGCTCAACTATTGAGAATCGTGTTTGCTCTACGATTTTTCCTTGGCGTTGTGAGCACATCTATTGAAGTCTCAGTTCTACACTATACGATTCAGCTTTGGCTGTGCAGACACTACGACTCCAAGATCAGATCTTGACACTCTATGATTTCTGTCGTTGTGCTTGTTGTCTTCATCTGATCTTGCTCGACTACGATCTCCACCTCTGATACGATTAGTAGACTCTACGACTCTGAGTGTAGTCTACGATTCTTGACTTGGCTTCGACATCAGTAGACTCTACGACTCCGAGTGTAGTCTACGATTCTGAAGCTGACTTCCTCAGCAAACTACGGCTTTGAGGAAGTTCTACTCGACACACTACGATCCTTTCGCGTCTCTCCTGGCAGTCTATGAACTCTAAGATCTACTATCTTGCAGACTACGATTTTGCGTTGATACCTCTCGAATTTTACTTGACTCTCCTGGCAGACTACGATTTTTGGTGCAGTGCTCGACGATCAGATAAGCCTATCTATTACATTATAAAATCAACCTAACAAGCTTGATCTTTTTATATTTATAGTCCTTGTACATCATTTCTTTTTAAGGACTTTACAAAGCTATTTTGGTTATGTAGGATCAAACTAACATATTTGATCAATTCATTCTAAGTCCTTGTACATATGTTCCTATTATCTATCAAAGGACTTTACATCTTTTCTTAATGCAAGCATACTTACATATTCATTCATATATATCATAATCAAATCATATATAAATAGGAATATCATTCGCATGCTTATTCTTGACAAGCAATGATGATAACTAAGAAGGTGGTGGTTAGCCAACTTCTGTTTACCTAGTGTGCTCTTCTATTTCTCTCCTTTGATTCAAACCATGGTGGAAGAACACTAACTGGTTATGCATTTCTCTATATAAAGCACCCTTTCCTTCTCATTTTTCTGTTGCGTGAAAATTATCTGATAAATGTGGTTTGAGAATAAGAGAGCTGTTGAGCATTAGGATATTATAAACAGTGTGTTGAGGAATTCAATTCAGGCTTCAAGAGGTATAAAATTCTAACTTTTGTTCTTACTTGGGTTTTGTCAAATTCTTCACAATTACGAGAATTCTCTATCATTTAGTATGAAATAACATGTTATAAGTGTTTATAAAGTTCGTAAGCATGAATATAGTCCCTAAGATTTAGTTTGAGTGTGCTTGATTGAAAGAATTTGAGGTGGGAATGATACTTTGTAAAACAGAGTATCACACTGCTGCTGGTCCAGGAAGGGCGCAACTGCGACCAGTTTATACTAAGGTGCAGTGCAGCTGCGCCGATCCCCAGAACCAGAATCTGGTTTCTGTTGGACTATGTTGTTTCTAACTTGATATTAACACCTAATCATGTATGAAAAGAAATATAACATGTTGATTAAAGCTTCCTTAGGAGATATGAATGGTTCAACATTATTTAGTGGGAGATTATAACAAAAACTTTAAGTTTTGAAAATGAACTTTGATGAAACTTATGTTCTACAAATTCTGAGCTTAATAGTATAAACACATGACTGATTTCTGAATGTGAATAAGCATGATTTATGATTTATAGTTCCTTTGTTTATGATCAAGTTGTTAGACTTTGAACTAGCGAACTTTTTCAAAGGAAAACTTGACATAATAAAGCTAATATTCATGAATATTATATGATGTATGTTCTGATCTTGTGAAGATGTTAACATGACTTAACTACACATGAAAAGAGCTTTATAGATGTTTTGTACGTGTTAAATTGCGTTGCTCAAGTTTAAAATGATTCAAAAGCAAACTCAGATGCGTTTTCAAACCAAGTTGCATTAGTGGGAGTAGTTAAGTTCTGAGGAATTTAAAATGACATGTTTATGTTCATTGTGTCTTTAAACATGATTCTTACGTGTTAGATATAATGGAAGTAAACCAAGCATGAGTTTAAGCATGTTTAAAGCGATAAACAATACTAGCTATGGATGAATGATGTGAACATTTATAAGCATGCGCAGTACAAATTATGTGATCTCTCTATGTGGAAATATGACCAAAGTTGTAAAGCATTGTGATTACATGACCTTATTTGTTAGAGTTTATGCCCTAGAGGCCAATTATGTGATATAATTGCTTAACATTTTGATATTATATTTGATTGAATAAATGAATGATTTAATTATGGTTTTATTTACTGCGTTATATAAATGTTAACATAATAAAATTCCTTAGAATAGTGATACAAATTATATAGTTTCAAGTATGTGACTTGAATATGAGATTATATAATTACAATTAGTATCATTGCTCTTAAATGTCCCTAGTCGAGTATCATTGTTGATGGGACAACAATGATGCATTGAGACTAGTATGTGGATTGACTGATGACCAAATCTTATTGGTCATAAATATATGAGATATTAAGTCAATGCATAGGTACATGTTAGAGAACGATGTACTGGACAGACCCATCATGAAAATTCTACGTGGAACAGTATGCAAAGTGTCATTAGCAATTCTTATAGTGACAATGATGTAATGGTCCTCTGACCTGAAATCACTATATTACTACACAGAAATTTATGTACTTTAATATCATCAAATGTCACCTTTAATAGGGTGGACTATAAAGATGATTTTTGGGTACATTATGAATCGTGTGAGGAATATGAGTGATCTAGATGGAATTTAACCCTCCTATATATTAGGGGTGATATCCATAGGCCTCTTGATTGAGTAGGACTATGAAATGCATGGCCATGCTCAAATAGTGATTTGTAATGAGGCACAATGTTTCTCTCTTTAGAATATTGTCTCTGCCTTCTCTCTTCTGTTTCACTTCTCTTCCACCTTTTGCTCCTACCTAAATCTCCCGACCTCACCTAACTTCCCCGTCCCCCTTTTCCGACCGGCCTTTTGTTCCCCCTTCTCCTACCTCGTGTCTCGATCTCCCTTTTTTACTCCCTTCTCTCCTACTCCCGCCCTACGGGTCACCTTCTAGCCCTATCTCCTGTGTTCGTTCGGTCCTCCTTCGGTATCTCCTCGCCATGGTGGACCATAACCACCTCTCTGCATGTAACTCGGTTAGCAGCCAGTCCCATGACCGTTTACTGAATATGGTGTTTCAAACCCAAATACTCTGACTGACATTGTTGAAATGGTCGAATCTGAAGCTATCCCCTCTAATGTGTCCATTAGTTCTGATGACTCTAACGCATTTGACACCCACCTAGAGGAGAATCTTGGTTTGCCCCTTCCTCGGGTACCCAGGAGATCTTTCGGGCCGCCCAATTTTTTTCCAGGAAGGATTGTGATGAGGCTCTTACTGAAAGGAAGAAGAATGCTACACTCATGGATTACATCTCGGCTCTGGGGCTTCCTCTCAAGGATGTTAATAATCTCTCCTCCATTGGGACCTTTGCTGCTATTGCAAATGCCCGTAAGGTGCTCGATGCTTGTCCTGTGCTTGGAAGAACTTCTTCGACGGTCCCTTCTAGCTCCTCCACCCCTCCACCTCTCCCCCCTGCTCCACATACTGGGAGCACCTTGGTTCACACATTCTGTGTTGGAAAAAACTCTTTGCCGGTTGGAAATGACCCTTCTCTTCAGATGTTTCCCCCTCCTTTGGCCAAGCCTAGTCCGTGTTCTGATTTTGAAAAATGCTTGCCTCTTTTCAGCTCTGCCCCCCCCAATGGAAGACGAAGCTCCCGGTCCCTCTTCAGGCCCATCACAGTTTTGGAGTGCCATCGTGTCAAAGAACTTTGCAAAATCTTCCCTGGATTTATCTTTTTTTAACCCTTCTCCTGTCTCAGAGGATGGAAGTATTCTTGTTAAACCACCTATAGATGCTCTTCTTAGAGGAAACAAATTGTGGTCCTCTAGTTTAGTTGGGTACTTTCTTCACTCTAAGCTCCCGTATAAGGTTGTTGAACCTATTGCTTCTAAACTCTGGGGGAACCTTGGTCTCCTTAAAGTTTTCCTTCATGATAATGGATACTACATTTTTAAGTTTAAGTCAGTTACTGATAGAGATAATATTCTTGCCTCTGGACCGTGACACTTTGCTTCCAAAGTCATTGTTTTATAGCCTTAGAAGGCTGGAGTTGAATTCTCCAAAGCTGAATGTACTAAAGTCCCCATGTGGGTCAAGCTGAGTCATGTTCTTTACTCATACTGGTCTGCTGAAGGTATCGACTACATTACTAGTAATATTGGCAAACCGCTTTTTATGGATGAGATGACTGCAAAACTGGACCCAATGAGCTATGCTCGAATTTGCATTGAGGTTGATGTTAGCTTCTCCTTCCCCAACTCCATTAATGTAGTTGTATATAATGAGGATTCTTATGAGGAAGTCATGGTTCCTATTACTGTGGAGTACCAGAGTAGACCCCCTTCCTGCCAATCCTGTAAGGTTTTTGGCCACTCTTCCCTGAAATGTCCTAAATCAAATTACAAATGGGTACCCAAGGTAGTTGCCTCTGATCAGTCCAAAGTGGCGCCCAGTGACTGCACCCTACTTGCGTCCTGTTATTGGTCTTCTGGACCGAGTGGACTCCTTGCTTGATCCCTCTTCTAGATATGATAATGGTGACTCTGATTGGGTAGATGTTCCAAAAAAACGCACACCCCTCTATGTCAGATGCTAAGGACCCCCCTCCGGTCATGGTCACCTCCAACTCCTTCTCACCTATAGCTGCATCTGTTGGTCCTCTTCAAACTCTTTCTGACACTGAATCCCCCATCGCTTATAACCCCGTCATTGACAAATTAAGAGTGGTTGATGAAAAAGAGGGCAAGGATCTGAGACAAAAGGCTAAAGCTGGGAAAGAGCTTGCTAAGGAGGCCAAAAAGAGAAATAAAGGCCAGGGAGGGTCCTCTACTCCAAAATAGTTTATGTTAGCTACATATAATGTTAGAGGTTTAAATAAAAAGCCAAAGCAGGCTTATGTTAGAAAAATGATCTCTGACAACAATATTTCTTTTATTGGGTTGCTTGAAACTAGAGTTAAGGAACAAAATTTTTCTAGGATTTCAAATTCTGTTTGTAGAAACTGGTCTTGGACTTGTAACTACGACCATCACTCTAATGGTCGCATTTGGGTAGGATGGAATCTTATCTTTTGGAATGTGGATATCCTTTTTGTTTCCTCCCAATTAATTCATTGTAAAATCAAGCAACTCAATAGTAATTCCTGTAGCTTCTTTATTTATATTCTATATGGTTTGAACTCTATTGTGGAAAGGAGGGATGTTTGGAATTCCCTAATCTCGCTTAACACTTCAAACTGTTGGTGCATTCTAGGTGATTTTAATACCATCAGAGACCTTGCTGAATCCGATGGAGTGGATGACTCTTGAACTTGTGGTATGGGGAACCTTAGAGATTGTCTTGAGTTTATAGGGGCTGAAGACATCAGAGGCTTTGGCACCTTCTTCACTTGGTGGAATAATCAGGTGGAACATCTCATTCATAGGAAGCTTGACAGAGCTATTGGCAATGCGGACTGGTTCTCCTCCTTTCCTAATGCCCAAGTCACCTTTGGCCCGATGGGCATTTCTGACCATTCTCTGGTGATTTGCAACACTGACACTCTTCTCATCAAAACCAGAAAGCCCTTCCAGTTCTTTAACCACCTAACCAAATTGGATGGGTTCATGGACTGCGTTTCTTCTATTTGGAACTGCAGTATTCATGGCAATCCTTTTTATATATTCTCTGAGAAGCTCAAAATGACAAGGAAGGCGCTGGTATCTTTGAATAGAATTGCTGGTAACCTCACTTCTTCTGTCACTATTGCTATGGATGCCCTTCATCATACCCAACTTCTGCTCTAGGCCAACCCTCTTGATGACGCTCTCATTGAAAATGAAAAAGTTTGTCTTCATACCCTATGGAAGGCCCTCGACTTAGAAGAAACTTTGATACAACAAAAATTTAGGGTCACTTGGCTGGCTTCAGGGGATAGGAACACCAAGTTCTTCTCTAATATGGTCAAGAACAGATGGAACTCCAACAAAATTCTATCTATTCTGGATGATGAGGGTGAGCTGGTTCATGGACAATCTGCTGTTGAAGAAGTAGCCACCAAGTACTTCTTTCAGTTGTTTAACCCTGATTCTAACGTGTCCTTTCATCTAGATCTAGACAACCCCCCTTCTTCTCTTATTAGTCCGGCTCAGGCTGCTAATCTCTCAGATGTCATCACCGATGAGGAAATATTCAAGGCCTTGCACTCCATAAAGAAAAATAAGAGTCCGGGCCCGGATGGGTTCAACGTTAATTTTTTCACTCACTGCTAGGAAATTGTGGGCAAGGATTTTTCCAATTTGGTTAAATATTTCTTCTCTTCGAACTACATGCCCAAGGGTATTAACTCCACGGCCATTGCCCTCATTCCTAAGTGTAGTAACCCTACTTCCATGTCTGATTTCAGACCTATATCTTGTTGCAATACTATCTACAAATGCATTTCTAAGATCCTTCCTTGTAGGCTTAAGGTTGTCTTGCCTTCGATTATTGACAAGGCCCAATCTGCTTTCATCAAAGGGCGGAACATTAGTGATAATATTCTTCTTGCACAAGAACTTTTCAAGAACTACCATAGGTCCTCTGGGCCTCCTCGATGTTCCCTTAAAATTAACCTTAGGATGGCATTTGACACTGTAAGTTGGGATTTTCTTCTCTCTTCCCTTCACCAATTACATTTTCCTCCTATCTTCATCCGATGGATCCATGCTTGAATCTCTACAGCAATGTTTTCAATCAAGGTAAATGGATCCCTTGCTGGCTACTTCGAGAGTTCTAGGGGTTTAAGGCAAGGAGATCCTTTATCCCCCTACCTTTTTGTCATTGTCATAGAAATGCTTTCTTCTAAGATTTCAAAGGATTCTATGCTCCTTGATTTCAAATTTCACCGGCGTACTAAGGACTGTAAACTCACTCACCTTTTCTTTGCTGATGATATTCTTGTCTTCTGCCATGCTAGCGTCAAGTCTGTAAGTATTCTTATATCTTCCATCCAATCCTTCTCTTTTTACTCGGGCCTCATTCCTAATGTCCATTAAAGTCAATGCTTCTTGGCTAACACTGATGAGAGAACCTCCACAGTCATTCTATCTCTCCTGGGGTTTCAAGCTGGGACTTTTCCTGCTAACTTTCTTGGGGTTCCTTTAATTTCTACCAAGCTTTCCTTCCATGATTGCCTTCCCCTTATCCACAGAATTACCTCTCGAGTCTCCTCTTGGACTTCGGTTGCCCTTGCTTACTCAGGACGCCTTCAGCTTATTCAATCTGTTCTTTTCTCCATCCAATCCTTTTGGAGCAATAATTTATCTTCCCTAAAGTTGTCTTTAGAGAAATCCAAGCTATACTCTGCAGGTTCCTCTGGAAAGGTCCTTCCTTGGGGAAATTTGGTGCCCATGTAGCCTGGCATAAAATTTGTCTCCCTACTTCGGAAGGGGGGTTAGGGTTAAAGAGTATCACAGACTAGAATAAGTCTCTGATCCTAAAGCATTTGCTCAATATTTTACGCCCTGACTCCTCTTCTTTATGGGCTGCTTGGATCAACAAAACTGTTTCGAGAGGGGGGAATTTCTGGTACTATAATGCACCCTTGGATTGTTCATGGATATGGAAATAGATCCTCAAGCTCAGGCCCACTGCTCGTAATCATATTCACTACTCGGTGGGTAATGGATCCAACACTAGTCTATGGTATGACCCCTGGATCAATGGTAATCCCATTAATCCTAACTAGTCTCTGCTATCCAACTCTGGGCTACCACGCAATGCCTTAGTTGCTGACATCATCTTGGATTCCTCCTGGAACCTCCCCCAGAGAAACCACCATGATTTGATTGTGATTCGACGACTTGTTGAAACCCAACCTATTAGACCTCTTTTGGATGATCAAATTGTGTGGAATGGACTCCAGATAGCTTCTACCATAGCAAGGCACATTTGGGATTGCATTAGACTTAAACAACCAACACTAGTTTAGCATAAGGTTGTTTGGCACAAACTTCATGTCCCCAGGTACTTCTTTATTTTGTGGCTAGGATTCCTCAAAAAATTCCCCACAAATGATATCACTAGACAATACTCTTTGGGAAGAATCTCTCCTTGCCCTCTTTGTAATCTCCACGGTGAAAGCTTTGATCACTTATTTTTTGAATGCACCTACTCCACTGCCATCCTGCAATATACCTTGGAATTGGGGGATTGGTTTATTTCCAATATGGACTGGATTGGTGTTACTGATTTCATCCTTGCCTTCCAAGGTCGACGACTTACTAAACACATTCTCTATCTTACCCTTGCTGTTACATTTTACAAGATTTGGGAGTCGAGGAACCTGAAAATCCACAATGACAAACTTGTCCCACTGTCCTGTATTGCCAAGGATGCTATTATCATCATTAAGTCTAGACTGTCATCCTCAGCCTCCTTTTTGAATGCATCCCATTTGGATACATTTTACTGTAATTGGATCTTGTAATGATGTGCTAAAAACTGTCTGCTAGCCTTCGTTGTTGGGTCTCTATTGCTATGCTATAATTACACTCCATGTGCTTTGGTCTGAGCTGTTGTTTTGGTCTGAGTTGTGTGTTGCTGCTGCCTCTGAGCAGTGTATAGCTGCTATTATGATTCATTTGGGTTCAACACTGTTAAGGGTTTCAATACTGCTGTTGGGGGTTTGGTTGTTGCTTCTGGTTCAGCACTACTGCCGGTTGCCTTCCCCCTTTACACCTGGCCCACGTATATGGGTAGGCATGGTTGCTACTTGTAGGCTAGGCTGGAAGATGATCTGTTCTGCTGCCTTTTCACTATTTAATGCTGCAGCTTTACGCATACTGCTATGCCAGGTAAACGCTACATCTCTCCACGTCTATCGGGCTGCTTGGGGTTGGGCATGACAAAGAGTTTATATTGGCCTAGGGGCTGTAAATGATGTGCAAGTTGCTATGCTTGGCTAGGATTTTGCTGATGCAGGTGCTTATGTTTAGATATGCTACTTGGCTGGTTGGTTTTTTGGGTTGATATTCAACCGGTTTCTTTCTGTTGATCTCATTCGTTGGTGGAAATGTCTTAGCTGATGTAACAATTTAGCTAGGTTCTTCTGTAATGGATATTTGGTTTAAGCACTTGTAATAGTCTGTATTGGCAGGTCTAGTTTTGTTTGGCTATGGGCCTGCAATTTTATATAGTCATGACATCATAGGGCATGTCCTATGATGTCTATGCTATATTTTGATTGGGGTTTTCCAATCTTTTGTTCTCTCTTTTTTTATATATAGTTTAAATTTAGCAAAAAAAATAAAATAAAATAAAAATAAAAATAGTGATTTGTTTCATATAGTCTACTCATTGATCAAGAAAAACTCAGATTAAATAATGAAGAGTATGACACGTTCCATGACTAGAGTTTAATCTAGGATATTAAGGTTAAAAGGATTAAATTACATTGAAACATTGGTCACGAAAAGGTAACATCGAATCATCGATCTTATCATTACTTGGGTAGCAGTGATGCATTACTAGATGCCACTCACTGTTTATAATTTTGTAATATGATTTTAAAATTATTGTCAACATAATAATAACCTATAGGGTCACACACATAGAACGTTATTAAAAAGGGAATTAATTTAAATTGTAAGGATTTAAATATATCAATATGATTGATAGTATTTAAATCGTGAATTTAAATTAAAAAGGATGATTTGTATATATATATATATATATATATATATATATATATATATATATATATATATATATATAAATTCAAATCTTATTATAATTATATTAGGGTTTTGATTAATTCTAGTTTACTGCTATATATATATATATATATATATATATATATATATATATATATATATATATATATATATATATATATATATATATATATATATATATATCAATGTTTTAGGGAAGTTAATCAAAACCTAAGAAAACCCTAGCCGCTCTTAGAGAGATACTAGAGAGAAAACAGAAAATCCATTCATTTGGTGGCTAGTACCGCAGCTCCCTTTATTACAGAATCATGCGACGATTCGCGGGCGTTCGTGTGGATACCGTAGAGGCGTAGTTCTTTCGGATTGCGTTAGAGATTCGAAGCGGTTTCAGAGTTTTCTATTATCGGTATAAATTCTAAACCACTGAATTAAATTTGCTTTGCATGGATCTTGTGTTGGGTTTCGAAAATTACTTTTATAAATTTTTATATCCCGCTGTGCGTTTCTGTGTCGAAACCCTACATTATTATGCTTTAATTCCATAGAAATTGTAAACTAAAACATGTAAAAGTGAACTTAAAATGGTCATACACTTATGTAAAATCCTCTAGCATGTATGCATGTTAAGTGTAATTGTTTTAGTATGCTAAATAATGGGACAGAAACAGGAAATGCAAGGCTCAACTCTGGTCTGGCCAGGGGACAGCGCAGCTGCGCTGTCCCTAAGCCTAGCCAGGGCGCAGCTGCGCCATCTTGCAGAACAGTCTGTCTAATATGTTTGAGATTTGAAATATGATGTATGTGTATATTGACATCTAAATTTGTACTACATGTTTAATTATAGTATGTGAAGTAATGTTGGGTAAAATCTAATTACGCACAACACGCAAGTATACTTGGTCAACAAGTAATATAGTAATAGGAAAAGAATCGTTCCCTCAGAGAATAACAAGAAATTAATCTTAACAATTATCAATTTCGTATCAACCCAATTTTATTAAACTAATCCAAATCAAAAATGTTAACTAATAAAAACTAGAAACTAAAAATAACAATCAATCAACACAACTTAAAAACCTTAATTGCAAGCAAATAATGGAGAATTAGGCTTTACAACTTCACTTTAAGTATCATTCCAATTACCATAACTTATTCCAGTTTAATTCATTATCTCAGTTTATTATTCAAGAACACTCATTTAGATTTAGCCATTTCTCAACGCACTAAAACCATATAAACTTAAATCCACAAATTAGATAGAATGAAGCCAAACACCCTAAATAACTAATTCACTATATCTCTATGTGAATTACAATTAAAAAGGATTTAATTCCAAGTTCTTACCAGATTACATGCGATGCTAAGCATATCTCTACCATAACATAAATCAAGATTCTATTCAATCACAGAATTCAAGTACACATGCTATTGTGACTAGGTCTAGAATCATACATCATCTCTAGAATCCATATAACTCCACATAAAATTGGTGTTCAAGCAATTAATAAATTAATCACAAATCACAATAGATAAACTGAATTAATAATTTATTAAACTTAAATCAAGGCATAATAATTGTCATTCAACATTAAAGATCCATTGCAAGCCTAAAAAGTAATTTAGTTCATAACTAATGAATTAAATACTGAATAAATAAAAGAGATCATCATCCTGATCACACAAATTGAAATTAAAGAAAAATAGCAATGCACCACCCTTCTAGCCCTTCAAATCTGCAATCTTCTTAAAATAACCTCCTTTCTTTGTTCCTCCAAGTTCTTGCTTTCAATTGGGGCTCCCTAAGTGTATTCTCATTTTTTTTGGATCTCCAACACTTAACATAAGTTAATTCACTTCAGCCCCATCAATACAAATTCAAATCCATCTCCAACTCATCATAAAGGAATTCTAAAAAAAATCAAACTCCTAATTAAACACAATAAGTTTTTAAACATAGAATCCCAATTAACATGAATAAACCTTGTTGGGAAACTGCATATTTTGATTTGATGTTTAAAGTAAATGCCCATGATTTTATATAGAGTCCTTCAAGGAATATATGTACAAGGACTTAGTGATAGATCAAATCTGTTAAGTTGATCTAAGCTTTTAATGTTTATCATTCTGTAAATGAATGTATTTATGAGGATATCAAAGATGTTAGGTTGATCTATGTCTTGAGATATAATAGATAGGCTTCAACAAAATCCTAGTCTATTGAGCTGATCGAGAATTTGCAGAAGCCAAGGTAGAATCGTAGAGCATTGAGGATCGTAGTGTGACTGCCTTGAAGGGCCTCTCCGAAAATCGTAGAATGGTCCAAACGTTTGTCGAGCCAACTCAGATATCATATTGTGCTCTCGAAGACGTAGAGTCTGCAAGACAAGAAAGTGAAGATCGTAGTATGCCAAGTCCTTAAGAGAAATTGTAGTGCTCTTGTTTACTAAGTATCGAATCAAGCGTCAAGGTGGCAAGACACCACGATCAGAATCGTAGAGCATCATATGTCTATGTCAGAAGCATCGAGCCTTGCCCATCTGTTTAAAGATAAATCCCAACAAATGTGGAATGGGTTATAAACGTTGAAGTCCTGACCAGTCCCAATGACACAAAAGATATCCTTATTATACAACAAAGAAACGTATTGAAGAAGATAAGGAAAGTAGCATGTGTGAGACCTTGAATTTTATGAAATGAAAGTATTCAGTTTTCTTATAATTATTCTATTTAGTAAATGGTTAAATTGATAAAAGGTTAAAGTTAAGGGTGATATGTGAAATTTTTGTGCAAAGTAAGCAAGTTGTTATAAAATATTCGTTTGGTCGGGAAATATTCTTTTTATCGGAGAATATTCGTGCGACGGCACAATCATTGGTGGACCCCACAATGGAAGTATTGTCGTAGTTAAAAAATGACAGAATTATCTTTTTATAAAACCTGTCTAGAACTATTGATCCACATGATTTACTATTGATTCACATGATTTACTATTAGGGGAGATGGTGCAAGTTTGATAATACTTGAAGGACTAAATTAAAAATGAAGGAAAAGCGGAAGGTATTATACTGTAATATTTCGAGCCCCAAAACGTGCAATTATTGAAACTATATTTTTCTATAAATAGAAGCTCATTCCTTCATTATTTCTCACTAATTCACTAAAGTTATAGAGCAATTATTATAGAGAGAAATTATAGAGAAAAAGAAGAAGAAAAGTCCGCTACCTCACTATTCTAGTATCCAGTTTTCTTTTGAGGTAAGGAGTATTATTTAGTTCATATTCTGAAGAGATATTATTTTTCATATACGTGTGAATATTATTTTCGTTCAATATTCGTAAAGAATATCATCTCCGTTCAATATTCGTAGGAATATTATTTTCGTTCAATAGTCGTAAGGGATATTATATTTTTCATATTCTGAAGAGATGTTATTTTTCGTATTTGTATGAATATTATTTGCGTTCAATAATTGTAAGGAATATCATTTTTGTTCAATATTCGTAGGAATATTATCTTCGTTCAACAGTCATAAGGGGTATTATTCTTTCGTATTCATGAAGAGAGTTAATTTCTTTCAATACTCGTAAGGGTTGTTATTCCATTCTTTATTATTATGTTGGAATAACCTGTCTATGCGAAGTACCGCATACATGGTAAAATTCTTCTGTTATTCCATTCTTTATTATTCTGTTGGAATAACCTGTCTGTGCGGTCTATCTCATGCCTTGTGAATTCTGTTTTTATTCTATTCTTTATTATTCTGTTGGAATATCCTGTCTGTTCGGATTACACATGACCTGGTTTCATTCTTTATTATTCTGTTGGAATATCCTGTCTGTGCGGATTACGCATGACCTGGTTCCATTCTTTATTATTCTGTTGGAATAACCTGTCTGTGTAGTCTATCGCATGCCTGGTGAATTCTTTTGTTATTCCATTCTTTATTATTCTGTTGGAATAATCTGTCTATGTGGATTACCGCATGCATGGTGAATGATCCTTCGTATTCATTCTTTATTAAATTGTGGAAATGATCTGTCTACGTGGATTACTGCATAGCGGGTGAAAATCCATTTGCAGTTTCATATATTCTATTATACTCGTATGAGATATCATTCCTTTTGTACTCGTCATGGAATATCATTTCCTTTGGTATTTTTCTTTTACGAGTTACTATTCATGAGTTACTATTCACCCGGTTACTATTCACTCTAGTATTATTCACTCGGGTATTCGGGGCACTTTTCGTGGCGGAATACTATTCACGAGTTACTATTCACAGGTTACTATTCACCTGATTACTATTCACTCTAGTATTATTCACTCGGGTATTCGGGACACTTTTCGTATCAGGGTACTATTCACGGGGTACTATTCCCGAAGTACTATTCATGGGGTATTAATCACCCAAAAAATATATTTCTTTTTTGTCCAAATTATTTTTGGTACATGAATATTATTCTTGAATTTTACTCTACAAAGCAGTATCATGTTGACAATTTGGACGTTATTGATTTCTGGATAAATTAAATTATAAATCTTTAAAATTTATCCTTAAACTTGTTTTATTGAATTATTATGTAATTGTCATCATCATCATGCTTATATTGTGATGAAAGTCATCTTTGGCTTATGTGCATAGATGGACTTGGTATGATTATGACCAGGGATTATTCGGTATAATCATGACCGTAATGTGAGGAATGATGTGGTGAAAGTCCTCAGTGGCATGTAGTGCATTGATGTACAATTTATGGTATGATTATGACCAAGGATTATTCGGTATAGTCATGACCATTGATGATTTAATGAATATCCTTGGCCCGTAGTGCAGGTTAGAATCGATGATATGGTTTATTTATTAAGTTGAGTCTCAGCGATAAAGTTGACGAAAAACTTTTTAAATCATAGAAGATAGTAGATTTTATGCTCTACTTGACTCTTCTAATGGATTGTTTATTTCTGCTGCAATTGTTGATCTAAAACTTGTTGTCTATTGTATTCTATCAGTTGTTATACTGTTGAAGGCTAAGGATAATTTTTTCTGCATTATCTTAGTCATAATATTTTTTACTGGGCTAGTTGAGCTCACCCTTTCTTTCATTGTTCTCTTCAGGAAATGAGAATATAGATGGGACGAGTCGGGGAATGGAGTGATGGTCCAGGATAAATGGCTTTATTAGTCCTCACTATTCTACGGAATAATGTGATAATAATTTTAATGAGGACACCATTGAGTGTGGATATTGTCTAGATGACAATATTCTTGTTTAAACTCTCAGTTATGTTTTATCGTATTTTTACACGACTGTTGTATAATTAAGTTATATTTGAATTTATGTACCATGTATCTTGCGACTCAAAATGGGTGATGTCTACCTGTTTTGGGGGCGTCACAGTTGGTATCAAAGCCATGGAAAAGAGCCCTGAGCCTTTATCTGATGACTTCCAAGTCTTGGGATGCACCGAAGCCAGACTTTCCGTAGGGGACGTTGTGAGTAATGGTGGCAAGTTGATAGGTATCATTGTGAGGTGCTATCCAAGTCTTGGATGCGGGTCACAATTGGTATCAAATCTTAGGGATATGATCCCTGGCTGAGATGTGAGACTAGAACTAGGAGGGGAGAGACGAGTAATTCCTTCGCTTGTATGACCTACCTAAGTTATTTGGTATTTAATTGGTCGGTCAGAGTATAGGAAAAATATGTTGCAAGTCAATTAACCCTTATTTTGAAACTATATTCTAGAATGATATCTGAAATACAGGAGATGGGAAATGGGAAAATCAGGATAGAGAGGAAATAACCGGGAAGGTACAATCCGAAAAGAAAGCAAGGTATTTTCATCTCTTCGAACTACCAGGTACGTAAATTTCGAGGCCGAAATTTTATAAGGATGGGAGATTGCTAGACCCCGAATTTTATGAAATGAAAGTATTCAATTTTCTTATAATTATTCTATTTAGTAAATGGTTAAATTGATAAAAAGTTAAAGTTAAGGGTGATATGTGAATTTTTTTGCAAAGTAAGCAAGTTGTTTTAAAATATTAGTTTGGTCAGGGAATATTCTTTTTATCAGGAAATATCCGTGCGACGGCACAATCATTGGTGGACCCCACAAAGGAAGTATTGTCGTAGTTAGAAAATGACAGAATTATCTTTTTACAAAAATAACGGCGAGTGTTACTGTGACGCCCCCAAAATAGGTATACATCACCTATCTTGAGTCGCTAAATACATGGTACAAAATACAAATACAAACTTAATTATACAACCTTCGTGTAATATACGACAATATATAAATTGAGAGTTTTAATAGGAATATTGTCATCTAGACAATATCCACACTCAAAGGAGTCCTCATTACATTTATTGTCACACTATTTAACAGAATAGTGAGGACTACTAATGCTATCATCTGGACTGTCACTCCTTTCCCCGACTCGTCCCAGCTATATTCTCATTTTCTGAAGAGAACAGTGAAAGAAAGGGTGAGCTCAACTAGCCCAGTAAGAAATATTATGACTAAGATAATACAGAATAAATTATCATTAGTCTTCAACAATGTTAAACTGATAAAATACAATAGACATCAATTTTAACTGCAGCTGAATAAGCAATCCATTAAAAGAGTCAAGTAGAGAATAAAATCTACTATCTTTTATAATTTAAAATGTTTTTTCATCACTTTTATCGCTGAGACTCAGCTAAAAAAATAATCCACATCATCCCTACACTACGGCCAAGGATATTCATTAGGGTCACGACCACAAATTATCCATGCACTACAGGCCAAGGATATTCGTGTATTCATCAATGGTCATGATCATGCCAATAACTGTCCATCAATGCACTACGGGCCAATGAGGACTTTTACCACATCATTCATAACATTACGGTCATGATTATACCAAAAAATCTCTGGTCATAATCATACCAAGTCCATCTATGCCCTACAGGCCACAGATGACTTTAAACAAAATATAAACATAAGGATGATGACAACGATATAAGAATTCAATAAAACAAGTTCAAGAATTAATTTATCCAGGAACTAATAACGTCAAAATTGTCAACATGATAATTTTTTGTAGAGTAAAATTCAAGAATGCTCAGAAGAATATTTCCATGAAAAGATATAGGATGAAGCGCAAATATCAAGGATATTCTACTAATTTCATGGAGTATAGAAGTCAAAACTTTAACCAACTGAGTATAATAACGAATCAAAAGAAATCATCAGGCATGTGATAGACCACAAAGGCAGGTTATTCCAACAGAATAATAAATACGGAACTAGGTCCGGCGTAAAATGCACAGACAGGATATTCCAACAAAATAATAAAGACGAAACCAGGTCCGACGTAAAACGCACAGACAGGATATTCCAACAGAATAATAAAGAATAGAATAACAACAGAAATCACCATGCATGCGATAGACCACACAGACAGGTTATTCCAACAGAATAATAAATAATGGAACCAGGTCAGGCGTAATCCGCACCGACAGGATATTCCGACAGAATAATAAAGAATAGAATAATAGAAGAATTTCACCATGTATGCGGTACTTTGCATAAATAGGTTATTCCAACATAATAATAAGGAATGGAATATCAGAAGAATTTCACCAAGTATAGGGTATTCCGCGTATACAGGTTATTCCAACAGAATAATAAAGAATGGGATAACAGAAGTTCTCTTCATGAATAAGAAAGAATAACACCCCTTACATTAGAAAGAAACTGGATACTGGAGTAGAGAGGTAGCAAACTTCTCTTCTTCTTTCTCTCTATAATTTCTTCTCTCTAGAGTTTTAGTGAATTCGTAAGAAATAATGAAGGAATGAGCTTCTATTTATAGGAGAATGGATTGAATAGTAACTAATTCATGAATGGTCCAGATTGATTTACTTTTAAACGGACGATCCATATTAAAACTTAAAGCAACGGTCAATACTGATTCACTATTAAAACTTTAAACCAGCAATCCATATTGATTCATTATTAAAACTTTAAACCAGCGATCCATATTAATTTACTATTATAATTTCAACCAACAGTCTGAAAAATTAGCACATTTCCTCGTGGAATAATATTGTACCCAAAAATAATTTGGACCGAAAAGAAATATATTGTTCGGGTGAATAGTAACTCGTGAATAGTAACTCATGAATAGTAACTCGTGAATAGTAATTTGTGAATAGTAACTCCCACATAAAAAGTGTCCTGAATACCCGATTGAACAATATAACCTCCAGACATCAATTATCATCGGAATAGATGTCGATTTCTACTAACACAAATAATCACAACACAATGAAAATATCAAATTCATCTTTAATCAACACGAACTTATTCATCATTAATATTAAAACTCACAATATATAACAACCAGGTCGTTCCCAGAAAAGAGGGGGCTTTCCAATAAAGATTTCTCCCCATTGGCGCGCAATTAGGTGACCAAACCTCTCCTTGACAAAACTTCTAGACATTGTAAATATTGCAATTTAATAATATGAATAACTTTGTCGTCTCAATTATTGATTTAATAATATATCATATAATGCAGATTATACTATGACAATAATCGAATTAATAATATGAGAGATATGATGCAGCAATTATTGTAGCAATAATTGAGTATAACTGAGTGACTTTTCACATAAGCATCAATAATCAATACCGTGTTTTACTATGCAACAACGCGTATTACTGTACTTTTACTACTGAGTAGTTCAATAGTTTTAACGGTAACACTTCCGCCGTTATTTTATAAAAAGATAATTCTGTCATTTTTTAAATATGATAATACTTTCGTCGTGGGGTCCACCAATGATTGTGACGTCGTACGAATATTCCCCGACAAAAAGAATATTTTCCGACCAATCGAATATTTTATAACAACTTGCATACTTTGCAAAATTTAAAAATATTACTCACAACTATAACATTATATCAAATCCACACCATAATATTTAAAAAAAAATAAAAAAAATATTTCGATAAATTTAAACCTTTATTCATAAAATCTGGGGTCTCACAGTTACCGTTAAAACTGTTGAACTACCCGGTAGTAAAAGTACAGTAATACGCGTGGTTGCATAGTAGCACACGGTATTGATTATTGATGCTTACGTAAGAAGTCACTCAGTTATACTCAATTATTGCTACAGTAATTGCTGCATCATATCTCTCATATTATTGATTCAATTATTGTCACAATATCATCTGTATAATATGTTATATTATTAAATCAATAATTGAGACAACAAAGTTATTTATATTATTATTTACAATATTGACAATGTCTAGAAGTTCTGTCAAGGAGAGGTTTGGTCACCTAATTACGCGCCAATAAGGAGAAATCCTTATCGGAAAGCCCCCTCTTTCTTGGGAACGACCTGATTGTTAAATATTGTGAATTATAATATTAATGATGAATAAGTTCGTGTTGATTAAAGATGAAATTAATAGTTCCATTATTTTGGAATTATTAGTGTTAGTGGAAATCGATATTTATTTCGATAATAATTGATGTCTGGAGGTTATATTGACCAATCGGGTAATTAACCGGATAAATGAGAAATTAATTGCTATTGATTCACATGATTATAACTATTTGTTCACATGTGTGTACTATTGATTCACATTCATTTACTATTAGGGGAGTTGGTGCAAGATTGATAATACTTGCATGACTAAGTTAAAAATAGAGGTATAGATGGAGGTATTATACTGTAATTCGTATTTTCACATGTCTAAAACTATTGATTTACATGATTTACTATTGATTCAAATGATTTACTATTAGGGGAGATGGTGCAAGTTTGATAATACTTACAGGACTAAATTAAAAATGAAGGAAAAGAGGAAGGTATTATACTATAATATTTTGAGCCCCAAAACGTGCAATTATCGAAACTATATTTTTCTATAAATAGAAGCTCATTCCTTCATTATTTCTCACTAATTCACTAAAGCTATAGAACAATTATTATAGAGAGAAATTTAGAGAGAAAGAAGAAGAGAAGTCTGCTACCTCACTATTCCAGTATCCAGTTTTCTTCTGAGATAAGGAGTATTATTTATTTCATTTTTTGAAGAGATATTATTTTTCATATACGTATGAATATTATTTTCGTTCAATATTCGTAAGGAATATCATCTCCGTTCAATATTCTTAGGAATATTATTTTCGTTCAATAGTCGTAAGGGATATTATATTTTTCATATTCTGAAGAGATGTTATTTTTCGTATTTGTATAAATATTATTTTTGTTCAATATTCGTAAGGAATATCATCTTCATTCAATATTCGTAGGAATATTATCTTCGTTCAACAGTCGTAAGGGGTATTATTCTTTTATATTCATGAAGAGAGTTATTTTCTTTCAATACTCGTAAGGGTTGTTATTCCATTCTTTATTATTATGTTAGAATAACCTGTCTATGCGAAGTACCGCATACATGGTGAAATTCTTCTGTTATTCCATTCTTTATTATTCTGTTGGAATAACCTGTCCGTGCGGTCTATCGCATGCCTGGTGAATTCTATTGTTATTCTATTCTTTATTATTCTGTTAGAATATCCTGTCTGTGCGGATTACGCATGACCTGGATCCATTCTTTATTATTCTATTGGAATATCCTGTCTGTGCGGATTACGCATGACCTGGTTCCATTCTTTATTATTCTGTTGGAATAACCTGTCTGTGTAGTCTATCGCATGCCTGATGAATTCTTTTGTTATTCCATTCTTTATTATTCTGTTGGAATAACCTGTCTATGTGGATTACCGCATGCATGGTGAATGATCCTTCGTATTCATTCTTTATTAAATTGTGGAAATAATCTGTCTACATGGATTACCACATGGCGGGTGAAAATCCATTTGCAGTTTCGTATACTCTATTATACTCGTATGAGATATCATTCATTTTGTATTCATCATGGAATATCATTTTCTTTGGTATTTTTCTTTTACGAGTTACTATTCATGGGTTACTATTCACCCGATTACTATTCACTCTAGTATTATTCATTTGGGTATTCGGGGCACTTTTCGTGCCGATGTACTATTCACAAGTTACTATTCACAGGTTACTATTCATCGATTACTATTCACTCTAGTATTATTCACTCGGGTATTCGGGACACTTTTCTTGTCGGGGTACTATTCACGGGGTACTATTCCTGAAGTACTATTCACGGGGTACTATTCACCCGTAAAATATATTTCTTTTCTGTCCAAATTATTTTTGGTACATGAATATTATTCTTGAATTTTAAGCAGTATCATGTTGACAATTTGGACGTTATTGATTTTTGGATAAATTAAATTATAAATCTTTAAAATTTATCCTTGAACTTGTTTTATTGAATTATTATGTCATTGTCATCATCCTCATGCTTATATTTTGATGAAAGTCATCTTTGGCTTACGTGCATATATGGACTTGGTATGATTATGACCAGGGATTATTTGGTATAATCATGACCGTAATATGACGAATGATGTGGTGAAAGTCCTCAGTGGCCTGTAGTGCATTGATGTACAATTTTTGGTATGATTATGACCAAGGATTATTTGGTATAGTCATGACCATTGATGATTTAATGAATATCCTTGGCCCGTAGTGCAGGTTAGAATCGATGATATGATTTATTTATTAAGTTGAGTCTCAGCGATAAAGTTGATGAAAAACTTTTTAAATCATAGAAGATAGTAGATTTTATGCTCTACTTGACTCTTCTAATGGATTGCTTATTTTCGCTGTAGTTGTTGATCTAAAACTTGTTGTCTATTGTATTCTATCAGTTGTTATACTGTTGAAGGCTAAGGATAATTTATTCTGCATTATCTTAGTCATAGTATTTTTTACTGGGCTAGTTGAGCTCACCCTTTTTTTCATTGTTCTCTTCAGGAAATGAGATTATAGCTGGGACGAGTCTGGGAATTGAGTGATGGTCCAGGATAAATGGAGTTGAGCGTTGAGTGTTCTTCAGCGTTTTTATTTTGTGCTTACTTGGATCTTGTATCCTCTTCTCTTTTGCATATAAGGTGTCTTTGAAATACATCCGTTGGAAGACGTCCGTTGAAGCATTAATTGTATTTGAAATTTCTGGGCACTAATGGAGACTTTCTGGAAATATTCTGTCCAGCCGTCTGGCCCACTGACACTGTAGACTGCTATCTCACCTAACACCTGAAAATGTGTTTTCTGCTGACTCATAGTACTTTCCTTAGCTTCTTCAATACGTTTCTTTGTTACATACTAAGGATGACTGATGTTTTACTGGGACTCCCGATAGTCTCAACGTTTATAATCCATTCCACATTTGTTGACTTTCATTCTTAAACAAATGGACAAGGCTCGATGCTTCTGATGTAGACAGATGATACTCTACGATTATGATCGTGGTGTCTTGCAACCTTAGTGCTTCATCTGATACTGATGGATGAGAACACTACGATTTCTCTTAAGTATTGGCACACTACAATCTTCACTTGCTCAACTTGCAGACTCTACGCTTCCGAGAGCACTCTAAGATTCTTGAGTTTGACTCGGCAGGCATTTGGACCACTCTACGATTTCATGAGAGGCCCTCCAAAGTAGACAAACTACGATTCTTGATGCTCTATGATTCTGCCTTGGCTTCTGCAATATTTTGACATGATAGACTACGATTCTATTGAAGCCTATCTATTACATCTCAAGATATAGATCAGTCTAACATCTTTGATCTTTTCTTCTATACATTCATTTATACAATGATAAACATTAAAGCTCAGATCAACCTAACAAATTTGATCTACCACTAAGTCCTTCTACATGTGTTCTTTGAAGGACTTTACATATAATTATGAATATTGACTTTCAACATCAAATTTAAATATGCAATCTTCCAACACTGTCTTTCACAGTGAGTTAGATCGGTTGCCAATTTCGTATATACCTCTGTTCACTTAAGGAATTATTTTGCCCAGCTCCCATATGTCAACCATTAAAAATTATGATTGTACCACAACCTAAACTTATCTTAACTTATCTAAACCGTTAAAACTATAATGTTCATTAAGTCAATTTCTCATTCCTTATGGCTTTCTGGCAACTAAATGTCATACCTCAGGATTTATTCTCTATCGTCTAAGTCATACAGTCTTTTGTATACTCAACACGATTATTCAATGTCAATATTATGTGTTTATAGCATTAAACATTACCTTATTCATATCTTGTAATGTCCGGTTCATCCGACTCGGAACATTATCCAAGTTATAATTACTAACTCAGCTTCTTAACGTTATATGTCATTGTCTTTAATTTAGTTTCTTCACCATTCAGAATTTTAATCTTTGGTCTTCATTACCTTACGGTCAACCCATACACTGTAGGTTTTGTCCATTTAATGTTTGCGTACACTCAACCCTCACGTCGGCTAAAGTGTTTAGCACATATATTTCGTTCCATCATTCTCTATCCGACTCACATTCGGACTTTCATTATTCTTATTATTGTTCGTTACGGCTTTTTTGATGATTTCATATCTTACTTACTACCTTCATCAACGTCTAGGTCATACAACCATTGTACACTTAGAATGTGAGACCCCAGATTTTATGAATAAAGATTTAAATTTCTGGAAATATTTTTTTTGAATATTATGGTGTGGATTTGATATAATGTCATAGTTGTTGGTAGTATTTATAAATTTTGCAAAGTATATAATATTTGATTGGTCGGGAAATATTCTTTTTTTTTGGGAATATCCGTACGACGGCACAATCATTGGTGAACCCACAACGGAAGTATTGTCATAGTAAGAAAACGATAGAATTATCTTTTTATAAAAATAACGGCGGAAGTGTTACCATTAAAACTGTTGAACTACCCGATAGTAAAAGTACAGTAATACGTGTGGTTGCATAGTAGTACACGGTATTGGTTATTGATGCTTACGTGAGAAGTCACTCAGTTATACTTAATTATTGTTATAGTAATTGATGCATCATATCTCTCATATTATTGATTCAATTATTGTCACAGTATCATCTGCATAATATGATATATTATTAAATCAATAATTGAGATGACAAAGTTATTCATATTATTAAATTACAATATTTACAATATCTAGAAGTTCTGTCAAGGAGAGGTTTGGTCACCTAATTGCGCGCCAATAGGAAAAAATTCTTATTGGAAAGCCCCCTCTTTCCTAGGAACGAACTGGTTGTTAAATATTATGAGTTATAATATTAATGATGAATAAGTTCGTGTTGATTAAAGATGAATTTGATAGTTCCATTGTATTGGGATTATTCGTGTTAGTGAAAATCATCATCTATCCCGATGATAATTGATGTCTGGGGGTTATATTGATAAATTGGGTAATTAATCGGATAAATGAGCAATTAATTGCAACTAATTCACGTGCTTATTGTGACGCCCCCAAAATAGGTCCATTCCATCCAACCCATTCTGAGTCGTCAAATACATGGTACAGAAATAACTACAACGTTATTCTTACAACATATAAACTGTGAGTTTAAATACAGATATTGCCATCTAGACAATATCCACACGTAAATAAATACCCATCATAATTATTGATACATTATTTTACAAAAATGGTGAGGACTACTAAACAACTCTCTCTAGAACCTTCATTCCATACCCCGACTAGTACTCGCTACATTCTCGCCTCCTGAGAAGAAAAATGGAACAAAAAGGAAAAGGGTGAGCTCAACTAGCCCAGTAAAGAATATTATGACTAAGATAATATACAACAAACTATCGTTAGTCTTCAACAGGGAAAATCTAATAGAATACAATAGACAACCAGTTTTAAATCAACAACTGCAGCGGAAACAATAATTCATTAGAAGAGTTAAGTAGAGAATGAAAACTACTATCTTCTATATATGAATTTAAAAGTTCATCGTCGATATTTTATCCCTGTAACATCAATCAATATATATCTGGAATCAAATATTCATCTTTGCACTACAGGCCAAAGATATTCATCAGTCGGTCATGTTCATCTAAACACCTGTTCATCTTTGCACTACAGGCCAAAGATATTAATCAGTTGGTCATGTTCATCTCAACACCTGTTTATCTTTACACTACGGGCCAAAGATATTCATCAAGAAATCATTCATCTTTGCACTACAGGCCAAAGATATTCAGTAATATCATCATTTAGGACTGAGGATGATGAAAAATATTTTAAAGAAAACGAATCCAGTGAAACAAAAGAACAAATATTAAGGATTCGTATTTTAATCAATCCAAGTTCAAAAATACTTCATAAGTAATCAGAGTGGAGTAAAATTCAAGAATGATCAAAACATGGATACAATCAAAGCTAGTATCCAGAATAGATATTTTGGACGAAAAGAAGAAATTTCATTTTTCGGTGAATAGTGCCGTATTCGTGAATAGTGCCGTATACGTGAATAGTAACTCTGACACCAAAAGATAGAAATTTCACAAAAAACATCATCATGCTTCATGAATAGTACTCGTGAATAGTAACTCATGAATAGTAACTCGTGAATAATAACTCATGAATAGTAACCCCGACATGAAAAAGTTCCAAATTTGATAAAAAGTTCCAACCAATATTTCAGCATAATGATATTGAAGAAATAATATCATTTGAGAAGAAAATAACACCCCTTACCTCGAAAGACAGTACTTCTAGTTGAAACACTGGATATAGGCTATGACTTAAACTTGCACCGTATAGCAATACTCAAAGTATACTCAAAATACTCACAAGAATACGCTCGATAATATAGAGAGAGAAAACTTCAGTTTCTGGTGTGATTTTCAATTTTAACCTAAGCACCTATTTATAGGAAATTGCTTAGAACACCAAAGTAAAAAATTTAATATAATATTAATATATTTAATAAATTCTCTACGCCCATCTAGACAATCTGATCTCAGCCATCAACACATGTTAAATGAGGGAACCAAATGAAAAAAAATGTTTTTTGTAAATAAAAATATTTTAAACTTCCAAAAATCAATTATTTCAGAACTCTGAAACTTCAATAATTCATAAATAATAGCTCTTTTGTCAGAAAATTCGAATCTCGCGAGTTTTTATAGGAAATTCAATTCTCTACAACTTTACAGAAGAAAGTTTTTCCAAATTCCAAACAGAAATTGACCGAAATCTATAAACGGACGATTTTACAGGCTATAATCAAATTTCGGTCAATAATTGTGTCCACCAACACACAAAATATGTGTTAAATATTTAATACCACAAAAATATTCTTCCTCCTCATATACTCATATATCCCACATTCATTATAAAAATATCACCGTTAATATATTATTAAAATAATATATTTAAATGAATTATTTTATTAGAAAAAGATAAAATATTAATTTTCAACAATTGTCACATTAAAAATTTTCTCCATTTATATCCACATAAAATTAATATTTTCCTCATCATATAAATCAATAATTAATTATTCACAAATAATATTACAGAATCACAGTACTGGCAACCAGGCCGTTCCCAGGAAAGAGGGGGTTTCCAATAAGAATTTCTCCTTACTGACGCGCAATTAGGTGACCAAACCTCTCCTTAGACAGAACTTTCTAGACATTGCCAATAATTTCATCAAATAATATTATTCAGATAATATGAATTATTGCTTCGATAATAGAAAATACTGTGTAATGACAATTTATTGAAACAACAGTAATATAAAATATCAATGCAGCAATTATTGAATCAATAAAATAAAATATTGAACAACAATTACTGTAACCATTATTGAGTAGTGCCTTCTTACGTAAGAATCAATAATTGGTGCAATACTGTGTGCTACTGTGTTTTAACCACCGAGTATTTTAACAGTATTAACGGTAACAACTACGCCATTATTTTTAAACAACTTATATTTGTCGTTTTCTTCCTCCAATCGCTTTCCGTTATGGGGCCCACACATGGTTGTGCCATCGTATGAATATTCCCCGACAGTACGAATATTCCACGACCAAACGAATATTCCCCGACAACAATGAATATTTTATAACCACTTGCTTATTTTGAAATATTTGCGTATTTTACCCATAACTATCCACATTAATCACATCAACCCTTACTATTTCAAAATAATAATTAGAGGAAATTAAATTTTAATTATTTGGGGTCTTACACCAACTCTTTGAACTGCTTGGTTGTGACCACCCGTGAATTGCTATCATTTCCTCCAGTATTTTGGACACGAGTCTCCCTCGTCTGATTTTGCATGAACTGCAAAAAGCTTCTAAACATCACCTCGTTCATCATCTGCTCAGTGGTGTTGTTCACAGGAGGTACATTGCCAGCCTGCTGCACGTTCTCCTCATTGGTGAGTACAGGCGTCTCTTCGGTCACATTTACTCCACAGTTAACATTCTCAGTCGACATTCTCAAATACTGCAATAGAACAAGGGTTAATTAAGGAAATCAATATATCACATAATATCCCTATATACTGACCAACTACCAAATAAGCTTAGGTAAGACACACTAGCGAAGGATTTACTTGTCTCTCCCCTCCTAGTTCTATTCCCCGATGTCCGCCAGAGATCATATCCCTAAGGTCTGATACCAACTCTGACGCCCCCAAAATAGGTCCATTCCATCCAACCCATTCTGAGTCGTCAAATACATGGTACAGAAATAACTACAACTTTATTATTACAACATATAAACTGTGAGTTTAAATACAGATATTGCCATCTAGACAATATCCACACGTAAATAAATCCCAATCATAATTATTGATACATTATTTTACAAAAATGGTGAGGACTACTAAACAACTCTCTCTATAACCTTCATTCCATACCCCGACTAGTACTCGCTACATTCTCGCC
Source organism: Panax japonicus (assembly GCA_020205505.1). Classification (NCBI taxonomy): domain Eukaryota; kingdom Viridiplantae; phylum Streptophyta; class Magnoliopsida; order Apiales; family Araliaceae; genus Panax; species Panax japonicus. Next base: position 75,402,768 of record CM035108.1, on the reverse strand, counting down.
TCCTGAGAAGAAAAATGGAACAAAAAGGAAAAGGGTGAGCTCAACTACCCCAGTAAAGAATATTATGACTAAGATAATATACAACAAATTATCGTTAGTCTTCAACAGGGAAAAATCTAATAGAATACAATAGACAACCAGTTTTAAATCAACAACTGTAGCGGAAACAATAATTCATTAGAAGAGTTAAGTAGAGAATGCAAACTACTATCTTCTATATATGAATCTAAAAGTTCATCGTCGATATTTTATCCCTGTAACATCAATAAATATATATCTGGAATCAAATATTCATCTTTGCACTACAGGCCAAAGATATTCATCAGTCGGTCATGTTCATCTAAACACCTATTCATCTTTGCACTACGGGCCAAAGATATTAATCAGTTGGTCATGTTCATCTCAACACCTGTTCATCTTTGCACTACGGGCCAAAGATATTCATCAAAAAATCATTCATCTTTGCACTACAGGCCAAAGATATTCAGTAATATCATCATTTAGGACTGAGGATGATGAAAAATATTTTAAAGGAAACGAATCCAGTGAAACAAAAGAACAAATATTAAGGATTCGTATTTTAATCAATCCAAGTTCAAAAATACTTCATAAGTAATCAAAGTGGAGTAAAATTCAAGAATGATCAAAACATGGATACAATCAAAGCTAGTATCCATAATAGATATTTTGGACGAAAAGAAGAAATTTCATTTTTTGGTGAATAGTGTCGTATTCGTGAATAGTGCCGTATATGTGAATAGTAACTCCGACACCAAAAGATAGAAATTTTACAAAAAACATCATCATGCTTCATGAATAGTACTCGTGAATAGTAACTCATGAATAGTAACCCCGACATGAAAAAGTTCCAAATTTGATAAAAAGTTCCAACCAATATTTCAGCATAATGATATTGAAGAAATAATATCATTTGAGAAGAAAATAACATCCCTTACCTCGAAAGACAGTACTTCTAGTTGAAACACTGGATATAGGCTATGACTTAAACTTGCACCGTATAGCAATACTCAAAGTATACTCAAAATACTCACAAGAATACGCTCGATAATATAGAGAGAGAAAACTTCAGTTTCTGATGTGATTTTCAATTCTAACCTAAGCACCTATTTATAGGAAATTGCTTAGAACACCAAAGCAAAAAATTTAATATAATATTAATATATTTAATAAATTCTCTACGCCCATCTAGACAATCTGATCTCAGCCATAAACACATGTTAAATGAGGGAACCAAATGAAAAAAAATGTTTTTTGTAAATAAAAATATTTTAAACTTCCAAAAATCAATTATTTCGAAACTCTAAAACTTCAATAATTCATAATAAATAGCTCTTTTGTCAGAAAATTCGAATCTCACGAGTTTTTATAGGAAATTCAATTCTCTACAACTTTACAGAAGAAAGTTTTTCCAAATTCCAAACAGAAATTGACCGAAATCCATAAACGGACGATTTTACAGGCTATAATCAAATTTTGATCAATAATTGTGTCCACCAACACACAAAATATGTGTTAAACATTTAATGTCACAAAAATATTCTTCCTCTTCATATACTCATATATCCCACATTCATTATAAAAATATCACCGTTAATATATTATTAAAATAATATATTTAAATGAATTATTTTATTAGAAAAAGATAAAATATTAATTTTCAACAATTGTCACATTAAAAATTTCTCCATCTATATCCACATAAAATTAATATTTTTCTCATCATATAAATCAATAATTAATTATTCATAAATAATATTACCGAATCACATTACTGGCAATCAGGCCGTTCCCAGGAAAGAGGGGGCTTTCCAATAAGAATTTCTCCTTACTGGCGCGCAATTAGGTGACCAAATCTCTCCTTAGATAGAACTTTCTAGACATTGCCAATAATGTTATCAAATAATATTATTCAGATAATATGAATTATTGCTTCGATAATAGAAAATACTGTATAATGACAATTTATTGAAACAACAATAATATAAAATATCAACGCAGCAATTATTGAATCAATAAAATAAAATACTGAACTGCAATTACTGTAACAATTATTGAGTAGTGCCTTCTTACGTAAGAATAAATCATTGGTGCAATACCGTGTGCTACTGTTCAATAACGCGTATTAGTGTGTTTTAACCACCGGGTATTCCAATAGTATTAACGGTAACAACTACGCCGTTATTTATAAACAACTTATATTTGTCGTTTTCTTCATCCAATCGCTTTCCGTTATGGGGCCCACAAAAGACTGCGCCGTCGTACGAATATTCCCCGACAGTACGAATATTCCACGACCAAACGAATATTCCACTACAATAATGAATATTTTATAACCACTTGCTTATTTAAAATATTTGCGCATTTTACCCATAACTAACAACATTAATCAAATCAACCCTTACTATTTCAAAATAATAAATAGAGGAAATTCCATTTTTATTTAAAAAAAATCGGGGTCTTACACTTATATAACTATTTGTTCACATGTTTGTACTATTGAATCACATTCTTATACTATTAGGGGAGTTGGTGCAAGATCTATAATATTTGCATGACTAATTTAAAGATGGGGGTATAGATGGAGGTACTATACCATAATTCGTATTTTTACATGATTATAACTATTGAATCACATGATTGAACTATTGATTCACATGATTTACTATTAGGGGAGGTGATGCAAGTTTGATAATACTTGCAGGACTAAATTAAAAATGAACGAAAAGTTGGAGGTATTGTACTATAATTTTTTGAGCCCCAAAACGTGCAATTGTCAGAACTATATTTTTCTATAAATAGAAGCTCATTCTTCCTTCATTTCTCACCAATTCAATAAAGCTTTAGAGCTATTATTATATAGAGAAATTATAGAGAGAAAGAAGAAGAGAAGTCTGCTACCTCACTATTCCAGATCTAGTCTTCTTTTGAGGTAAGGGATATTATTTTTTGTACCCGTAAGGGGTATTATTTCCTTCGTATTCATGAAGAGAGCTATTGTTATTCCATTCCTTATTATTCTGTTGGAATAACCTGTATATGCGAAGTACCGCATATATGGTGAAATTCTTCTGTTCTTCCATTCTTCATTATTATGTTGGAATAACCTGTTTATGCGAAGTACCGCATACATGGTGAAATTCTTCTATTATTCCGCTCTTTATTATTCTATCAGAATATCCTATCTGCGCGTTTACGCCGGACCTGGTTCCATCATTTATTATTCTGTCGGAATATCTTGTCTATGCGTTTACGCCGGCCTGGTTCCATTATTTATTATTCTGTCGAAATATCCTGTCAGTGCGTTTACGCATGACCTGGTTTCATTAATTATTATTCTGTTGGGAATAACCTGTCTGTGAAGTCTATCGCACGCATGGTGAATCCTTCTGTTATTACATTCTTTATTATTCTGTTGAAATAACCTGTCTATGTGGATTACCACATGCATGGTGAATGATCATTTGTATTCATTCCTTATTCAATTATGGAAATGATCTGTATACGTGGATTACAGCATGGCGGGTTAAAATCTATTTGCAGTTTCGTATATTCTATTATACTCAGTTGGTTAAAGTTTTGACTTCTATACTCCATGAAATTAGTAGAATATCCTGGATATTTGCGCTTCATCCAGTATCTTTTCATGGAAATATTCTTCTGAGCATTCTTGAATTTTACTCTACAAAGCAGTATCATGTTGACAATTTGGACGTTATTGAGTTCAGGATAAATTAACTTATAAATCTTTAAAATTTATTCTTGAACTTATTTTATTAAATTATTATGTCATTGTCATGATGAGTTATATTGGTTATTATGTGAAAACATGAAAGTTTCTTAGAAATCACAAAGGGTTGAAAATCAGATTTTGGTGAAAATGGAACATGAAATTTAAGTGACCATATCTCCTATTATATTTTGAATTTTTGAGTGTGGTCGAATTCTTGAGTTAGATCTATGAGTTTTCTAACTTATCCAAGTGGAATCACTGGAAAAGGTATTGTAAATTTTCGTGTGGACTGATTTTAGCAAAGGAGTCAAAAACTACCAATTTCAAAAAAGCTACTACCTAGATTTTTAAAAGGACATTTTTGGCCACTTAATTTGTTTGAAAAATTCCGGCCTTTTGGGACATGGAAATATATGGAATAAAGTACCTCCTGTCCAAAAATGAGCTCATTCTGACTTAAAATGAGCAAGTTATGACCATTTCAATATTTAAGTTTTTTCGACGAAAAATGCTATAATCGGAGTTCTATAACTCCGATGACCATGTAATTTAAACTGGAAGCTCGCGTTAACATGTGTAAGATCCTGCCATGATTTGGGAATTTTTGGAGTTAACCTTGAGGAAGCTAATTTCTTAAGGAATTAATTAGAAATTAATTTTTGAAAAATAGTAAATGAATTTTAAAAATTCTGAGAAAAATATATGATCAATATGGGTCTATATTCTGCTAAATCCCAGAAAAGAAATATTTTTGGGACTGATTTGGTATTTTTCATGAAAATAATCTAGTTATGAGTAAATGAGTTAAATATGTTATGTGAAGTAACAAAATTGAAAAATAGGATTTTGTGACTTGAGAATCATATATAGGGTATATGCAGATTTTTGATAAAGGATTTGATCACTGGTGATGAGATCTTATGAGTATGGCATTTTGAATGATTAAATGCATTATGTGGTAAAGTGTAAACAATTGAAATAAATTGTTTATAAGTTTGAGAAGTGATTAAAATATTGTTATAATATTAATAATATTAGATTAAGAGTTTATTAAGTGGTTGATAATATTTGGATAAATTTAAAGTCTTTAATATTTATCCTTGTTTTTGTTTGATTAATGCTTATATCATTGTCATCATCCTCATGCATATATGGTGATGAAAGTTATCTTTGGCTTACGTGCAAAGATGAACTTTTAATTATTGAATTGTATATCTTTGTCTTACGTGCAAAGATGAATTGTTGATTATTGGTTTTATTGTTGTATATCTTTGGCTTACGTGTAGAGATGGATTTGGTATGATTATGACCAAGGATTATTCGATATAGTCATGATTATTGATGATTTAATTAATATCCTTGGCCCGTAGTGCTGGGATGATTCGATGATGTGGTTTATTTATTAAGCTGAGTCTCAGCGATAAAAATTGATGAAAATATTTTAAACCATAGAAGATAGTAGATTTTTTCTCTACTTGACTCTTTTAATGGATTGCTTGTTCCGCTGCAGTTAAACTTGATGTCTATTGTATATTATCAAAGCTTAGGGATATGATCCTTGCCTGAGATGTGAGACAAGAACTAGGAGGGGAGAGACGGGGAATTCCTTCGCTAGTATGACCTACCTAAGTTTATTTGGTATTTAATTGGTCGGTCAGAGTATAAGGATAATATGTGATATGTCAATTAACCCTTGTTTTGTGACAGTGTTAAATTTGCGGAGTTATCCCGATTTGCATCCCATTTGGTCGCTAATGAGGAGCGAATGATGCGAATGTTTCTAAGAGGTTTAAAACCCGATATACGTCAATACCTAAGTTCTCACAAACTTTGTTTATATTCAGATGTTATGAATAGGGCTCAGTTATTAGAGCGCGATAATGGGTCAGCACAACCAAAAGACAATGACCAACAACACGATAATAATCGTACCGGTGGCAACGGCCATCGGAACAATGATAACCATCGTGGGGGAAATTATCATGCCAAGAATGGTAACCACTTCGGTGGTAATCATGGCCAAGATTATAGAAGTAGAAATTTCAAGAAGAGAAGGTCACCTAGCTCGATTTTTTCGTGTAGTGAAATCAAGTCCAGCTAGGAAGGTGGAACCAAAGGCGGATACAGACAAAACAAAGTCGGTGGTTTCAGGGAGAGCGTTTCTTGCGACTTCTCAAAAAGTGAGTAACCCGAACGAAGTTAGCATGGGTTAGTTAATTATAAATTCTTGTGAAGTCTATACCTTATTAGATACCGGTTCTACCCATTATTTTATCTCTCTTGCTTATGCTCAACTTTTAAATTTGACTCAGGAGAAATTAGACTTTGACTTATAGGTTGAAACTCCGTTAGGAGAAACCTTCATTACAAATGTTATTCAAGTCTTGGATGAGAGTCATAGTTTTGAATGATATTTCTATTGTTAATAAATTTCCTGACGTATTCTTGAAGACTTTCTAGCCTAGCCCTAGAGTGTGAAATCGAATTTTGTATTGACCCCAGTACAAAACCCATTTCTTAAACCCTCAAATATATTCTTCACCTAGAACGAACGTATACTGTGCCAAGTACGTTAGCTCGAGCTGTTAAAGAAGGTTCAAGAAGGCGTTATCTCAACCCTCGATTTAATTAGCCCATTTGAAATCCTCGATCGAGTAGGAACTGTGGCCTATAGACTCATTTTACCGCCAAATATGTCGCGTGTTCATAAAGTTTTTTCACGTATCAATGTTACGTAAATATATGGATGACCCGAACCACATTATTGAATTAAAACTAGATAAGATAGTAGAAGATTTAACGTATGAGGAGATACGTGTTAAAATCTTTGATAAGAATGATCGTATTCAACACTCAAAGGTTATACCTTAAGAGTTAGAATCTAAAATGAAGTCAAGGTATCCTCATCATACCAGGTACGTACTTAAATTTCGAGTGCGAAATTTCATAAGGATGTGAGATTGTGAGACCCCATATTTTATAAATAAATATTTAAATTTCTCGAAATATATTTTTGAATATTATGGTGTGGATTTGATATAATGTCATAATTGTGGGAATTATTTATAAATTTTGCAAAGTATATAATATTCGATTGGTCGGGGAATATTCTTTTTATCGGGAATATTTGTACAACGGCATAATCATTGGAGAACCCACAACGGAAGTATTGTCGTAGCAAGAAAACGACAGAATTATCTTTTTATAAAAATAACGACGGAAGTGTTACCGTTAAAACTGTTGAACTACCCGGTAGTAAAAGTACAGTAATACGCTTGCTTGCATAGTAGTACACGGTATTGGTTATTGATGCTTACGTGAGAAGTCACTCAGTTATACTCAATTATTGTTATAGTAATTAATGCATCATATCTCTCATATTATTGATTCAATTATTGTCACAGTATCATCTGCATAATATGATATATTATTAAATCAATAATTGAGACTACAAAGTTATTCATATTATTAAATTTCAATATTTATAATCACTACAAAAAAAATGGTGTAAGACCCCAACTTTTTATAAATAAAGATTTAATTTCTCTAATTATTATTTTGAAATAGTAAGGGTTGATTTGATTAATGTGGTTAGTTATGGGTAAAATGCGTAAATATTTTAAATAAGCAGGTGGTTATAAAATACTCATTATTGTCGGAGAATATTCGTTTGGTCGTGGAATATTCGTACTGTCGGGGAATATTCGTACGACGACGCATTCTTTTGTGGGCCCCATAACGGAAAGCGATTGGATGAAGAAAACGACAAGTATAAGTTGTTTATAAATAACGGCGCAGTTGTTACTGTTAATACTGTTGGAATACCCGGTGGTTAAAACACAGTAATACGCATTATTGAGCAGTAGCACACAGTATTGCACTAATTATTGATTCTTACGTAAAAAGGCACTACTCAATAATTGTTACAGTAATTACTGTTCAGTATTTTATTTTATTGATTCAACAATTGCTGCGTTGATATTTTATATTACTGTTGTTTCAATAATTGTCACTACACAGTATTTTCCATTATCGGAGCAATAATTAATATTATCTGAATAATATTATTAGAAAACATTATTGGCAATGTCTAGAAAGTTCTGTCTAAGGAGAAGTTTGGTCACCTAATTGCGCGCCAGCAAGGAAAAATCTTTATTGGAAAGACCCCTCTTTCCTAAGAACGATCTGGTTGCCAGTACTGTGATTCTGTAATATTATTTGTGAATAATTAATTATTGATTTATATGATGAGAAAAATATTGATTTTATGTGGATATAGATGGAGAAAATTTTTAGTGTGACAGTTGTTAAAAATTAATATTTTATCTTTTTCTGATAAAATAATTCATTTAAATATATTATTTTAATAATATATTAATGATGATATTTTACAATGAATGTGAGATATATGAGTATGTGAGGAGGAATAGTATTTTTGTTGCATTAAATGATTAACACATGTTTTGTGTGTCGTGGACCCCATTTCTTGACTGAAATTTGATTATTGCCCGTAAAATCGTCCGTATGTGGAATTCGGTCAATTTCTGTTTGGAATTTGGAAAAATTTTCTTCTGCAAAGTTGTAGAGAATTGAATTTCCTATAAAAAGTCGTGTGCTTCAAACTTTCTGATAAAAGGGCTATTTATTATGAACTATTGAAGTTCCGAAGTTCTAAAATAATTGATTTTTGGAAGTTTTAATTATTTTTATTAAGAAAAATGTTTTTATTGTTTTTGGCACATGTGTGGCTGAAGTTTGGACCAGATTTGTGTGCGTAGGAAATTTGATTATATATATTATTATTATATTAAATTTTCTGCTTTGGTGTTCTAAGCATTTTCCTATAAATAGGGTGCTTAGGTTAGAATTGAAAATCATACCATAAATTAAAGATTTCTCTCTATTTCTCTCTATATAATATCGAGCGTATTTGTGAGTATTTCAGTACATTGAGTATTGCTATACGGTGCAAGTTCTTTCAGCACTATATCCAAGATTCTAGTCAGAAGTACTATTATTTCTAAGGCAAGGGATGTTATTTTCTTCGTAAGTGATATTATTTCTTCAATATCATTATGCCAAAATATTGGTTGGAACTTTTTATCAAATTTAGAACTTTTTCATGTCGGGGTTACTATTCATGAGTTATTATTCACGAGTTACTATTCACGAGTACTATTCACGAAGCATGATGATATTTTTTTGTGAAATTTCTATCTTTTAGTGTTGGAGTTACTATTCACATATACGGTACTATTCACGAATACGACACTATTCACAAAAAAATTAAATTTTTTTTTCTATGTCCAAGATTGTCTGTTATGATTCCTACCCTTGATTGGATCTATGTTTTGGTCTTCATTCTTGAATTTTACTCCACTCTGATTATTTATGAAGTATTTTTGAACTTGGATTGTGTAAAGTACGAATCCTTAATATTTGTTCTTTTGTTTTACTGGATTCGTTTTCTTTAAAATATTTTTCATCATCCTCAATCCTAAATAATGATATAACTGAATATCTTTGGCCTGTAGTGCAAAGATGAATGATTTTATAATGAATATCTTTGGCCCGTAGTCCAAAGATGAACAGATGTTGAGATGAACATGACCAACTGATGAATATCTTTGGCCCGTAGTGCAAAGATGACTATTTGATTCAAGTTGTATATTGATTATTGTTACAGGGATAAAATATCGATGATGGACTTTTAAATTCATAGATTATAGTAGATTTCATTCTCTACTTAACTCTTCTAATGAATTATTGTTTTCGCTGCAGTTGTTGATCTAAAATTTGTTGTCTATTGTATTCTATCAGATTTTTCCCCGTTGGGGACTAACGATAATTTGTTCTATATTATCTTAGTCATAATGTTCTTTACTGGGCTAGTTGAGCTCACCCTTTTCCTTGTTGTTCCATTTTTCTTCTCAGGAGGCGAGAATGTAGCGAGTACTAGTCGGGGTGTGGAATGATGGTTCTTGAAGTGGTTCTAGTAGTCCTCACTATTCTATAAAATAGTGTATCAATAATTGCAATGAGGACTTATTTGAGTGTGGATATTGTTTAGATGACAATATTTGTATTTAAACTCACAGTTTTTATGTTGTATTAATAAAGTTGTAGTTATTTCTGTACCATGTATTTTGACGACTCAGAATGGGTGTTTTATACCTATTTTGGGGGCGTCACAGTTGGTATCAGAGCTTAGGCATATGATCTCTGGCGGAGATCGGGGAATAGAACTAGGAGGGGAGAGACAAATAAATCCTTCGCTAGTGTGTCCTACCTAAGCTTATTTGTTGGTCGGTCATAATATAGGGGTATTATGTGATTTGTTAATTTGTTTAATTAACCCTTGTTTTATGGAAGTATTTAAGAATGTCGACTGAGAATGTTAACAGTGGAGTAAATGAGACCGTAGAGACACCTTTGCTCACCAACGAGGAGAACGTGCAACAGGCTAGCAATGTTCCTCCTGTGAACAACACCACTGAGAAGACGATGAACGATGGTATGTTTAGGAACTTTCTAGAATTCATACAAAACCAAACGAGAGAGACTACTGTTCAAAATGCAGGTGGAAACACTGAAAACTCACGGATGGTCACCGCTAAGCAATTCAAGGAGTTAGGACCGCTGGAGTTTTTGGGAAAGCCAGAACCACTTACGGCAGAGACGTGGATAAAGAAAATCACTAAGATATTTGATGTCTTGGGATGCTCAGAGGAGCAAAAGGTTCCTTTCGCCACTTTCATGTTACGAGGAGAGGCAGATTATTGGAGGGAATCAGTAAAGCGTACTCAGCATATCGCACTGAAGATGTCTTGGGAGAAGTTCCAAGAATTGTTCAATGACAAGTACTTTCCCGAAAGTATTCATCACATGATGGAGGTAGAGTTCATCAAGCTGGAGAAAAACAATATGAACATGTCGCAGTACGAAGCTAAGTTTGTCGAGTTGTCCCGATTTGCATCCCATTTGGTTGATAATGAGGAGAGAATGACGCGAATGTTTCTGCGAGGTTTGAAACCCAAAATACGTCAATGCCTCATTTCTCACAAACTTTGTTTATATTCAGATGTTGTGAATAGGGCTCAGTTATTGGAGCGCGATAATGAGTCGGCACAACTGAAGAATAATGACCAACAACTCGATAATAATCGTACCGGTGGCGACGATCATCGGAACAATGATAACCATCGTGGAGGAAATTATCATGCCAGAAATGGTAACCACTTCAGTGGTAATCATGGCCAAGATAATAGAAGAAATAACTCAAGTGGAAATTTCAAGAAGAGAAGATTTAACAATGACGGGAAGACGTCGGAAACAACACCAGCAACGAATTTTAGAGGAGGAGAAAGACCGCCAGTTAGATGCTACAGATGCGGAGAAGAGGGACACATAAGTCCAAACTGTTCACAGTCTTCCAAGGTATGTTATAATTATAGAAAAAAAGGTCATATCGCTAGAGATTGTACGGTAGCGAAACCAAGTCCAGTGGGGATGGTGACTCAAAAGGCTGTCCCAGAAAAGTCAAAGTCAACGGTTCCTGGAAGAGCATTTTTCGTGACTAGTCAGAATGTGAGGAACCCGAACGAAGTTAGCACGGGTTAGTTAATTATAAATTCTTACGAAGTTTATACATTACTAGATACCGGTGCTACCCATTCATTTATCTCTCCTGCTTGTACTAAACGTTTAAACTTGACTCTGAAGAAAATTAGACTTTGACCTATCTGTGGAAACTCCGTTAGGAGAAACTTTCATCACATCCACTGTTTATAAATCTTGCCTGATTCAAGTTGGCACTATCACATTACCTGTTGATCTTATCTCTTTAAAGATACTTGCTTTTGATGTGATTTTAGGGATTGATTGGTTAACTACTCATCATGCCAAAATTGATTGCTTTCGTAAGGTTCTTAGTTTTCACATTCCTAAGCAACCTGTTATTCTGATTCAAGCAACCAAACCATTGAAGTCAAACACTTTCATATCAAGCCATAAAGTCATTCGTTATTGAAAAACGGATGTCAATTTTTCTTAGCCCATGTTATGGACTTAAACAAAAATACGTCAGATTTGAATGATATTTCTGTTATTAGTAAATTTCCTGATGTATTTCCTGAAGAATTTCTTGGTTTACTCCCAAAGTGTGATATTGAATTTTGTATCGACTTTGAACCCGGTACAAAATCCATTTCTAAAATCTCATGGCTCCTATTGAACTTCAGGAGTTAAAAATTCAACTGTAGAAGTTTGTACCCGAGCCTTTATCTGGTGACTTCCTTTATGGAATACACCGATGCCAGACTCTCCGTAAGGGACGTCATATTCGTGCGATAGTAAACTGATAAGTGTCATTGTGACGTGCTATCCAAGGTTGGGATATAAGTCACAGTTGAGAGCAACCTAAGTCAGTAATCGAAATATGTAGCTTTCTAGGCTTAGTTGGTTATTATCGGATATTTGTTGAAGGATATTCTTGAATCGCTATTCCATTAACGCAGCTGACTCGTAGAGATACAAAATTTGAATGGAGCAAGGAATATGGGAAGAGCTTCGAAGAACTCAAGAGGAGACTCATTTCGGCATATGTTCTGACCATACCATCCTGAAAAAACGAACGTGGTAGCTGACATGTTGAGCAAAAGATCGTATACGAGTACGAATGCGATATTGTCAAAGACCCATTTCGTATGACTTACAGAAGATGGAGATAGAGTTAAAGATTCCAAGAATCTGCGTGAAGATAACGAATATACGATTAGAATCAACTTTAATCGATAAATTTAAAGTTGCTCAAGCTACAGACCTGGAGTTGATAAATATGAAGAGGAAGATGCAAGAAGTCGTTATTCCAAAAGTGAGAATCGACGATGTGAGGAAAGCTCAAACCTTTTATTTATTAGTCAATTTGAGATTCTCGATCAAGTAGGAACTGTGGCCTATAGACATATTTTACCGCCAAGTATGACGCGTGTTCATAACGTTTTTTGCGTTTCGCTGTTACGTAAATATGTGGACGACCCGAACCACATTATTGAGTTATAACCAGACGAGATAGCAGAAGATTTAACGCGAGGAGGTACCAATCAAGATCTTGGATGGGAAGGAGCATGTCCTACGCATGTCAATTTCAAGGACGAAATTTCATAAGGAGGGGAGGTTGTAAGACCCCAACTTTTTATAAATAAAGATTTAATTTCTCTAATTATTATTTTGAAATAGTAAGGGTTGATTTGATTAATGTGGTTAGTTATGGGTAAAATGCGCAAATATTTTAAATAAGCAGGTGGTTATAAAATACTCATTGTTGTCGGAGAATATTCGTTTGGTCGTGGAATATTCGTACTGTCGGGGAATATTCGTACGACGGCACAGTCTTTTGTGGGCCCCATAACGGAAAGCGATTGGATGAAGAAAACGACAAGTATAAGTTGTTTATAAATAACGGCGCAGTTGTTACCGTTAATACTGTTGGAATACCTAGTGGTTAAAACACAGTAATACGCGTTGTTGTGCAGTAGCACACGATATTGCACCAATTATTGATTTTTACGTAAGAAGGCACTACTCAATAATTGTTACAGTAATTACTGTTCAGTATTATATTTTATTGATTCAACAATTGCTGCGTTGATATTTTATATTACTGTTGTTTCAATAATTGTCACTACACAGTATTTTCTATTATTGGAGAAATAATTCATATTATCTAAATAATATTATTGGTAATGTCTAGAAAGTTCTGTCTAAGGAGAAGTTTGGTCACCTAATTGCGCGCCAGTAAGGAGAATTCTTTATTGGAAAGCCCCCTCTTTCCTGGAAACGGCCTGGTTGCCAGTACTGTGATTCTGTAATATTATTTGTGAATGATTAATTATTAATTTATATGATGAGGAAAATATTGATTTTATGTGGATATAGATGGAAAAAAAAAATTAGTGTGACAGTTGTTAAAAATTAATATTTTATCTTTTTCTGATAAAATAATTCATTTAAATATATTATTTTAATAATATATTAATGATGATATTTTACAATGAATGTGGGATATATGAGTATGTGAGGAGGAATAGTATTTTTGTTGCATTAAATAATTAACACATATTTTGTGTGTCAGTGGACCCCATTTCTTGACTGAAATTTGATTATAGCCTGTAAAATCGTCCGTATGTGGATTTCGATCAATTTTTGTTTGGAATTTGGAAAAACTTTCTTCTGCAAAGTTGTAGAGAATTGAATTTCCTATAAAAAAAAATACTGAGATTCGAACTTTCTGATAAAAGGGCTATTTATTATGAATTATTGAAGTTCCGAAGTTCCGAAGTTCCGAAATAATTGATTTTTGGAAGTTTTAATTATTTTTATTAAGAAAAATGTTTTTATTGTTTTTGGCACATGTGTGGCTGAAGTTTGGACCAGATTTGTGTGCGTAGGAAATTTGATTATATATATTATTATATATAATTTTCTGCTTTGGTGTTCTAAGCATTTTCCTATAAATAGGGTGCTTAGGTTAGAATTGAATATCACACCAGAAACTAAAGATTTCTCTCTTTTTCTCTATATAATATCGAGCGTATTTGTGAGTATTTTAGTACTTTGAGTATTGCTATACGGTGCAATTTCTTTCAGCACTATATCCAGGATTCTAGTCAGAAGTACTATTCTTTCTGAGGTAAGGGATGTTATTTTCTTCGTAAGTTATATTATTTCTTCAATATCATTATGTCGAAATATTGGTTGGAACTTTTTATCAGATTTGGAACTTTTTCATATCAGAGTTACTATTCATGAGTTATTATTCACGAGTTACTATTCATGAGTTACTATTCACGAGTTACTATTCATGAGTACTATTCACTAAGCATGATGATATTTTTTTGTGAAATTTCTATCTTTTAGTGTCGGAGTTACTATTCACGTATACGGCACTATTCACGAATACGATACTATTCACGAAAAAATTAAATTTTCTTTTCTGTGTCCAAGATTGTCTGTTATGATTCCTATCTTTGATTGGATCAATGTTTTGGTCTTCATTCTTGAATTTTACTCCACTCTAATTATTTATGAAGTATTTTTGAACTTGGATTGTGTAAAGTACGAATCCTTAATATTTGTTCTTTTGTTTCACTAAATTCGTTTTCTTTAAAATATTTTTCATCATCCTCAGTCCTAAATGATGATATAACTGAATATCTTTGGCCTGTAGTGCAAAGATGAATGATTTTATAATGAATATCTTTGGCCCGTAGTGCAAAGATGAACAGGTGTTGAGATAAACATGACCAACTGATGAATATCTTTGGCCCGTAGTGTAAAGATGACTATTTGATTCAAGATGTATATTGATTGATGTTACAGGGGTAAAATATCGATGATGGACTTTTAAATTCATAGATGATAGTAGATTTCATTCTCTACTTAACTCTTCTTATGAATTGTTGTTTCCGCTGCAGTTGTTGATCTAAAACTTGTTGTCTATTATATTCTATTAGATTTTTCCCTGTTGAGGACTAACGATAATTTGTTCTATATTATCTTAGTCATAATATTCTTTACTGGGCTAGTTGAGCTCACATTTTTCCTTGTTGTTCCATTTTTCTTCTCAGGAGGCGAGAATGTAGCGAGTACTAGTCGGGGTGTGGAATGATGGTTCTAGAAGTGGTTCTAGTAGTCCTCACTATTCTATAAAATAATGTATCAATAATTGTACTGAGGACTTATTTGAGTGTGGATATTGTCTAGATGACAATATTTGTATTTAAACTCACAGTTTTTATGTTGTATTAATAAAGTTGTAGTTATTTCTGTACCATGTATTTTGATGACTCAGAATGGGTGTTGTATACCTATTTTGGGGGCGTCACAGTTGGTATCAGAGCTTAGGGATATGATCTCTGGCGGAGATCGGAGAATAGAACTAGGAGGGGAGAGACAAATAAATCCTTCGCTAGTGTGTCCTACCTAAGCTTATTTGTTGGTCGGTCATAATATAGTGGTATTATGTGATTTGTTAATTTGTTTAATTAACCCTTGTTTTATGGAAGTATTTAAGAATGTCGACTGAAAATGTTAACAGTGGAGTAAATGAGACCGTGGAGACACCTTTGCTCACCAACGAGGAGAACGTGCAACAGGCTAGCAATGTTCCTCCTGTGAACAACACCACTGAGCAGACGATGAACGATGGTATGTTTAGGAACTTTCTAGAATTCATGCAAAACCAAACGAGAGAGACTACTATTCAAAATGCAGGTGGAAACACTGGCAACTCACGGATGGTCACCGCTAAGCAGTTCAAGGAGTTAGGACCGCCGGAGTTTTTGGGAAAGCCAGAACCACTTACGGCAGAGACGTGGATAAAGCAGATCACTAAGATATTTGATGTCTTGGGATGCTCAGAGGAGCAAAAGGTTTCTTTCGCTACTTTCATGTTACGAGGAGAGGCAGATTATTGGCTGGAATCCATAAAGCGTACTCAGCCTATCGCACTGAAGATGTCTTGGGAGAAGTTCCAAGAATTGTTCAATGACAAGTACTTTCTCGAAAGTATTCGTCACATGAAGGAGGTAGAGTTCATCAAGCTGAAGCAAAACAATATGAACGTGTCGCAGTACGAAGCTAAGTTTGCCGAGTTGTCCCGATTTACATCCCATTTGGTTGATAATGAGGAGAGAATGACGCGAATGTTTCTGCGAGGTTTGAAACCCAAAATACGTCAATGCCTCATTTCTCACAAACTTTGTTTATATTCAGATGTTGTGAATAAGGCTCAGTTATTGGAGCGCGATAATGAGTCGACACAACTGAAGAATAATGACCAACAACTCGATAATAATCGTACCGGTGGCGACGATCATCGGAATAATGATAACCATCGTGGTGGAAATTATCATGCCAGAAATGGTAACCACTTCAGTGGTAATCATGGCCAAGATAATAGAAGAAATAACTCAAGTGGAAATTTCAAGAAGAGAAGATTTAACAATGACGGGAAGACGTCGGAACCAACACCAGCAACGAATTTTAGAGGAGGAGAAAGACCGTCAGTTAGATGCTACAGATGCGGAGAAGAGGGACACATAAGTCCAAACTGTTCACAGACTTCCAAGGTATGTTATAATTATGGAAAAAAGGTCATATCGCTCGAGATTGTACGGTAGCGAAACCAAGTCCAGTGGGGATGGTGACTCAAAAGGCTGTCCCAGAAAAGTCAAAGTCAACGGTTCCTGGAAGAGCATTTTTCGTGACTAGTCAGAATGTGAGGAACCCGAACGAAGTTAGCACGGGTTAGTTAATTATAAATTCTTACGAAGTTTATACATTACTAGATACCGGTGCTACCCATTCATTTATCTCTCCTGCTTGTACTAAACGTTTAAACTTGACTCTGAAGAAAATTAGACTTTGACCTATCTGTGGAAACTCCGTTAGGAGAAACTTTCATCACATCCACTGTTTATAAATCTTGCCTGATTCAAGTTGGCACTATCACATTACCTGTTGATCTTATCTCTTTAAAGATACTTGCTTTTGATGTGATTTTAGGGATTGATTGGTTAACTACTCATCATGCCAAAATTGATTGCTTTCGTAAGGTTCTTAGTTTTCACATTCCTAAGCAACCTGTTATTCTGATTCAAGCAACCAAACCATTGAAGTCAAACACTTTCATATCAAGCCATAAAGTCATTCGTTATTGAAAAACGGATGTCAATTTTTCTTAGCCCATGTTATGGACTTAAACAAAAATACGTCAGATTTGAATGATATTTCTGTTGTTAGTAAATTTCCTGATGTATTTCCTGAAGAATTTCTTGGCTTACTCCCAAAGTGTGATATTGAATTTTGTATCGACTTTGAACCCGGTACAAAACCCATTTCTAAAATCTCATGGCTCCTATTGAACTTCAGGAGTTAAAAATTCAACTGTAGAAGTTTGTACCCGATCCTTTATCTGGTGACTTCCTTTGTGGAATACACCGAAGCCAAACTCTATGTAGGGGACGTCATATTCGTGCGATAGTAAACTGATAGGTGTCATTGTGACGTGCTATCCAAGGTTGGGATATAAGTCACAGTTGAGAGCAACCTAAGTCAGTAATCGAAATACGTAGCTTTCTAGGCTTAGTTGGTTATTATCGGATATTTGTTGAAGGATATTCTCGAATCGCTATTCCATTAACGCAGCTGACTCGTAGAAATACAAAATTTGAATGGAGCAAGGAATGTGGGAAGAGCTTCGAAGAACTCAAGAGGAGACTCATTTCGGTACATGTTCTGACCATACCATCCTGAAAAAATGAACGTGGTAGCTGACATTTTGAGCAAAAGATCGTATACGAGTACGAATGCGATATTGTCAAAGACCAATTTCGTATGACTTACAGAAGATGGAGATAGAGTTAATGATTCCAAGAATCTGCGTGAAGATAACGAATATACGATTAGAATCAACTTTAATCGATAAATTTAAAGTTGCTCAAGCTACAGACCTGGAGTTGATAAATATGAAGAGGAAGATGCAAGAAGTCGTTATTCCAAAAGTGAGAATCGACGATGTGAGGAAAGCTCAAACATTTTTTTTATTAGTCAATTTGAGATTCTCGATCAAGTAGGAACTGTGGCCTATAGACACATTTTACCGCCAAGTATGACGCGTGTTCATAACGTTTTTTGCGTTTCGCTGTTACGTAAATATGTGGACGACCCGAACCACATTATTGAGTTATAACCAGATGAGATAGCAGAAGATTTAACGCGAGGAGGTACCAATCAAGATCTTGGATGGGAAGGAGCATGTCCTACGCATGTCAATTTCGAGGATGAAATTTCATAAGGAGGGAGGAGGTTGTAAGACCCCAACTTTTTATAAATAAAGTTTTAATTTCTCTAATTATTATTTTGAAATAGTAAGGGTTGATTTGATTAATGTGGTTAGTTATGGGTAAAATGCGCAAATATTTTAAATAAGCAGGTGGTTATAAAATACTCATTGTTGTCGGAGAATATTCGTTTGGTCGTGGAATATTCGTACTGTCGGGGAATATTCGTACGACGGCACAGTCTTTTGTGGGCCCCATAACGGAAAGCGATTGGATGAAGAAAACGACAAGTATAAGTTGTTTATAAATAACGGCGCAGTTGTTACCGTTAATACTGTTGGAATACCCGGTGGTTAAAACACAGTAATACGCGTTGTTGTGCAGTAGCACACGATATTGCACCAATTATTGATTTTTACGTAAGAAGGCACTACTCAATAATTGTTACAGTAATTACTGTTCAGTATTATATTTTATTGATTCAACAATTGCTGCGTTGATATTTTATATTACTGTTGTTTCAATAATTGTCACTACACAGTATTTTCTATTATTGGAGAAATAATTCATATTATCTAAATAATATTATTGGCAATGTCTAGAAAGTTCTGTCTAAGGAGAAGTTTGATCACCTAATTGCGCGCCAGTAAGGAGAAATCTTTATTGGAAAGCCCCCTCTTTCCTGGAAACGGCCTGGTTGCCAGTACTGTGATTCTGTAATATTATTTGTGAATGATTAATTATTAATTTATATGATGAGGAAAATATTGATTTTATGTGGATATAGATGGAAAAAAAATTTAGTGTGACAATTGTTAAAAATTAATATTTTATCTTTTTCTGATAAAATAATTCATTTAAATATATTATTTTAATAATATATTAATGATGATATTTTACAATGAATGTGAGATATATGAGTATATGAGGAGGAATAGTATTTTTGTTGCATTAAATAATTAACACATATTTTGTGTGTCGGTGGACCCCATTTCTTGACTGAAATTTGATTATAGCCTGTAAAATCGTCCGTATGGGGATTTCGGTCAATTTCTGTTTGGAATTTGGAAAAACTTTCTTCTGCAAAGTTGTAGAAAATTGAATTTCCTATAAAAAAAATACTGAGATTCGAACTTTTTGATAAAAGGGCTATTTATTATAAATTATTGAAGTTCCGAAATAATTAATTTTTGAAAGTTTTAATTATTTTTATTAAGAAAAATGTTTTTATTATTTTTGGCACATGTGTGGTTGAAGTTTGGACCAGATTTGTGTGCGTAGGAAATTTGATTATATATATTATTATTATATTAAACTTTCTGCTTTGGTGTTCTAAGCATGTTCCTATAAATAGGGTGCTTAGGTTAGAATTAAAAATCACACCAGAAACTAAAGATTTCTCTCTTTCTCTCTATATAATATCGAGCGTATTTATGATTATTTTAGTACTTTGATTATTGTTATACGGTGCAAGTTTTTTCAGCACTATATCCTGTATTCTAGTCAGAAGTACTATTATTTCTGAGGTAAGGGATGTTATTTTCTTCGTAAGTGATATTATTTCTTCAATATCATTATGCCGAAATATTGGTTGGAACTTTTTATCAAATTTAGAACTTTTTCATGTCGGAGTTACTATTCACGAGTTACTATTTACGAGTTACTATTCATGAGTTATTATTCACGAGTTACTATTCACGAGTACTATTCACGAGGCATGGTGATATTTTTTTGTGAAATTTCTATCTTTTAGTGTTGGAGTTACTATTCACGAATACGACACTATTCACAAAAAAATTAAATTTTCTTTTCTGTGTCCAAGATTGTCTGTTATGATTCCTATCATTGATTGGATCTATGTTTTGGTCTTCATTCTTGAATTTTACCTCACTCTGATTATTTATGAAGTATTTTTGAACTTGAAATGTGTAAAGTACGAATCCTTAATATTTGTTCTTTTGTTTCACTGAATTCGTTTTTTTTAAAATATTTTTCATTATTCTCAGTCCTAAATGATGATATAACTGAATATCTTTGGCCTGTAGTGCAAAGATGAATGATTTTATAATGAATATCTTTGGCCCGTAGTGCAAAGATGAACAGGTGTTGAGATAAATATGACCAACTGATGAATATCTTTGGCCCGTAGTGCAAAGATGACTATTTGATTCAAGATGTATATTGATTGATGTTACAGGGATAAAATATCGATGATGGACTTTTAAATTCATAGATGATAGTAGATTTCATTCTCTACTTAACTTTTCTAATGAATTGTTGTTTCCGCTGCAGTTGTTGATCTAAAACTTGTTGTCTATTGTATTCTATCAGATTTTTCCCTGTTGAGGACTAACGATAATTTGTTCTATATTATCTTAGTCATAATGTTCTTTACTGGGCTAGTTGAGCTCACCCTTTTTCTTGTTGTTCCATTTTTCTTCTCAGGAGGCGAGAATGTAGCGAGTACTAGTCGGGGGTGTGGAATGATGGTTCTAGAAGTGGTTCTAGTAGACCTCACTATTCTATAAAATAGTGTATCAATAATTGTAATGAGGACTTATTTGAGTGTGGATATTGTCTAGATGACAATATTTGTATTTAAACTCATAGTTTTTATGTTGTATTAATAAAGTTGTAGTTGTTTCTGTACCATGTATTTTGACGACTCAAAATGGGTGTTGTGTACCTATTTTGGGGGCGTCACAAATGGGACTTTAGCAACAAACGATTTTCGTTGCTAAAGGTGCCAAATTTCGTTGCTAAATGGTTGACAACGACTTTACTATCGTTGCGTCTTTCGTTGTGTAATGAGCGTTGCTAATTGTTTCGCAACGAACGTATTTTTTTCGTTGCCAAAAGTAATACATTTTGCAACGAAATTTGGCTTTCGTACAGACATCGATCATTTAGCAACAAAATATATTATCGCAGAATAATTAAAATGTCGTTGCTAAAAACCCCATTTCGTTGCAAAAACATGCTAATTGGCAACGAAATGAACTCTTTTTTTTTTTGCAATGACCATGCATTTTCGTTGCAATTGACACCATTTTGCAACGATATTTTTCGTTGCAGTAAATTATGAAAATTGTTGTCTAAGCTTGCTTTCGTTGCGGAATGTAAACTTTTTAGCAACGATTTTCGTTGCTGATTATATTATTTGACGACATTATGCTAAATCAACAACGAAAATGTGTGTTGCTGGTTATTTTTCAATAGCAACGAAAGTCGTCAATTAGCAACGACATTATATGTTGTCAATTCTTTATATGTGCAACGAAAGTTGATATGATTTGCAACGATAAAAAGTGTTGCCTTTTATTTTAGTATTAACAACAATATCCTCTCCGTTATTAGGTTAATTTTTCGTTGTCAAATATTATATTTTTAATGCTATTAGCAACGAAAATTTGTTGCTAAATGTATAAAAAATTATTGCTATATGTTAATACCATAATATATAACTAAAAGGTCTAAATTCTCATTTAAATTTAAAGCCAAATTATATCAACCATTCAAAATACATCTCAATAATACATCCCTATTAACAATTTATTTTCCATAAGAACCACTTGTTTAAAAATGTAACTAACAAACAAATGCTCTCTCAATCACTTTCCTTCACTGTTCACAACCTATGCGTATTAAAGAAACCAATTCTGTGAAACCTTGCTATAAACAAAAGAAAGGAACAAAACTAAAGGTAAAACGACACCTGACTATCTAAGGCACAATGTGATTGTGCAGAAAAATAATAATTCAAATCTTCATCCAACCAACCCCTCAGAAATCTATAGCTAATGCTAACAAGCCGATCACATACAAGCTCACCCGTAATCCCGCCAGCCCTTTCGTTGTATCTTTCCTTTCCCACCTTTTTGACTCAAGGAATAGATGGATGCCCAGTTGTATAACAAGTTTTTACAAGTGTGTACTGCATAAATCTTTAATAAATATCTCCTGTAAGTCAAAGCAAACCAGCAAGCATAGCCCCAGGATCCGAGGGAGCTATCATTGAACTTGTTGGCGGAGCTTGTTGAGGCACTGGTGGAGGTGCCTGAGAAGCTGTAGGAATGCTAATTAATTGTTCCTTGATAAACTCCTTTAACCTGTGGACATACATAGTTAGATGATCTACCAAGTTATAACAAAAGCTATTCGTATAAATTTGGATGAAGTATACATACTCGTATGTTAGTGCAGGGTCCCCTGAGGCAACTGTTATGCGCAGCTGCGTTCTGTCTGCTGGATCTGTTTCAATTCTTACCTATATTTGACCCACCAAAAGAAATTAAGAAAATGTAGAAGAAAAAAGGGAATTATCAGACAGACACCTTCTAAAGTATATCATAGATAATGGACTTGATAACTTCACAATCTAGACTACTGTTTTCATGAATGAGCTTCTACACCTGCGGGGCTTTAAATGAGCCCAAGTACTTGATCTGGACGTTTAAGTTACAGGCTTGTAGATGGACTCCTGATATAAACAGAGAAAGTATAATGCTTGAATAAAGAATAACAAGGGAACAACAATCTTGTTTATAATGCTTGGGATAATCACTCAGCACATAATCTCAAGGAGAAATTTCTAACTAAAGGTGTAGTTGAATTCATATGTCAATTCTTCAAGAAAAATTTGATCCCACAAGCCACAAATTACGAGACTTTCCAAGCTTTCTCAGAGAAAGTAAATATAAATTTCCCCACTCTGTAAAAGTGTTAAAAGGTTACAGTAGCCCATCAAAACAATGAAGATTGCAGTCATGAATGATATACAGGACCACTTAAAAATCTTTATATCCTCCTAGAGCCAATTACAACAACCAGCAAAAATGTTTAATCAGAATCGAAGACAACCCTACTTACAAAATTCCAGTTGTTATCTAAATATACAACTCCTGACAAACAAAGCATAAGCACCAGAACGTGAATAAATTATATGAATCAAATAGATTTGATTAAGAAATCAAGACCTTTTTCGGAGGCCAAAAACATACCTCTATTTCATGGAAATCTGTCCGATAGCGGGAAAAACCATCACCACGAATAGCTGAAGGAAAAAGACCTGCAGGTTGCATATCACATGATCAAGATCTTAACAAAAACAAAATTCATACTCCACTGCTGTCTGGCCATCACTCAAACAGCAGACAACAGATGGTAGGTCTATGTCTTTTTAAGAAGGAAGCACCATTAGATTGATAAATACAGGGCCAATTTATAATGTGATAATAGTGTAGAACTATCACAATCTCTCTCTAATCTATTTTAATGTCACCTTGAAAACTGTGATTCTGGAATGAATTTTAATACATTCACACTATTACAAAAATATTAGATCTAAATATGTCGTTGTCACGTCTTACAAGCTGCACAACATATAGTTCAGAATCATGACACTTGAATCAGGACAAAGAGTGTACAAATACCAAACCGGTCTAGCCTAGTTAAGTTTGGGAATCTTACCTTCCCAAACTTTAAAACAAGCCTAGTTAAGTTCAAAATGTCAAAAGAAACTCCATTATACCTTCACATTTAGATCTGCTATTGCCAAATGGATCTACATCAACACCTGAAGTATCCCTCACGTATGGGTTCTTCATGCAAGGAGGAGGCATCACATGACAGCGTAAAGCAACTGCAGATTGTGAGACGTAATTCCGTTACCTCACCAAAAACAGTAACTACAATTAACAGTAACTACAATCACAACAAGCTACATGTTTCCGCAGAAAATAGTAACTACAATTAAACATCATCCACATCATCACTCAGTGAACAGATATATAATAACTATCACAACAAGCTACATGTTTCCGCAGAAAATAGCATGAGAAAATAGCAAAATACCATCTGCATGTTAGTGAGTTTTGTGGCCTGGAAGGACAAGGTAGGCTTGTGTGATGGTGTGTACATGGATGCAGATACTTCAGCTAGCAATGAACTACAAAAGGAAGCTGGTTATGAAACTGAGCAAGTAAGATAATCCATGGGTAAACAGTTGAAGAAGTCTTTCAACTGTTTTTTACAAGATAACTGGTTTACCAACTTGAGATGATTGCGCTGGATAGTGAACACAACTTTTGTAAAATTAAATTAGAATTTGTAATGTTAGTTTGTCTTATCAAATACTACAAGGAAATAAAAGGAATAACCTATACAAAAGCTCAAACAATCTGGAAAGAGTGGAAAGAGTGGTATACAAAAGCTCAAACAATCTGGAAATTGACCCGTTGGGTAATTTGTTTTCAATTTGTGGGGATAGTTATAAATGCAATAACTAATAAAAAAGTTGTTATATATCGTTCAAGAAAAATATTGCATTAAAGGTTAAATCAAAGTTGAAAATTGAAATCATGAAAAAATAACCCAAGGGTAAATGTACCTTATATTTCTTTTTAGTTCTGAGGACAAAGTTCAATACCAACACAATTTGATGCATATTATCTGAATTGAAAATAACACAAGTACAACAAATATATTCCAAATTCATGAGGATAGAAATCACTCTTGGAGACTTGGACCTTTGTAGTAAATAACACTTGATAATTGTGGCCACTTGATCTTGTGGCATCAGTAAGATTTGAAATATCTGATCGTATGCCTTTGACAACCAGCTAAATCCTTTTAGTAACTTCAACTAAGGAAAAGAATTAATGATGTCGCAAGGCTCTGTAACGATTATGGTAGTGCGGATTGTCTGTAAAGTAGTATAACTTTAATCCTTTTTGGTGCAGTGGGCATCAGTACCACGCTGCGTACAATGACGGTAACCCACACTATGGAGGAACTCTATAATTTATCTGGCACTACTATTGCTGGCTTGCAACAGTCTTTCATCTTCCTCATAGATCAAGTACGGGGCTTCCCCCTTCTTCCTTGATAACAACTTTGTAGCTCCCTTCAATACATGGTACTCCCAGCCCTGAACATCTATTTTAAGAATAACCACGGGCTCAGACTCGGGAATCACATTTTCAATTGGAATGGTCCTTACTTGATGTGCAATCTCTTCATTGGATTTGAATGCCAACTTTGCGCCAGTGGCTGAAACTGCACTATTGTCAAGCCGAGCCACCAACTAGTAACATGGAAGAAATTAAATAGAGCAGTGCAAGACAAAACAGTCAGAATAGTCCAAGAACAAAAAAAGTTTAAAGAAGCTGCTGAATGATACTTAGTGTAAGCCATAAAACATTAGCATCTCACAATCACAGCGTGCTAAATTATAAATATTTGCAATTTACTAAAAGAAATAAAAATTACAAACTTCAAACATAATGCAATGACATTCAGAAACAGCGAAATGCAAAATTTCTCTAGGGAGTGACCTAAATTAAAGCAATTATCTTATGAAATATGATGTTCCCGACTCGATCAGATGCGGCAGCCTCAAAAAGGGTTACCAAATCCCCAACCCGATTAAAATAAATTCCTTCACAAATTCTTTGCAAATTCTCAAACACAGGCTCAAATGCCAAAACCTAAAAACCCATCACTGCAGCTGCGAATGACGCCATTCCAACATTGGCACCAACATCCACAAAAATCCCCATTCTGCCCTCATCCTTCATCTTCTCCAAAAACTCCTGAACCGCAACCGAAATGTCGGGTCTCCTGAACGGCTTGCCCTTAGGATCCGAACAATGTTCTTGTGGGGCTTATCTGGTAGGGTTCCAAAATCGGAGAGAGAATAAAGAAAAGGGTATTCGAAGAAAGACGTTATCTATTTAACCGAAATCTGAAGCAAATTAAGTAAAAGTTAGAACTTTTGAACGACATAGTATATTATCTACCAAATTCGTACCTGATGAGACTTAAGAGATCGAGAGTTCGAGATGAAGGGCCACCGAAGGCAATGAGGCGATGGCCGTCGGCGTCGGCCGATGAGAGATTGAGACTTGAGACTTGAGACTTGAGAGTTCCGAGTTCCAAGTTTGAGATCTGGGTTTGGGATGAGAGATTGAGAGTTCGAGATCTGGATTTGGGAATTGAGAGTACTTAGTTAGGATGCGAATTCAGAGTGCTAGCCGGCTAGAAATTTATTAAAATAGATAAGTAGTCATTATTATTTTAACTTAACTAGTGACCGCTGTGGAACTTGCAAGTGGTTAGAAATTTTGCAATGAATTTCTAACGAATTTTGTTTCTAAATTTTGCAATAACTTATGAATTTCGTTGTAAAAAGTGAAAGCTTGACACAATCTGCAATGAAGGACAAGTTTCGTTGCTAAACATACACTTTTAACAACGACTTATAAAGTCGTTGCCTGAAAAATTATTGCTAAAGCCCCATTTTTAGCAACAAAAAAATTTTCGTTGCCCACGATGACGGGAAATCAAGTGGCCAAAAATTTTACAACGAATTTCTAACAAACATTTTTCCTGCCAAAGAATCAGCAAAGAAATTTTGCAACGACTTATGAATTTCATTGCAAAAAGTGAAAGTCTGACACAATCTGCAACGAAGGACAACTTTCGTTGCTAAACATATACTTTTAGCAACAACTTATAAAGTCGTTGCCCAAAAAATCGTTGTTAAAGGCCCATTTTTTTGTAGTGAATGTCTAGAAGTTCTGTCAAGGAGAGGTTTGGTCAACTAATTGTGCGCCAATAGGGAGAAATCCTTATTGGAAAGCCCCTTCTTTCCTGGGAAAGACCTGGTTGTTAAATATTGTGAGTTATAATATTAATGATGAATAAGTTCGTGTTGATTAAAGATGAATTTAATAGTTCCATTGTGTTGGGATTATTCGTGTTAGTGGAAATCGACATCTATCCCGATGATAATTGATGTCTGGGGGTTATATTGATAAATCGGATAATTAATCGGATAAATGAGCAATTAATTGCTACTAATTCACATGCTTATATAACTATTTGTTCACATGTGTGTACTATTGAATCACATTCTTATACAATTAGGGGAGTTGGTGCAAGATTGACAATACTTGCATGACTAAGTTAAAGATGGAGGTATAGATGGAGGTACTATATCGTAATTCGTATTTTCATATGATTATAACTTTTGAATCACATGATTGAACTATTGATTCCCATAATTTACTATTAGGGGAGGTGATGCAAGTTTGATAATACTTGTAGGACTAAATTAAAAATTAAAGAAAAGTTAGAGGTATTGTACTATAATTTTTTGAGCCCCAAAATGTGCAATTATCGAAACTATATTTTTTTATAAATAGAAGCTCATTCTTCCTTCATTTCTCAGAAATTCACTAAAGCTTTAAAGCCATTATTATAGAGAGAAATTATAGAGAGAAAAAAGAAGAGAAGTCTGCTACCTCACTATTCCAGTATCTAGTCTTCTTTTGAGGTAAGGGATATTATTTGTTGTACCCGTAAGGGGTATTATTTCCTTCGTATTCATGAAGAGAGCTATTGTTATTCCATTCCTCATTATTCTGTTGGAATAACCTGTATATGCGAAGTACCTCATACATGATAAAATTCTCCTGTTCTTCCATTCTTCATTATTATATTGGAATAACCTGTTTATGCGAAGTACCGCATATATGGTGAAAATTTTCTATTATTCCGCTCTTTATTATTCTGTCGGAATATCCTGTCTGTGCGTTTACGCCGGACCTGGTTCCATCATTTATTATGGTTCCATTATTTATTATTCTGTCGGAATATCATGTCAGTGCGTTTGCGCATGACCTGGTTCCATTATTTATTATTCTGTTGGGAATAACCTGTCTGTGCAGTCTATCGCACGCATGGTGAATCCTTATGTTATTCCATTCTTTATTATTCTGTTGGAATAACCTGTCTATGTGGATTACCACATGCATGGTGAATGATTCTTTGTATTCATTCCTTATTAAATTGTTGAAATGATCTGTATACGTGGATTACCGCATGGCGAGTGAAAATCCATTTACAGTTTTGTATATTCTATTATACTCAGTTGGTTAAAGTTTTGACTTCTATACTCCATGAAATTAGTAGAATATCCTGGATATTTGCGCTTCATCTAGTATCTTTTCATAAAAATTGTAAGACCCCAAATAATTAAAATTTAATTTTCTCTAATTATTATTTTGAAATAGTAAGGGTTGATGTGATTAATGTGGATAATTTTGGGTAAAATACGCAAATATTTCAAAATAAGCAAGTGGTTATAAAATATTCATTGTTGTCGGGGAATATTCGTTTGGTCGTGGAATATTCGTACTGTCGGGGAATATTCGTACGACGGCGCAGCCATGTGTGGGCCCCATAACGGAAAGCGATTGGAGGAAGAAAACGACAAATATAAGTTGTTTAAAAATAACGGCGTAGTTGTTACCGTTAATACTGTTAAAATACTCGGTGGTTAAAACACAGTAGTACACGGTATTGCACCAATTATTGATTCTTATGTAAGAAGGCACTACTCAATAATGGTTACAGTAATTACTGTTCAGTATTTTATTTTATTGATTCAATAATTGCTGCGTTGATATTTTATATTGCTGCTGTTTCAATAATTGTCATTACACAGTATTTTTCATTATCGAAGCAATAATTTATATTATCTGAATAATATTATTAGATAATATTATTGGCAATGTCTAGAAAGTTCTGTCTAAGGAGAGGTTTGGTCACCTAATTACGCGCCAGTAAGGAGAAATTCTTATTGGAAAGCCCCCTCTTTTCTGGTAACTGCCTGGTTGTCAATATTGTGATTCTGTAATATTATTTGTGAATAATTAATTATTGATTTATATGATGAGAAAAATATTGATCTTATGTGGATATAGATGGAGGAAATTTTTAATGTGACAATTGTTGAAAATTAAAATTTTATCTTTTTCTGATAAAATAATTCATTTAATATATTATTATATTTTAATAATATAATAATGGTGATATTTTTACAATGAATGTGTGATATACAAGTATACGAGGAGAAAGAGTATTTTTATTGCAATAAATGTTTAAAACATGTTAAACATGTCTGTGGACCCATTTATTGACTAAAATTTGGTAATAGCCTGAAAAATTGCCCGTTTGTGGATTTCGGCCAATTTCTGTTTGGAATTTGGAAAAACTTTTTTCTGCAAAGTTGTAGAGAATTGAATTTCCTATAAAAACTCACGAGATTTGAATTTTCTGACAAAAGGGCTATTTATTATGAATTATTGAAGTTCCGAAGCTCCGAAATAATTAATTTTTGGAAGTTTTAATTATTTATTTTATAAAAAACGTTTTTTTTACTTCTTCTAGAAGGGAACATGTGATTTGTATTCAGATTTTCAGATTCTAAGAATGGGCGTAGAAATTTTTTATATATATTATTATTATAATAAATTTTCTGCTTTGGTGTTCTAAGCAATTTCCTATAAATAGGTGCTTAGGTTAGAATTGAAAATCACACCAGAAACTGAAGTTTTCTCTCTCTACAATATCGAGCGTATTCTTGTGAGTATTTTGAGTATACTTTGAGTATTGCTATACGGAGTAAGTTCAAGTCATAGCCTATATCCGGTGTTTCAACTAGAAGTAGTGATCTTCCGAGGTAAGGGATGTTATTTTCTTCTCAAATGATATTATTTATTCAATATCATTATGCCGAATTGTTGATCTGAACTTTTAATCAAATTTGGAACTTTTTGGTGTCAAAGTTACTATTCACGTATACGGCACTATTCACGTATACGACACTATTCACGAATACGGCACTATTCATCGAAAAATGAAAAATTTTCTTTTCGTCTAAAATATCTATTATGGATACTAGCTTTGATTGTATCCATGTTTTGATCATTCTTGAATTTTACACCACTATGATTATTTTTGAGGGATTTTTGGACATGGATAAAACAAAGTACGAATCCTTAATCCTTAATCCTTGTCATTTGTTTCACTGGATTCGTTTCTTTGAAAATATTTTTCATCATCCTCAGTCTTAAATGATGATATTATTGAATATCTTTGGCCTGTAGTGCAAAGATGAATGATTTCTGATGAATATCTTTGGCCCGTAGTGCAAAGATGAACAAGTGTTTAGATGAACATGACCAACTGATGAATATCCTTGGCCTGTAGTGCAAGGATGAATATATGAATCAAGAGGTTCATTGATTGATGTTACAGGGATAAAACAAATACTATTGATGGACTGTTAAATTCATAGACATTAGTAGATTTCATCCTCTACGTAACTCTTCTATGGATTAATATTTCCCGCTGCGAATATTGATTTAAAATTTGTTGTCTATTGTATTCTATTATATTTTTCCCTGTTGAAGACTAACGATAATTTGTTGTATATTATCTTAGTCATAATATTCTTTACTGGGCTAGTTGAGCTCACCCTTTTCCTTTTTGTTCCATTTTTCTTCTCAGGAGGTGAGAATATAGCGAGTACAAGTCGGGGTATGGAATGAAGGTTCTAGAGAAAGTTGTTTAGTAGTCCTCACTATTTTTGTAAAATAATGTATCAATAATTATGATGGGAATTTATTTGTATGTGGATATTGTCTAGATGGCAATATCTGTATTTAAACTCATAGTTTACATGTTGTAATAATAAAGTTGTAGTTGTTTCTGAACCATGTATTGACAACTCAGAATGGGTGATGTATACCTATTTTGGGGGTGTCACAGTTGGTATCAGAGCTTAGGGATATGATCTCTGGAGGAGATCGGGGAATAGAACTAGGAGGGGTGAGACGAGTAATTCCTTCGCTAGTGTGTCCTACCTAAGCTTATTTGTTAGTTGGTCAGTATATAGGGATATTATGTGATATGTGATTTGCTTAATTAACCCTTGTTTTATGGCAGTATTTAAGAATGGCAACCGAGAATGTTAACAGTGGAGTTAATGAGACCATGGAGATGCCTGTACTTACTAACGAGGAGAACGTGCAACAGGCTGACAATGTTCCTCCTGTGAACAACACCACTGATCAGACGATGAACGACACAATGTTTAGAAGCTTTTTGCAGTTCATGGAAAATCAGACGAGGGAGACTCGTGTTCAAAATACAGGAGGAAATGATAGCAATTCACGAGTTGTCACAGACAAGCAGTTCAAAGAGTTGGGACCACCAGAATTTAAGGGAAAGCCAGATCCGATCATTGCGGAAACATGGGTCAAGCAAACTACCAAGATATTCGATGTCTTGGGATGCACGGAGGAACAGAAGGTTCCGTTCGCCACCTTTATGTTCCGTGGCGAGGCAGACTACTGGTGGGAGTCTGTGAAGCGTACCCATCCAGCCGCACTCAGCATGTCTTGGGAGACATTTCAGAAATTATTTAATGACAAATACTTCCCTGAAAGTGTTCGTCATATGAAGGAAGTGGAGTTTATTAGACTGGAGCAGAACAACATGACGGTGTCTCAGTACGAGGCGAAGTTTGCAGAGTTATCCAGGTTTGCACCTCATTTGGTGGAGAATGAGGAACGTATGACGCGGATGTTTCTGAGAGGTTTGAAACCCGGCATACGGCAATATCTCATTTCTCATAAATTTTCTCTCTATTCAGATGTTGTTAATAGGGCTCAATTGTTGGAGCGAGATAACGAGTACGGTCAATCGAGGTACTACAATCAGGATCATACTATAGATAGCAGTCAACAAAACAATGACAACCAGTGGAGAAAGAAAAAGACGGACAAAAATGGTAACCACTCTGGTGGTAATTATGGCCATGAAAATAGAAGAAGCGAGTAGGGAGAAGATTTCAAGAAGAGGAAATTCAACAATGACCATGTGAAGATATCAGCGCCAGTAGTAACTGGTTCTAAGGGAGGAGAACGACCACCGGTCATATGCTATAAGTGCGGGAAAAAGAGACATATCAGTCCAAACTGCCCACAACAGTTCAAGGTATGTTATAATTATGGGAAGGAAGGACATATCGCTCGAGATTGTACGGTAGCGGAACCAATTCCAGCGGGGACGATGACTCAGAAGACTGTTCCAGAAAAGTCAAAGTCAACAGTTCCTGGAAGAGCGTTTGTTGTGACTGGTCAAAATGCGAGGAACCCAAACGAGGTGATCACGGGTAAGCTATTTATAAATTCTTGTGAAATTTATACTTTACTAGATACCGGTGCTACCCATTCATTTATCTCTCCTGCTTGTGCTCAACGTTTAAACTTGACTCCGGAGAAATTAGACTTTGACCTATCTGTGGAAACTCCGTTAGGAGAAACTTTCATCACATCCACTGATTATAAATCTTGTTTGATTCAAGTTGGCACCATCACCTTACCTGTTGACCTTATCTCTTTAAAGATACTTACTTTTGATGTGATTTTAGGGATTGATTGGTTAACTACTCATCATGCCAAAATTGATTGTTTTCGTAAGGTTGTTAGCTTTCATATTCCTAAACAACCTGTTGTACGAATTCAAGCAACTAAACCATTAAAATCAATCACTATCATATCTAATCATAAAGCTATTCGTTTATTGAAAAACGGATGTCAAGCTTTCTTAGCCCATGTTATGGATTTGAATAAAGACACGTCAAATTTGAATAATATTCCTGTTGTTATTGACTTTCCTGATGTATTTCCTGAAGAACTTCCCGGTATACCCCTAGAATATGAAGTTGAATTCTTTATTGATCTTGAACTTGGTACAAAGCCCATTTCTAAAACCCCATATCGAATGGCTCCTATTGAACTTCAGGAGTTAAAGGTCCAACTACAGGAATTGTTGGACATCGGTTTCATTCGTCCTAGTACATCTCCTTGGGGTGCTCCTGTTTTATTTGTAAAGAAAAAAGACGGGAGTATGCGACTTTGTATTGACTATCGGGAATTGAACCATGTCACCATCAAGAATAGGTATCCTCTACCTCGTATCAGCTGAAAATTAGAACTGAGGATATTCCAAAGACTGCCTTTAGAACTCGGTATGGGCATTATGAATTCTTAGTCATGTCTTTTGGATTGACTAATGCTCCTGCGACTTTCATGGATATGATGAACCAAGTATTCAAGGATTATTTGGATCAGTTCGTTGTTGTCTTTATTGATGACATCCTTATATATTCCAAAAGCCGTGAAGATCATGAGCACCATTTGAAGCTGGTACTCCAAAGGCTTCGTGAAAACAAGTTATATGCTAAGTTGAAGAAATGCGAGTTCTGGCTTGAGGAAGTAGCATTCCTTGGGCACGTGGTGTCAAAACATGGAGTATCTGTGGATCCGGTGAAGATTGAAGCAATACAAAGTTGGGAGCAACCTAAGACGGTGACTGAAGTACGTAGTTTTTTGGGCTTAGCTGGTTATTATCGGAGATTCGTGGAAGGGTTTTCTCGAATCGCTACTCCGTTAACTCATCTAACTCGGAAGGATACAAAATTCATTTGGAGCGAGGAATGCGAGAAGAGTTTCCAAGAGCTTAAAAGGAGACTTATTTCGGCACCTGTTCTAACAATACCATCTGGTTCGGATGGATTTGTTATCTACAGCGATGCTTCGGGCAAAGGGTTAGGATGTGTTCTCATGCAACAAGGGAAAGTTATAGCATATGCCTCGCGACAACTTAAAGAATATGAGAGGAATTATCCTACTCATGATCTTGAATTGGCAGTAGTCGTTTTCGTACTAAAGATCTGGAGGCACTATCTATACGAGGAGAAAGTGGAGATATATTCTGATCATAAAAGTCTCAAATATTTCTTCACTCAAAAAGAACTCAACATGCGGCAGCGACGTTGGCTCGAGCTATTAAAAGACTACGACCACACTATTCAATACCATCCTGGAAAAGCAAACGTGGTAGCTGACGCGTTGAGTAGAAGATCATATACAGAAACGAGTACGATGATGTCAAGTATACGCATAGAGCCAACTTTAATAGAAAAAGTTAAGGTTGCTCCGACCCGGAGCTGATGCATATAAGTACAAGAAGGTGCTATTCCGGAAGCGAGAATTGATGAAGAAGGAATACTTCGAGTCCACTCCAGACTTTGTGTTCCTAACGATTCTGATTTGAAGTACAGGATCATGATGGAGGCACACAATACACCATTTGCAATCCATCCTGGAAGTACTAAAATGTATCGTGATCTTCGACATACATTTTGGTGGAACAATATGAAGAGAGAGATTGCAAAGTTTATCTCAACATGTTTAACTTGTCAACGAGTAAAGGCGGAGCATCAAGTGCCTAAGGGACCATTGCAACCACTTGAGATTCCGAAATGGAAGTGGGAACACATTACCATGGATTTCGTTATGGGTCTTCCCACGGTTTCTCAAGGCATAAATGTTATTTGGGTTATTGTTGATAGATTAACCAAGTATACACATTTCTTGCCGATACGGGAGACTTATTCTCTTGAACGTCTTGCTAGTATGTATGTAAATGAGATTGTGAGGTTGCATGGCATGCCAGTATCTATAGTTTCGGATCGTGACCCAAGATTCACTTCAAGATTTTGGGTTAGCTTGCAAAAAGCTATGGGTACGGATTTACGATTCAGTTCGGCATACCATCCTCAAACGGACGGACAATCAGAGAGGACTATTCAAACTCTGGAAGATCTATTAAGATTCTGTGTCCTAGACTTCAAGGGCAGTTGGGATAAGTATTTACCATTGGTGGAATTCTCCTACAACAACAGTTATCAGGAAAGTATAGGTGTGGCTCCATTTGAAGCATTATATGGACGAAAGTGTCGCTCTCCAATATGTTGGGATGAGGTGGGTGAAGCAACATTGTTGGGACCCGAGTTAGTACGTATGACTACCGAAAAGATCCAAATGATTTGACAACGTATACGAACGGCACAAGATCGACAAAAGAGTTATGCGGATCTTCATCGAAAGGACGTGGAATTTAGTATAGGGGATCATGTATTATTGCGAGTTGCTCCATGGAAGGGAGTTACAAGATTTGGGAAGAGAGGAAAACTCAGTCCACGATTTATTGGCCCATTTCAAATTCTTGACCGAGTAGGAAATGTAGCCTATAGACTCGCGTTACCTCCAAGTATGTCTCATGTTCATAATGTTTTTCATATATATGTGCTTCGTAAATATGTGAAAGACCCGAACCACGTCATTGAGTTAGAACCGGACGAGATAGCCGAAGACTTAACGTATGAGGAGGTACCTGTCAAGATCTTGGATAGGAAGGAGCATGTCCTACGCACGAAGGTAATACCACAAGTTAAGGTTTTGTGGAGAAACCATGCTATAGAGGAAATGACCTGGGAGTTGGAAACGGAAATGAAAGCGAGGTATCCTCATCTTTTCGAAACACCAGGTACGTATGTCAATTTTGAGGACGAAATTTCATAAGGAGGGGAGGTTGTAAGACCCCAAATAATTAAAATTTAATTTCCTCTAATTATTATTTTGAAATAGTAAGGGTTGATGTGATTAACGTGGATAGTTATGGGTAAAATACGCAAATATTTCAAAATAAGCAAGTGGTTATAAAATATTCATTGTTGTCGGGGAATATTCGTTTGGTCGTGGAATATTCGTACTGTCGGAGAATATTCGTACGACGGCGCAGCCATGTGTGGGCCCCATAACGGAAAGCGATTGGAGGAAGAAAACGACAAATATAAGTTGTTTAAAAATAATGGCGTAGTTGTTACCGTTAATACTGTTAAAATACTCGGTGGTTAAAACACAGTAGTACACGGTATTGCACCAATTATTGATTCTTACGTAAGAAGGCACTACTCAATAATGGTTACAGTAATTACTGTTCAGTATTTTATTTTATTGATTCAATAATTGCTTCGTTGATATTTTATATTGCTGCTGTTTCAATAATTATCATTACACAATATTTTTCATTATCAAAGCAATAATTCATATTATCTGAATAATATTATTTGATAACATTATTGGCAATGTCTAGAAAGTTCTGTCTAAGGAGAGGTTTGGTCACCTAATTGTGCGCCAGTAAGGAGAAATTCTTATTGGAAAGCCCCCTCTTTCCTGGGAACTGTCTGGTTGTCAATATTGTGATTTTGTAATATTATTTGTGAATAATTAATTATTTATTCATATGATGAGAAAAATATTGATTTTATGTGGATATAGATGGAGGAAATTTTTAATTTGACAATTGTTGAAAATTAAAATTTTATCTTTTTATGATAAAATAATTCATTTAATATATTATTATATTTTAATAATATAATAATGGTGATATTTTTACAATGAATGTGTGATATACAAGTATACGAGGAGAAAGAGTATTTTTGTTGCAATAAATGTTTAAAACATGTTAAACATGTCTGTGGACCAATTTATTGACTAAAATTTGGTTATAGCCTGAAAAATCGCCCGTTTGTGGATTTCGGCCTATTTCTGTTTGGAATTTGGAAAAACTTTCTTCTGCAAAGTTGTAGAGAATTGAATTTCCTATAAAAACTCGCGAGATTTAAATTTTCTGACAAAAGGGCTATTTATTATGAATTATTGAAGTTTCGAAGCTCCGAAATAATTGATTTTTGGAAGTTTTAATTATTTATTTTATAAAAAACATTTTTTTTACTTCTTCTAGAAGGGAGCATGTGGTTTGTATTCAGATTTTTAGATTCTAAGAATGGGCGTAGAAATTTTTTATATATATTATTATTATAATAAATTTTCTGCTTTGGTGTTCTAAGCAATTTCCTATAAATAGGTGCTTAGGTTAGAATTGAAAATCACACCAGAAACTGAAGTTTTCTCCCTCTATAATATCGAGCGTATTCTTGTGAGTATTTTGAGTATACTTTGAGTATTGCTATACGGAGTAAGTTCAAGTCATAGCCTATATCCGGTGTTTCAACTAGAAGTACTGATCTTCCGAGGTAAGGGATGTTATTTTCTTCTCAAATGATATTATTTCTTCAATATCATTATGCCGAAGTGTTGATCTGAACTTTTAATCAAATTTGGAACTTTTTGGTGTCAAAGTTACTATTCACGTATACGGCACTATTCACGTATACGACACTATTCACGAATACGACACTATTCATCGAAAAATGAAAAATTTTCTTTTCATCTAAAATATCTATTATGGATACTAGATTTGATTGTATCCATGTTTTGATCATTCTTGAATTTTACACCACTATGATTATTTTTGAGGTATTTTTGGACATGGATAAAACAAAGTACGAATCCTTAATCCTTAATCCTTGTCATTTGTTTCACTGGATTCGTTTATTTAAAAATATTTTTAATCATCCTCAGTCTTAAATGATGATATTATTGAATATCTTTGGCCTGTAGTGCAAAGATGAATGATTTCTGATGAATATCTTTGGCCCGTAGTGCAAAGATGAACAGGTGTTTAGATGAACATGACCAACTGATGAATATCCTTGGCCTGTAGTGCAAGGATGAATATATGAATCAAGAGGTTCATTGATTGATGTTACAGGGATAAAAACAAATACTATTGATGGACTGTTAAATTCATAGACATTAGTAGATTTTATCCTCTACGTAACTCTTCTATGAATTAATATTTTCCGCTGCGAATATTGATTTAAAATTTGTTGTCTATTGTATTCTATTATATTTTTCCCTGTTGAAGACTAACGATAATTTGTTGTATATTATCTTAGTCATAATATTCTTTATTAGGCTAGTTGAGCTCACCCTTTTCCTTTTTGTTCCATTTTTCTTCTCAGGAGGTGAGAATATAGCGAGTACAAGTCGGGGTATGGAATGAAGGTTCTAGAGAAAGTTGTTTAGTAGTCCTCACAATTTTTGTAAAATAATGTATCAATAATTATGATGGGGATTTATTTGTATGTGGATATTGTCTAGATGGCAATATCTGTATTTAAACTCATAGTTTACATGTTGTAATAATAAAGTTGTAGTTGTTTCTGAACCATGTGTTGACAACTCAGAATGGGTGATGTTTACCTATTTTGGGGGTGTCACAAAAATATTCTTCTAAGCATTCTTGAATTTTACTCTACAAAGCACTATCATGTTGACATTTTGGACGTTATTGATTTCAAGATAAATTAACTTATAAATCTTTAAAATTTATTTTTGAACTTGTTTTATTGAATTATTATGTCATTGTCATGATGAGTTATGTTGGTTATTATGTGAAAACATGAAAGTTTCTTAGAAATCACAAAGGGTTGAAAATCAGATTTTGGTGAAAATGGAACATGAAATTTAATTGACCATATCTCCTGTTATATTTCGAATTTTTGTGTGTGGTCAAGTTCAAGAGTTAGATCTATGAGTTTTCTAACTTATCCAAGTGGAATCACTGGAAAAGGTATTGTAGATTTTTGTATGGACTGATTTTAGTGAAGGAGTCAAAAACTGCCAATTTCAAAAAAGCTACTGCCCAGATTTTTAAAACGGCATTTTCGGCCACTTAATTTATGAGAAAAATTCTGGCCTTTTTGGACATGGAAATATATGGTATAAAGTACCTCCTGTCCAAAAATAAGCTCATTCCAACTTAAAATGAGCAAGTTATGACCATTTCAATATTTAGGTTTTTTCGACGAAAAACGCTATAACCGGAGTTCTATAACTCTGATGACCATGAAATTTAAACTGGAAGCTCACGTTAACATGTGTAAGATCCTGACAAGATTTGGGAATTTCTGGAGTTAACCTTGAGGTAGCTAATTTCTTAAGGAATTAATTAGAAATTGATTTTTGAAAAATAGTAAATGAACTTTAAAAATTCTGAGAAAAATATATGTTCAATATGGGACTATATTCTGCTAATTTTCAGAAAAGAAATATTTTTGGGATTGATTTGGTATTTTTCATGAAAATAATCTAGTTATGAGTAAATGAGTTAAATATGTTATGTGAAGTAACAAAATTGGAAAATAGGATTTTATGGCTTGGGAATCCTATATAGGGTATATGCAGATTTTTGATAAAGGATTTGATCACTGGTGATGAAATCTTATGAGTATGGCATTTTGAATGATTAAATTCATTATGTGGTAAAGTGTAAACAATTGAAATAAATTATTTATAAGTTTGAGAAGTGATTAAAATATTGTTATAATATTTATGAGTTTATTAAGTGGTTGATAATATTTGGATAAATTTAAAGTCTTTAATATTTATCCTTATTTTTTTTATTAATGCTTATATCATTGTCATCATCCTCATGCTTATATGGTGATGAAAGTTATCTTTGGCTTACGTGTAAGGATGAACTTTTGATTATTGAATTGTATATCTTTGGCTTATGTGCAAAGATGGATTGTTGATTATTGGTTTTATTATTGTATATCTTTGGCTTACGTGCAGAGATGGATTTGGTATGATTATGACCAGGGATTATTCGGTATAGTCATGACTATTGATGATTTAATGAATATCCTTGGCCCGTAGTGTAGGGATGATTCGATGATGTGGTTTATTTATCAAGCTGAGTATCAACGGATAAAATTGATGAAAACATTTTAAATCGTAGAAGATAGTAGATATCATGCTCTATTTGACTCTTCTAATAGATTGCTTATTCCGCTGCAGTTAAACTTGATGTCTATTGTATTTTATCAGTTTAACATTGTTGAAGACTAATGATAATTTATTCTGCATTATCTTAGTCATAATATTTCTTACTGGGCTAGTTGAGCTAACCCTTTCTTTCACTGTTCTCTTCAGGAAATGAGAATATAGCTGGGACGAGTCGGGGAACGGAGTGATGGTCCAGATGATAGCATTAGTAGTCCTCACTATTCTATTAAATAGTGTGACAATAAATGTAATGAGGACTCCATTGAGTGTGGATATTGTCTAGATGACAATATTCTTATTAAAACTCTCAGTTTATGTTTTGTCGTATTTTACACGACAGTTGTATTATTAAGTTGTATTTGTATTTTTGTACTATGTAAGTGGTGACCCAAGATGGGTGATGTATACCTGTTTTGGGGGCATCACAGTTGGTATCAAAGCTTAGGGATATGATCCCTGGCTAAGATGTGAGACAAGAACTAGGAGGGGAGAGACGGGAAATTCCTTCGCTAGTATGACCTACCTTAGTTTATTTGATATTTAATTGGTCGATCAGAGTATAGAGATAATATGTGATATGTCAATTAACCCTTATTTTGTGACAATATTTGTATTTAGATGTTGTGAATAGGGCTCAGTTATTGGAGCGCAATAATGAGTCAGCACAACCAAAAGACAACGAGCAACAACACGATAATAATCGTACCGGTGGCAACGACCAATGGAACAATGATAACCATCGTGGGGAAAATTATCATGCCAAGAATGGTAACCACTTCGGTGGTAATCATAGCCAAGATAATAGAAGTGGAAATTTCAAAAAGAGAAGGTCATTTAGCTCGATTTTGTCGTGCACCAAAGTCAAGTTCAACTAGGACAGTGGCACCAAAGGCGGATACGGACAAAACAAAGTTGGTGGTTTCAGGAAGAGCATTTTTCGTGACTTCTCAAAAAACTAGTAACCCGAACAAAGTTAGCATGGGTTAGTTAATTATAAATTCTTGCAAAGTCTATTCCTTATTAGATACCAGTTCTACCCATTTTTTTATCTATCTTACTTGCGCTCAACGTTTAAATTTAACCCTAGAGAAGTTAGACTTTGACTTATTGGTTGAAACTCCGTTAGGATAAATCTTCATTACATGTGCTACCCAAGTCTTGGATGAGAGTCACAGTTTTGAATGATATTTCTATTGTTAATAAATTTCCTGACGTATTCCCTGAAGACTTCTTGACCTACCCTAGAGCGTGAAATCGAATTTTGTATTGACCCCAATACAAAACCCATTTCTTAAACCCTAAAATATTTTCTTCACCCAAAATGAACGTAAAATGCGCCAAAGATGTTGGCTCGAGCTGTTAAAGATTACGATCGTACCATTCAATATCATCGTGGAAGAGCGAACGTGGTAGTTGACATGTTGAGTAGAAGATCGTATGTGTTTACGAGTGCGATGTTGTTAACACAAAAACTCATTTCCTATAATTTACAAATGATGAAGATAGAGTTAAAGACTCTAGGGACCCACATGAAGATAACGAATATACAAGTAGAATTGACTTTAATCGATAAAGTTAAAGCCACTCAAGCTACACACCCGAATTTGATGAATGTGAAGAAGAAGGTTCAAGAAGGCGTTATCTTAACCCTCGATTTTATTGGCCCATTTGAAATCCTTGATCGAGTAGGAACTGTGGCCTATAGACTCATTTTACCGCCAAGTATATCGCGTGTTCAAAATGTTTTTAACATATCAATCTTACGTAAATATGTGGACGACCCGAACCACATTATTAAATTAGAATTAGATGAGATAACAGAAGATTTAACGTATGAGGAGATACGTGTTAAAATCTTGGATAAGAAAAATCGTATTCAACACTCAAAGGTTATACCTCAAGAGTGAGAATCTGACAAGGTATCCTAACCTCTTCAGCATACCAGGTATGTACGTAAATTTCGAGGGCGAAATTCCATAAGGAGGGGAGATTGTGAGACCCTAGATTTTATGAATAAATATTAATTTTTCTCAAAATATTTTTTTTAATATTATGGTGTGGATTTGATATAATGTTATAGTTGTGGGTAATATTTATAAATTTTGCAAAGTACACAAGTTGTTTTATAATATTTATTGGGTCGGGAATATTCTTTTTGTCGAAAAATATTCGTACGACGACATAATCATTGGTGGACCCCACAACGGAAGTACTGTTATAGTTAGAAAACGATAAAAATATTTTATGAAAATAACGGCAGAGGTTTTACCGTTAATACTGTTGAACTACCCGGTAGTAAAAGTACAGTAATACACGTGGTTGCATAGTAGCACACGGTATTGATTA
This sequence comes from Panax japonicus, assembly GCA_020205505.1. Lineage (NCBI taxonomy): Eukaryota > Viridiplantae > Streptophyta > Magnoliopsida > Apiales > Araliaceae > Panax > Panax japonicus. The sequence goes on along the minus strand of CM035108.1, from coordinate 75,360,370 downwards.
TTGATGCTTACGTAATAAGTCACTCAGTTATACTCTATTATTACTACAGTAATTGTTGCATCATATCTCTCATATTATTGATTCTATTATTGTCACAGTGTCGTCTGTATAATATGTTATATTATTAAATCAATAATTGAGACGAAAAAGTTATTCATATTATTAAATTGTAATATTTATAATGTCTAGAAGTTCTGTCAAGGAGAGGTTTGGTCATCTAATTACGAGCCAATAAGGGGAAATCCTTATCAGAAAACCCCCTCTGTCCTGGGAACGACCTGGTTGTTAAATATTGTGAGTTATGATATTAATGATGAATAAGTTCGTGTTGATTGAAGATGAAATTGATAGTTCTATTGTGTTGGAATTATTAGTGTTAGTGGAACTCGACATTTATTTCGGTATTAATTGATGTCTGGAAGTTATACTGACCAGTCGGGTAATTAATCGGATAAATGAGAAATTAATTGCTATTAATTCACATGATTATAACTATTTATTCACATGTGTGTACTATTGATTCACATTCTTGTTACTATTAGGGGAGTTGGTGCAAGATTGATAATACTTACATGACTAAGTTAAAAATGGAGGTATAGATGGAGATACAGATGAAGGTACTATACTGTAATTCGTATATTCACATGTTTAGAACTATTTGTTCACATGATTTACTATGAGGTAATATACTGTAATTCCTTTGGATTAGGTACTATACTGTAATTCGTTGCCTTTTGGTTGTGCTGACTCATTATCGCGCTCCAATAACTGAGCCCTATTCACAACATCTGAATACAAACACTGTCATAAAATAAGGGTTAATTGACATATCACATATACTAAGCTTACTCATTCAGATTGCATGCCCCTAATCCAAAGGATCACGGCTAGAGTTTCTTCCTGGACTGCTCGCCCTCTCTCCTATTCTGGAAGACTCCAACTGATTAAATCCGTTCTCTTTGCCATTCAATCTTACTGGGCTGCCCATTTCATTCTCCCCAAGTCAGTGCTTCCATCTATACAATCAATCCTATACAGATTCCTTTGGAAGGGACCTTCCCTCCTATGTCATAGAGCCAGAGTTTCATGGAAAGACTTATCTCTCCCCCACTCAAAAGGGGGTCTAGGCCTCAAGAACCTTATAGACTGGAACTTGGCTCTCATTCTTCTTCACCTCCTTAAGGTCATCTCCCCATCCCCTTCCTCCTCTTGGGCCAGATGGGTTCAAAAGTCAGTTCTCAAGCTTAGGAATTTCTGGCATATTGGAATTCCCTCTGATTGCTCTTGGATTTGGCTTAAGATTCTCAACCTTAGACCTCTCGCTCGCCACTTCCTTACCTATAAGGTTGGTAATGGTACCACCTTCAGTCTTTGGCATGACCCTTGGCTCTTTGGCTAGCCGGTAAACCCTTCTGAGGATCTCTTATCTAACTCTTGGATCCCTATTACAGCTCGTGTCTCTAGCATCATTGATATGGGCTCCTGGTCCCTTCCCCCTAGTAATCACCATGAGATCCAAACCTTTCGTAATCTTTTCTTTGACATCCCTCTCCCTACTGATGGGGATGACCTCATCTTTTGGGATAACCAAGCTATTACCTCCTTGAAGGACAGATCTATTTTGGACTCCATCCATTCCAAAGCTCCCTCTGTCCCATGGGCTTGTCTTTTATTGCATTTCTTGCATGTTCCTCGGTTTTCCTTTACCTTATGGTTGGCCCTTTGTAGAAGACTCCTAACCAATGACCTGTTCTCGGCCTACTCTAGCTTCCTTCCTTTGATATGCCCCTTGTGCGATCTCTCTGCTGAGTCCTTCCCCCATCCTTTCTTTGCTTGTCCCTTCTCCACCATTATCCTCTCTTCGGTCTTTTCCTTTGGGAATTGGACTGGCTTTTCCTCTGAACTGGGATAATTTGGTGGAATACATCTTGAATTTTAAGGGTGATTTCATGTTAACTGAAAATATTAAAGTTATCCTTTGCTACGATAGGTTACAAAATTTGGACTAACAGGAATTCTAAAGTTCATAACAACTTGAAGATGCCACCCCTGGTGTTAGCCCGTGATATTATTGTTGTGATCAAGGCCCGACTCTCTTCCTCTTTGAAGTTCCACAAGGCTGCCCATACCTCCACTATCTATAATTCTTGGTTATAGTGGTTTATGGGTTCGGTTTGGCCCTGTTGTTGGTTTTTGACTACTCGGTCTGCTTGGTCTCTATCTGCTCGGTCTTGCAGTTATAGTGGCTGCTGGGTTGATTTAGGTTGCTGTCTGATCCGCCTGGTCATGGGTTGCTGGATACTGGGCTGCCTTATTCTCTTGGATGTTGTAGGCTTAGACTCTTGTGTATGGTTGTACTAATTTTATTCTTTGCTTTCTAGTATGGTGGCTAAAGGCTTGTCCCTTGTTCTTTCGCTTTGTTCTAGTTTTGTCTTTAGGCTTATCCTCATGGGTCATGTCCCATGATGATCATTCTAAAGCTTTTGGGGTATGCCCCTATGCGATTGTAGTATCTTTTTTCTTTTTTATATACAAACAAACTTAGCTAAAAAAAGAAGATGGCTTTGAAATGACCTCGTTCCGAGTTATAACGAAGAAGTTATGAGATTGTGAAGTAAGCGTCTCAAACATGTTCAACACTTAGAAAAAAAATTTGAGTTTTGGAACTGGCGCTGCAGCGCCAGTTATGCTTTGGGAAGCGGCGCCGCATCGCCAACCCGGGCAATCAGCTACTGCTAAGTCGCGCTGCAGCACAAGAAGAAAGGAAGGAACCGGCGCCGCAGCGCCGGTGCAGGGCAAGACCTAGAGAAGAGCTTTTAATTGCTCAACTCCTGGGGAAGTACAAGGAAAGATAATGAATATATAGTTCACATAATGTAACACTTAAAAAGTGAATTAAAACTTTAGTAAAGGTTGAATAGAAAGATTGAACGGGATTAAAAGATAAAGAATGTAATCGCAAAATAGTAACCAATATCCGGGGACCGTAGTCGCGATAAAACGAATATGACGGATTGCTATGATTGTGATTCCTTAGAAGTTGAGTGATGAGGGTAAAGAATAACATTTTGATGTTATGATGTTGTAATGAGAGATAAGTGTAAAGCGTATAGACGCTGTGAACGCGACGTTGTGAACGCAACGCTGTTGCGATAAACGACCGATCTTAGCATACAACGAACAGTATGGCTTCGACATTAAGAAAGTGTAAGACCCCAAATTATTAATAAATGAAATTTAATTTTCTCTATTTTGAAATAGTAAGGGTTGATTTGATTAATGTGGATAGTTATGGGTAAAATACGCAAATATTTCAAAATAAGCAAGTGCTTATAAAATATTCATTGTTGTCGGGGAATATTCGTTTGGTCGTGGAATATTCGTACTGTCGGGGAATATTCGTACGACGGCGCAGCCATGTGTTGGTCCCATAACGGAAAGCGATTGGATGAAGAAAACGACAAATATAAGTTGTTTAAAAATAACGGTGTAGTTGTTACCGTTAATACTGTTGGAATACCCGGAGGTTAAAACACAATAATACGCGTTGTTGCACAGTAGCACACGGTATTGCACCAATTATTAATTCTTACGTAAGAAGACACTACTCAATAATAGTTACAGTAATTACTGTTCAGTATTTTATTTTATTGATTCAATAATTACTGCATTGATATTTTATATTGCTGTTGTTTCAATAATTGTCATTACACAATATTTTTCATTATCGAAGCAATAATTCATATTATCTGAATAATATTATTGGATAACATTATTGGCAATGTCTAGAAAGTTATGTCTAAGGAGAGGTTTGGTCACCTAATTGCGCGCCAGTAAGGAGAAATCCTTATTGGAAAGCCCCCTCTATCCTGGGAACGGCCTGATTGTCAGTATTGTGATTCTGTAATATTATTTGTGAATAATTAAATTATTGATTTATATGACGAGGAAAATATTAATTTTATGTGGATATAGATGGATAACATTTTTAATGTGACAATTGTTGAAAATTAATATTTTATCTTTTTATGATAAAATAATTCATTTAAATATATTATTATATTTTAATAATATAATAATGATGATATTTTTACGATGAATGTGGGATATATGAGTATATGTGGAGGAGGAGTATTTTTGTTACCAAAAATATTTAAAACATGTTAAACATGTCGGTGGACCCCATTTCTTGATTGAAATTTGATTATAGCTTGTAAAATCGCTCGTTTGTGGATTTTGGTCAATTTTTATTTGGAATTTTGAAAAACTTTCTTCTGCAAAGTTGTAGAGAATTGAATTTCCTATAAAAACTCGCAAGATTCGATTTTTTTGACGAAAGGGCTATTTATTATGAATTATTGAAGTTCTGAAGCTCCGAAATAATTGATTTTTGGAAGTTTAAAATATGTTAAATTAGAAAAACGTTTTTTTTGGTCTTGGGATGTGGGCTAAAGAGTTGGCTGATGTTTGGGGCAAGTTATGCGTGCTTTGGAAATATATATATATATATTATTAATTTATTAAATTTTCTGCTTTGGTGTTCTAAGCATTTTCCTATAAATAGGGTGCTTAGGTTAGAATTGAAAATCACACCAGAAACTGAAGTTTTCTCTCTCTATATTATCGAGCGTATTCTTGTGAGTATTTTGAGTATACTTTGAGTATTGCTATACGGTGAAAGTTCAAGTTATAACCTATATCCAGTATTCCAGTTAGAAGTACTATCTTTCCGAGGTAAGGGATATTTTTTTTTCTTTTCGTAATGATATTATTTCTTCAATATCATTATGCTGAAATATTGATCTTGAGTTTTTATTAAATTTGGAACTTTTGTTGTCAGAATTACTATTCACGTATACGACACTATTCACGTATACGATACTATTCACGAATACGGCACTATTCATTGAAAAATAAAAATTTTCCCTTTTCGTCTAAAATATCTATTGTGGATATTAGCTTTGATTGTATCCATGTTTTAATCATTCTTGAATGTTACACCACTATGATGATTTTTGAGGTATTTTTGGACGTGAATAAAATAAAGTACGAATCCTTAATCCTTGTCATTTTGTTTCACTGGATTCGTTTCTTTAAAAATATTTTTCATCATCCTCAGTCTTAAATGATGATACTATTGAATATCTTTGGCCTGTAGTGCAAAGATGAACGATTTCTGATGAATATCTTTGGCCCGTAGTGCAAAGATGAACAGGTGTTTAGATGAACATGACCAACAGATGAATATCCTTGGCCTGTAGTGCAAGGATGAATATATGATTCAAGATGTGAATTGATTGATGTTACAGGGATAAATATACTGTTGATGGACTGTTAAATTCATTGACATTAGTAGATTTCATCCTCTACGTAACTTTTCTATGAATTAATATTTTTCGCTGCGAATATTGATTTAAAACTTGTTGTCTATTGTATTCTATTAGATTTTTCCCTGTTGAAGACTAATGATAATTTGTTGTATATTATCTTAGTCATAATATCCTTTACTGGGCTAGTTGAGCTCACCTTATTTCTTTTTTGTTAATTTTTCTTCTCAGGAGGCGAGAATATAGCGAGTACGAGTCGGGGTATGGAATGAAGGTTCTAGGGAGAGTTGTTTAGTAGTCCTCACCATTTTTGTAAAATAATGTATCAATAATTATGATGGGGATTTATTTGTATGTGGATATTGTCTAGATGACAATATCTGTATTTAAACTCATAGTTTACACGTTGTAATAATAAAGTTGTAGTTGTTTCTGAACTATGTATTGACAACACAGAATGGGTGATGTATACCTATTTTGGGGGTGTCACAGTTGGTATCAGAGCTTAGGGATATGATCTCTGGCGGAGATCGGGGAATAGAACTAGGAGGGGAGAGACGAGTAAATCCTTCGCTAGTGTGTCCTACCTAAGTTTATTTGTTAGTTGGTCAGTATATAGGGATATTATGTGATATACTGATTTTCTTAATTAACCCTTGTTTTATGGCAGTATTTAAGAATGGCAACCGAGAATGTTAACAGTGGAGTTAATGAGACCGTGGAGATGCCTGTACTTACCAACGAGGAGAACGTGAAACAGGCTGGCAATGTTCCTCCTGTGAATAACACCCCTGATCAGACGATGAACGACGCAATGTTTAGAAGCTTTTTGCAGTTCATGCAAAATCAGACGAGGGAGACTCGTGTTCAAAATACAGGAGGAAATGATAACAATTCATGGGTTGTCACAGACAAGCAGTTCAAAGAGTTGGGACCACCAGAATTTAAGGGAAAGCCAGATCCGATCATGGCGGAGACATGGGTCAAGCAAATTACCAAGATATTCGATGTCTTGGGATGTACGGAGGAACAAAAGGTTCCATTCGCCACCTTTATGTTCCGTGGCGAGGCAGACTACTGGTGGGAGTCTGTGAAGCGTACCCATCCAGCCGCACTCACCATGTCTTGGGAGACGTTTCAGAAACTATTTAATGACAAATACTTTCCTGAAAGTGTTCGTCATATGAAGGAAGTGGAGATCATCAGATTAGAACAAAATAACATGACGGTGTCTTAGTACGAGGCAAAGTTTGCAGAGTTATCCAGGTTTGCACCTCATTTGGTGGAGAATGAGGAACGTATGACGCGGATGTTTCTGAGAGGTTTGAAACCCGGCATACGACAATATCTCATATCTCATAAATTTTCTCTCTATTCAGAAGTTGTTAACTGGGCTCAATTGTTGGAGCTAGATAACGAGCACGGTCAACCGAGGTACCACAATCAGGATCATACTGGAGATAGCAGTCAGCAAAACAACAATAACCAGTGGAGAAAGAAAAAGACGGACAAAAATGGTAACCACTCTGGTGGTAATCATAACTATGAAAATAGAAGAAGCGAGTCGGGAGGAGATTTCAAGAAGAGGAGATTCAACAATGACCATGTGAAGATGACAGTGCCAACAGCAAATGGTTCCAAGGGAGGAGAAAGACCACTGATCATATGCTATAAATGCGGGAAAGAGGGACATATCAGTCCAAACTGCCCACAACAGTTCAAGGTATGTTATAATTGTGGGAAGGAAGGACATATCGCTCGAGATTATATGGTAGCGAAACCAATTCCAGCGGGGACGGTGATTCAGAAGGCTGTCCCAAAAAAGTCAAAGTCAACAGTTCCTGGAAGAGCGTTTGTTGTGACTGGTCAAAATACGAGGAACCCAAACGAGGTGATCACGGGTAAGCTATTTATAAATTCTTGCGAAGTTTATACCTTACTTGATACCGGTGCTACACATTCATTTATCTCTCCTGCTTGTGCTCAACGTTTAAACTTGACTCCGGAGAAATTAGACTTTGACTTATCTGTGGAGACTCCGTTAGGTGAAACTTTCATCACATCCACTGATTATAAATCTTGTTTGATTCAAGTTGGCACCATCACCTTACCTGTTGACCTTATCTCTTTAAAGATACTTGCTTTTGATGTGATTTTAGGGATTAATTGGTTAACTACTCATCATGCCAAAATTGATTGTTTTTGTAAGGTTGTTAGTTTTCATATTCCTAATCAACCTGTTGTTCGAATTCAGGCAACTAAACCATTAAAATCAATCACTGTCATATCTAATCATAAAGCTATTCGTTTATTGAAAAACAGATGTCAAGCTTTCTTAGCCCATGTTATGGATTTTAATAAAGACACGTCAAAATTGAATAATATTCCTGTTGTTATTGACTTTCCTGACATATTTCCTGAAGAACTTCCCGGTCTACCCCCAGAACGTGAAGTTGAATTCTTTATTGATCTTGAACCTGGTACAAAGCCCATTTCTAAAACTCCATATCGAATGGCTCCTATTGAACTTCAGGAGTTAAAGGTCCAACTACAGGAATTGTTGGACATCGGATTCATTCGTCCTATTACATCTCCTTGGGGTGCTCCTGTTTTATTCGTAAAGAAGAAAGACGGGAGTATGCGACTTTGTAATGACTATTGGGAATTGAACCATGTCACCATCAAGAATAGGTATCCTCTACCTCGTATTGATGACCTGTTTGACCAGTTGCAAGGAGCACAATTCTTTTCAAAAATCGATCTTCGTTCTGGATATCATCAGCAGAAAATTAGAACTGAGGATATTCCAAAGACTGCCTTCAGAACTCGGTATGGGAAATTATGAATTCTTAGTCATGTCTTTCGGATTGACTAATGCTCCTGCGGCTTTCATAGATATGATGAACCGAGTATTCAAGGATTATTTGGATCAATTCGTTGTTGTCTTTATTGATGACATCCACATATATTCCAAAAGCCGTGAAGATCATGAGCACCATTTGAAGCTGGTACTCCAAAGGCTTCGTGAAAATAAGTTTTATGCCAAGTTGAAGAAATATGAATTCTGGCTTGAGGAAGTAGCATTTCTTGGGCACGTGGTGTCTAAACATGGAGTATCTGTTGACCCGACGAAGATTGAAGCAATACAAAGTTGGGAGCAACCGAAGTCGGTCACTGAAGTACGTAGCTTTTTGGGCTTAGCTGGTTATTATCGGAGATTCGTGGAAGGGTTTTCTCGAATCGCTACTCCGTTAACTCATCTAACTCGGAAGGATACAAAATTCATTTGGAGCGAAGAATGCGAGAAGAGTTTCCAAGAGCTTAAAAGGAGACTTATTTCGGCACCTGTTCTAACAATACCATCTGGTACGGATGGATTTGTTATCTACAGCGATGCTTCAGGCAAAGGGTTAGGATGTGTTCTCATGCAACGTGGGAAAGTCATAGCCTATGTCTCGCGACAACTTAAAGAATATGAGAGGAATTATCCTACTCATGATCTAGAGTTGGCAGCAGTCGTTTTCGCGCTAAAGATCTGGAGGCACTATCTATATGGGGAGAAAGTGGAGATATATTCCGACCATAAAAGCCTTAAATATTTCTTCACTCAAAAAGAACTCAACATGCGGCAGCGACGTTGGCTCGAGCTATTAAAAGACTACGACCACACTATTCAATACCATCTTGGAAAAGCAAATGTGGTAGCTGACGCGTTGAGTAGAAGATCATATGCAGGAACAAGTGAGATGATGTCAAGTATACGCATAGAGCCAACTTTAATAGAAAAAGTTAAGGTTGCTCAAGCCACCGATCCGGAGTTGATGCATATGAAGAAGAAAGTACAAGAAGGTGCTATTCCAGAAGCGAGAATCGATGAAGAGGGAATGCTTCGAGTCCACTCCAGACTTTGTGTTCCTAACGACTCTGATTTAAAGTATAAGATCATGATGGAGGCACACAATACACCATTTGCAATCCATCCTGGAAGTACCAAAATGTATCGTGATCTTCGAAATACATTTTGGTGGAACAATATGAAGAGAGAGATTGCAAAGTTTATCTCGACGTGTTTAACTTGTCAACGTGTAAAGGCGGAGCATCAAGTGCCAAAGGGTCCATTGCAACCACTTGAGATTCCGAAATGGAAGTGGGAACATATTACTATGGATTTCGTTACGGGTCTTCCTATGGTTTCTCAAGGCATCAATGCTATTTGGGTTATTGTTGATAGATTAACCAAGTCTGCTCATTTCTTGCCGATACGGGAGACTTATTCCCTTGAACGTCTTGCTCAAATGTATGTAAATGAGATTGTGAGGTTGCATGGCATGCCAGTATCTATAGTTTCAGATCGTGACCCAAGATTCACTTCAAGATTTTGGGTTGGCTTGCTAAAAGCTATGGGTACGGATTTATAATTCAGTTCGCAATACCATCCTCAAACGGACGGACAATCAGAGAGGACTATTCAAACTCTTGAAGATCTATTTAGACTCTGTGTCCTAGACTTCAAGGGCAGTTGGGATAAGTATTTACCATTGGTGGAATTCTCCTACAACAACAGTTATCAGGCAAGTATAGGTGTGGCTCCATTTGAAGCATTATATGGACGAAAGTGTCGCTCTCCAATATGTTGGGATGAGGTGGGTGAAGCCACATTGTTGGGACCCGAGTTAGTACGTATGACTACCGAAAAGATCCAAATGATTCGACAACGTATACAAACGGCACAAGATCGACAAAAGAGTTATGCGGATCTTCATCGAAAGGACGTGGAATTTAGTATAGGGGATCATGTATTGTTGCGAGTTGCTCCATGGAAGGGAGTTACAAGATTTGGGAAGAGAGGAAAACTCAATCCACGATTTATTGGCCCATTTCAAATTCTTGACTGAGTAGGAAATGTAGCCTATAGACTCGCGTTACCTCCGAGTATGTCTCGTGTTCATAATGTATTTCACATATCTGTACTTCGTAAATATGTTAAAGATCCGAACCACGTTATTGAGTTAGAACCAGATGAGATAGCCGAAGACTTAACGTACGAAGAGGTACCTGTCAAGATCTTGGATAGAAAGGAGCATGTCCTACGCACAAAGGTCATACCACAAGTTAAAGTTTTGTGGAAGAATCATGCTATAGAGGAAATGACCTGGGAGTTGGAAACGAAAATAAAAGCGAGGTATCCTCATCTTTTTGAAACACCAGGTACGTACGTCAATTTCGAGGACAAAATTTCATAAGGAGGGGAGGTTGTAAGACCCCAAATTATTAATAAATGAAATTTAATTTTCTCTATTTTGAAATAGTAAGGGTTGATTTGATTAATGTGGATAGTTATGGGTAAAATACGCAAATATTTCAAAATAAGCAAGTGGTTATAAAATATTCATTGTTGTCGGGGAATATTCGTTTGGTCGTGGAATATTCGTACTGTCGGGGAATATTCGTACGACGGCGCAGCCATGTGTGGGCCCCATAACGGAAAGCGATTGGATGAAGAAAACGACAAATATAAGTTGTTTAAAAATAACGGCGTAGTTGTTACCGTTAATACTGTTGGAATACCCGGAGGTTAAACCACAATAATACGCGTTGTTGCACAGTAGCATACGGTATTGCACCAATTATTGATTCTTACGTAAGAAGACACTACTCAATAATGGTTACAGTAATTACTGTTCAGTATTTTATTTTATTGATTCAATAATTACTGCATTGATATTTTATATTGCTGTTGTTTCAATAATTGTCATTACACAATATTTTTCATTATCGAAGCAATAATTCATATTATCCGAATAATATTATTGGATAACATTATTGGCAATGTCTAGAAAATTCTGTCTAAGGAGAGGTTTGGTCACCTAATTGCGCGCCAGTAAGGAGAAATCCTTATTGGAAAGCCCCCTCTATCCTGGGAACGGCCTGGTTGTCAGTATTGTGATTCGGTAATATTATTTATGAATAATTAAATTATTGATTTATATGATGAGGAAAATATTGATTTTATGTGGATATAGATGGATAAAATTTTTAATGTGACAATTGTTGAAAATTAATATTTTATCTTTTTATGATAAAATAATTCATTTAAATATATTATTATATTTTAATAATATAATAATGATGATATTTTTACGATGAATGTGAGATATATGAGTATATGTGGAGGAGGAGTATTTTTGTTACCAAAAATATTTAAAACATGTTAAACATGTCGGTGGACCCCATTTCTTGATTGAAATTTGATTATAGCTTGTAAAATCGCTCGTTTGTGGATTTTGGTCAATTTCTGTTTGGAATTTTGAAAAACTTTCTTCTGCAAAGTTGTAGAGAATTGAATTTCCTATAAAAACTCGCAAGATTCGTTTTTTTTTTGACGAAAGGGCTATTTATTATGAATTATTAAAGTTCCGAAGCTCCGAAATAATTGATTTTTAGAAGTTTAAAATATGTTAAATTAGAAAAATGTTTTTTTGGTCTTGGGATGTGGGCTAAAGAGTTGGCTGATGTTTGGGGCAAGTTATGTGTGCATTGGAAATATATATATATATATATATATATATATATATATATATATATATATATATTATTAATTTATTAAATTTTCTGCTTTGGTGTTCTAAGCATTTTCCTATAAATAGGGTGCTTAGGTTAGAATTGAAAATCACACCAGAAACTGAAGTTTTCTCTCTCTATATTATCGAGCGTATTCTTGTGAATATTTTGAGTATACTTTGAGTATTGTTATACGGTGAAAGTTCAAGTTATAACCTATATCCAGTATTCCAGTTAGAAGTACTATCTTTCCGAGGTAAGGGATATTTTTTTTCGTAATTATATTTTTTCTTCAATATCATTATGCTGAAATATTGATCTTGAGTTTTTATCAAATTTTGGAACTTTTGGTGTCAGAATTACTATTCACGTATACGACACTATTCACGTATACGATACTATTCACGAATACGGCACTATTCATCGAAAAATAAAAATTTTCCCTTTTCGTCTAAAATATCTATTGTGGATACTAGCTTTGATTGTATCCATGTTTTAATCATTCTTGAATGTTACACCACTATGATGATTTTTGAGGTATTTTTGGACGTGAATAAAATAAAGTACGAATCCTTAATCCTTAATCCTTGTCATTTTGTTTCACTGGATTCGTTTCTTTAAAAATATTTTTCATCATCCTCAGTCTTAAATGATGATACTATTGAATATCTTTGGCCTGTAGTGCAAAGATGAACGATTTCTGATGAATATCTTTGGCCCGTAGTGCAAAGATGAACAGGTGTTTAGATGAACATGACCAACAGATGAATATCCTTGGCCTGTAGTGCAAGGATGAATATATGATTCAAGATGCGCATTGATTGATGTTACAGGGATAAAAATACTATTGATGGACTGTTAAATTCATAGACATTAGTAGATTTCATCCTCTACGTAACTTTTCTATGAATTAATATTTTTTGCTGCGAATATTGATTTAAAACTTGTTGTCTATTGTATTCTATTAGATTTTTCCCTGTTGAAGACTAACGATAATTTGTTGTATATTATCTTAGTCATAATATCCTTTACTGGGCTAGTTGAGCTCACCTTATTTCTTTTTTGTTAATTTTTCTTCTCAGGAGGCGAGAATATAGCGAGTACGAGTCGGGGTATGGAATGAAGGTTCTAGGGAGAGTTGTTTAGTAGTCCTCACCATTTTTGTAAAATAATGTATCAATAATTATGATGGGGATTTATTTGTATGTGGATATTGTCTAGATGGCAATATCTGTATTTAAACTCATAGTTTACACGTTGTAATAATAAAGTTGTAGTTATTTCTGAACCATGTATTGACAACTCAGAATGGGTGATGTATACCTATTTTGGGGGTGTCACAGAAAGGATGATGAATGTGGGGTTCATATAATGGATAACGAATGAAAATGATTAAAACCTTGGGTAAAGGTTAAATGAGAGATTAAGAGATGAACAACGTGAATGCAGAATATGTAAACGATCCTCATGAATCGTATTCACGTCAAACGAACGTTCTATGTGATGCCCCCAAAAAAGGTATACATCACTCATCTTGGGTCGCCAAATACATGGTACAAAAATACAAATACAACTTAATAATACAACTGTCGTGTAATATACGACAAAACATAAACTGAGAGTTTTAATAAGAATATTGTCATCTAGACAATATCTAAACTCAATGGAGTCCTCATTACATTTATTGTCACACTATTTAACAGAATAGTGAGGACTACTAATGCTATCATCTGAACCATCACTCCGTTCTCCGACTCGTCCCAGCTATATTCTCATTTCCTGAAGAGAACAGTGAAAAAGGGTGAGATCAACTAGCCCAGTAAGAAATATTATGACTAAGATAATGCAGAATAAATTATCATTAGTCTTTAATAATGTTAAACTGATAAAATACAATAGACATCAAGTTTAACTGCAGCGGAACAAGCAATCCATTAAAAGAGTCAAGTTGAGAATAAAATCTAATATCTTCTATGGTTTAAAATGTTTTCATCAATTTTTATCGCTGAGACTCAGCTTAATAAATAAACCACATCATCGAATCATCCCTGCACTACGGGCCAAGGATATTCATTAAATCATCAATAATCATGACTATACCGAATAATCCCTGTTTATAATCATACCAAATCCATCTCTGTACGTAAGCCAAAGATATACAATAATGAAACTAATAATCAACAATTCATCTTTGCACGTAAGCCAAAGATATACAATTTAATAATCAAAAGTTCATCTTTACACGTAAGCCAAAGATAACTTTCATCACCATATAAGCGTGATGATGATGACAATGATATAGGCATTAATCAAACGAAAATAAGGATAAATATTAAAGACTTTAAATTTATCCAAATATTATCAACCACTTAATAAACTCATAATCTAATATTATTAATATTATAATAATATTTTAACCACTTCTCAAACTTATAAACAATTTATTTCAATTGTTTACACTTTACCACATAATGCATTTAATCATTCAAAATGCCATACTCATAAGATCTCATCACCAACGATCAAATCCTTTATCAAAAATCTGCATATACCCTATATAAGATTTCCAAGCCATAAAATCCTATTTTCCAATTTTGTTACTTCACATAATATATTTAACTCATTTACTAATAATTAGATTATTTTCATGAAAAATACCAAATCAATCCCAAAAATATTTCTTTTTTTGAGAATTAGCAGAATATAGTCCCATATTGAACATATATTTTTCTCAGAATTTTTAAAATTCATTTACTATTTTTCAAAAATCAATTTTTAATTAATTCCTTACGAAATTAGCTACCTCAAGGTTAACTCCAGAAATTCCCAAATCTTACCAGGATTTTACACATGTTAGTGTGAGCTTCCAGTTTAAATTTCATGGTCATCAGAGTTATAGAACTCTGGTTATAGCTTTTTTCGTCGGAAAAACCTAAATATTAAAATGGTCATAACTTGCTCATTTTAAGTTGGAATGAGCTCATTTTTGGACAGGAGGTACTTTATACCATATATTTCCATGTCCCAAAAGGTCGGAATTTTTCTCACAAATTAAGTGGCCGAAAATGCCCTTTTAAAAATCTGGGCAGTAGCTTTTTCGAAATTGGCAGTTTTTGACTCCTTCACTAAAATCAGTCCACACGAAAATCTACAATACCTTTTCCAGCGATTCCACTTGGATAAGTTAGAAAACTCATAGATCTAACTCTTGAACTTGATCACACTCAAAAATTCGAAATATAACAGGAGCTATGGTCAATTGAATTTCATGTTCCATTTTCACCAAAATCTGATTTTCAACCCTTTGTGATTTCTAAGAAACTTTCATGTTTTCACATAATAACCAAAATAACTCATCATGACAATGACATAATAATTCAATAAAACAAGTTCAAGAATAAATTTTAAAGATTTATAAGTTAATTTATCCTGAACTCAATAACGTCCAAATTGTCAACATGATACTGCTTTGTAAAGTAAAATTCAAGAATGCTTAGAAGAATATTTTCATGAAAAGATACTAGATGAAGCGAAAATATCCAGGATATTCTACTAATTTCATGGAGTATAGAAGTCAAAACTTTAACCAACTGAGTATAATAGAATATACAAAACTGTAAATGGATTTTCACTCGCCATGCGGTAATCCACGTATACAGATCATTTCCACAATTTAATAAGGAATGGATACAAAGAATCATTCACCATGCATGTGGTAATCCACATAGACAGGTTATTCAAACAGAATAATAAAGAATGGAATAACAGAAGGATTCACCATGCGTGTGATAGACTGCACAGACAGGTTATTCCCAACAGAATAATAAATAATGGAACTAGGTCATGTATAAACGCACTGACAGGATATTCCGACAGAATAATAAATAATGGAACCAGGTCCGGCGTAAACGCACATACATGATATTCCAACAGAATAATAAAGAGCGAAATAATAGAAGAATTTCACCATGTATGCGGTACTTCGCATAAACAGATTATTCCAATATAATAATGAAGAATGAAAGAACAGAAGAATTTCACCATGTATGTGGTACTTCGCATATACAGGTTATTTCAACAGAATAATAAGGAATGGAATAACAATAGCTCTCTTCATGAATAAGAAAGAAATAATACCCATTACCTTAGAAAGAAACTGGATACTGGAGTAGAGAGGTAACAAACTTCTCTTCTTCTTTCTCTCTATAATTTCTCTCTATAATAATTTCTCAATAGCTTTAGTGAATTGGTGAGAAATGAAGGAAGAATGAGCTTCTATTTATAGAAAAATATAGTTTCGATAATTGCACGTTTTGGGGCTCGAAATATTACAGTATAATACCTTCCTCTTTTTCTTTCTTTTTAATTTAGTCTTACAAGTATTATCAAACTTGCACCACCTCCCCTAATAGTAAATAATGTGATTCAATAGTAAATCCTGTGAACAAATAGTTCTAAACATGTGAATATACGAATTACAGTATAGTACTTCTATCTATACCTCCATTTTTAACTTACTTATGCAAGTATTATCAATCTTGCACCAACTCCCTAATAGTAACAAGAATGTGAATCAATAGTACACACATTTGAACAAATAGTTATAATCATATGACTTAATAGCAATTAATTGCTCATTTATTTGATTAATTACCCGACTGGTCAGTATAACTTCCAGACATCAATTAATACCGAAATAAATGTCGAGTTCCACTAACACTAATAATTCTAACACAATGGAACTATCAATTTCATCTTAAATCAACACGAACTTATTCATCATTAATATCATAACTCACAATATTTAACAACCAGGTCGTTCCCAGGACAGAAGGGGCTTTTCGATAAGGATTTCTCCTTATTGGCGCGCAATTAGATGACCAAACCTCTCTTTGACAGAACTTCTAGACATTGTAAATATTGCAATGTAATAATATGAATAACTTTGTCGTCTCAATTATTGATTTAATAATATAACATATTATACATATGACACTGTGATAATAATAGAATCAATAATATGAGAGATATGATGCAGCGATTACTGTAGCAATAATGGAGTATAACTGAGTGACTTATCACGTAAGCATCAATAATCAATACCGTGTGCTACTATGCAACCACACGTATTACTGTACTTTTACTACCGGGTAGTTCAACAATATTAACGGTAAAACCTCCATCGTTATTTTCATAAAATATTTTTGTCGTTTTCTAACTACGACAGTACTTTCGTTGTGGGGTCCACCAATGATTATGCCGTCGTACGAATATTTCTCGATAAAAAAAAATTCCCCGGCCTAACGAATATTATATAACAACTTGCGTACTTTGCAAAATTTATAAATATTACCCACAACTATAACATTATATCAAATCCACACCATAATATTAAAAAAAATATTTCGAGAAAATTAAATATTTATTCATAAAATCTGGGGTCTCACAGATGCCCTTCTGTAATACCTCAGCTGGAGGCTTAATAGTAATGGTCCCTGAAGATTCCAAGGGAGGATAAAAGTTCAAGCCCATATTAATACCACCAGAGCCAGACTACGCTACCACCGAGCTCAAAGACTAGGGGGGCTAGCCTCGCTGGGCAGAAGCTCCGGAGCAGATGGGGGGTGAGGAGCTGGAGTAGCATCCGCCACTACCACCGCGGAAGCAATAGGAGGACCTACCCCAAATCCTGCAGGAGACGAGGTAGGAGCAGGGACATTCTGAGGAGGACCAGGCGGTTGCTGGGCAGCAGACACTGTACCAGTGCGAACGAAATCATTCAAGTCCTTAACGGAATGGCCATGAGCTTTGATAAAATCCAAAAGAGCTTGGTTCTAAGAGATCTTGCTGAGCAAGATGAGAGGCTGCTCTAAAAATATCCTGCACTTGGTTTGGAGCCAAGGGATCCAAAATAGGATTGCATAGACTGTCTTTGTCAAACACCAAGTCATCAGAGCCGATCTGTGTGGGAATGGCCACAGCATCAGATTCTACCATATCCTCCACCTGAGTGGCAAAAGAGATGGAAGAAGGGCCAGAGACCCCAAACTCAGAGAAGCCGGAACGGGAGCAGCTGCTCTCGAAGTTACTCGCGGAGAGATGAGAGTAGTCAACCATAATAGCCAATGAAAACCCAGAGAAGGGAAAAAGGAGGAGAAGGAGGAGAAAGGGGTGTGAGGGAAGCGACGGATGAGCCCGGAATCAATGGGATGATGAAAGAAACGGGGGAGAAAGACAGAAAAGGCAAACTGAGAAAGTAGGTGAGAATTGAAAGTTTTGGTGAGGATGGGTGGGAGATAAAAGAGGAAAGAAGGAGTTAACGGTAAAAGGGAAAAACAGCTGGGAGTGGGTAGTTGGAGGAGAGAGTTTTAGAGAGAAGGAAGAGAAACATCCTAGAGAGATAAACTAACCCATCTTTTGTTTACATCGTTCCAAAGCCATCTTCTTAATCTCGTTACATATTTTAACTTCCTTTAGACAAAACTTCATTCTGAATCCGTTAACATGCCATTCAATTGGTTTAAATTCCATCCTTCATTCGTTTTACGTTATAAACTTTCTTCCATCGTTCGTTCGTAATTCAGTCATCCGAACTCAGAACTCGTTCATTCTTGAGTCCACGACTCACGTTTTCTACGTTCTCTTACATTTTTATGAAACCCTACACATTTGGGTTCATTTACATACTTTTTACTTTTCGTTCGTCTTTTTATAAAATTTCGCCATAACTTCGTTTTAGCTATGTTCTATCCGTTCTTCATAAACATTTCTATCATTCCTATCCAAGCAATAAGCAACTAACTTATACGCGATGGTTTTAAACTTGTCCATCAACAACAAGTTATACTACGATGGTTTTAAATTTGTACATTAACAACGTTCTTCGCGTTCTTCGTTAGTTCTTCATTTTAATCGATATTGTGATTATGATTTCACTTTTTTCTTAGAATTTGGTGTTATAAAAAACCATTCCTTACTTATTTTACCGAATCGTTCATATAATTCATTCGGATCGTTCAAATTTATTAAGCAATTCATACTTCCTTAAGAAATTTATAAACTAAACTTCTAATTCTTATTTCTCATTTTCTCATGATTTCAACCATATGAAAGCATTCTCAACATATTCTTCACCTATTTTTATTAAGCTATGTATATCGACATAGAAAACTTAAAGAAAATATAGATTAAACTAGGTTTTGGATTACCTTTCTTCTTTAATCTTCTTTCGTTGGACAAAGTTTGCACCCAGGCTAGCTTTTCCTCTTCCTTTCCCTCCTCATCTGAACTCTCTCTCTCTCTCTCTCTCTCTCAAGTGTTGGTTATTTTCAAAATCACCAACAAATGAGCTAAGGCTCTCTTATATAGAAAACCAAGGCTAGGGGAAAAATAGTCATTTTGCCCCCAAAGTTACTATTCACACATCCTTACTATTCACGAAGCTTCTCTTGAAAGCTTCGTGGTTCCGTCTTTTGGTATTCGTTCGACAGTTTGAAAAACTGCGATTCTCGGAATCCAAATATTTTTGGATATTTTGTGTTTCCTCTACAGTTTAATTTTTATGCATTCTTCGAAACTTTGAAAAACAAAAAAAAACTTTTTGACGATAAGCATTTTCCTTCACGTTTTTCCCTAACATAGTTAAATGAATGAAAAGTACATAACAATACTTTTCGTCATTTTTATTTCGTCTGATTTTTGCATGTTTTTTGAGAAAAACTTTTATTGGCTAACTTAACTTTTCACAACATTATATCGTTAAATCTTTCGACGGAATGTCATTTTGACATACCGAACTCTCGGAAAGGTTTATGTTATTCAAACCCTAACCCTTAGGGCTTCGTTGGGAGAATAGTGCCTGTTTCGTCTTTTTCCTTGGAAATATTTTTGTTCCCGAATTTTTTTTATTTTTGTCTTGAAAATTCTTACTCGTTCATTCTAGCTCGTAGCCAGAATCCTCCCATTTTATAATCATCCTAGATTCTTGAACTATTAATAAACACATAGTACATAATATTATTAATAAAAATTCATTTTTTTTGTTAATGAGGAGTATCTGACCTGCGGGTCGACTAAATCTCCCTAGCCCGATACCAGAGCGGTTTGCTACCCGACTTGCAGCAGGGGTACTGTGGCCACCATGAACATTGCTGGCTTAAGACTTCTTGCTAGCGGGAGTCAAACTGAAGACGTTCGGGTTTACGGCTCGCCCCCAGTCAACCTTGAACAACTACGACAAATGCTGGTGGTTAATAAAAATTCATTTTATGAATAACCAATTCTTTAAACTTAAATTATGGACAATCCAATTTTCTGGGTTGTCATATTCTTCCCCCTTATAGAAATTCTGTCCTCGAAATTTCTTAAAACCACACCCATACCCGGGTGCTTTATTCCTACAACCTTTAGCAAAGGTTTAATCTCAATTCATCCTTCTCACAAGGATCATCTATTGACATAATCATCATTAGTTAAACCTCATGCTTAACTATACTTTCAATCTTTCGGGTCCTCACATTCACCACTTCTTCATAGAATTTAATCATCGAAATTTTAGCTTACTCTTCTTCTCAACTGCTCTTCAAAGAAGTTCTTATCTTTCAATCATTCCCTAACCTTCATAACTTATCAAGAATTATGAAGTAGAATGAATAATAAGGAATATAAAAATTTCTTTAAAACATTTCATACTTTTGCTGAGGGGTCAAATCGGCCATGACCTCTTACTAGGTTGAACAACATTTTGCTTCAAACCTTTCTTTCACGGTCAGTTTACAATCACCAAGAAAGTAAACTACCTCTTCCATATGTAGGTGATCAACCCATCATATAACCCCATTTCGAGGTGTGTTCACCTTAGACTTAATCATTAGATTCTGCACCAAAGCAATTTGGTTTGGCACAACTTCTCAAAGAAAGGTTGATTTCTTTTTAAACATGACATACCATTTGTCTTAGCCAAATCAAATAGCTTAGACCATACCAATAAATTGGACATCAACTTGAAACATTCGTCTAGTTAAATTAATTGACATCAACTACTTTAAATTCTTTCACAATACAATAAAACATTTTATGAGACATGATACCGTACTTTTCAAAGTACATTGAGGACTTCATCATTTTATAACTTTTCAAAATGTACATATCAGCACAATTTCAATAAACTTCGAAATCTAGCATAGCTAGATAACTTGGAATATCCTATTTCTTCATTTTCCTTCATTGTCTTACTTGCGACAATTCTTAATCTTCTTCAGCACCTCTAATGCTAAGCATACTGAAACTACTTCGTTTTCAGTCAAAACATTCCTATACCTTAGTATTATAGTCCATCAACTTACCACACTTTATGTGCTTAGGAACTTTCCACAACCATATGTGTTCAAGAACTTATCTTCGCAATATATAATCCAAGAAAAAATCAAGGACTATCCATATGATCAGGGCTCAGAAACATAACATATAACTATGAGTCACAAACTTTTCATAAGTATGAGTTTTAAGAACTCAGACCTATCTTATCCTCTACCTATTAAGTATATACATGAGAAAAGATTCACCTTCTCGTCATATACATATTGATAGCGCGACATTACTATTCCAATGAATATCACTATAATAACTAAGTAACCACGAACCCTCTCCCATTCAAAGGTTCGTACCACTCCGCTATCACATGAGTCCTCAATTGAAATCTTATAACTTCTAACTTCCTCTTCACTTAATACGAATTTTCTTTAATTCGTATGCTATCCTTTACAACTCAATCTGAGTTCTTCTTCCCGTACTACTTTATAGTATCATTCATTTATAGTCTTAGCTATAAATCATTCATCGTTTAACAGAACATCTGTTATTACGATTCAATATGATCACGTGATGATCTTCTTCCTTTATCGTTTATCTCAACGATCTTTTTATCATTCTCTCTACGATTATAGTCTTAGGTATTCATACTTAAGGTTTATAACCTATCAGCTCTGATACCACTCTGTAACACCCTGAAATCTAGTCTATCTTCACACCCGAATTCCATACGTCACAGTTCCAGCTTCTTGCAAACATACATTATTATATAGTTAAATATAACAACATACATTCTCAAATCCCAGGTTCTAATACCTTATAACCTCGTTCATTACAAATAATGATAATTACATTATTGTTTACATCTTACAAGAGTGACTTTTATCCGCCACCAAGGATACATAACAGTTCATTAAACTAGTCTATAGTTTAATTAAACTATTCTATATTACATGTCTTGGCTTGATCTTCATGCTCATTCATATACTGAATGACACTTCTTTTGGATAACGGTCAGCTTGATCTTTATGGGATCCTTAAGTTCTTTCTAACATCGTTCGCTGAAAATATTTTTATTTAAAGCAAGTGTGAGCATTCAATTACTCAGCAAGTCATATCAGTTGAATAAACAACCTCAAGAATTTAAACATTCTTTTAAGACTTCAAGAACCGAACAAAGGTTATTAAGCAACTTGAATAATAGGAATAATTTCTGATCCCTATCATCTTAAAACATTAGTCGCATTCACTTTGAAATACTTTCATTATTCTACCTTTTCATATACATTATATCTGACTAAAATCATTAGCATAGACTTAACAATAATGGTTCATGTATAAATAAAACATTCTCATATTGAACAGTTCAATCACATAACAATTCATGCCATAGAAACACCGAAGTGTTAAAATTGCGGCATAAGGCCTCATATATTCTACCACCTTGTACAAATATCACACATTTGCACATAGGCAAAACTTCTCAAGTTTAACATCTGAGAAAGTTTAAGAAACTAGTATTCATTTAAAATATGAATGAAGTTAGGAAACTTGCCTTACGCACAGCTATAACTTACAATTCACGATTAACTGCTCATTGCAATCCCTATATATCACATAAGGAATAACATACACTAATTAGTCGCATTTTTAACTTACGCATTGGTTTACTTAACTTTACTTCTTAGGGTTCACATTCTTACAATCTAAGTTTACGTGACCAACTTTCTTTACTGGTTAATGGCTTCATAACATACGGAGATGTCTTAACTCATACGATCATCATCTTTGATGATTTACATTCTTATCTTCTTCTTATAACTCTTATAGGCCTCAGCACATATCGCGTCTCTACTAGTAGTCCATATGGTACTCTGAGTGGTTTCCCAGAAACAACCAACAAACTAGTTTCCCGTCTCGTCTACACTGTCTTTCACAGTGAGTTAGATCGGTTGCTAGTTCCATATATACCTCCGCTCTCTGAAGGAATTGTTTAGCCCAGCTCCCATATGTCAACCATTAAAGATTACGATTGTACCATAACCTAAACTTATCTTAACTTATCCGAAACATTAAAACTATAATGTTCGTTAAGTCAATTTCTCATTCCTTATGACTTTCTGGCAACTATATGCCATACCTCAATATTTATTCTTTATCATCTAAGTCATACAGTCTTTTGTATACTCAGCACAATTATTCAATGTCAATACTATGCGTTCATAGCGTTAAACATTGCCTTATTCATATCTTGTAACGTCTGGTTCATTCGACTCGGAACGTTATCCAAGTTATAATTACTAACTCGACTTCTTAATGTTATAAATCATTGTCTTTAATTCAGTTTTTTCACTATTCACAGGTTTAATCATTGGTTACGGTCAACCCATACACGGGGTGTAGGTTCAGTATGTTTAATGTTTGCATACACTCAACCCTCACGTCGACTAAAGTGTTTAACACTTAAATTTCGTTCCATCCTTCTCTATCTGACTCACATTTGGACTTTCATTATTCTTATTAGCATTTGTTATGGCTTTCTTGACAATTTCATATCTTACTTACTACCTTCATCAACGTCTAGTTCATACAACCATTGTACACTTAGAACGTTCGTCCGACATGAATATGATTCACGAGGATCGTTTACATATTCTATGTTCACGCTGTCCATCTCTTAATCTCTCATTCAACCTTTACCCAAGGTTTTATCACTTTCATTAGTTATCCATTATATGAACCCCACATTCATCATTTTTTTCTTAATGTCGAAGCCATATTGTTCGTTGTATGTAAAGACCGATTGTTCATCGCAACAGCGTTGCGTTCACATTATCTATACGCTTTACACTTATCTCTCATTACAACATCATAACATCGAAATGTTATACATTACCCTCGTCACTCAACGTCTAAGGAATCACAATCATAGCAATCCCCCACGTTCGTTTAATCGCGACTACGGTCCCCGAATATTGGTTTCTTTGTCTTTTAATCCCGTTCAATCTTTCTATTCAACCTTTACTAAAGGTTTAATTCACTTTCTTAAGTGTTACATTATGTGAACTATATGTTCATTATCTTTCCTTGTACTTCCCCCAGGAGTTGAGTAATTAAAAGCTCTTCTCTGGGTCTTGCCCTGCACTGGTGCTGCGGCTCCAGTTCCATCCTTTCTTCTCGCGCTGCAGCGCGACTTAGCAGTAGTTGAATGCCCGGGTTGGCGCTGCGATGTCGCTTCCCAAGGCATAACTGGCGCTGGAGTGCCAATTCCAAAACTCAATTTTTTTTTCTAAGTGTTGAACATGTTTGAGACGTTTATTTCACAATCTTATAACTTCTTCGTTATAACTCGGAACGAGATCGTTCTAAAGCCATCTTCTTAATCTCGTTACATGTTTTAACTTCCTTTGGATAGAACTTCATTCTGAATCTGTTAACTTGCCATTCAATTGGCTTAAATTCCATCCTTCGTTCGTTTTACATTATTAACTTTCTTCGTTTGTCCGTAATTCGGTCATCCAAACTCAGAACTCATTCGTTCTTGAGTCCACGACTCACGTTTTCTACGTTCTCTTACATTTTTATGAAACCCTATACATTCAGGTTCATTTACATACTTTCTACTTTTCGTTCGTCTTTTACAAAATTTTGCCATAACTTCGTTATAGCTAAGTTCAATCTGTTCTTCATGAACGTTTCTATCGTTTTAACCAAGTAATAAGCAAAAAAAAAAACTTATACGCGATGGTTTTAAACTTGTCCATCAACAACAAGTTATACTATGATTATTTTAAATTTGTCCATCAATAACATTCTTCGTGTACTTCGCGTTCTTCGTTAGTTCTTTATTTTTAATCGATATTTTGATTACGATTTCACTTTTTCTTTGAATTTGGTGTTATGAATCCCCATTCTTACTTATTTCACCGAATTGTTCATATGCTTCATTCGGACCATTCAAATTCATTAAGCAATTAATACTTCCTTAAAAAATTTATAAACTAAACTTCTAATTCTTATTTCTTCATATTCTCATGATTTCAACCATATGAAATCATTCTTAACATCGTCTTCACCTATTTTCATTAAGCTATGTATATCGACATAGAAAACTTAAAGAAAATTTAGATTAAACTAGGTTTTGGATTACCTTTCTTCTTTAATCTTCTTTCGTTGGACAAAGTTTGCACTTAGGCTAGCTTTTTCTCTTCCTTTTCCTCCTCATCCGAACTCTCTCTCTCTCTCTCTCTCTCTCTCTCTCTCTCAAGTGTTGGTGATTTTCAAAATTACCAACAAATGAGCTAAGGCTCTCTTATATAGAAAACCTAGGCTAGGGGCAAAATAGTCATTTCACCCCCAAAATTACTATTCACACCTCCTTACTATTTACGAAGCTTCTCTTGGAAGCTTCGTGGTTCCGTCTTTCGGTATTCGTCCAATAGTTTGAAAAACTGCGATTCTTGGAATCCAAATATTTTTGGATATTTCGTCTTTCCTCTACAGTTTAACTTTTTCGCATTCTTCGGAACTTTGAAAAATTGAAAAACATTTTTGATGATAAGAGTTTTCCTTCACATTTTCCCCTAACATAGTTAAACGAATGAAAAGTACATAACAATATTTTTCGTCGTTTTTATTTCGTCTGATTTCTGCACGTTTTTAAAAAAAAACTTTTATCGGCTAACTTAACTTTTCACAACACTTTATCGTCAAATCTTTCGATGGAATGTCATTTTAACATACCGAACTCTCGAAAAGGTTAGGTTATTCAAACCCTAACCCTTAGGGTTTCGTTGGATAAATAGTGCCTATTTCGTCTTTTTCCTTGGAAATATTTTTGTTAAAGGAAAATTTTTATTTTTGTCTTGAAAATTCTTACTCGTTCAGTCTAGCTCGTAGCCAGAATCCTCTCGTTTTATAATCATCCTAGATTCTAGAACGATTAATAAACACATAGCACAGAATATTATTAATAAAAATTCATTTTATTAATAACGAATTCTTTAAACTTAAATTCTGGACAATCCAATTTTCCGGGATATCACAGTGAACAACTCTAGATTGCCATGTGACAAAAATCAATACAAATCAGCCACTTATTAACACATATGCCAGCTATGTTCATTGAATCAATATATATATATATATATATATATATATATATATATATAGGATTGTCTTGCAAACGCTGAAAAAGAGGTTTGCAGATCTTCCTGAGATTCTTGTAAAACTTGCCTACATAATTAAGCGAGCCAAGAAATCTCTGCAGTTGGGTTTTATTGGTTATCTTATCGGGAAACTTGTCAGCGAATTGAATAGCTCGTTCAATGGGCTGGACTTGTCCAGTTCTTTCACCTTCCAAATGCAGCCTGTTTCAGGTCAGAATAAGGTTTCTTGGTCTTAATATCTTTAGAGGACAAGTCCAGCCCATTGAACGAGCTATTCAATTCGCTGACAAGTTTCCCGATAAGATAACTATTTTTTTATCATTGTTATTTGCATCTGGAATTTTAAATGGACTTGCTATAACTGAAGTGTTTTTGACTGTGATTAGAACTGTTTCTAAAGGGGGATGACTAGAAGAAACTTTTGACTTATGGAAAAAATTTAGGGTATATTGATTATGATAATTTAACCTACGGTGATATAATAAGTCATATTCAAAAAATAGGATTAAAAATGTGTATAGACTTTAAATTAGCCAAGCAAGCTAGTAAAGACAAGAAAAAGGCTAAATACGAATTGGGCACTTTTTGTGAACAATATGGTTTACCTCCTATTGCTCCCTCTCGAAGAAAGCATAGGCATAAACATATTGAGTCTCACAAAAGTAATAAACATCATAAGAAAAGACGACATATTCACAAAGAAAAGGGTAAAATACAAGATAATTACTATAATAAACCCAAAACTACAAATAAAAAGCATAGTAAGTCTAAAAAATATGATAAGAGTAAAATTATCTGCCACAATTGTGGACAAAAAGGTCATTATAAAAATGAATGTAGAGTTAAACAGAAATTAAATCAGCTAAATATCTCTAGTGAAGACACTGAACATATATTGGAACTTATGAGAATTGAGAACGACATCAGTAATGATGATGGTTCTATTTCCTCCTATTCTTCCAATACTATCAGTAATAATGCATCAAGCAGTGACGCAGAAGAAGTCACTATTTGTGCAGATAATTGCAATGAAAAATGTTGCACTAAAAAAATTAATGTTCTTAACAAAGATAATGAAGAAAGCTCTTTGTTAATAGAATTAATTAGTAAAATTACTGATCCTAAGCTAAAAGCCCAGTACACCAAACAGTTAAAAGATTTATTAAACAAAGATAATAATGAAAGATTTATTAAAGCCAAAGAAAAACCAATTTTTAGTCTCAATAAAACTTTAGAGAGATTTAAATCTCCCATTAAAGAGATCACTCTTCCAGAATTAAATCTAGAAGTTAATAAACTTAAAAGAGAAATTACAAATTTAAAATCAGAAGTTTCAAACTTAAAAAAGGAATTTAATGATAAAAGGTCCGATCTTCAAATTAATGATTCTACATCTAGTGATGAAAATCCTGATGAACCAGAATCATCTAATGCTAAAGAAGAATCAGATCAAGTTATACAAGGACTTACACTTAAAAGAATTAAAGACATTACCATTCAGAAATGGTATATTTCAGTCAACCTTGTTGTTGATAAAAGTTTCTCTATACGACTTTCTGCTCTTGTTGATACAGGTGCAGATTTAAACTGTATACAAGAGGGACTTATCCCAACCAAGTATTTCAAGAAAACTAGTGAAAGATTAAACTCAGCCAATGGTAGTCAAATGGAAATTAAATATAAGTTACCTAAAGTTCATATCTGTCAGGATGATATGTGTTTTAAAACATCATTCGTTTTAATCCGCAATCTCACAGATAAAGTCATTTTAGGATTACCATTTATTTATTTGCTCTATCCATTTACTACTAATAATGAAGGCCTAAGCTGTAGACACTTAGGAAAGAAAATAACATTTAAATTTCTCATTAAACCTAAAGAAAGAGATTTAAAATTCATTCAAGAAGAATCTATCTCTAACTCATTAAATTTACTTAACAGTAAATCAACACATTTGAAATTTTTGAAAGAAGAAATTAATTACAAAAGAATTGAAGAGCAGCTTCTGAGTAAAAGAGTTCAGCAACAAGTTGAAGAATTAAAAATATATTTAAAGGATAACCTCTGTTCGGACTCTCCCAATGCTTTTTGGTATAGGAAAAAGCATATGGTTAGGCTCCCTTATGCTAAGGAATTTAAAGAACATTTAATTCCTACTAAGGCCAGGCCTATTCAGATGAATCACGAACAAATGAAGTTATGCAAAAAAGAAATCAATGATCTCCTAAGTAAAGGACTTATTAAACCAAGTAAATCCCCTTGGTCTTGCCCTGCCTTCTATGTTAATAATGAAGCAGAAAAAGAACGTGGTGTCCCTCGTCTAGTTATCAATTATAAACCATTGAATAAGGTCTTAGAATGGATTAGGTATCCCCTTCCTAATAAAGACGACCTTGTCAATAGACTGAGTCAGGCAACAATATTCAGTAAATTCGACCTTAAATCCGGTTTCTGGCAGATTGCCATTCATCCTGATGATAGTTACAAAACAGCATTCACCACTCCATTCGGTCATTATGAATAGAATGTCCAGGCATTTGGCCTAAAAAATGCTCCCAGTGAATTTCAAAATATCCTGAATGACATATTAAACCCTTTCAGTCATTTTATTGTTGTCTATATTGATGATATCCTTGTTTTTTCAATGACCATTGAAGAACACATTAAACACTTGAAATCATTCTTCAAGACAGTTAAAGACAATGGTCTAGTTCTTTCACCTTCCAAATGCAGCCTGTTTCAGGTCAGAATAAGGTTTCTTGGTCTTAATATCTTTAGAGGACAAGTCCAGCCCATTGAACGAGCTATTCAATTCGCTGACAAGTTTCCCGATAAGATAACCAATAAAACCCAACTGCAGAGATTTCTTGGCCCGCTTAATTATGTAGGCAAGTTTTACAAGAATCTCAGGAAGATCTGCAAACCTCTTTTCCAGCGTTTGCAAGACAATCCTCCACCTTGGACTGACGTTCATACTTCTGTCGTCCAACAAATTAAAAAATACGTCAAGGCATTGCCCTGTCTTGGCATTTCCAATGATTCAGCATTTAAAATTATTGAAACTGACGCCTCAGATATTGGATTCGGAGGCATTCTGAAACAAAAATTAACACCTAGTTCCCCAGAACAGATTGTTCGATTTCATTCCGGTGCATGGAATACTACACAATTGAATTACAGTACTATTAAAAAAGAAATACTTTCTTTAGTTTTATGTATTACTAAATTTCAAAGTGATTTATTAAACCAAAAATTCTTAGTTCGCATTGATTGCAAGTCAGCTAAATATATTTTAGAAAAAGACGTTCAAAATCTAGCCTCTAAGCATTCTTTCGCTAGATGGCAAGCTCTATTAAGCATTTTTTTGAAATTGAATATATTAAAGGAAGTAACAATTCAGTTCCTGATTTTCTTACCCGAGAATTTATCAATACAGGTACTGTTCAATGAGCATCAGAGGAGCATCATCCTCAAGGGGACCGGGTCGCCCTTCTGGCCCTATTAACCAACCCAGAAGAACCATGATTCCTCATCCAGTTAACCCAACTGTTCAAACCAGTAATAAATTCACTGTCCTTGGTACCATGCCCAAGCCTTACAGTTCGGCTTTGGTCAGTCAACCTGTTCCGATTGATCCTTTCAGTAATCCTGCTAAGGCTTCGTCCTCAGCTCCTAGTCATCCTCCTGCTGAGTATATGCTCAGGTGGGAAAGTTATTTATTTTATATTGAACCCAGTATGAAACCAAAAAATGATCCCATCAAACTTGCTACCCAGTTTTTTCCACCTGGATGGCATTTCCAACCTCTTGCTCCTTATAAGTCTCTTGTTTACTATAAGGATATTCTTCTGGAAACAGAGTCAGTAAATATCAAACCCATTTATGCACCGAATGATAAGTCAAAAATTCTCTATCATTCTATGTATATTAAACAATTTATTCAAATCTCTGATTGGGGAAAGCATCCCTCCGATCTCTTGAATCTTTCCAATCAAGATCACCAGTTTTGTTATTATGACTACATTGAAGCCTGGTATAGGGTTCTCCTTCACCAGAACAAGTCACTCAGTCATTCATGGTTCATACAATTTGACCATAAATTCAAGAGTCCATTTCCTTATTGGTTCGTCCTTTGGTGGTATAGGTTAGGATCCTGTTATGATCTTCTTCCTGACCCTTTAAAAGTCCAGTTAAACCATTTCCATAATCACTATAAGCCTTCCCAATTGAATGAAGGAGTTCCATCCACTCTTCTATTCGTTAGTAAATACAAAATTCCTTGGATTCTCAAATGGGAGTATGCACTCTCACTTCCAAGTACTCCAGTCAATAATACTCCCAATGATCCTCTTCCTAGAGTGTCTCGCCTCTTTTATGCCAAGTGGTGGGATAAATTCAATATTGATAGAATAGTTAGTCAGGTTCAACAAGAGTTTCCTGTTGCCCCGATCCCAGCTATTCAAGTCAAGGCTGATTCCACAGCCAAAATTGAAAAAGAGTCAGAGTCAGTCTCAAAACAGTTAATATCCAAAGTTAGTCCTACTGGATCATCATGTTCCCGTAGTATTTCAGATTTCAAAGATTGTACCAGTATAGAATTATTGAAAATTGCACAAGTCCTAAATAAAAGAATTGATGAAGCTTTGCATG
This sequence comes from Panax japonicus, assembly GCA_020205505.1. Taxonomy (NCBI): domain Eukaryota; kingdom Viridiplantae; phylum Streptophyta; class Magnoliopsida; order Apiales; family Araliaceae; genus Panax; species Panax japonicus. The sequence goes on along the minus strand of CM035108.1, from coordinate 75,329,355 downwards.
AAGAGGCTTCTTCTCATTCGTCCCAGGGTGATTCAGTCAGCCAGTTCGCCGATGATGATGGTGATTATGATCCTTACGGCACAGTCAACCTCCAGGATGCTCAGGATCCATTCGCCTGAAATCCACAGTAAATCCAGCACCTGCTCCGGCAGCCATTTATTCAGAAGAATCTACTTTTCCACCGAAAGTAGCCCCAGTCACATGCATTTGCCCTTGCAGTCAATCATTCCAGAAGATGCTCTCTCTTTTCCACCGAAAGCATCTGTTAAAGTCAAAAGTTGTCGGCCGCTTCGTCAAAAGTTGCCAAAAGCGTCCATGAATAGTAAAAAAGTCAGCACTGTAGCACTGTTCAGCAATAGTAAAAGTTGTCTGTAATCAATCAATTTACTTTCACTTTTACTTTTACTTAAGTAACATGCTTTCACTTAAGTAACTTGTATTTTACTTTACCTCAGTGGTTGTAATAGTTATTACCTCAGTTAATGTAATAGTTCTCCATCCTTATTCTATAAAAGGACGCAGAGCTCATTTGGTTCTTCAGATTTCGAAACTTGGAAAGACTCTGAGGTCTCTCTCTCAGACTAATCTTTAGTTTCTACCTCTGATAAACCTACTTAACCCCTCTTCTCCACTTCTCTAGTTAAATGTTCTAAATTGTAAGTTAATTTCTGTCTGTATATATTTTCAGTAATCAATAAAATCTTTTTATTTAGTAATTATTTTGTGTAATCTTTATATGCACATCTATTTATTGTTCTTGTTTTCTTATTCATCTGCTTCCGCCCCCTAAATGGTATCAGAGCCATCGGTTGTTTGTTCTAGTTGCCAGTAAGATTTGAGTAATCTTTCATTTAAACTATTTTCAAAACTTCTTCTTTATTCTTAATCTGAAATCACCTAACTTACTGTAGTCCACCCTTCATCGTGTCTATCCTTGTAAGTCTCTTGTGCGAGCAGTTTCGGATATTAGATAATGGGTATGTGTCTACTTCAGGTAAGAGGGTCTGTATGGAAGATAAAGAGTGAAATTTTGTTTTGAATCTAGTATAAATGAGTAGATTATTTAGATCTAATTCGTCATCTAGTCATAGGTCAACCTTGCCTTCGGTTCCTAACATAATTAACCAAGAAACTCATAGTTATGAAGACATCAGTCAAACCTTACATAATTGGAATATACCTAGGGTTTCTCCTAAAGAAATTTACCAGTCAACATTTTTGGATAATTTTAAAACTGATTATAATGTTAAAATAGTTGAAAAGGTTTATGCTATTAATAAAGAATATGAAAATTGTAGTCTCCTTGACCCAGATGTTATTAAAAAACATAGGAAAAAGGGTTATAATTTTATTCACATTGGTTTAGTTCAAGTTGCAGTCAAACCATTAAACATTAAGGGAATTAATTCATGCATCTATCTCTGTCTTAGAGATGCTAGATTCTTGAATTATCACCCCAGTATAATAGGCGCGATAGAATCAAGTTTGCACAATGGACCTGTCCATTTTAATTGCTTTCCTGATTTCACCTTGAGTCTTAGTGATCAACATTTACTAAAAGCTTTAACATTAAATATTAAAACTGCAGGCGAAATCACTCACATGATTGAGGGTTCTCAGCCTATTGCATTAATATACAGAATTTATTATAAAACTATGAAAACAAATTTGAATGTACATGCGTTAAATAAAATTCCTAAAGATTTAGCTGATTTAATTTCTGTTTAACTCTACATTCATTTTTATAATGACCTTTTTGTCCACAATTGTGGCGGATAATTTTACTCTTATCATATTTTTTAGACTTACTATGCTTTTTATTTGTAGTTTTGGGTTTATTATAGTAATTGTCTTGTATTTTACCCTTTTCTTTGTGAATATGTCGTCTTTTCTTATGATGTTTATTACTTTTGTGAGACTCAATATGTTTATGCCTATGCTTTCTTCGAGAGGGAGCAATAGGAGGTAAACCATATTGTTCACAAAAAGTGCCCAATTCATATTTAGCCTTTTTCTTGTCTTTACTAGCTTGCTTGGCTAATTTAAAGTCTATACACATTTTTAATCCTATTTTTTGAATATGACTTATTATATCACCGTAGGTTAAATTATCATAATCAATATACCCTAAATTTTTTCCTAATTCTTCTCTGACTTTGTGAGCAAATAGAGAAGGTAAACCATTAATGAATTTTTCTTTCCAAAAAGGTTTATTACTGTCATTACGTAACATGACTCTAGATGTAAAGACATCTTTGTACCACCTAAAATCACTTAGTGTGGGACAAGTAAGATTGCTTAATTGATCGTGAATTCGTTCTGTAATATTACTGGGAGTGCCAATAAAGTGTTTTATTATGGTAAATATGAGTGTATTAACTCCATCTGGCGGTCCTACTCCAAGTTCTTCATTGAAGATAGGGTTGCCATCATCATCTAACTGGACAGCATGGATTATCGATATTCTAGTATCTTCAGTGAGATGTTTTTCCCACCAAGACCTGAGGATACCCGTAAATCCACTAACTATTAACTCAACAATGTCTGGTTGAGACAAATTATTGAATTTAGTGATGTAACTATTTGCTACCATGGATATATGATTAAGTTTATTCAAAATTTCTTGTTCACTAAACCCATCAATGTTCCATTCATAAATTTTATTAGATGAGACCGAGAACTGTTTATCTAGATTTCTCTCTTCAAACTGCAAGTCTGGAGGAGTGGGTCTAGAATACCAATTCCTAGTTATACTGGTGTTTTTAACTGTTAACTTGTTTAGTTGATCATTGAGATCAGGTAATGAATCAGAATCATCAGTTTGACCACTGCTTTCATTAGCTGTTTCAGCTTGATCCATAGTGGCAATTGTACCACTTGTACCAGGTTCATTTTTCAGTTTTTTAAATAACTTATCAATTGATTTAACCAGTTTATCATCATCAGATGGTAATCCTAATTTATATCTATTTTCAGGTAATTTTATTAAAGGTTGTTCATTTTTTAAATTGGGATTTTTAATAATAGATTCTTCAAATTTTTCTTCAATTCTGTCAAGCTGTTTTCCAACAGTTGATAGAAATTGATTACTAAAGTTTAATTGTTCTATTATTTTTTTATCATTGTTATTTGCATCTGGAATTTTAAATGGACTAGCTATAACTGAAGTGTTTTTGACTGTGATTAGAACTGTTTCTAAAGGGGGATGACTAGAAGAAACTTTTGACTTATCTTCTTTAGTCCATTGAGTTCTGGTGATTACATTACATTTACTTTGAAATTGTTCATACCAATCATAAAATGTAATGTTCATACTTTCATTTTTAATAAATTTTTTCCATTTATTAACTATCTTATCACGCTCTTTTTCAGTTGGGTGATTAGATCTAAATAAATGTCTTTTTTCTTTATTAGATTTGGAATTAAAATCCTTAACTAGATTGTCCCAATCTAATACGAATTCTTTTTTAATGACTCTCAGTTGATTGTGAATAGGAATATCAAAATCCGACTGAGTGGGCATCACAGAAGAAGTGGGAGAAGAAGAACCTGTTTCTTCTACAAAATCTTTGTGAGCATAACAAGGATGACTGGTTTGACCATGATTAAGAATTCCTTTTAACTTGGTATCTTTAATTGAAGGATCACTGAGTACTTCGGTATCCTTTCTAGTATAGGACGAAGGTGCTGAAGAATTAGTGAAATCTTCAATGACGACAGGTCGTCTGGTCCGCTCAAAACTTATTTTGACCGTTCCATCGGAGAATTGTCTAATGTTTTCTATATTTAATAAATTATTAATTATAGGCTGTTGAGGTATTTCATTAGGTAAAGTCCATTGACTGGGAAGCGTAATATCCTTCCAAAGAATTGTTCTTGGGACTTGAATATTAACATCAGTAGTAGAACTTTGAATTAATACAGTTAAATCTTTAGGACTTTTATTTAACGCATGTACATTCAAATTTGTTTTCATAGTTTTATAATAAATTCTGTATATTAATGCAATAGGCTGAGAACCCTCAATCATGTGAGTGATTTCGCCTGCAGTTTTAATATTTAATGTTAAAGCTTTTAGTAAATGTTGATCACTAAGACTCAAGGTGAAATCAGGAAAGCAATTAAAATGGACAGGTCCATTGTGCAAACTTGATTCCATCGCGCCTATTATACTGGGGTGATAATTCAAGAATCTAGCATCTCTAAGACAGAGATAGATGCATGAATTAATTCCCTTAATGTTTGATGGTTTGACTGCAACTTGAACTAAACCAATGTGAATAAAATTATAACCCTTTTTCCTATGTTTTTTAATAACATCTGGGTCAAGGAGACTACAATTTTCATATTCTTTATTAATAGCATAAACCTTTTCAACTGTTTTAACATTATAATCAGTTTTAAAATTATCCAAAAATGTTGACTGATAAATTTCTTTAGGAGAAACCCTAGGTATAATCCAATTATGTAAGGTTTGACTGATGTCTTCATAACTATGAGTTTCTTGGTTAATTATGTTAGGAACCGAAGTCAAGGTTGACCTATGACTAGCTGACGAATTAGATCTAAATAATCCACTCATTTATACTAGATTCAAAACTTCTTCTTTATTCTTAATCTAAAATCACCTAACTTACTGTAGTCCACCCTTCATCGTGTATATCCTTGTAAGTCTCTTGTGATATATATATATATATATATATATATATATATATATATATATATTAAGAGAGAGAAAAGTCCAAAGAAAAGCCTCATTTGTGATCTTACACTCAACCAAACTCCTTTCTCTCCAAACATACGAAATTCATTAGCATTTCAGTCCTTTATTAAGTCCCTACCACACCAAGAACATATTAGGAAACCAAGATCCAAGCATTGTTCAAGAGAGGTATAAACCTAAAACTCAAAATCTGATCTTGCATGCTATGTTAGATTAGGTGTTTTGATGTTTAAATATGTTGTATGTTGTGTTAATAAGTGATCTGGGTTGTTATATTATGGATCTATAACATGTAGATGCATGAAATTAAAGATTTTAAAAATCTGGGAAAACATGAAAATGTTGTCTGATAGTCGAAAGTCAGGCCTCATAGATCGATTCTTGTTAATCGTTTTAGTGTTTTCAAGGTTTATAGTTGTAGTATGTTATGAGGACTATGATCTGGAATTGGACTATATATATATATATAGTCCGGTTCCTATCCAGACTCCCAGATTTTCTTAAAATACGAACTTTTTTTTAAAAACAACTAATTTTTTTTTTAATATTTTATAGAACTGGAATTTTTATATAATACAGTGTTTTGGATGTAATTTGGATACGTATAACAAAACATGTTTGTACAGTCTGTGCAGACTGTACATACATTTTTTGGTATAGGTATCTAAATCACGCCCAAAACATTGTATTATGAAAAAATTTCAGTTTCATAAAATATTAATTTTTTAGTTGTTTAAAAAAAAAAGAAAAAAAATATATATATGGTCCGGATTTGATCAGGTCCGGGAGTTCGGACCTGATCGGCTGTGTGTGTGTGTATATATATATATATATATATATATTACAAGTTATGGATGGTCAAAGTGCGTGACCTGACAATGAATTTATGTTTCTGGTTAACCCATATTTTTACCCAGAAAGCTCTGACAACGAGTTCATGTGCATAGATCTGTCAGTTGTTTGATGATTTGAGTATGTTGTTGTATCTAAGTTATAGTATGTTATATGGACTACATATTCAAGCCTTTAGATCATCTAAATGACAAACATGATTATGATAGTGGATGGTCAAAGTAGCATGAATGATCACGAAATCTGTTTTTTGGGTAACCTAGAAAACTTAAGAAAATGAGTTCTGACAAGGTTTGACCAACTTGGATCTGGTGATTGTGATGTAGTTAGACTGATTTAGTGTAATAGATCTGTTCTTTGACATGTTGACTACAATCTGAAACCCTTAAAACACCAAAACCTTATCTGGAAAGCAAGTTGTAGAGCCCAAAAGTGGTAACTCGAACTGTTCTTATTTTCTGGTTACCTAGAAAATGAAGAACAGCTCTGACAGCTTGTTCAATGGCTTATATCTTCTAGATGTGTTGCAATTTGACCCAGAAATTGTTATACATGCGACGCCCCCAAATCTGGGTAGTGCTACACGGTGCTACAATTCACACATACATTCAATTGAAACACCTCAAAAGAATGAATATATCTTATATATATTCCAAACAATATTCCCTTCCCAGGTTCTTTATAACCAATACATAAGTTCTTTGTCATAATATCAAATACATTACAACATTAAACCTATACTATTACATAGACAGTTCAACGGTCTGCCTTAGCCTTCCTTTTATCTTTACCTGATCCTTCGGTCCGTTCGATCTTAGCTGCATTCATATGGTTCAAGCAAGAGTGAGCATAACTAGCTCAGCAAGTACAACAATTCCATTTAAACGACATGCTTGAAACATAAAAATCATATATCTTCAATAACTGAACAATAGTTATGAAGTACTATTGATAATTCAAAATAGCACTTCTCTTTTCTTTAAAACATTTTACAATGACAACATTCAGTAAAACATCAATTCCGGTCCAAGACCTTGACCATTTCATACTTTCTTTGAAAAGGACAACCCGACACTAAGTTCGTAAGTCTGACATTACTTATGAGCACGTCTAGGTGATCAGCCTATAGTACTCTATGTTGATCAACACTACATTCTTTAAACGTATGTACGTTTAAGTTGTAGCAACCTCACGTGCCTGTCGTTTGACGACAAAACATTTTTTTAGCATACTCAGTCTTCATTTGAAAACCATACCAACATAGTTTAGCAAAACATTGATAATACTTTGATAGATTGTAAGAAATCCAACATATCATAAGTCTAGCCGAAAGAATTGGCTTTGACTTCATCATACATCAATTCATGCGTAAGAATACATGAATCACAAAACTTGTCTAGATTGAACATAGACAAGGGTTAGAACACTTGCCTTCAGTGTCTGCTAAGTCTTTAAGGTCTCTACAATATATGATCACATAACATAACACATTAGGTCCTGAATAAACATACATGGTTCCTAATGAATCTTACCTTTCTTCTCAATCTAATCATGTATTAGATTTGTTACTATTGGTTCCGGCTTGCTGTTATAGTTTATATCATTCTTACGTTCATGTTCGATTGATTATCTTCAACCTTTAGTGATCATACTTAAGGTTTAACAATGTCTTAAACAATGTTACATTAAGTTTTAGTTCATTACTAATCAATTAACTTTCTTTTTATCTTCATAATCTTCCTTCACTGTGCAAACCCTAATGCTGGCGCTGCGGCGCCAGCTATTGTTCTACAACTCGCGTTGCGGCGCAAGTTTCCAGTATGGCTTCCTCACTCTTGGCGCTGCAGCGCCACTCTTCCCTCTCTGTGCCGCGCTGCGACGCCACTCTCCAGTGTCTATGGTCCGGACTCGGCGCTGCGGCGCAAGTCCTAGTTCATTTGGCCGCGCTGCAGCACCACTTTACAGTGGTTGCTAGTTAAGCCTGGCGCTGCGGCGCCAAGGACAATGCCTTGGGTGGCGCTGTGGTGCCGGCTCTGAGACATAGAAATTTTTTAAAGAAAATTTCTTAGGTGAGATTCCCGGGCTCATAACTTCTTCGTTAGAAGTCCGAATTGGCTCATTCAACAGCCATTAGCACAAAAATTACATACTCTACGTATTCATGCAAGAATTATACATTTTTGACTTCGTTAACTCAAAATTCACCTTTGAGTTCATTTTTAACGAAAACGATAAACGTTCGTGAACGTTCAACGCTCGTTTCTTCGTTCTTAGTCAGAATTTGGTCATTTTCAAGTCCGCAACTCTATAATGCCAAATACGACTTATTCCCATCGAAAACCAACGTTTTCGAATGTAATGTCAAAATTTGACTTCCATTCTGAGAATTTCACGAATTCGACGATTATCGTCTAATCGTGTGAATTCCGGCATAACTTCGTTACTTCTGATTTTTTCATCGTTTCAAATGGATCCTATCCATCATACTAACATCTTAACCTACATATTTCATTAACTTATTTACATGATAAGTTATTACTTGTTCTTCATGAGTTTATAACTTATAAAAATATAAACCACTTATGATTTCATTTCATATGATTTATCATGGTTTCAATCTTTTAACCACCATCCTTGCTTTTTCTTATCATACAAACTTCATTATTGTGAACATTTGACAAGTTCTTCCTTAGTTCATAACTTATCTATGAACAAATTGCTTATTTAAAGGTTATTAAGACTTAAGTCCTCCGGTTATCCATTTTCTTTACTTATTAACATACAAACTTCACTAATCCACACTTCTCTATCAAACTAGTATTGAAGAGGTTGAAGATTAATGGTATAGGAGTCTTATCTTTGATGATCAAGCTTGTTCTTCTTCTTTTCTACTAATGGAAGTCTAGCTTTTTCTTACTTATTCTCTCTAACAAATAAATTGTAAGTTGTTGTATGAAATGAACAAGTGTAAAAATGATCCAACTCTCCTTCTATTTATAGGATTGCTAAGGTTAGGGTATAATGGTCAATAAACATCCCACCTCCTTAATTAAACCTCCTTACTATTCATTACTTAATCCTTAAGTTAACTTGCTCATCAAATCTTTTTCTTGCTCATCACATTATTTGCTTAGCCACCAAGATCACCCATGTGATCATGGTCCCACATGGGTTTCCCCATGGATCTTTTTTACCCAATGGATCTTAATTTGGGCTTTAATTCAATTAGCTTAATTTATGCTTTTGGGCTTGCATTAATTCACTTTGGACTTTACATTAACCAACACTTGGGCTTTAACAATAGTTTACATTGGGCTTAATCACAATCCCTCTTAGACTTTACATTTCCTACACAATCTCATAAGTCCAATTACAAATGGCTTAAAGCCTTAGTACATATTGTCTACGTATTATTCTCATATTCTAACTCGTATATTTATTCAACATATATGATATACCATCATTCATAATACTCGTATAATACTTCGTATTATACTTGTATTCATTATACAATACCTACGTGTTACCTCTTTTATAGTTCTAATAAAAGAGCTCTAACTCATGCAAGCATACATGTGTCAACAAGTAATACAGAGTAAGTAGAGTATCGATCCCACAAAGAAAGTTGTTAAATTTAAACTATCATACATCAATTAACTCACCGAATTTATATGCTTAGACTAATAACTAAAAGTGTTGAATTAAACTAATTGTGAATAACAACTAAAAAATAAGAATATAAATAGAATAAATATAATATGGAAATAATGGGACCCTAACTTCATTTAATATTTCATCTAATCGCCACTATCATGCAAGAAGTGTTCACATATCACAGGAAAATAACCAAGAGCACAAATAGAGTTATAACCATTTTTCAATGCACTATAACCTACTTACACAACATATACAGATGTTAGACTCCATGTAATCACCAGTACAACCAAAATCATTATATGTCTATGTGAAATTACAATTATATTGATTTTAAGCTCAAGCTTTTATTCTAGCTCATACGGTGAAACAGTATATGTCTATCTGGTTCATAAAATACGCAAGCCATAAACAACAACCCCATATTCGTGTGTTATCATGACTACAATCCATACCTGTATGTTCATTGTCAATTCCATACAAATACTGAGATGAATGGTGATCAAGCATTCATACATGTACAACAATCATGATAAATATCCCATATGATATGCAAAACAACCCTAGCATTTAAGCGTGCAACCAAACTACATATTAAAATCCGTTAGAATCCCATAATGGAGTTTAGTTCATGACTGAACCAAAAGTCATTATGGGATCAACGCTAAACATGATCAATGTCTGTCCGGGTACTCGCACGGGCGCGCACTCCCCAGGCTATTCTGTCGCGCGGCTTGCATTCTGCAGGTTCTGGTTCTTGTTTTTGGCTTCTGTCATGCTGCTGCTGCTATTTGTTCTTTCATGCGTGATCTCTTGCTCCATGCTTGGTCTGCATGCTTCATTGTACCTCCATGCCATGCACATCTTCGTTTTTGCCTCGCCTTCACGCATCTATTAGCCACGTGTCTTTTAATACCACCAAAATTAAGCCGATTCCTGCACTTATTCACCAAAATGAGTTTTAAGTAAATGCAATGAAAAATAACGTGATATGCAACTAAAACACAATAAAATGTACTTGAGAAGGGCACTATTCGCATGAATTGGTATTCAATAAGTAGGTAAAAATACCACTTATCACTACGTATTATACAATCACCGCTTTAATTAGTTAACGCTTTACTTTTTCTAACATTCTAGAATTAAGTCCGCATGCGAAAAACTACGTTTTCCATACTTGAATTATTATTACATAATTCATCTCACCTCGATATTCTATCGTTACGTATTTCTTGGAAGTTCAAAAATAATTCATGAGCAGAAATCAATGAATAAAGTTTTTCAGAAAATTTTTCGAATTTTTTTTATTTTCGTCATGGAAATTTAAACAATTTAATTCCTTCACGTAGTCAAAATACTACGACTATTCGATATTTCTAGGTTATAGAACGACATTCATCTTACTAACACATAATAATAACAAATAATATAATTTTATTCAATATTTAATTAAATAAAATTATTTTACAATAGATCTGAATTTCTCAACCATTACAATACACTTGTAGTATTACATCAATACTACAAGATCAGACCATTGGCTATCCCATAAACACTTTGAACAGAGAATTATTGTTGGTCAATGTAGGTACCTTGAACACTGATTATGAATGTTGTTGAGACTCAAGAACACATTAGGCGACAATTTCTGTCGCCAAAGGCTTTAACGACAGTTTTATAAATATTAATTAAATTAAATTCCAAAAAACCATTTAAAAATAGAAATTAATTTCTAAAAATTCCAAAATTAGTTTTAAAATTATTTTAAGTTATAAAAATTGACTTTTAATAATTTGACATATTATTCATTAAAAATATTATTTATTTAAATATTAATGATATTAAATTTATTTAATAAATGTATTAAATAAATTAGTTAAATATAATTATAATATTATAAAAATAATTTTAAATGATAATAATGTGTTTAAAAATATTTTAAGTTATAAAACATAACTTTTAATATTTTAAGATAAATTTCATTAATAATTTAATATTAATGATATTAGATTTACTTAATAATTATATTAAATAAATAATTTAAAAATAGTTTTATTGATTTAAAAATCATTTAAAAAGGATATAAATTATTTAAAAATATTTTAACTTATAATAAATGTCTTTTAATATTTTGATGAATAATAAATTAATATTTAAATATTAATGATACATATTTAAAAATGATTTTAAATATTTTAAAAATTATTTAAGGGGAATAATAATGTTTTAAAAATATTTTGAGTTATTATAAAGAACTTTAATATTTTGGCAATGGTTTAATTAATATTTTAATATTAATGATAATAGAATTATTTAATATTTAATTCATTTAAAAATGATTTTAGTGTTTGAAAAATCATGATAAATGATAATAATTATTATAAGTCCCTGAAAATTAACATGACTGATATTTAAATTATTAAAAATAATATTGAAGCTACATAATAGAGTTTAATTAAAAATAAACTCGATAATTATTTGATAAAGCCGTCAGTAAACTGAAATGTTTTCGAAATTCATGGGATGCTCTGATCGCTATCCTCACCTCTTACTAAGGAACCAATCTCACCAATAACATACTCAGTCTGACTGTTGCTACCTATTTTTACAAAGTTTAGGAGGCCTGAAATACCAAGATTCATAAAGGTACCATTATCCCTTCAAGGAATCTGGCAAAGGATATTATTCAGCTCATCAAAACTAGGCTCTCAACTTGTAAATCTTTCCTAAAGGCCACTAACTGTAAACATTTCTGTAATGTAAGACCCCAACTTTTATGAATAAAGATGAATTTTCTATAATTATCATTTTTGAATATTATGGAATGAATTTGATATAATGTTATAGTTGTGGGTAATAGTTATAAATTTTGCAAAGTACGCAAGTTGTTATATAATATTCGATTGGTTGGGTAATATTCGTTTTAACAGGGAATATTTGCACGACAACACAATCATTGGTGGACCCCACAATGGAATTATTTTCGAATTGAGTAAACGACAAAAATATTTTATGTAAATAACGACGAAAGTTTTATTGTTAACTATTGAAACACCTGGTGTTAAAAGTACACGAATACGCGTGGTTGCATAGTAGCACACGGTATTGATTATTGATGCTTATGTGAGAAGTCACTTAGTTTTGTTCAATTATTGCTTTAGTAATTGTTGCATAGTATCTCACGTTAATTGATTCAATTATTGTCGATATTTTATATATTATTAAATCAATAATTGAGACGACGAAGTTATTAATATTATTATTTGCAATATTAACGATGTCTAGAAGTTCTTCCAAGGAGAGGTTTGGTCACCTAATTGCGCACCAATAGAGAGAAATTCTTATTGGAAAGCCCCCTCTTTCTTGGGAACGACCTAGTCGATTAATAGTGTGAATTATAATAATGATGATGAAGTTTTGTTTTATTAGTATTTTTAATGTAATAAAATAGAAAAGTTTTTTATATAAAACATAATACTTTTATAAAGTTATTCGTTTTATTAGACTATAAATAGAATATATTATATTCTATTATGCATAGTATTTTGAATAGTAAAATCTTTTTATATAAAACAGAATACTTTTATAAAGTTATTCGTTTTATTAGATTATAAATAGAATATATTATATTTTATTATGCATAGTGTTTGCATAGTACTTGTATAGTAAAATTTTTTTATATAAAACATAATACTTTTATAAAGTTATTCATTTTATTAGATTATAAATAGAATATATTATATTTGATTTAAAAGATTTTGTTTTATTAGAATATTTTATAGTAAACCAATCTGGACAGTCCGTTTAAAAGTAAATCAATCTGGACCATTCAGGAATTAGTTACTATTCAGTCCATTTTCCTATAAATAGAAGCTCATTCCTTCATTATTTCTTACGAATTAATTGAAACTCTAGAGAGAGAAACTATAGAGAGAAAGAAGAAAAGTATTCTGCTACTTCACTACTCCTATATCCAGTTTGTTCTAAGGTAAGGGGTATTATTTCTTTCTTTCGTCTTCATGAAGAGAACTTCTGTTATTCCATTCTTTATTATTCTGTTGGAATAACCTGTCTATGCGAAGTACTGCATGCTTGGTGATTTCTTCTGTTATTCCATTCTTTATTATTCCGTTGGAACATCCTGTCTGTGCGTTACGCATGCCTGGTTCCATTATTTATTATTCTGTTGGAACATCCTGTCTGTGCATTTATGCATGACCTGGTTCCGTTGTTTATTATTTTATTGGAATAACCTGTTTGTGCGGTCTATCGCATGCATGGTGATTTCTGTTGTTATTCCATTCTTTATTATTCTGTTAGAATATCTTGTCGGTGCGAATTTCGCCTGACCTGGTTTCGTTATTTATTATTCTATTGGAATAACCTGTTTGTGCGGTCTATCGCATGCCTGGTGATTTCTTTTGTTATTCTATTCTTTATTATACTCAGTTGGTTAAAGTTTTGACTTCTATACTCCATGAAATTAGTGGAATATCCTTGATATTTGCGCTTCATCCAGTATCTTTTCATGGAAATATTTTTCTAAGCATTCTTGAATTTTACCCCACAAAGCAGTATCATGTTGACAATTTGGACGTTATTGGTTCTTGGATAAATTAATTCTTGAACTTATTTTTATTGAATTCTTATATCATTGTCATCATTCTCATGTTTATATTATGTTAAAAGTCATCTGTGGCCTGTAGTGCATAGATGGACTTGGTGTGATTATGACCAAGGATGATTCGGTATAATCATGACCGTAATGTTACAAATGATGTGGTAAAAGTCCTCATTGGCCCGTAGTGCATTGATGGACAGTTGTTGGCATGATCATGATCATTAATGAATATACGAATATCCTTGGCCCGTAGTGCATAGATAATTTATGGTTGTGATACTAATGAATATCCTTGGCCGTAGTGCAGGGATGATGTGGATTATTTATTAAGCTGAGTCCCAGCGATAAAAGTGATGAAAAACCTTTTAAATCATAAAAGATAGTAGATTTTATTCTCCACTTGACTCTTTTAATGGATTGCTTGTTCCGCTGCAGTTAAAATTGATGTTTGTTATATTGTATCAGTTTAACACTGTTGAAGGCTAACGATAATTTATTATGTATTATCTTAGTCATAATATTTCTTACTGGGCTAGTTGAGCTCACCCTTTTACTTTCATTGTTCTCTTCAGGAAATGAGAACGTAGTAGGGACTAGTCGGGGAATGGAGTGACGGTCCAGATAATAGCATTAGTAGTCCTCACTATTATGTTAAATAGTGTGATAATAAATATAATGAGGACTCAATTGAGTGTGGATATTGTCTAGATGACAATATTTGTATTAAAACTCACAACATATGTTTTGTCGTATTTTACATGATTGTTGTATAATTAAGTTATATTTGAATTTTGTACCATGTATTTGGTGACTCAAGATGGGTGATGACCTATTTTGGGGGCGTCACAGTTGGTATCAAAGCTTAGGGATATGATCCCTGGCTAAGATGTGAGACAAGAACTTGGAGGGGAGAGACGAGGAATTCCTTTGCTAGTATGATCTACCTAAGTTTATTCGGTATTTAATTGGTCGGTCAGAATATAGGGATAATATGTGATATGTTAATTAACCCTTGTTTTGTGGCAGTATTTAAAAATGACATCCGAGAATGTTGAGAACATCAATGGTGCACAGGAGACCGTTGAGTCTCCATAGATCAATAATCAGGATAATATGTATCAGGAACGATACAATACTCAGGCAAACAACAACACGGACCAGATGATGAACGATGGAATATTTAGAGGCTTTATGCAATTCATGCAACATCAGGCAAGAGCGGCTCCTGTCCAAAATGCAGGTGGAAACACTGGCAACTCTCGGACGATCACCGCTAAGAAGTTCAAGGAACTAAGACCACCAGAGTTTTTTGGAGAGCCAAAACCACTTAAGGCGGATACAGGGATAAAGCTGATCTGCAAGATATTTGATGTCTTGGGATGCTCTGAGGATCAAAAGGTTCCCTTTGCCAGCTTCATGTTGTGTGCAGAGGCAGATTACTGATAGGAATTTGTAAAACGTACTCAACCTGCCGCACTGAAGATGACTTGGGAGAAGTTCCAAGAATTGTTCAACGACAAATACTTTCCCCTAAAGTATTCGTCACATGAAAGAGGTAGACTTCATCAAGCTAGAGCAAAACAACATGACCATGTCACATTACAAAGCCAAGTTTGCCGAGTTGTCTCGGTTTGCATCCCATTTGGTTAATAATGAGGAGAGAATGACGCGAATGTTTCTAAGAGGTTTGAAACCCGAGATACGTCAATATCTTATCTCTCATAAACTGTGTTTGTATTCAGATGTTGTTAATATGGCTCAATTATTGGAGAGCGATAATGAGTCAACCCAACCAAAAAAGAGCAGCCGGCAAAATGATAATACTAGTGATAGCAGTCATCGAAGCGGTGACAATAAGCGTTGAGGGAATCAACATGCTAGAAATGGTAACCACTTCGGAGGTAATCATGGCCAAAATAGTAAGAATAGACATTTTAAGAAGAGGAGATTCAACAATGATGGAAAGACGTCAGCACCAGCACCCGTTGTTAAGGAAAGAGAACGACCACCTATCGTATGCTTCAAATGCGGAGGGGAGGGATACATTAGTCCAAACTGCGCGATGCCCTCCAAAGCATGTTATAATTGTGGAAGAGAAGGTCACCTAGCCCGATTTTGTCGTTCACCGAAGACAAGTTCAGCTAGGATGGAGGCACCAAAGGACGTCCCCGAAAAATCAAATCCAGTAGTGCAAGGGAGAGCGTTTGTCATGACCTCCCATAAAGCAAGGAACCCAAATGAGGTCATCACGGGTAATCTTATCATAAACTCTAGTGAAGTTTATACCTTATTTGATACCGATTCTTCCCATTCTTTTATTTCTCCTACTTGCGCTCAACGTTTAAATTTGACTCCAGAGAAATTAGACTTTGACTTATCTGTTGGAGCTCCATTGGGAGAAACCTTCATTACATCCACTGTTTATAAGTCTTGTTTGGTTCAAATCGGTACCCTCACATTACCTGTCGATCTTATTTCATTGAAAATACTTGCATTTGACGTAATTCTAGGGATTCATTGGTTAACTACTCATCATGCAGAAATTGATTATTTTCGTAAGGTTGTTAGCTTTCATATTCCTAACCAACCTATTACGCGAATTCAAGCAACCAAACCATTAAAATCAAGCACTATCATCTCAAGCCATAAAGCTATTCGTTTATTGAAAAATGGATGTCAAGCTTTCTTAGCTCATGTCACGGATCTAAACAAAAATACGTCAGTTTTGAATGATATTTCTATTGTTAATGAAATTCCTGACGTATTCCCTGAAGAACTTCCTGGCCTACCCCCAGAGCGTGAAATTAAATTTTGTATCGACCTTGAACCCAGTACAAAACCCATTTCCAAAGCCCTATATCGAATGGCTCCTATTGAAATTTAGAAGTTAAAGACCCAACTGCAGGAATTGTTAGACATCGGTTTCATTCGTCTTAGTACGTCTCCTTGGGGTGCTCCTGTTCTATTCGTGAAGAAGAAAGATGGGAATATATGACTTTGTATTGATTATCGGGAGTTGAACCATATCACTATCAAAAATAGATACCCATTACCTCGCATTGATGACCTGTTTGACCAGTTGTAAGGCGCCAAATTTTATTCAAAGATTGATCTTCGTTCTGGATATCACCAATTGAAGATTAGAACCGATGACATTCCAAAGACGAATTTCAGAACTCGATATGGGCATTATGAATTCCTAGTCATGTCTTTTGGATTGACTAATGATCCTGTTGCCCTCATGGATATGATGAACCGAGTATTCAAGGAATATTTGGATCACTTTGTGGTCGTCTTTATTGATGACATCCTTATTTATTCCAAAAGCCGTGAAGATCATGAGCAACACTTGAGTCCGATACTTCAAAAGCTTCTTGAATATAAGCTTTATGCCAAGTTGAAGAAATGCGAGTTCTGGCTTAAGGAAGTAGCATTCCTTGGGCATGTGGTATCAAGTCATGGAATATATATTAACCCAGAAAAGATTGAAGCTATTCAAAGCTGGGAGCAACCTAAATCAGTGACCGAAGTACGTAGATTTCTCGGCTTAGCTGGTTATTATCGGAGATTCCTAGAAGGGTTTTCTCGAATTGCTACTCCCTTAACTCAGCTGACTCGTAAAGATAAAAAATTTGGTTAGAACGAGGAATGTGAGAAGTGTTTTCAAGAACTCAAGAGAAGACTCATTTCAGCACCTGTTCTGACAATACCATCTGGCTCGGAGGGATTTGTCATCTACAGTGATGCTTCAGGCAAAGGGTTAGGATGTGTTCTCATGCAACATGGGAAAGTCATAGCCTATTCCTCTCGACAACTAAAAGAATATGAGAGGAATTATCATACTCATGATCTAGAGTTGGCAACTATTGTCTTCGCACTTAAAATTTGGAGGCATTACTTGTATGGGGAGAAAGTGGAGATCTTTACGGATCATAAAAGCCTCAAATATTTCTTCACTCAAAAGGAAGTCAACATATGACAGTGACGTTGGCTCGAACTGTCGAAAGATTATGATCATACCATCCAATACCATCCTGGAAAAGTAAACATGGTAGCTGACGCATTGAGTAGAAGATCTTATGCGGGTACGAGTGCGATATTGTCAACGTAGAGGCCCGTTTTGTGTGACTTACAAAGGATGGAGATAGAGATAAAGACTCTAGGGACCCACGTGATGATGGCAAATATACGAGTAGAACCAACTTTAATCGATAAAGTTAAAGCTACTCATGCTACAGACCTGGAGCTGATTCATATGAGGAAGAAAGTACAAGAAGGTGCTATGCCGGAAGCAAGAATCGATGAAGAAGGAATACTTCGAGTCAACTCCAGACTTTGTGTTCCTAACGATCCTGAGTTAAAGTATAAAATCATGATGGAGGCACACAACACACCATTTGCAATCCATCCTGGGAGTACCAAAATGTATCATGATCTTCGACATACATTTTGGTGGGGCAATATGAAGAGAGGGATAGCGCTGTTTATCTCAAGGTGTTTAACTTGTCAACGAGTCAAGGAAGAGCATTAAGTACCAAAAGGTCCATTGCAATCACTTGAAATTCCAAAATGGAAGTGGGAGCATATTACCATAAATTTCGTTACTGGTCTTCCCATGGTTTCTCAAGGCACAGATGCAATTTGAGTCATTGTTGATAGATTAACCAAGTCTGCTCATTTCTTACCAATACGAGAAACTTATACACTTGAACGTCTTGCTCGTATGTACATAAACGAGATTGTAAGACTGCATGGTATGCCAGTATCCATAGTTTCTGATTGAGACCCAAGATTCACTTCACGATTTTGGGTTAGTTTACAAAAAGCTATGGGCACAGATTTACGATTTAGTTCAGCATATCATCCTCAGACGGATATACAATCAGAGAGGACTATTTAAACTTTTGAAGATTTATTAAGACTCTGTGTCCTTGACTTCAAGGGAAGTTGGGACAAGTTCTTACCATTGGTGGAGTTTTTTTACAACAACAGTTATCAAACAAGTATTGGCATGGCTCCATTCGAGGCATTGTATAGAAGAAAGTGTCTTTCTCCAGTATACTGGGATGAGGTGGGTGAAACAACGTTGTTGGAACCGGAGTTGGTATGTATGACTACGAAAAAGATTCAAACGATCTGACAACGTATAAAAATCTCACAAAATCGATAAAAGAGTTATGCTGATCTTCATCGAAAGGACGTGGAATTCGATATTGGAGATCATATGTTGTTATGTGTTGCTTCATGGAAAGGAGTTACGAGATTTGGAAAGAGAGAAAACCTCAATCCTCGATTCATTGGCCCATTTTTAATCTTTGATTGAGTAGGGACTGTAGCCTATAGACTCGCTTTACCGCCAAGTATGTCTTATGTTCATAACATTTTTCATATATCCATGTTACGTAAATATGTGTAAGACCCGAACCACATTATTGAGTTAGAACCGGACGAAATAGCGGAAGATTTAACGTATGAAGAGGTTCATGTTCAAATCCTGGATAAGAAGGAACATATTCTATACTCCAAGGTTATACCTCAAGTCAAAGTTTTTATGGAGGAACCACGATGTTGAGAAAATGACCTGGGAGTTAGAATCTAAAATGAAATCAAGGTATCCTTACCTCTTCGACATACCAAGTACGTACCCTAATTTCGAGGGTAAAATTTTATAAGAAGGGGAGATTGTAAGACCCAAACTTTTATGAATAAAGATGAATTTTCTATAATTATCATTTTTGAATATTATGGAATGAATTTGATATAATGTTATAGTTGTGGGTAATAGTTATAAATTTTGCAAAGTACGCAAGTTGTTATATAATATTCGATTGGTCGGGGAATATTCGTTTTAACAGGGAATATTCGTACGACGGCACAATCATTGGTGGACCCCACAACGAAATTATTGTCGGATTGAGTAAACGACAAAAATATTTTATGTAAATAACGGCGGAAGTTTTATCGTTAACTGTTGAAACACCCGGTGTTAAAAGTACAGGAATACGCGTGGTTGCATAGTAGCACACAATATTGATTATTGACGCTTACGTGAGAAGTCACTCAATTTTGTTCAATTATTGCTTCAGTAATTGTTGCATAGTATCTCACGTTAATTGATTTAATTATTGTCGATATTTTATATATTATTAAATTAATAATTGAGACGACGAAGTTATTAATATTATTATTTGCAATATTAACGATGTCTATAAGTTCTACCAAGGAGAGGTTTGGTCACTTAATTGGGCCCCAATTGGGAGAAATCCTTATTGGAAAGCCCCCTCTTTCCTGGGAACGACCTGGTCGATTAATAGTGTGAATTATAATAATGATGATGAAGTTTTGTTTTATTAGTATTATTAATGCAATAAAACAGAAAAGCTTTTTCTATAAAACAGAATACTTTTATAAAGTTATTCATTTTATTAGACTATAAATAGAATATATTATATTCTATTATGCATAGTGTTTTGCATAGTAAAATCTTTTTATATAAAACAGAATACTTTTATAAAGTTATTCGTTTTATTAGACTATAAATAGAATATATTATATTTTATTATGCATAGTGTTTGCATAGTAAAATCTTTTTATATAAAACATAATACTTTTATAAAGTTATTCGTTTTATTGGATTATAAATAGAATATATTATATTTTATTTAAAAGATTTTGTTTTATTAGAATATTTTATAGTAAACCAATCTGGACCGTCCGTTTAAAAGTAAATCAATCTGGACTGTTTAGGAATTAGTTACTATTCAGTCTATTCTCCTATAAATAGAAGCTCATTCCTTCATTATTTCTTACGAATTCACTGAAACTCTAGAGAGAGAAACTATAGAGAGAAAGAAGAAAAATATTTTGCTACTTCACTACTCCTATATCTAGTTTGTTCTAAGGTAAGGGGTATTATTTATTTCTTTCGTCTTCATGAAGAGAACTTCTGTTATTCCATTCTTTATTATTATGCTGGAATAACCTGTCTATGTGAAGTACCGCATGCTTGGTGATTTCTCCTGTTATTCCATTCTTTATTATTCTGTTGGAACATCCTGTCTGTGCGTTACGCATGACTTGGTTCCGTTATTTATTATTCTGTTGGAACATCTTGTCTGTACATTTACGCATGACCTGGTTCTTTTGTTTACTATTTTGTTGGAATAACCTGTATGTGCGATCTATCGTATGCATAGTGATTTCTGTTGTTATTCCATTCTTTATTATTCCGTTGGAATATCCTGTCGGTGCGAATTTCTCCTGACCTGGTTCTGTTATTTATTATTCTATTGGAATAACCTGTCTATGCGGTCTATCGCATGTCTAGTGATTTCTTTTTTTATTCCATTCTTTATTATACTCAATTGGTTAAAGTTTTGACTTCTATACTCCATGAAATTAGTGGAATATCCTTGATATTTGCGCTTCATCCAGTATCTTTTCATGGAAATATTCTTCTGAGCATTCTTGAATTTTACCCCACAAAGCAGTATCATGTTGATAATTTGGACGTTATTGGTTCCTAGATAAATTAATTCTTAAACTTATTTTATTAAATTCTTATATCACTGTCATCATTCTCATGTTTATATTATGTTGAAAGTCATATGTGGCCTGTAGTGCATAGATGAACTTGGTATGATTATGACCAGGGATTATTCGGTATAATCATGACCGTAATGTTACAAATGATGTGGTAAAAGTTCTCATTGGCCCGTAGTGCATTGATGGATAGTTGTTGGCATGATCATGACTATTGATGAATACACGAATATCCTTGGCCTGTAGTGCATGAATAATTTGTGGTTGTGATACTAATGAATATCCTTGGCCGTAATGCAGGGATAATGTGGATTATTTATTAAGCCGAGCCCCAATGATAAAAGTGATGAAAAACCTTTTAAATCATAAAAGATAGTAGATTTTATTCTCTACTTGACTCTTTTAATGGATTGTTTGTTCCGCTGCAGTTAAACTTGATGTTTGTTATATTGTATCAGTTTAACACTGTTGAAGGCTAACGATATTTTATTATGTATTATCTTAGTCATAATATTTCTTACTGGCTAGTTGAGCTCACCCTTTTACTTTCATTGTTCTCTTCAGGAAATGAGAACGTAGCAGGGACTAGTCGGGGAACGGAGTGACGGTCCAGATAATAGTATTAATAGTCCTCACTATTATGTTAAATAGTGTGATAATAAATGTAATGAGGACTCAATTGAGTGTGAATATTGTCTAGATGACAATATTTGTATTAAAACTCACAGCATATGTTTTGTTGTATTTTACACGACTGTTGTATAATTAAGTTGTATTTGAATTTTATACCATGTATTTGGCGACTCAAGATGGGTGATGTATACCTATTTTGGAGGCGTCACATGTAATTGGTTGTTAGTTTAACTTGTTATGTTGGGTTCTCTTCCATGTCGATCATCATCTCTGATATTTAGATGATGTTACTATATTTTGGGGTATGCCCCTTTGCCATTATTTTTGGTCCTATTTTATTATATAGAAACAAACTTAGCAAATTTTTTTTCCGAAATTGATCCGGACCTGTATAGTTTGACTTTATAAATGGTTGATTATGTTCTCATGACTGATATACATATGTGACAATGTGCTTAAGCTATGTGATGACTGCAAATAGCAGTACTATGTTTTACAATATATTATTTTAATTAAAAGAATAATTCTATTGATGATAGGACTTCATATTAGAGATAAAAATGTAAGCTATACTACGTAGCAGTAATCAACTATCAAGGCAAGTATCTAATCCTTACTCACTACTTTTATTTTGTGCAAACAGGTATATGTTATGCAAGTTTCTATAATCTTTTATTGCTCAATTATCTTAACCTTTGCATTTACTTATGCATTGATCTTGTGTAAGTAAGTTATTGAATTATATTCTTGTTGTACAAGCTTCATAACTCTATTATTATAGATTAAAAAATATATTCTGTTTATTAATTTCTAAGTTTGGTTATACAAGTGTCCACACATTTGGATAATTGTTGTACTTATTGATAAATACTTATACTTATTGATTTCCGATATGTATACATTAAATGAAAGCCGTCTAAGCTATTTGACTCGACTAGACACAAATTTAAAAATATCGTTGAACATGATCGAACATTATTGTTATCTAACCAAAATATTTTGGTTCGAATTCCAGACTAAGTATGAACATCCCGAATATGGGAAAACTTTTATGCGCCAAAGGCGGATATGATGTGTGACGCCCCTAAAATAGGTATACATCACCCATTCTGAGTCGCCAAATACATGGCACAGAAATAACTACAACTTTATTAATACAACATAAAAACTGTGAGTTTAAATACAAATATTGTCATCTAGACAATATCCACACTCAAATAAGTCCTCATTACAATTATTAATACACTATTTTACAGAAAATTGAGGACTACTAGAACAATTTCTAGAACCATCACTCTACACCCCGACTAGTACTCGCTACATTCTCGCCTCCTGAGAAGAAAAATGGAACAACAAGGAAATGGGTGAGCTCAACTAGCCCAGTAAAGAACATTATGACTAAGATAACATAGAACAAATTATCGTTAGTCTTCAACAGGAAAAAAATCTAATAGAATACAATAGACAACCAGTTTTAAATCAACAACTGCAGCGGAAACAACAATTCATTAGAAGAGTTAAGTAGAGAATGCAAACTACTATCTTCTATATATGAATTTAAAAGTTCATCGTCGATATTTTATCCCTGTAACATCAATCAATATATATCTGGAATCAAATATTTATCTTTGCACTACAGGCCAAAGATATTTATCAGTTGGTCATGTTCATCTAAACACCTGTTCATCTTTGCACTACGGGCCAAAGATATTAATCAGTCGGTCATGTTCATCTCAACACCTGTTCATTTTTGCACTACGGGCCAAAGATATTCATCAAGAAATCATTCATCTTTGCACTACAGGCCAAAGATATTCAGTAATATCATCATTTAGGACTAAAGATGATGAAAAATATTTTAAAGAAAACGAATCCAGTGAAACAAAAGAACAAGTATTAAGGATTCATACTTTAAATAATCCAAGTCCAAAAATACTTCATAAATAACCAGATTGGAGTAAAATTCAAGAATGAAGATCAAAACATAGATCCAATCAAAGATATGAATCATAACAGACAATCTTGGACACAGAAAAGAAAAATTTATTTTTTCAGTGAATAGTGTCGTATTTGTGAATAGTGCCGTATACGTGAAGAGTGCCGTATACGTGAATAGTAACTCCGACCTCAAAAGATAGAAATTTTACAAAAAAACATCATCACGCTTCGTGAATAGTACTCGTGAATAGTAACTTATGAATTGTAACTCATGAATAGTAACCCCGACATGAAAAAAGTTCTAAATTTGATAAAAATTTCCAACCAATATTTCGGCATAATGATATTGAAGAAATAATATCATTTTCGAATAAAATAACATCCCTTATCTCAGAAAGAATAGTACTTCTGACTGGAATACTGGATATAGTGCTGAAAGAACTTGCACCGTATAGCAATACTCAAAGTACTAGAATACTCACAAATACGCTCGATATTATAGAGAGAGAAAGAGAAAGAAAACTTCAATTTCTGATGTGATTTTCAATTCTAACCTAAGCACCATATTTATATGAAAATACTTAGAACACCAAAGCAGAAAATTTAATAATATATATATATATATATATATATATATATATATATATATATATATATATATATATATATATATATATATATATATATATATATATATTAAAATCCTACGCACACCAAATCAGATCCAAATATCAGCCACCAATAGTCAACTAAATTAAAAAAATGTTTTTCTTAATTAAAATAATTAAAACTTCCAAAAAGCAATTATTTCAGAATTTTGGAACTTCAATAATTCATAATAAATAGCTCTTTTATCAGAAAATTCAAATCTCGCGTGTTTTTATAGAAAATTCAATTCTCTACAACTTTGCAGAAAAAAGTTTTTCCAAATTTCAAATAGAAATTGACCGAAATCCATAAACGGATGATTTTACAGGCTTTAATCAAATTTCAGTCAAGAAATTGGGTCCATCGACACCCAAAACATGTGTTAATCATTTAATGCAATAAAAATACTCTTCCTCCCCATATACTCATATATCCCACATTCATTGTAAAACTATCACCATTATTATATTATTAAAATATAATATTAAATTATTTTATTAGAAAAGATAAAATATCATTTTTCAATAATTGTCACTTTAAAAATTTTCTCCATCTATATCCACATAAAATCAATATTTTCATCATCATATAAATTAATAATTAATTATTCACAAATAATATTACAGAATCACAG
Source organism: Panax japonicus (assembly GCA_020205505.1). Lineage (NCBI taxonomy): Eukaryota > Viridiplantae > Streptophyta > Magnoliopsida > Apiales > Araliaceae > Panax > Panax japonicus. The sequence continues at coordinate 75,304,110 of CM035108.1, read as the reverse complement.
TACTGGCAACCAGGCCGTTCCCAAGAAAGAGGGGGCTTTCCAATAAGAATTTCTCCTTACTGGCGCGTAATTAGGTGACCAAACCTCTCCTTAGACAGAACTTTCTAGACATTGCCAATAATGTTTTCTAATAATATTATTCAGATAATATGAATTATTGCTTCGATAATGGAAAATACTGTGTAGTGACAATTATTGAAACAACAGTAATATAAAATATCAACGCAGCAATTACTGAATCAATAAAATAAAATACTGAACAGTAACTACTGTAACAATTATTGAGTAGTGACTTCTTACGTAAGAATCAATAATTGGTGCAATACCGTGTGCTACTGTGCAACAACGCGTATTACTGTGTTTTAACCACTGGGTATTCCAACAGTATTAACGGTCACAACTACATCGTTATTTATAAACAACTTATTCTTATCGTTTTCTTCATCCAACCTCTTTCCGTTATGGGGCCCACAAAAGACTGCGCCGTCATACGAATATTCCCCGACAGCAAGAATTTTAACGACTAAACGAATATTTCCCAACAACAATGAATATTTTATAACCACCTGCTTATTTAAAATATTTGCGCATTTTACCCATAACTAACCACATTAATCAATTCAACTCTTACTATTTCAAAATAATAAATAGAGGAAAATAAATTTCATTTATTAATAATTTGGGGTCTTACAACCTCCCCTCCTTATGAAATTCCGTCCTCTAAATTGACGTACGTACCTGGTGTTTCAAAAAGATGAGGATACCTCACTTTCATTTCTGATTCTAACTCCCAGGTCATTTCTTCAATAACATGGTTTCTCAACAAAACCTTAACTTGTGGTATAACCTTCATACGTTGGACATGCTCCTTCCTATCCAAAATCTTGACAGGTACCTCTTTATACGTTAAGTCTTCGGCTATCTCATCCGGTTCTAACTCAATAACATGGTTTGGGTAGTCCACATATTTACGTAACATCGATACGTGAAAAACGTTATGAATATGCGTCATACTTGGCGGTAAAATGAGTCTATAGGCCACAATTCCTATTTGATCGAGGGTTTCAAATGGACTAAAAAATCAAAGGTTTGAGCTTTCCTCACCTCGCCAATTCTCACTTTTGGAATAACAACTTCTTGTACCTCCTTCTTCATATTCATCAGCTCCGGTGTGTTGCTTGAACGTTTTTAACTTTATCGATTAAAGTCGGTTCTACTCGTATATCATCACATGGGTACCTAGAGTTTTCATCTCCATCTCTATTATTTGTAAGTTATACGAAATGGGTCTTTGACAATATCGCATTCGTACTCGTATACGATCTTTTACTCAACACGTCAGCTACCACGTTTGCTTTTCCAGGATGGTATGGTCAGAACATGTGCCGAAATGAGTCTCCTATTGAGTTCTTCGAAGCTCTTCCCACATTCCTTGCTCCATTTGAATTTTGTATCTCTACGAGTCAGCTGCGTTAATGGAGTAGCGATTCGAGAAAATCTTTCAACAAAATCTTCGATAATAACCAGCTAAGCATAGAAAGCTACGTATTTCAATTACTGACTTAGGTTGCTCTTAACTGTGACTCATATCGCAATCTTGGATAGCACGTCATAATGACACCTATCAGTTTACTACTGCACGAATATGGCATCCCCTACGGAGAGTCTGGCTTCGGTGCATTCCACAAAGGAAGTCACCAGATAAAGGCTCATGTACCAAATTCTATAGTTGAATTTTTAACTCCTGAAGTTCAATAGGAGCCATGAGATTTTAGAAATGGGTTTTGTACCGGGTTCAAAGTCGATACAAAATTCAATATCACACTTTGGGAGTAAGCCAAGAAATTCTTCAGGAAATACATCAGGAAATTTACTAACAATAGAAATATCATTCAAATCTGACGTATCTTTATTCAAATCCATAACATGGGCTAAGAAAACTTGACATTCGTTCTTCAATAAACGAATAGCTTTATGACTTGATATAAAAGTGTTTGACTTCAATGGTTTGGTTGCTTGAATTCGAATAACAGGTTGTTTAGGAATATGAAAACTAACAACCTTACAAAAACAATCAATTTTGGCATGATGAGTAGTTAATCAATCAATCCCCAAAATCACATCAAAAATAAGTATCTTTAAATAAATAAGGTCAACAGGTAATGTGATGGTTCCAACTTGGATTAAACAAGATTTATAAACAGTGGATGTGATGAAAGTTTCTCCTAACGGAGTTTCCACAGATAGGTCAAAGTCTAATTTTCTCCAGAGTTAAGTTTAAACGTTGAGTACAAGAAGGAGAGATAAATGAATGGGTAGCACCGGTATCTAATAATGTATAAACTTCGTATGAATTTCTGATTAGTTTACCCGTGATCACCTCGTTTAGGTTCCTCGCATGTTGACCAGTCACGACAAACGCTCTTCCAGGAACCGTTGACTTTAACTTTTCTGGGACAACCTTTTGAGTCACCATCCCCACTGGGCTTGGTTTTGCTACCATACAATCTCGAGTGATATGTTCTTCCTTTCCATAATTATGGCATACCTTGAACTATTGTGGACAGTTTGGGCTGATGTGTCCCTCTTTTCCAAATTTATAGCATACGACCGGTGGTCGTTCTCCTCCCTTAAAACCAGTTGCTGCTGGTGCTGACGTCTTCACAGTGTCATTGTTGAATCTCCTCTTTTTAAAATCTCCCCCCGACTCGCTTCTTCTATTTTCGTGGCCACGATTACCACCAGAGTGGTTGTCACTCTTGTCCGTATTTTTCTTTCTCCGCTGGTTATCGTTGTTCTGATGACTGCTGTCACCGGTATGATCCTGGTTGCGGTCTCTTGGTTGAACGTACTCGCTATCTCTCTCTAATAATTGAGCCATATTGACAACATCTGAATATAAAGAAAATTTATGAGAAATAAGATATTACCGAATCTCGGGTTTTAAACCTCTCAGATACATCTTCGTCATTCGTTCCTCATTCTCTACCAAATGAGGTGCAAACCTGGATAACTTTGCAAACTTCGCCTCGTATTGGGACACCGTCATGTTTTTTTGTTCTAGTCTAATAAACTCTACCTCTTTCATATAGCAAATACTTTTAGGAAAGTATTTTTTGTTGAAAAGTTTCTGAAATGTTTCCCAAGACATGCGGAGTGCGGCAGGCTGGGTACGTTTCACAGACTCCCACCAGTAATCTGCCTCGCCACGGAACATAAAGGTGGCGAATGGAACATTTTGTTCCTCCGAGCATCCCAAAACATCGAATATCTTGGTAATTTTCTTGACCCACGTTTTCGCTATGATCGGATCCGGCTTTCCATTAAATTCTGGTGGTCCCAACTCTTTGAACTGCTTGGCCGTGACAAGCCGTGCGTTGCTATCATTTCCACCCGTATTCTGTAAACGATTCTTCCTCGTCTGGTTTTACATGAACTACAAAAAGCTCCTAAACATCCCGTCGTTCATCGTCTGATCAGTGGTGTTTTTTACAGGAGGAATATTGCCTTCCTGTTGCACATTCCCCTGGGTGGTGATTAAAGGTGTTTCCACGGTCTCATTAACTCCACAGTTAATATTCTCAGATGCCATTCTTAAATACTGCCATAAAACAAGGGTTAATTAAACAAATTAACATATCACATATTAACCATATAGTTCGACTGACCAACAAATAAGCTTATGTATGACATACTAGCGAAGGATTACTCGTCTCTCCCCTCCTAATACTATTCTCCGATCTCCGCCAGAGACCATATCCCTAAGCTCTGATACCAACTGTGACGCCCCCAAAATAGGTATACATCACCCATTCTGAGTCGCCAAATACATGGTACAGAAACAACTACAACTTTATTAATACAACATAAAAACTGTGAGTTTAAATACAAATATTGTCATCTAGATAATATCCACACCCAAATAAGTCCTCATTAGAATTATTAATACACTATTTTACAGAAAAATGAGGACTAATAGAACAACTTCTAGAACCATCATTCTACACCCTGACTAGTACTCGCTACATTCTCGCCTCCTGAGAAGAAAAATGGAACAACAAGGAAATGGGTGAGCTCAAATAGCCCAGTAAAGAACATTATGACTAAGATAACATAGAACAAATTATCGTTAGTCTTCAACAGGGAAAAATCTAATAGAATACAATAGACAACCAGTTTTAAATCAACAACTGCTGCGGAAAAAATAATTCATTAGAAGAGTTAAGTAGAGAATGCAAACTACTATCTGCTATATAAGAATTTAAAAGTTCATCGTCGATATTTTATCCCTGTAACATCAATTAATATTTATCTGGAATCAAATATTTATCTTTGCACTACAGGCCAAAGATATTCATCAGTTGGTCATGTTCATCTTAACACCTGTTCATCTTTGCACTACGGGCCAAAGATATTAATCAGTCGGTCATGTTCATCTCAACACCTGTTCATTTTTGCACTACGGGCCAAAGATATTCATCAAGAAATCATTCATCTTTGCACTATAGGTCAAAGATATTCAGTAAAATCATCATTTAGGACTGAGGATGATGAAAAATATTTTAAAGAAAACGAATCCAGTGAAACAAAAGAACAAGTATTAAGGATTCGTACTTTAAATAATCCAAGTTCAAAAATACTTCATAAGTAACCAGATTGGAGCAAAATTCAAGAATGAAGATCAAAACATAGATCCAATCAAAGATATGAATCATAACAGACAATCTTGGACACAGAAAAAAAAATTAATTTTTCAGTAAATAGTGTCGTATTTGTGAATAGTGCCGTATACGTGAATAGTAACTCCGACCTCAAAAGATAGAAATTTCACAAAAAAACATCATCACACTTCGTGAATAGTAACTCGTGAATAGTAACTCATGAATAGTAACTCATGAATAGTAACTCATGAATAGTAACCCCGACATGAAAAAGTTCTAAATTTGATAAAAATTTCCAACCAATATTTCGGCATAATGATATATTGAAGAAATAATATCATTTTCAAATAAAATAACATCCCTTACCTCAGAAAGAATAGTACTTCTGACTGGAATACTGGATATAGTGCTGAAAGAACTTGCACCGTATAGCAATACTCAAAGTACTAAAATACTCACAAATACGCTGGATATTATAGAGAGAGAAAGAGAGAGAAAACTTCAATTTCTAGTGTGATTTTTAATTCTAACCTAAGCACCCTATTTATAGAAAAATGCTTAGAACACCAAAGTTACTATTCACGAGTTACTATTCATGAGTTACTATTCACGAGTTACTATTCACGAGTACTATTCACGAAGCGTGAAGATGTTTTTTGTGAAATTTCTATCTTTTGGTGTCGGAGTTACTATTCACGTATACGGCACTATTCACGTATACGGCACTATTCACGAATACGACACTATTCACCGAAAAATAAAATTTCTTCTTTTTGTCCAAAATATCTATTCTGGATACTAGCTTTGATTGAATCTATGTTTTGATCATTCTTGAATTTTACACCACTATGATTATTTTTGAGGTATTTTTGGACGTGGATAAAACTAAGTACGAATCCTTAATCCTTAATCCTTGTCATTTTGTTTCACTGGATTCGTTTCCTTTAAAATATTTTTCATCATCCTCAGTCCTAAATGATGGTGTTACTGAATATCTTTGGCCTGTAGTGCAAAGATGGTTGATTTTGTTATGAATATCTTTGGCCCGTAGTGCAAAGATGTACAGGTGTTGAGATGAACATGAACAATTGATGAATATCTTTGGCCCGTAGTGCAAAGATGAACAGGTGTTTAGATGAACATGACCGACTGATGAATATCTTTGGCCTGTAGTGCAAAGATGATTATTTGATTTGATTTGAGATATATATTGATTGATGTTACAGGGATAAAATATTGATGATGGACTTTTAAATTCATAGATGTTAGTAGATTTTATTCTCTACTTAACTCTTCTAATGAATTGTTGTTTCCGCTGCAGTTGTTGATCTAAAACTTGTTGTCTATTGTATTCTATCAGATTTTTCCCTGTTGAAGACTAAGGATAATTTGTTGTACATTATCTTAGTCATAATATTCTTTACTGGGCTAGTTGAGCTCACCCTTTTCCTTGTTGTTCCATCTTTCTTCTCAGGAGGCGAGAATGTAGCGAGTACTAGTCGGGATATGGAATGAAGGTTCTAGAGAGAGTTGTTTAGTAGTCCTCACCATTTTTTGTAAAATTATGTATCAATAATTATGATGGGGATTTATTTGCATGTGGATATTGTCTAGATGATAATGTTTGTATTCAAACTCACAGTTTATGGGTGGTAAAAGTTGTAGTTGTTTCTGTACCATGTATTTGGCGACTCAGATTGGGTTGGGTGGAATGGACCTATTTTGGGGGTGTCACACCACCGGCACACAAAACATGTGTTAATCATTTAATACAACAAAAATACTCTTCCTCCTCATATACTTATATATCCCACATTCATTGTAAAACTATCACCATTATTATATTATTAAAATATAATATTAAATTATTTTATTAGAAAAGATAAAATATCATTTTTCAACAATTGTCATACTTCATTGTACATACGGGTAGCGATTGAGTTTGGTGGAAACTCTTCCTCCTTGTCATCCTCATCCCCATCCGACTATGGTATCTCAACGGGATCCTCCTCATCCATCTCTACCTCATCATCCTCATCAGGTAAGCCTTCCTGCTCAACCACTGTGACCAACGGAGATGACTCCCATGGTAGTAGTTGTTCCCAAACCACTTGAATATCTCGAGGCTCCTCCTCTCTAAGCATCTAGGACCCTTTCTCCCTAGCCTGACTGGATTCTCCTACATTAGCTATCTTGACAACAAAATTTTAAGTTTTAATTACTAATCATTACTACTCGACACTCACAAGCACATAAATTACAATCACATAAGCACATAAAGTGTTTTATTACTTCCTTCTTAAAACTCGATAAGAGTTTATCACCACTACCTTTTCAATCTTTTATAAGGTTACATCCTAAGGCTTTTCCCCACCTAAGGTTCATAACCTAAAGCTTTGATAGCAACCTGTGACACCCCCAAATCTGGGTACTTCTTTCCCACAAGATTTGGTGTTAACTTTCCATTCATTCATATCTAACTACCCAATTATAATAAAATTAAATCATAAATCCTCCCATTAAAAGGGTTACATCATTAATTCAAAAGTCTCCCAAGTTATCTAACCTTTAACATAAATCAAATGCGAAAATAAAATAATTATATCATATCATTAAATATAAAGTCTATCATCATGACAATAAATAAATTACAAGTATTCATCACTTGTTCATTTTCCCTTTTCCCTTGCTAGTGGTAGGTTCATCAACCTTCTCAACTTTAGCTTAAATGAGTATATATATGCAAGAGTGAGCAAAACAAATGCTCACTAGAAATAGCAATGAATAATAATAGCATAATAAATGCCAATGAATAATCTCATCAGAGTTAAATAATACTCTGTTAATGATAATCAAAAATTGATATCAACCTACAAAATGTAATTGAGGGTCACAAGACCACGAACTATGCTCTAAGTTGTCAAGTATTTCTACTTTAACCTTTAACAATTTAAAAGACCATAATCATCATCTATGTCATAGGTTAACATGTGTTTCTACTGTAACCTTTAACAATCTAAACGACTATGTAGACCATCATCTCGTACTCCAGGTGATCAACCCTTTATACTATGTAATGCGCAAACATTTTAACGCCATTGCGTATGTAAGACCCCAAAAATTTTTAAATAAAAAGGAATTTCCTTTATTTATTATTTTGAAATAGTAAGGGTGAATTTTATTAATGTGGTTAGTTATGGGTAAAATGCGCAAATATTTTAAATAAGCAGGTGGTTATAAAATATTCATTGTTGACGAGGAATATTCGTTTGGTCGTGGAATATTCTTGCTGTCGGGGAATATTCGTACGATGGCGCAGTCTTTTGTGGGCCCCATAACGGAAAGCGATTGGATGAAGAAAACGACAAATATAAGTTGTTTATAAAAAACGGCGTGGTTGTTACTGTTAATACTGTTGGAATACCCGGTGGTTAAAACATAGTAATACGCGTTGTTGCATAGTAGCACACGGTATTGCACCAATTATTGATTCTTACGTAAGAAGGCACTACTCAATAATTGTTACAGTAATTACTGTTCAGTATTTTATGTTATTGATTCAATAATTGCTGCATTGATATTACTGTTGTTTCAATAATTTTCATTACACAGTATTTTTCATTATCGAAGCAATAATTCATATTATCTGAATAATATTATTAGATAACATTATTGGCAATGTCTAGAAAGTTCTGTCTAAGGAGAGGTTTGGTCACCTAATTGCGCGCCAGTAAGGAGAAATTCTTATTGGAAAGCCCCCTCTTTCCTGGGAACGGCCTGGTTGTCAGTATTGTGATTCTGTAATATTATTTGTGAATAATTAAATTATTGATTTATATGATGAGGAAAATATTGATTTTATGTGGATATGGATGGAGAAAATTTTTAATGTGACAATTGTTGAAAATTAATATTTTATCTTTTCTAATAAAATAATTCATTTAAATATATTATTTTAATAATATATTAACGGTGATATTTTTATAATGAATGTGGGATATATGAGTTTATGAGGAGAAAGAGTATTTTTGTTGCAATAAATATTAAAAACAGATTTCGTGTGTCGGTAGACCTATTTCTTGACTGAAAATTTGATCAAAGCCTGTAAAATCGTCTGTTTGTGGATTTTGGTCAATTTCTGTTTGGAATTTGGAAAAACTTCCTTCTGCAAAGTTGTAAAGAATTGAATTTCCTATAAAAACTTGCGAGATTCGAATTTTCTGGCAAAAGGGCTATTTATTATGAATTATTGAAGTTCTGAAGCTCCGAAATAATTGATTTTTAGAAGTTTAAAATATTTTTAATTACAAAAACGTTTTTTTTATTTTTTCTAGAAGGAAGCATGTGTTCAATGGCTAAAAATCAGATTCATGGGTGGCGTAGAAAATTTTTATATATATTAAAATTATATAATAAATTTTTTGCTTTGGTGTTCTAAGCAATTTCTTATAAATAGGTGCTTAGGTTAGAATTGAAAATCACACCAGAAACTGAAGTTTTCTCTCTCTATATTATCGAGCGTATTCTTGTGAGTATTTTGAGTATACTTTGAGTATTGCTATACGGTGCAAGTTCAAGTCATAGCCTATATCCGGTGTTTCAACTAGAAGTACTGTCTTTCGAGGTAAAGGATGTTATTTTCTTCTCAAATGATATTATTTCTTCAATATCATTATGCTGAAATATTGGTTGGAAGTTTTTATCAAATTTGGAACTTTTTCATGTCGGGGTTACTATTCACGAGTTACTATTCATGAGTTACTATTCACGAGTTACTATTCATGAGCTACTATTCACGAGTTACTATTCACGAGTACTATTCACGAAGTGTGATGATGTTTTTTTGTGAAATTTCTATCTTTTGGTGTCGGAGTTACTATTCACGTATACGGCACTATTCACGAATACGACACTATTCACCGAAAAATAAAATTTCTTCTTTTTGTCCAAAATATCTATTCTGGATACTAGCTTTGATTGTATCCATGTTTTGATCATTCTTGAATTTTACTTCAGTATGATTATTTATAAAGTATTTTTGAATTCGGATTGTTTAGAGTACGAATCCTTAATACTTGTTATTTTGTTTCACTGGATTCGTTTCCTTTAAAATATTTTTCATCATCCTTAGTCCTAAATGATGGTGTTACTGAATATCTTTGGCCTGTAGTGCAAAGATGGTTGATTTTGTTATGAATATCTTTGGCCCGTAGTGCAAAGATGTACAGGTGTTGAGATGAACATGAATAATTGATGAATATCTTTGGCCCGTATTGCAAAGATGAACAGGTGTTTAGATGAACATGACCAACTGATGAATATCTTTGGCCTGTAGTGCAAAGATGAATATTTGATTTGATTTGAGATATATATTGATTGATGTTACCGGGATAAAATATTGATGATGGACTTTTAAATTCATAGATGTTAGTAGATTTTATTCTCTACTTAACTCCTCTAATGAATTGTTGTTTCCGCTGCAGTTGTTGATCTAAAACTTGTTGTCTATTGTATTCTATCAGATTTTTCCCTGTTGAAGACTAAGGATAATTTGTTGTACATTATCTTAGTCATAATATTCTTTACTGGGCTAGTTGAGCTCACCCTTTTCCTTGTTGTTCCATTTTTCTTCTCAGGAGGCGAGAATGTAGCGAGTACGAGTCGGGGGATGTAATGATGGTTCTAGAGAGAGTTGTTTAGTAGTCCTCACCATTTTTTGTAAAATAATGTATTAATAATTATGATGGGGATTTATTTGTATGTGGATATTGTCTAGACGACAAAAGTTTATATGTTGTAATAATAAAGTTGTAGTTATTTCTGTACCATGTATTTGGCGACTCAGAATGGGTTGGTTGGAATGGACCTATTTTGGGGGCGTCACAGTTGGTATCAGAGCTTAGGGATATGATCTCTGGTGGAGATCGGGGAATAGAACTAGGATGGGAGAGACGAGTAAATCCTTCGCTAGTGTGTCCTACCTAAGCTTATTTGTTAGTTGGTCACTATATAGGGATATTATGTGATATATTGATTTCCTTAATTAACCCTTGTTTTATGACAGTATTTGAGAATGTCGACTGAGAATGTTAACAGTGGAATAAATGAGACCGTAGAGACGCCTGTACTCACCAATGAGGAGAACGTGCAACAGGCTGACAATGTACCTCCTGTGAACAACACCATCGAGCAGACGATGAACGACGGGATGTTTAGGAGCTTTTTGCAGTTCATGCAAAACCAGACGAGGGAGACTCGTGTTCAAAATACAGGAGGAAATGATAGCAATTCACGGGTGGTCACAGCCAAGCAGTTCAAAGAGTTGGGACCACCAGAATTTAAGGGAAAGCCTGATCCGATCATGGCGGAAACATGGGTCAAGCAAATTACCAAGATATTCGATGTCTTGGGATGCACGGAGGAACAGAAGGTTCCATTCGCCACCTTTATGTTCCGTGGCGAGGCAGACTACTGGTGGGAGTCTGTGAAGCGTACACATCCAGCCGCACTCAGCATGTCATGGGAGAGATTTCAGAAACTTTTCAACGAAAAATACTTTCCTGAAAGTATTCGCCATATGAAGGAAGTGGAGTTTATTAGACTAGAGCAGAATAACATGACGGTGTCCCAGTACGAGGCGAAGTTCGCGAAGTTATCCAGGTTTGCACCTCATTTGGTGGAGAATGAGGAACGTATGACGCGGATATTTCTGAGAGGTTTGAAACCCGGAATACGTCAGTATCTCATTTCTTATAAATTTTCTATCTATTCAAATGTTGTCAACAGGGCTCAGTTGTTAGAGTGAGATAACGAGTATGTTCAACCGAGGGACCATAACCAGGATCATACCGAAGATAACAGTCATCAGAATAACGATAACCAGCGGAGAAAGAAGAATATGGACAAAGGCGGTAACCACTCTGGTGGTAATCGTGGCCATGAAAATAGAAGAAGCGAGTCGGGAGGAGATTTTAAAAAGAGGAGATTTAACAACGACCATGTGAAGACGACAGTGCCAGCAACAACTGGTTCCAAGGGAGGAGAAAGACCACCGGTCGTATGTTACAAATGCGGGAAAGAGGGACATATCAGCCCAAACTGCCCACAACAGTTCAAGGTATGCTATAATTATGGAAAGGAAGGACATCGCTCGAGAGTGTACGGTAGCGAAATCAATTCCAGCGGGGACGGTGATTCAAAAGGCTGTCCCAGAAAAGTCAAAGTCAACGGTTCCTGGAAGAGCGTTTGTTGTGACCGGTCAAAATGCGATGAACCCGAACGAAGTTAGCACGGGTTAGTTAATTATAATTCTTGCGAAGTTTATACCTTACTAGGTACCGGTTCTACCCATTCTTTTATCTCTCTTGCTTGCGTTCAACGTTTGAACTTGACTACGGAGAAATTAGACTTTGACCTATTTATGGAGACTCCGTTAGGAGAAACTTTCATTACATCCGTTGTTTAGAAATCTTGCTTGATTCAAGTTGGCACTATCACATTACCTGTTAACCTTATTTCTATAGAGATATTTGTTTTTGATGTGATTTTAAGGTTAACTACTCATCATGCCAAAATTAATTGCTTTCGTAAGGTTGTTAGTTTTTCCTAAGCAACCTGATATTCGAATTCAAGCAATCAAACCATTGAAGTCAAACATTTTTATATCAAGCCATGAAGTCATTCGTTTATTGAAAAATGGATGTCATGTTTTCTTAGCCCATGGACTTGAACAAAAGTACATCAGATTTGAATGATATTTCTGTTGTTTGTAAATTTCCTGATGTATTTCCTGAAGAATTTCTTGGCTTACTCCTAGAGCGTGATATTGAATTTTGTATCGACTTTGAACCTGGTACAAAACCCATTTCTAAAATCTCAGGGCTCCTATTGAACTTCAGGAGTTAAAAATTCAATTATAGAATTTGGTACCCGAGCCTTTATCTGGTGACTTCCTTTATGGAATACACAGAAGCCAGACTCTTCGTAGGGGACACAATATTCGTGCGATAGTAAACTGATAGGTGTCATTGTAACGTGCTATCCAAGGTTGGGATATGAGTCATAGTTGAGAACAACCTAAGTTGGTAATCGAAATACGTAGCTTTCTAGGCTTAGTTGGTTATTATTGGAGATTCGTTGAAAGATATTCTCGAATCGCTACTCCATTAACGCAGCTGACTCGTAGAGATACAAAATTTGAATTGAGCAAGGAATGTGGGAAGAGCTTCGAAGAACTCAAGAGGAGACTCATTTCAGCACATGTTCTGACCATGCCATCCTGGAAAAGTGAACGTGGTAGCTGACGTGTTGAGTAGAAGATCGTATACAAGTACGAGTACGATATTGTCAAAGACTAATTTCGTATAATTTATAAATAATAGAGATGGAGATGAAAATTCTAGGTATCCACGTGATGATATACGAGTATAATCGACTTTAATCAATAAAGTTAAAGCTGTTCAAGCTACACACCGGAGATGATGAATTTAAAGAAGGAGGTGCAAGAAGTTGTTATTTCAAAAGCGAGAATTGGCGACGTGAGCAAAGCTCAAACCTTCGATTTATTAATCCATTTGAAATTCTCGATCGAATAGGAACTGTGGCCTATAGACTCGTTTTATCGCCAAGTATGTCGCGTGTTTATAATGTTTTTTTTGTACCGATGTGGACGACTCGAACCATGTTATTGAGTTAGAACAGGACGAAATAGCTGAAGACTTAACGTACGAAGAGGTACCTGTCAAGATGTTGGATGGGAAGGAGCATGTCCTACGCACGAAGATCATACCACAAGTTAAAGTTTTGTGGAGGAATCATGCTATAGAGGAAATGACCTTGGAGTTGGAAACGGAAATGAAAGCGAGGTATCTTTACCTTTTTGAAACACCAGTTACGTACGTCAATTTCGAGGACGAAATTTCATAAGGAGGGGAGGTTGTAAGACCCCGAAAATTTTTAAATAAAAAGGAATTTCCTTTATTTATTATTTTGAAATAGTAAGGGTGAATTTGATTAATGTGGTTATTTATGGGTAAAATGCGCAAATATTTTAAATAAGCAGGTGGTTATAAAATATTCATTGTTGACGAGGAATATTCGTTTGGTCGTGGAATATTCTTGCTGTCGGGGAATATTCGTACGACGGCGCAGTCTTTTGTGGGCCCCATAACGGAAAGTGATTGGATGAAGAAAACGACAAGTATAAGTTGTTTATAAAAAACGGCGTGGTTGTTACTCTTAATACTGTTGGAATACCCGGTGGTTAAAACATAGTAATACGCGTTGTTGCACAGTAGCACACGGTATTGCACCAATTATTGATTCTTACGTAAGAAGGCACTACTCAATAATTGTTACAGTAATTACTGTTCAGTATTTTATGTTATTGATTCAATAATTGCTGCATTGATATTACTGTTGTTTCAATAATTATCATTACACAGTATTTTCCATTATCGAAGCAATAATTCATATTATCTGAATAATATTATTAGATAACATTATTGGCAATGTCTAGAAAGTTCTGTCTAAGGAGAGGTTTGGTCACCTAATTACGCGCCAGTAAGGAGAAATTCTTATTGGAAAGCCCCCTCTTTCCTGGGAACGGCCTGGTTGTCAGTATTGTGATTCTGTAATATTATTTGTGAATAATTAAATTATTGATTTATATGATGAGGAAAATATTGATTTTATGTGGATATGGATGGAGAAAATTTTTAATGTGACAATTGTTGAAAATTAATATTTTATCTTTTTCTGATAAAATAATTCATTTAAATATATTATTTTAATAATATATTAACGGTGATATTTTTATAATGAATGTGGGATATATAAGTTTATGAGGAGAAAGAGTATTTTTGTTGCAATAAATATTAAAAACAGATTTTGTGTGTCGGTAGACCTATTTCTTGACTGAAAATTTGATCTTAGCCTGTAAAATCGTCTGTTTGTGGATTTCGGTCAATTTCTGTTTGGAATTTGGAAAAACTTCCTTCTGCAAAGTTGTAGAGAATTAAATTTCCTATAAAAACTTGCGAGATTCGAATTTTCTGGCAAAAGGGCTATTTATTATGAATTATTGAAGTTCTGAAGCTCCGAAATAATTGATTTTTGGAAGTTTAAAATATTTTTAATTACAAAAACGTTTTTTTTATTTTTTCTAGAAGGAAGCATGTGTTCAATGGCTGAAAATCAGATTCATGGGTGGCGTAGAAAATTTTTATATATATTAATATTATATAATAAATTTTCTGCTTTGGTGTTCTAAGCAATTTCCTATAAATAGGTGTTTAGGTTAGAATTGAAAATCACACCAGAAACTGAAGTTTTCTCTCTCTATATTATCGAGCGTATTCTTGTGAGTATTTTGAGTATACTTTGAGTATTGCTATACGGTGCAAGTTCAAGTCATAGCCTATATCCGGTGTTTCAACTAGAAGTACTGTCTTTCGAGGTAAAGGATGTTATTTTCTTCTCAAATGATATTATTTCTTCAATATCATTATGCTGAAATATTGGTTGGAAGTTTTTATCAAATTTGGAACTTTTTCATGTCGGGGTTACTATTCACGAGTTACTATTCACGAGTTACTATTCACGAGTACTATTCACGAAGTGTGATGATGTTTTTTGTGAAATTTCTATCTTTTGGTGTCGGAGTTACTATTCACGTATACGACACTATTCACGTATACGGTACTATTCACGAATACGACACTATTCACCGAAAAATGAAATTTCTTCTTTTTGTCCAAAATATCTATTTTGGATACTAGCTTTGATTGTATCCATGTTTTGATCATTCTTGAATTTTACTTCAGTATGATTATTTATGAAGTATTTTTGAATTCGGATTGTTTAGAGTACGAATCCTTAATACTTGTTATTTTGTTTCACTGGATTCGTTTCCTTTAAAATATTTTTCAGCATCCTCAGTCCTAAATGATGGTGTTACTGAATATCTTTGGCCTGTAGTGCAAAGATGGTTGATTTTGTTATGAATATCTTTGGCCCGTAGTGCAAAGATGTACAGGTGTTGAGATGAACATGAATAATTGATGAATATCTTTGGCCCGTAGTGCAAAGATGAACAGGTGTTTAGATGAACATGACCAACTGATGAATATCTTTGGCCTGTAGTGCAAAGATGAATATTTGATTTGATTTGAGATATATATTGATTGATGTTACAGGGATAAAATATTGATGATGGACTTTTAAATTCATAGATGTTAGTAGATTTTATTCTCTACTTAACTCCTCTAATGAATTGTTGTTTCCGCTGCAGTTGTTGATCTAAAACTTGTTGTCTATTGTATTCTATCAGATTTTTCCCTGTTGAAGACTAAGGATAATTTGTTGTACATTATCTTAGTCATAATATTCTTTACTGGGCTAGTTGAGCTCACCCTTTTCCTTGTTGTTCCATTTTTCTTCTCAGGAGGCGAGAATGTAGCGAGTACGAGTCAGGGGATGTAATGATGGTTCTAGAGAGAGTTGTTTAGTAGTCCTCACCATTTTTTGTAAAATAATGAATCAATAATTATGATGGGGATTTATTTGTATGTGGATATTGTCTAGACGACAAAAGTTTATATGTTGTAATAATAAAGTTGTAGTTATTTCTGTACCATGTATTTGGCGACTCAGAATGGGTTGGTTGGAATGGACCTATTTTGGGGGCGTCACAACGTAGCTCTAAAATAATCCCCTGTTATAGAGTTGTTCATCTCAGTTTTAAAGTACAAGTTCGCACCAAAGAAGGTTTGGTTTGGATAAGCTTCAAGAGTAATTTGGAGTTTCACGATCATCAACTAAGGGATTAGTTGAATCAACAAGTCTTAACAGCACTACGAGTGATCAATAATAATTTAATGTAAAATGATTAAGAAGCATAGGTGAACCAACTATACATTAAACTCATGCTTATAAATAACTAAAAAGCATAAGCATCTAATAGAACAATAAACCTTGCTTGGACAATAGTAAGCTAAGGCTATGATCTTGTCAAATAAAGAATTGAATTACTGAACATACATTAACTGATAACAAGCTGGAAACAAAGTTTGCTCAACATGATAATAACGTGTGCAGAGTAAATGAAATATGGTAGCTCAATATTAGAAATTAGAGTTCAAGAAGTTGAATTCACTATAAAAGAATGAAACTAAAGAAACTTCCTTAACTATAAACAAGTTAGAATAATTCAACAATGATTATAATTCAAAACTTGCTCGAATAAAGTTAGGATTAAAGCTTGCTCAAATAAAGTGTAACGATAAAAGAACTTGCTCAATAAAAGTTTAGAGTAAGGAACTTGCCTCATGCGTAAGCTATAAATTATAACTCACGTTCACCTACACATAATATTAGAATCACAATAGCTATTAGATAAACTAATATCCACTTTCCCAAAATAAAACTCACTTTTAAATAAACTTGTTACTTTAGTACAAGTTTTACTTTACATCATATGTATTTCAGAAATCTCAAGTGTTAACTTCACAACACTTATTCACTATTCATTGAGTACCTTAAATCCTAACATATCACTTTCATAACTTATTAAACTTTTTATAACTTTGAAATTATCAATGACATGATACAATTCTGTTTTAACCTCTTCATTACATGTTTGTCACACTAACATATCATTAGACCAGGTTACATTAGGCTTTCAAGGTCTGTATAAGTAACATGCATCACTGCCTTTGATCAGGGTATGGCCCAACTGTGCTATACTTAAGCCTGGGACCGGCGCAGCTGCACTGAAGCACAATTGCGCTATTTCTGGCCTTGACACCAGCGCATCCGCGCTGGTGCAAAGACAGAAACTACGCAGTCTGTTTTCCAGCACTCTCTTAGCCCAACTAACATGAATTTCACCCACAAAACAGTAAATTTAACATATCCAATTAATATAGAACTCATATACACATGGTTCCTCACATATTCACCAGCTTTGAACAATTAAACATCGCTACAACCAATTTAAATTCTTTAAATTCCATGTTTTATACCAAAAACTCCTTTTTTGACATCCTTCACAAAAATTATCACTGTGATCACAATTCTACACCAATTTAACTCATTCAAACTACGTTCTCTTCGTTTCTTACTGAATTAACATATTCAATGCTCAATTTACAGATTAGTTTATAAATTAACCACCAAATTTGGTACTTTCACAAGCCATATATAAAAACATGCATTGTAAATAATTTTCTTTCTTTTTAACGTGATTAGCACACTAATTCTTGTATAAATGCAAATTCTAACATCACAATTACTCATAAATATAATAATTCAGTTTATAACAACAATTCAAGAAAAATTGGATTCAGAAAGAATAGAAATACATGACGTAGAACATACACACACACACACACACACACACACACACACACATATATATATATATAATATTAAGGTTATGAAAATATACCTTCTTTTGCTTGATAATCCTTGCTAAAACATAGAAATTGCTTGAAAACTCTAAAAAATCCTCCCTCAACTATCTCTCAAATTTCTCTGTAATTCTCTTCTTCCTTTCTCAGTATACGCCAACTCTCTTCTCACGTAAAACCAACTAACCCCTTATGCGTAAAGAAAAAAAACTGATGGCCATTATAATTAGTCACTAATTAAGAGTTACAAAATAATTTAAACGTATATCAGTTATAAAATATATTTTATTTATTATTTTGATTAATTTTATTTATATTATTTATTATAATTCAAATTCAAAATTCAAAAGCCATAAAGCTTTGTTTGGAAAACACACTTTTAAAATAAAGACTTAATGTATTTAAGCCTTGTTTGGTTAAAACAATTTTAAACTACTTTAATTTTTTTTAATAGATCCTTTACACTATAGTTTATAATCACATATTATTTATTTGGATCTTCATATCCAACATTAGTTAAATAAACTAATTACAACATACTAAATAATTTTTTCACTTAATCCAAATATCAAAAAATTATAACCTCATTATAATTTTATTTAATAACTTAACATACCATTTTAAATTATTAAATTAAAACATCAATGTAGCATTTCATATTATCTTTAACAAATCTCTAACTATTAAATTAAATTAAATTAGAGTATTATCCAATAAATTTAATTCACAATTATCCACGAACAACCAATACATAAATAAAATATTTATTCAATTTAATAAATATTTTAAATTATAAATAAAATCTTGGATTGTTACAAATGATCTTAATATATATGCTTGATTCGGATAAGACCTATTTTCCTTACCACAAGTTTGTTAATATAAGTACGTTTAAGTTAGGAACCCTTGAATATAGGCATATGAAAGACAATTTTTGAAAAAGATACATATATAATAATCCATTCATAAAAGGATTTTTGAAGGAGGAATTTGAGTTCCGGATTCGTAACACAGAAGCTTATAAGGAGAGGAGAATATAGTATTCAACTTTTCATAAATAAAAATCTAAGGATAAAACATTAATATTAAGTGTAAAGTAATGGTGATTCCGGGGACGAAATCTTTATAAGGAGGGGAGAATGTAAAGATCGGGAATTTTCAGACAATTATATCTTTATTTTTATGAATAATTTTTATTATTATTTTATTTTATGAATATTGGTATCATTAATAATATTTTTAAATTTATGCGTTATGAATTTAGCAGGATAGTCAATTTAAAATTTAAAGTTAACTAAGAATGATAGTAAAGTCGGATATGGTTCAAAACCCTAATTTTGGATTTTTAATAAGGAATTTAAAAATTAATAATATATTAAATGTATTTGAATATTCTATGTAAGTATAGTATGTATGTAATGATAATTGTTGATCAATGATAGTGTAGCATGACAAAACCCTAGGGTTAAATTAATAAACCCTAATTGAAATTCTAATAGGAATTTAAGTTTTACAAGTAACTGTGTTTATATGATTAATGATATATATTATTAATTATAATCTTAATTAGGGAAACCTTAATGATCAATTAGAAACTCTAATTGCTAAGTTAGAAACCCTAATCGATAATTTTGAAAGCTTAATGTTAATTAGGAAACCTTAATCCTAATTTGCAAGTTCTAAGTAATTAGGAAACCCTAATTTCCAATATTAGAAAGTTTAATTTTCATTTTAAACCCTAATTAGAAATCCTAGAAATATAATTTTTGTAAAACTTAAGGGTCAAACCTTAAGGGTTGGGATAAGATGACTAAAAAACAATTAAAATGGTAAACAAATGGACCAAAATGCCCTTTCTCACATTCCTTTTTTTGCTAAATTTTGTTTGTATAAAAGAACCAAAAGACAATGAACAAGGGAGAACCCCAGAATATAGCGTCGTCACTATGGACATGCCCAAAGATGAGGGGACTATACAAGGAAAAGCCCAAACATCTTTAACTAGTTAAAAGACAATTACAAAAATATTGGTTATTAGTGGCTTTGATAAATGATTTGCAAGTGGAAAGCCTAGACTTAATAATGTGGATAACATCCTTTGTGATCCTGGTGAGGGGAGGAAGATGATCATCATGGAGCTTTTTGTTCTTTGCCTCCCAAATTTTGTAAAAACAGACTGCCACCGTCAAACTTAGGATATTTCGTGACATATTAGAACCTTGAAAAGTAGTGAGGAAGTCCATAATGTCATCCCACGATATGGGAAAAGCAGTCCAATTTCTAAGGCTTATAGCCTTCAGAAGAACTGATTTGGAGAAGACACAGTTGAAGAACAAATGATCAAAGGTCTCGAGTTGAAGGTTGCAAAGGGGACAATTCCAGGATTTGTTAGAGAATCTGACTGTTCTGTCATTTGTGGGGAGCTTTTTGAGAATGACAAGCCATAGAATGAAACAGTACCTTGGGACATGGCATTTATTCCAGACAATGGAGCTCCAAGAAACTGACTGTTGCCTCGTGCGAATTGATTCCCATAATTGGTTAGGTTTTATATTTTTCGTATCCCAAGAGTCCCAAAGTATCCTATCCATTTACTGAGAAGGAGGGGAAGGAGAGCCAGGTTTCTCCTCAAGATGATCATATCATGGTAATTGCCTTGAGGTAGGACCCATGTGTTGTTGCTGATAAGGTGGCTAACAATAGCAGACCGTTAAAACCTAGATGAAGACAAAAAAGATTAGGAAGGATTGATAGCTGAGTCGTTTAACCATGGGTCAAACCATAGGCTTGTATCCAGCCCATTACCAACACGATAGTGTAGGTGTTAAAGAGCAAGTGGCCGAAGCTTCAGAACTTGTTTCCAGACCCATGAACATGTTGCTGTATTGCGAACTAGCCAAAAGGATGTATGTTTTAATGTGGTTGCTTTGATCCAATTAGCCCAGAGAGAATTGGAATGAGGTTGAATAATGCGAACCAAGTGCTGGAGAATAAGTGCAGAATTCCATTCCACCAGATTTTTGATGCCGAGACCACTCTCAGAGAGGGGAAGTGAAATATTGGTCCAAGCAACCTTTTCACCATACTTGTCAAGAGTTGCTCCTTTCCAAAGAAATCTTATTAAGATTGATTGGATATCTTTGAGGACCCCTTTTGGCAGTAAGAAGTGGGAGCTCCAGAAAACTTGGAGAGAACAAAGAATGGATCTGATAAGTTGAAGTCTTCCTGAGTAAGATAGTACCTTAGAGGTCCAAGAAAAAGCACGGTTTGTGATCCTTTGGATTACGGGGATGCAATTAGCTGGCGAAAGCTTCCAGGACAGGAGAGGAACACCCAAAAATTTTGAAGGAAAGGTTCCAGTTTGGAACCCAAGGATGACAGAAATATCACTAGCAGCTATGTTTACCGAGTTTGAGAGGAAAAAATGACTTTTGTGGGAGTTGGGGATCAGACCAGAGTATAAGGAGAAGGAAAGAATGCATAAGTTTATGATAGAAATAGATTGCAAGCATGTATTACAAAAAATCATGATGTCACCCGCAAATAATAAATGAGTAAGCTTGCAGACTTTAGCTTTCCAATGGTAAAGGAAGTCTGGATCAGAGGTAGCATTATTAAGCTTTAGAGAGAGCATTTCCATAACAAGCACAAAGAGAAAAGGAGATAAGGGGTCCTCTTGTCTGAGACCTCTTGAACTACCAAAAAAATTGGCTAGAGTAGCATTAACCTTAATGGAAAACATGGTAGAGGTGACACATACCTTGATCTAACCAACATAGCAATCTGGAATTTTGAAAGCTGTTAAAGTGTCAAAAAGGAATTCCCATCTTACCGTGTCAAAAGCTTTGGTGAGATCAATCTTGAGAGCATACCTAGTAGGACCAGAAGAGCTATGATAGCCTTTGAGCATTTCTTGGGCCATAAGGATGTTATCACTAATGATTCTACCTTTCACAAAAGTAGATTGAGCTTTATCAACAAGAAAGGGAAGAACCTCGTTCAAGCGGTTAGAGAGAATTTTTGCAATGCATTTGTAAATCGTATTGCAGCAAGAGATGGGTCTGAAGTCAGTCATTGAAGTAGGGTTGGAACTCTTAGGAATAAGAGAAAGAGCAGTAGAATTAAGGCCTTTAAAAAGTCTGCTATTGGCAAAGAAGAAGTGCACAACCTTTAAAAAGTCTGCACCCACAATGTCCCAACAACTGAGGAAGAAGTTGACATTAAACCCATCTGGTCCCGGACTTTTGATCCGTTTCATAGATTTGAGGATCCCCAAAATTTCCAGATCAGTGATAGGAGCAATCAGCTTAGAGGCTTGGGCCGAACTGAGCAAATTAGTAGCAGTTATGGTATAATTATCAAACCTAGGATAGGGATCCTCAGAGGTGTTAAAGACATTGAAAAAAATAACCCACATCCACATCTTCAATGTTTTTTTTTGCAAAATTTTTGTTTGTATAAAAAGAGGAACCAAATAACAATGTCTAAGGGGCATACCCCAGAATATAGCAACACCGTCTATGGACATGCCCAAAGAAGATGAAACTATACAATGAAGGATCCCAACCAAAACTAACTAGTTAAAAGCCAATTACAAAAATACTGGTTATTGGTGGCTTTAGTAAATGATTTACATGTGGAAAGCCGAGACTTAATGATCTGGATAACATCTTTTTGAATGCTGGTTATTGGAGGTAGATGATGGGCATGAATCTTTTTGTTCCTTACCTCACAAATTTTGTAGAAACAGACAGCCACAATCAAGCTTAGTATATTTCGTGACATAGTAGAGCCTTGAAATGTAGTGAGTAAATCCAGAATGACATCCCAAGAGATAGGGAAATAAGTCCAATTGCCAAGACTTAAAGCCTTTATAGGAACTGAATTGGAGAAACCATTGTTAAAGAATATGTGACAAATGTCTCTGGATGAAGGTTGCAGAGAGGACAGATCCATGATCTATTTGAGTATCTTACCGAGCTATCATTTGTGGGAAGCTTCTTTAGAATTCCCAGCCATATAATGAAAGAGTATCGTGGGACATGGCATTTATTCCAGAGAATGGAGCTCCATGGGACCAATTGTTTTCTCGTTGGAATGGATTCCCATAACTGATTTGCTTTAATAGTCTTTGTATCCCAATGGTCCCAAAGGATCCTATCCAAATGCTGAGAAGGGGGGGGGGAGGTGAGCCATGTTCCTTCTCAAAAGGATCAAATCACGATGATTACCTTGTGGAAAAACCCAATTGTTGTAACTAATAAGGTGGCTAACTGTAACGCCCCAAAATTCGGTCTATTTTCACATCCGGATTCCGTACGTCACGATCCCATCTTCTCCCAAACATACATCATTATAGAGCTAAATATAACAACATACATCTTCAAATCCCAGGTTCTAAAACCTTAAAACATCTTTCATTCCAAATAATGATAATTACATTATTCTTTACATCTTGTACAAGTGACTTTTATCCTCCACTAAGGATACATAATCGTTCATTAACTATTCTATAGTTTAATTCTATCAATTTATATTACAAGTCTTCGCTTGATCTTCACGCACATTCATATAATGAATGGCACTTACCGATCAACATGATCTTTACGGGATCCTTAAGTTCTTTCTAACATCATTCACTGCAAAATGTTTTTATTTAAATCAAGTGTGAGCATTCAATTTCTCAGCAAGTCATAGCAGTTGAATAAACAACTTCAAGAATTCAAACATTCTTTTAAGACCTCAATAACCGAACAAAGGTTATGAAACAGCTTAAATAATAGGAATAATATTGATTCCTATCATTTTAAAACATTAGTCACATTCACTTTGAAATACTTTTGTTCTCTACTCTCTTTCATACACATTCTGTCTGGCTAGAATCAATAGCACAGACTTAACAATAACGGTTCATGTATAAATAGAACATGCTCATATTGAACAGTTTAATCACAGAACAATTCATATCATAGAAACACCGAAGTGTTAACATTGTGGCTCAAGGCCTCATATATTCCAACACCTTGTACAAATATCACACATTTGCATATAGACAAAACTTCTCAAGTTCAACATCTGAGAAGTTTAGAAACTAGCATTAATTTAAAAATATGAATGAAGTTAGGAAACTTGCCTTACGCACAGCTACAACTTATAGTTTACGCTGAACTGCTCATTCTAATTCCTATGTAGCACATAAGGAAATAACACATGTACCAATTAGTCATATACTTGACTTACGCATTGGTTTATTTAACTTTACTTCTTAGGGTTCACGTTCTTACAAAATAAGTTTACGCGACCAACTTCCTTTACCAGTTAACGACTTCATGACATACGGAGATGTCTTACTCAAAACGTTCATCATCTTTGATGATTTACATTCTTATCTTCTTCTTATAACTCTCCTAGGACTCAGCACACATCGTGTCTCTGCTAGTAGTCCATATGGTACTCTGAGTGGTTTTCCACAAATAACCAACAAATAAGTTCCCGTCTCATCTACACTGCCCACAACAGGGAGTTAGATCAGTTGCCAGTTTTGTATATACCTTCGCTCTCTGAAGGAATTATTTAGCCCAGCTCCCATATGTAAACCATCAAAGGTTACGATCGTACAAGAACCTAAATTCATTTTAATTTATCCGAACTATTAAACTATAATGTTCGTTAAGTCAATTTTTTATTCCTTATGGCTTTCTGGAAACTAAATGCCATACCTCAGGATTCATTCTTTATCGTGTAAGTCATATAATCTTTTGTATACTCAGAACGATCATTCAATATTCATTCTACGTATTTATAGCATTAAGTATTTTACGTTACCTTATTCTTATCTTACAATGTCCAATTTATTTGACTCAAAATGTTATCCAAGTTATAAACATTAACTCGTCTTCTTTTACGTTATATGTACTTGTCCTTAATTTAGCTTCTTCATCATTCACATGTTTAATAATTGGTCTTGATTATCCTACGGTCAAACCATACACAGAGTGTAGGTTTTACCCGTTTAATATTTGTGTACACTCAACCTTCACGTCGGTTAAAGTGTTCAACGCTTACATTTCATTCTAACATTTTCATCCGACTCACATTCGACTTTTATTAATCTTATTACAGTTCGCTACAACTTTCTTGATAATTCATATCTTACTTACTACTCCCGCCAACGTCTAAGTCATACAACCAATGTATACTTAGAACGTTCGCTCAACGTGAATAAGATTTACGAGGATCGTTTTCGCATTCAACAATTACGTTACTTGCCTCTTAATTCTATTCAACCTTCATCCAAGGTTTTAATTACTTTCATACATTACTCGTCACCTGAACCCCATGTTCATTATTCTTTCCTAATGTCAAAGCCATACGGTTCGTTGTATGCTAAGACCGATCGTTCATTGCAACAACATTGTGTTCACAACGTCTAAACGCTTTACATTTATCTCTCATGACCATGAAAAAACATCAAAATGTTAGTCATTACTCTAATCAATCAACGTTTAAGGAATCACAATTATAGCAATCCCTCACGTTCGTTTCATTGTGACTACGTTTCCCGGACATTGATTCCGTAACCCGCGTCTACATTCTTTATCTTTTAATCTCGTATAATATTTTCGTTCAACCTTCATCAAAGGTTTAATACACTCAATTAAGTGTTACATTAATTGAGTTAATGTTCATATTTCTTTCTTACACGTCCCCCAATAATTGAGCAATAAAAATCTCATTTTGGGGCATTGCCCTGCATCGGAGCTGCGGCTCCGTGCCCTTCCCTTTCCTTTGCGCTGCAGTGCCACTTAGCAATAGCTAATGGCCCGAGCTAGCACTTCAGTACAGGCCCCCAAGGCTCGACTCGCGCTGCTGCGCCAAGCATGAAACCTAGAAAAATTTTCTAAGTCTTTTGTATGCTTGAGACTCTGACTTTGAAATCTCATATCTTATTCGTTATAACTCAGAACGAGGTCATTCCAAAGCCATTTTCTTCCTTATCTTACGTACTTTGATTACCCTCGGATAGAACTTCATTCTGAATCCATCAACATGCCATTCAATTGGCTTAATCTTCACTCTTTGTTCATTTTACGTTATTAACGTTCTTCGTTCGTTCGTCCATAATTCGATCATCCGAACTCGGAAATCATTTGTTCTTGAGTCCATGACTCATGTTTTATATGTTCTCTTACATTCTTATGAAACCCTATACGTTTGGGTTCATTTACTAACTTTTTAATTCTCGTTCTTCTTTCAAGAAATTTTTGCCATAACTTCGTTATAGCTCAGTTTTAATCCGTTCTTCATGAACATTTCTAACGTTCCTAACCAAGAAATAAGAAACTAACTTATACGTAATGGTTTTAAACTTGTCCATCAACAACAATTATCCTACAACGGTTTTAAATTTGTCCATCAACAACGATCTTTGCGTTCTTCGCGTTCTTTGCGTGTTCTTTGTTTTAATCGATATTTTGGATTACAATTTTACTTTTTCTTGGAATTTGATGTTATAGAGCATCCTTCATTACTTATTAGACCTACTCATTCATAAGATTCATTTGGATCGCTCAAAATCCTTACGAATCTTACACTTCCTTAAGAAATTTATAAACTAATTTCCTAATTCTTATTTCTTATTTCTTCGTTTTCTCATGATTTCAACCATATGAATTCATTCTTAAACTTCATCTACTTCTTATCTTCATTATGTTATGATTTAAACATATTAAACTTAAAGAAAATTAGAAGAAACTAGGGTTTGGATTACCGTTCTTCTTTAATCTCCTTCCGTCGGACAAAGCGTGCATTTGGGCAAGCTTTTCTTCTTCCTTTTCTTCTCTTCTCCCATCTGAACTCTCTATCTTTATCTCCCAAGTGTTGGTTGAAATTTCAAACCAAACAAATGAGCTTAAGGGTTGTTTATATAGAAAACCAAGGTTAGGAGTATTTTGGTCATTTCGCCCCTAACCTCCTTACTATTCAAAGTTTAGCCACCAAGTTTACTTGGTGGCCAATTGGCCGCCCCACCTACTTACATAGCTTCCCTTGGAATCTTCGTGCATCCGTCTTTCGGGTTTCGTCTGACAATTTTAAAAACTGTAATTCTCATAATCCAAATATTTTTGGATATTTCATCATTCCGTTACCGATTAACTTTTATGTATTCTTCGGATTTCTGAAAAACTGAAAAATACTTTTTGGTGTCAAAAGTTTTCCTTCACGTTTTCCCCTAATGTAGTTAAACTAGTGAAAAGTACACAACAGTACTTTTCGTCATTTTTATTTTATCCGATAAACGTTTTTTCGAGAAAAACTTTTATCGGCTTACTTAACTTTTCACGATAAATTATCGTCAAATCTTTCGACAGAATGTCATTTTGACATACCGAACTCTTTAAAAGACTTAGGTTATTCAAACCCTAACCCTTAGGGTTTCGTTGGGTGAATAATGCCTATTTTGTCTTTTTCCCCGAAAATATTTTTGTTCCTAGAATATTTTCATTTTTGTCTTGCAAATTCTTACTCGTTCAGTCTAGCTCGTAGCCAGAATCCTCCCGATTTATAATCATTCTAGGTTATAGAACGATTAATAAACACATAGCACAAAATAGTATTAATAGAAATTCATTTTATTAATAACTAATTCTTTAAACTTAAATTCTGGACAATCCGATTTTCCGGGTTGTCACATTCTTCCCTCCTTAAAAAAAAATTTTGTCCTTGAAATTTCTTAAAACCAAACCCTTACCCAGGTTCTCATATTCTCCCCTTCTTCAAAGAATTTCATCCTCGAAATTTTAGCTAACCATTCTCCTCAACTTCTCTTCGAAGAAGTTCTTATCTTTCATACATTCCCTACCCTTCATAACTTATCAAGAATCATGAAGTGAAAGGAATAACTAGGAATATAAGGATTCCTTTAAAATATTTCATACTTATGTTGAGGGGTCAAATCGACCATGAACTCTTACTAGGTTTAACAGTATTTCACCATGAACCATTCTTACACGGTAAGTTTACAATCACAAAGAAGGTAAACCACCTCTTCCATACGTAGGTGATCAACCTAACGTATAACCACATTTCGGAGTATGTTCATCTTAGACTTAATCATTAGATTCTGCACCAAAACAATTTGGTTCGGCATAGCTCTTCAAAGAAAGCTCGATATTCTTTTAATCACGACATACCATTCGTCTTAGCCAAATCAAGTAGCTTAGACCATACCAATAAATTGGACATCAACTTGAAACATTCGTCTAGTTAACTCACTTGTCATCGACCAATTCTTTAAATTCTTTTGCAATACATTAAAATGTTTTCATGACGTCATGATACCGCACTTTTCAGAGTACGTTGAGGACTTCGTCAGTTCATTACTTCATCATTATGCATCATACCATAGTGAGTCGTTAATCCTAAGATCAAATCCAACACCAGGTTCAATTGCATTAACAACTCCATCCTTTTACCGTCCTTGCATCAAATGCACTGATGATATAAAATTTATTTTGATATTTCAAATCAATTTCTGTCTAGCCGAAACAATTAGCATAGACATACCAAAAATAATTCTTTTAAAATCCATTGGTTCTAAAAACTGAACCAATTCTTTCATTTTCAAAATGCGCACATCAGCATGATTTCAAGAAACTTCGAAATCTAGCATAGCTAGATGACTTGGAATATCCTATTCTCCATCTTCCTTCATTGTCTTACTTGTGACAATACTTAATCTTCTCTAGCACCTTCAATGCTAAGTCTACTGAAAAAAACTCATTTCAGTCTAAACATTCCTATACCTTAGTTCAGGAACTTTCCATAATAATATGAGTTTAAGAACTATCCCAGACAGACCATAGGCGTCCATTCACTGAGAAGTTCAAAAACATACCATATAATTATGAGTCACAAACTTATCGTAAGTATGAGTTTCAAGAACTTGCACCTACCTTATCGTTCTCTACCTATCAAGTATATACATGAGAAAAGATTCACCTTCTCGTCATATACATCTTGATAGCGTGAACAATTTCAATGATTATCACTATAATAAATTGAGTGGTTGTTACACCCAACACAAACCTCTGCCCATACAAAGGTTCATACAACTCAGTTATCACATGAGTCCTCAATTGAAATCTTACAACTTCTAACTTTCACTTTACTTAATACGATTTTTCTTTAATTCGTATACTATCCTTTACAACTCAATCTGAGTTCTTCTTCCCGTACTACTTCGTAGTACCATTCATTCATAGGATTGGCTATAAATCATTTATCGTTTAACAGCTCACCTATTACTATGATTTACTATGATCACGTGGTGATCTTCTTATCCTTCTCTATATGATTATAGTCTTAGATACTCATACCTAAGATTTATAACCTATCAGCTTTGATACTAACCTCTAACGCCCCGAAATTTGGTCTATTTTCACATCCGAATTTCGTACGTCACGATCCCATCTTCTCCCAAACATACATCATTATATAGCTAAATATAACAACATACATCTTCAAATCCCAGGTTCTAAAACCTTAAAACCTCTTTCATTCCAAATAATGATAATTACATTATTCTTTACATCTTGTATAAGTGACTTTTATCTGCCACCAAGGATATATAATCGTTCATTAAACTATTCTATAGTTTAATTCTATCATTCTATATTACAAGTCTTCGCTTGATCTTTACGCACATTCATATAATGAATGGCACTTCTTCTGGATACCGATTAGCTTGATCTTTACGGGATCCTTAAGTTCTTTCTAACATCGTTCGCTGAAAATGTTTTTATTTAAAGCAAGTGTGAGCATTCAATTGCTTAGAAAGTCATAGCAGTTGAACAAACAACTTCAAGAATTCAAACATTCTTTTAAGACCTCAATAACCGAACAAAGGTTATGAAGCAGCTTGAATAATAGGAATAATCTCGATTCCTATCATTTTAAAACATTAGTCACATTCACTTTGAAATACTTTTGTTCTCTACTCTCTTTCATACACATTCTATCTGGCTAGAATCAATAGTATAGACATAACAATAACGGTTCATGTATAAACAGAACATGCTCATATTGAACAGTTCAATCACAGAACAGTTCATATCATAGAAACAACGAAGTGTTCACATTGTGGCATAAGGCCTCATATATTCCAACACCTTGTACAAATATCACACATTTTCACATAGACAAAACTTCTCAAGTTTAACATCTGAAAAGTTTAGAAACTAGCATTCATTTAAAAATATAAATGAAGTTAGGAAACTTGCCTTACGCACAACTACAACTTATAGTTTACGCTGAACTGCTCATTCCAATTCCTATGTAGCACATAAGGAAATAACATATGTACCAATTAGTCATATACTTGACTTACGCATTGGTTTATTTAACTTTACTTCTTAGGGTTCACATTCTTACAAAATAAGTTTACGCGACCAACTTCCTTTACCGGTTAACGACTTCATGACATACGGAGATGTCTTACTCAAAACGTTCATCATCTTTGATGATTTACATTCTTATCTTCTTCTTAAAACTCTCCTAGGACTCAGCACACATCGTGTCTCTACTAGTAGTCCATATGGCACTCTGAGTGGTTTCCCACAAACAACCAACAAACGACTTCCCGTCTCATCTACACTGCGCACAACAGTGAGTTAGATCAGTTGTCAGTTTTGTATATACCATCGCTCTCTGAAAGAATTATTTAGCCAAGCTCCCATATGTCAACCATCAAAGGTTACGATCGTACTAGAATCTAAATTCATCTTAACTTATCCGAACTATTAAACTATAATGTTCGTTAAGTCAATTTTTTATTCCTTATGGCTTTCTGGAAACTAAATGCCATACCTCAAGATTCATTCTTTATCGTCTAAGTCATACAATCTTTTGTATACTCAGAACAATCATTCAATATTCATTCTATGCATTTATAGCATTACGTATTTTACGTTACCTTATTCTTATCTTACAACGTCCGATTCATTTGACTCGAAACGTTATCCAAGTTATAAACATTAACTCGTCTTCTTTTACGTTATACGTACTTGTACTTAATTTAGCTTCTTCACCATTCACAAGTTTAATCATTGGTCTTGATTATCCTACGGTCAAACCATACACGGAGTGTAGGTTTTACCCATTTAATATTTACGTACACTCAACCTTCACGTCGGTTAAAGTGTTCAACGCTTACATTTCATTCTAACATTCTCATCTGACTCACATTCGGCTTTCATTAATCTTATTACAGTTCGCTACGGTTTTCTTGATAATTCATATCTTACTTACTACTCTCGCCAACGTCTAAGTTATACAACCAATGTATACTTAGAACATTCGATCAACGTGAATACGATTCATGAGGATCGTTTACGTATTCAATAATTATGTTACTTGCCTCTTAATTCTATTAAAACTTCATCCAAGGTTTTAATTACTTTCATACATTACTCGTCACCTGAACCGCATGTTCATTATTCTTTCCTAATGTCAAAGCCATACGGTTCGTTGTATGCTAAGACCGATCGTTCATTGCAACAACATTGTGTTCACAACGTCTAAACGCTTTACATTTATCTCTCATGACCATGACATAACATCAAAATGTTAGTCATTACTCTAATCAATCAACGTTTAAGGAATCACAATTATAGCAATCCCTCACGTTCGTTTCATTGTGACTACGTTTCCCGGACATTGATTTCGTAACCCGCGTCTACATTCTTTATCTTTTAATCTCGTATAATATTTTCGTTCAACCTTCATCAAAGGTTTAATACACTCAATTAAGTGTTACATTAATTGAGTTAATGTTCATATTTCTTTCTTACACATCCCCCAATAATTGAGCAATAAAAATCTCATTTCGGGGCATTGCCCTGCATCGGAGCTGCGGCTCCGTGCCCTTCCCTTTCCTTTGCGCTGCAGTGCCACTTAGCAATAGCTAATGGCCCGAGCTAGCACTGCGGCACCGGCCCCCAAGGCTCGACTCGTGCTGCTGCGCCAAGCATGAAACCTAGAAAAATTTTCTAAGTCTTTTGCAAGATTGAGACACTGACTTTGAAATTTCATATCGTATTCATTATAACACAGAACGAGGTCATTCCAAAGCCATTTTCTTCGTTATCTCACATACTTTGATTACCCTCAGATAGAACTTCGTTCTGAATCCGTTAACATGCCATTCAATTGGCTTAATCTTCGCTCTTCGTTCGTTTTACGTTATTAACGTTCTTCGTTCGATTGTCCATAATTCGGTCATCCAAACTCGAAACTCATTCGTTCTTGAGTCCATGACTCACGTTTTATATGTTATCTTACATTCTTATGAAACCCTATACGTTCGGGTTCATTTACTAACTTTCTAATTCTCGTTCTTCTTCTAAGAAATTTTTGCCATAACTTCGTTATAACTCAGTTTTAATCCGTTCTTCATGAACGTTTCTAACGTTCCTAACCAAGCAATAATAAACTAACTTATACACGATGGTTTTAAACTTGTCCATTAACAACAATTATCCTACGATGGTTTTAAATTTGTCCATCAACAATGATTTTCGCGTTCTTCGCGTGTTATTCATTTTAATCGATATTTTGGATTACGATTTTACTTTTTCTTGGAATTTGATGTTATAGAGCATTATTCCTTACTTATTAGACCTACTCATTCATAAGATTCATTCGGATCACTTAATATCCTTATGAATCTTACACTTCCTTAAGAAATTTATAAACTAAATTCCTAATTCTTATTTCTTTGTTTTCTCATGATTTCAACCATATGAATTCATTCTTAACTTCATCTACTTCTTATCTTCATTAAGTTATGATTTAAACATATTAAACTTAAAGAAAATTAGAAGAAACTAGGGTTCGGATTACCGTTCTACTTTAATCTCCTTCCGTCGGACAAAGCGTGCATACGGGCAAACTTTTCCTCTTCCTTTTCCTCTCTTCTCCCATCCAAACTCCCTCTCTCTCTATCTCTCAAGTATTGGTTGAAATTTCAAACCAAACAAATGAGCATAAGGCTTGTTTATATAGAAAACAGAGGTTAGGGGTATTTTGGTCATTTCGCCCCTAACCTCCTTACTATTCAAAGCTTAGCCACCAAGTTTACTTGGTGGACAAGTGGCCGCCCCACCTCCTTACGTAGCTTCCCTTGGAAGCTTCGTGCATCGGTCTTTCGGATTTCGTCTGACAGTTTTAAAAATTGCAATTCTCGGAATCCAAATATTTTTGGATATTTCATCTTTCCTTTACCGATTAACTTTTATGTAATCTTCAGATTTCTGAAAAACTGAAAAACACTTTTTGGTATCAAGCGTGTTCCTTCATGTTTTCCCCTAACGTAGTTAAACGAGTGAAAAGTACATAACAGTACTTTTCGTCGTTTTTATTTTATCCGATTTCTACACGTTTTTTGAGAAAAACTTTTATCGGCTTACTTAACTTTTCACGATATATTATCGTCAAATCATTCGACGGAATGTCATTTCGACATACCGAACTCTTTGAAAGGCTTAGGTTATTCAAACCCTAATTCTTAGGGTTTTATCGGGTGAATAGTGCCTATTTTGTCTTTTTCCTTGGAAATATTTTTGTTCCCGGAAAATTTTTATTTTTGTCTTGAAAATTCTTACTCGTTCAGTCTAGTTCATAGCCAGAATCCTCCCGATTTATAATCATTCTAGGTTATAGAATGATTAATAAACACATATCACAGAATAGTATTAATAAAAATTCATTTTATTAATAACTAATTCTTTAAACTTAAATTCTGGACAATTCGATTTTCTGGGTTGTCACACTAATAGTTTCAGACCTTTGAATCCCAGAGTTAGACAACAAGGACTGGGAAGGATTGATAGCTACGTCATTTAACCAAGGGTCATACCATAGGCTTATATCCTGCCCATTGCCAACATGATAATGTAAGTGTTGAAAAGTCAGTGGCCGAAGTTTCAAAACTTGTTTCCAGATCCAAGAGCATGCTACTGTAATACGAAATTGCCAAAAGGATGTGTGTTTCAGAGTAGTGGTTTTGACCCAATTTGCCCAGAGAGAAGAGGAACGAGGTTGGATAATGCGAACCAAGTGTTGGAGAATAAGAACAGAATTCCATTCCACCAGATTTTTTATGTTAAGACCACCCTCAGAGATTGGAAGTGAAATAGTGGACCAAGCAACCTTTGCCCCATACTTATCAAGAGTTGCACCTTTCCAAAGAAAGCGGGTTAAGATAGATTGGATGTCTTTTAGGACCTCTTTTGGCAGTAGGAAGTGGGAACTCCAGAAGACTTGAATAGAAAAAAGTATGGATTTTATAAGTTGAAGTCTGCCAGAGTAAGAGAGGACCCTTGAGGTCCAAGAGGATGCACAGTTTGTGATCCTTTGGATTAGGGGAAAACAGTCAGAATATGATAGCTTCCTGGACAGCAGTGGAACTCCCAAAAACTTTGAAGGCAAAGTTCCAGATAGGAACCCAGGAATGTGATATATTTCACTCTCTGCTATAGTTGCCGAGTTTGATAGAAAAAAAATGACTTTTGTGAGAGTTAGGGATAAGGCCAAAATATAAGGAGAAGGAAAGAGTGCATGAGTTTATGATTGCTATGGATTACAAGCAGGCATTACAGAAGATCAAGATGTTATCCGCAAAGAACAAATGAGTGAGTTTGCAGACTTTTGCTCTCCAATGGTATAAGAACTTAGTATTCGAGGTAACATTGTTAAGCTTTAATGAAAGCATTTCCATAATCAACACAAAAAGGAATGGAGAGAGGGGGTCTCCTTGTCTGAGGCCTCTGGAGCTACCAAAGAATCCTGCTAGTGTTTTGGTCACACAAGGACAACCAGTTAGCTCTGGATTTCTGTTGAAGAAGAGTTTCCTCTCTATCCAAGGCATTCCATAGTTGCTGTTGACTGAATTTTTCACGAGCAAGAAGGTTTAGATCCAATGGTTGATCATTCAGTAGAGACTACACAACGTGTAGGTCCTCTTTTGCTGTCTTTACAAGGGTACTGAGGTTTCCATTGAGAATATTGAGAGATACCAAAGCTTGTCTAGTACGTTTCAATTTCTCAGTGAACACATGAAACAGATTACTCGATATTGATGAGGCCCAAACGTTGCTAACCGAATCCATGAAACCTTCAATCAGAAGCATATGGTTGAAGAATTGAAACTGACGTCTAAATTGATTAAGATGAATACCAGTTTGAAGCAGAGTCAAAGAATGGTCAGAAAGACCGCGGGGAGCGTAGGTAACATGTGACATGCAGAAGATAGAAAAACAATCCGAATTCC
The DNA here is from genome assembly GCA_020205505.1 of Panax japonicus. Taxonomy (NCBI): domain Eukaryota; kingdom Viridiplantae; phylum Streptophyta; class Magnoliopsida; order Apiales; family Araliaceae; genus Panax; species Panax japonicus. The sequence continues at coordinate 75,268,711 of CM035108.1, read as the reverse complement.
CCATTGCACGATCCAATTTTTTGTGAACCGGCCGAGCAGTTTGCATGTTCCACCAAGTGAATACGGGGCCAACACCCCTAATATCATCAACCCCAACAGAGGTAATACATGATTTGAATTCTTCCATCCCAATATCCCAAGTATCATTATCTTGATTAGTTTCCGTTAGATCCTTAATGACATTAAAATCACCCATCATAAACCAACTAGCATTGGGAGCAAATAAGAGTAAATCATTCCATAAATCTCTCCTTTCCAAATAAGAATTCAACCCATAGACGAAGGAGATCGGGAAGGAGGTGCTAATAAGATCAACAGATTGAACTTTACAATGTATAACTTGAGAGGACACAAAAAGGATATCAATAAGCCATAAACTTGGATTCCATCCAACCCAGATTTCATTGGGATGAGTATCATAGTTGAAGGCCCAATTCCAAGAATTACAAAGATTCCTAGATTATCTTTGAGCTTTACTTTGTTTGACCCGTGTTTCAAGGAGACCCACCATAGAAATTTCTCACATTCTTTATTATGCAGCTTGCAAATCTTGCCATATTTGTAGTTAGTGAACAACTCTAAATTGCCATGTGACAAAAATCAATACAAATTAGCCACTTATTGACACATATGACAACCATGTTCATTGAATCAAAATATATATAGATTAAGAGAGAGAAAAGTCCAAAGAAAAGCCTCATTTGTGATCTTACACTTAACCAAACTCCTCTCTCTCCAAACCTACAAAATTAATTAGCATTTCAGTCCCTTATCAAGTCCCTACCACACCAAGAACATATTAGGAATCCAAGATCCAAGCATTGATCAAGAGAGGTATAACCCTAAAAACCCAAAATCTAATCTTGTATACTATGTTAGATTAGGTGTTTTGATGTTGAAATATGTTGTATGTTGTGTTAATAAGTGATCTGGGTTGTTATATTATGAATCTATAACCTCTAGATGCATGAAATTGATGATTTTAAAAATTTGGAAAAACTTGAAAATGTTGTCTAACAGTCGAAAGTCAGGCCTCATAGATTGGTGCTTGTTAATTGTTTTAGTGTTTTAAAGGTTTGTAGTTGTAGCATGTTATGAGGACTATGATCTGGAACTGGAATCATGCTTATATATATATATATTACAAGTTATGGATGGTCAAAGTGCGTTGATCGGCCATGACTTTATGTTTCTAGGTACACTAGATTTTACCTAGAAAGCTCTGACAACTAGTTCATATGCATAGATCTGTCAGTTGTTTGATGATTTGAGTATGTTGTTGTATCTAAGTTATAGTATGTTATATGGACTACATTTTCAAGCCTTTAGATCATATAAATGGCAAACATGATTAAGATAGTGGATGGTCAAAGTAGCATGAATGATCACGAAATCTATTTTTTGGGTAATCCAGAAAACCCAAGAACATGAGTTCTAATAGGGTTTGACCAACTTGGATCCTGGTGATTGTGATGTAGTTAGACTGATTTAGTGTAATAGATCCGTTCTTTGATATGTTGACTACAATCTGAAACCCTTGAAACACCAAAACCTTATCTGGAAAACAAGTTGTGGAAGCCCAAAAGTGGTCACTCGAACTGTTCTTATTTTCTAGGTAACCCAGAAAATGAAGAACATCTCTGACAGCTTGTTCAATGGCTTATATCTTCTAGATGTGTTGTATTTGACCTAAAAATTGTTATACACTTGTAGTACATCAACACTACAAGATTTGACCATTAGCTAGCCTAGAAACACTTTGAATAGAGAATTACTGTTGGTCAAAGTAGGCACCTTGAACAATGATTATGAATATTCTTGAGACTCAAGAACACATTAGGTGACAGTTTTTTTTTTTGCTAATTTGGTTTGTGTGTATAAAGAACTAAAAAGATACAACGGCTAAGGGGCATACCCCAGGCTATAGCAAGATCATCTAAAGGCATTCCACAGAGGAGCTGGCTATAGTGAATCACACACACGATAAGTCTCAGGAGAGAGAAATTATACAAAGACAACATACAAAGACAATTAAGGTTAAGCAAGCCAATTATAGTAATAATAACAAAAAGCTATTGCTTTGTAAAAGGAGATACATGTAGATAATCTAGACTTAATGATATTAACAACATCTGCTGCAAGACAATTTGGAGGAATGAGGGTGCTAGAGTGGAGTTTCTTGTTCCTAGCTTCCTAAACTTTGTAGAAGACAACTGTAAGTGAGAGCCCCATGATATTCTTTGACAGTTTCGGGCATTGGTAAGAAATGATCTTAGTGACTAGGCTGATCCAGTCCGAAGGAAAGGAATTCCAAAGTCCCAACGAGAAAGCTGCTTGAAAGATTGTGCTAGAATACCTGCATGTAAAAAAAAAGATGGGCAAAGGTTTTGGGGCAAGTGTTGCACAAGGGGAAATTGAAGACCCATCCAGTATTGTATTTAGTAATATCATTTGTTTGAGTTCTACCCAAAAACCCCAGCCAAAGGATAAAAGAAAACAGTGGAACAAGAAATTTGTTCCAAACGGTTTTTTGCCAATTTATAGTTGCGTTCCTCTTTCGGATGTTGTCCCATATGTGTCGAGTCCTGATGCGGAGAATATCGGTAGAGGACTAGAGAATAAGCTCATCGTGGCCAGATGGAACAGCTGCAGACAAGATAAAGTTGCGAAATGTGATGACGTCATGGTGATTTGATCTAGGAAGGTTCCAGTGTGATGTGTTTATAATGTTTGAAACTCGAGCAGTAGCAAGAAGTCGAGAATTGGCTAGCAAGGAACTAGAAGGGTTGATGGTAGAGCCATTGAGCCAAGGGTCATACCATAGGCTAAAATTGTTACCAAATCCAACCTTAAAATGTAGGTGCATGAGAGCAAGAGGACGAAGTTTAAGGATTTGTCTCCAAGTCCATGAACAATCCGTGGGAATATCGATCTACCAAATAGATTTACCTTTTAGGACAGTGGACTGTACCCATTTAGCCCACAGAGAACTTGGGTGAGCATGCATGAGGCGGGTAAGGTGAAGAAGGGTGAGAGACTTGTTCCAATCTAAGAGGCATTTTAAGCCTAAACCACCCTCTTCAGTGGGGAGAGTAATCTTATTCCATGAAACTTTTACTCCATAATGGGAAAGTGAAGCTCCCTTCCACAGGAATCGACATATAATTGATTGTATGGATCGGATGACAACCTTAGGAAGGATAAAGTGAGCACTCCAGTAGTGTTGGATGGCAAAAAGGACCAATTTAATAAGTTGGAGCCGACCTGAGTATGCTAAAACTTTAGTGGTCCAAGAAGTGACTCGATGAGTAATCCTGTACAATAGAGGCATGCAGTCATGGTAAGAGTGTTTTGTGGACATGAGAGGCACACCTAAAAACTTAGTAGGGAGGGAGCCAGGGGTGAAACTAAGGGTCGAGACAACATATGATGTGGTTCCAGCGTCGGCACAAGACATAAAGCACTGACTTTTGTGGATGTTTGGGATAAGGCCAGAGAATAAGGAGAAGGAACTAATGCATGAGTGGATGATGGTGATAGATTTGATATTTGCATGGCAGAAAATAAGGATATCGTTGACAAAGAGGAGGTGGGTAATGTCCAAGTTTCTGGTTCTCCAATGGAAACTGAAATCAGGTTTACTAGCACCCCAATGAAGTTTTATGGATAACAATTCCATGATTAGGATAAAAAGGTATGGAGAGAGGGGATCTCCTTGCCGAAGTCCCCTAGAGCTGCTGAAGTAACCAGCCAAGGCTCCATTTACTTTGATGGAGAACATGGCAGTTGTGATGCAAGCCTGCACCCATTTGATGAAAGGAGTTGGGAAGTTGAAAAATTTAAGAGTATTAAAGAGGAACTTCCAATTAACAGAGTCAAAAGCTTTCTGAAAGTCGATTTTAAAAGAACATCTAGGTGAACCAGAGTTGCAGTGGTAATTTCAAAACAGCTCTTGAGCTAGCAGAATGTTGTCACTGATATTTCTATCTTTGATGAAGGCTTACTAAGCTTTGTCAATAATAGAAGGGAGCACAGTTTTCAGTCGGTCGGAGAGGATTTTGGAGATTCACTTGTAAATTGTGTTACAACATGAAATAGGGTGGAAGTTAGTCATGGATGAAGGGTTTGGAGATTTAGGGATGAGAGCAATAGCTGTGGAGTTTATGCCTTTCGGAAGCTTGCAAGAGGAAAAGAAAAAAGAGGACTGCATTTATGAAATCTGCGCCCACAGTGTCCCAGCAGTTGAGAAAGAAGTTTACATTAAAATCGTCTGGCCCGGGGCTTTTGTTCTTCTTCATAGCCTAAAGAGCATTCAGAACATCAGCAGCCGAGATAGGGGCAGAGAGGGTTGAAGCTTGGACAAAGGTGATTTGCTTTGAATGAGTGACCCCAAATTTTTTTATGCTCGAGTAAGGATTAGGAAAGCATGGGTTGAAAAGATGTGTGAAGTATCTAATAGCAACATTTGCAACCTCTTCTTGACCAGAGACATTAACTCCTGCAGAAGTTTGAATTGAAAGAATTTTATTTGAATTCCATCTACTCTTCATTAAGTTGGAGAAAAATTTGGTATTCTTGTCTCTAGTAGCAAGCCAAGAGGCCCTTGACTTTTGATGTAAAAGAGTTTCCTCTAGAGATAAGGCTTTCCAAAGGGATTGGACATAACATTTTTCTTGGGCAAGAAGAGTTGGATCAATAGGGTGAGAGGCCATAAGTTGTTGGATTCTGTAAAGTTCAGCCGAGTTTGATTTGACAGAAGAAGAGAGGTTTCCAGCAGATTGGTTGAGGCTAACAATGGCTCGCTTTGTAAGTTTGAGTTTTTTGAGAAAATACGAAAAGGGTTTCCATGCACTTGTTGTTGCCAAGAGAAAGACACACACTCTTTGAAACCTTCCAAGAGGAACATATGGTTGAAGAATTGGAAAGATTTACATGATTTGGAATTAGGGATGCCAATATTGAGGACCACTAGAGAGTGATCGAACATGCCCCTAGGAAGATATGTGGCCTGATCAAGGGTGAAGTGATTGAACCAAGCAGTATTTCCCATAGCTCTGTCCAACTTTTTATGAATTGGGGACTCAACCTGGCTGTTCCACCAAGTATGAAAAGTACCATATCCTTGGATGTCATCAACTTCAATAGATTGAAGGCAAGCTTTAAAGTCTTCCATGCCAGAGTCCTAAATTGTGTTAGCACGGTCAGATTCATTTAAGTGTTGAATAACATTAAATTCTCCCAAGAGGCACCAGCATTGAGAGGATTTCACACTGCTGAGCTCAAGCCATAACTCTTGTCTTTCACAGATAGAATTCAGTCCATACACAAAAGAAGTAAAAAAGGTACAATCGGTAGAGACTTGCAGGATTTTACAATGGATAACTTGGGCGGAGACAAAAAGGACATCCACCCTCCACATAGATGGATCCCAACCAACCCAAATACGACCATTACAATGATTGTCATAATTGAAAACCCAAGCCCAGTTTCTACAGATAGCATTAGAGATACGGGGGGCTTTTTGCTGCTTTACTCTAGTTTCAAGAAGACCAACAAGAGAAATACTATTGTCTAAAAGGAGCTGCCTAACATAAGCCTGTTTTGGCCTTTTATTTATACCTCTAACATTATAAGAAGCTATATTTAACATAAAAATAGGATTAGTTTGTGGCCCTGCCACCATGGTTCTTGCCTTTAATTCTTTTTTGACATCTTGAGATGGTTCTTTCCCATTTCGCGATTTTTGCTTCAAGTCCTTTCCTTCCTTTTCATCTATAGCCTTCAGTTTATCCAAGAAATGACTGTTGATAGGTGGGGAATCAGTTTCCAAGAGAGAGTTATTCTCAAGAATAGAGAGATAGGCTATAGGGGAGAAGGTGTTTGCCGAGATCAAATTAGTGGCTATAGGAGACTGCCCAAGTTTCCCTCCTCTAGAAACAATGATCCAACCATCATGGTTAGGAACAACCAAACAAGAATGGAGAAGGCCAAGGCCATGGGTAGGATTGTCATCAGGGATTGTAGTAGCAGAAGGAAGAGAAACGACTGGGGCCAAGGACCCCTTTGCAGCGAGAGATGGATCAACAGAGGGAGGAGAAGACTTTCGAATCCATTGAAAGTTTTATTTTGGGCATTTTATAGGGGAGTGGCCAAAGACATTACATGTTGGGCAAGAGGGTGGCCTACTCTGGTATTCCACCTCACATGGGACCACCAATTCTTCAGAGGTTTCTTCATTTAAGACAACAACATTTAGAGAAGGTGGGAAGGAAAAGGATGCATTAACTTCAATACAAACACGGACAAAAGCCATCCAGTCATTTTTTGAGGTCATCTCATCAGTGAATAATGGCTTCCCAATAGCGCTGGCAATGTAGCTGATACCCTCGTCGGACCAGTAAGATAAAGGAATATTACTGAGCTTTACCCATATAGGGGATTTGTCACGGTCGGCTTTTGAAAACATAACTCCCTCTTTCTAAGTTTGAAGGACAATAATCTTAAAGGTGAAATGCCAAGGACCCGAGGCTAGGACATTGTCCCTAGCAGAGAGAGAGGAGAACCTGAGAATGTATTAACCCTTGCTATGTAAAATTACATTTGAAAGCCCCATGTTGTCCCAGAGGCGCTTGGCAATAGGCTCGACCACTTTTTAAGGGAGGTTTGAATGAAAGAAATAGCCCACCAAGCTAGAGGACCATAAGTTATTTCCCCTCTTAAGAGCATCAGCAAGGGGCTTTACCAAGAAATTTTCGTTTTCATTTGGGGATGGAAGAAATGACAAGGACCTGGAGGATTTACCCGAATGTTTGGAAACAATAGCACTCCAAAAATGCTTGTGAGGAGGGTCAACCTCAGCAGTAGGAGCATCCGAGCTATTGGCAGAGATAACCTTATGCTAAGAGTATATGAGGTTTGCATCAGGCGCCGCTTTGGACGATTCGCCAGTACAGAGCTTTGACTCCGAAAGGGTTGCAGGGGGTTTAACAACATTAGAGATTTTCAATTTGTCAGAGCTAGCAATGGTACTAGCGTCCACGAAGGCATTTAAATCGCTGGCAGAGAAGCCATGAGCAGAGAGGAAATTCATGAGGCTTTGATTCTTTTTCCTCTCAAAGATAGCCTCATCTCGGTCATTTTGGGAAAAATGATGCACAACCTTGAAAATATCCGAGATATTTGAGCCCAAGGACGGGCCAAGGTTAACCTCTAACTCGACCTCAAAGGAAGAGGACTCAGCCGAGCTAATCGCAATAGGAGGAGGGGGAAAAGCAGGGCAAGGGGGGGGGGGCATCGGCAGCATCAGATTTGACCATATTCCCGGAGGAGAGCCCCATAGAGGAACTGAAAGAGGAGTTTGGGTTTAATACCCCGAACTCAACAAAAAGGTCCCTAGAGTCTGAGCTTAAGAAATTTCCGGCAGAGAGGTGGGAGTGCTTGATCATAGTCAGAAGAGAAGGAACCCAGGAAAGAAAAGAATGAAAGGAAGGGGGGTAGCCGGGATGACAGAGACATGAGAAGGAAGAGAAGGAGGATGATCGGAGCAAAACTAGAGAGTAGAGGCAAAGAGGACACTAAGAGGGGGGAGAGGAGCCAGGAAAGTTTAGTGGAGGTCAGAACAGTTAGGTGAGACCTAGGGGCGGGGGGAAAATTTAAAATTTTAGAGAGAAGGCAGAGAAACCATCCTAGACAGAGCCATTCCTTACTTCTGGTCAACCCCCACATTAGGTGACAGTTTTTGTCGCTAAAGGCTTTAGCGACAGTTTTATTAATATTAATTAAATTAAATTCCAAAAAATCATTTAAAAATAGAAATTAATTTCTAAAAATTCTAAAATTAGTTTTAAAAATTATTTTAAGTTATAAAAATTAACTTTTAATAATTTGACATATTATTCATTAAAATTATTATTTATTTGAATATTAATGATATTTAATTTATTTAATAAATTTATTGAATAAATTAGTTAAAAATGATTATAATATTATAAAAATCATTTTAAATGATTAAAAATATTTGAAGTTATAAAACATAACGTTTAATATTTTTAAGATAAATTTCATTAATAATTTAATATGAATGATATTAGATGTATTTAATAATTATATTAAATAAATAATTTAAAAATTGTTTTATTAATTTAAAAATCATTTTAAAAGGATATAAATGATTTAAAATTATTTTAAGTTATAATAAATGACTTTTAATATTTTGATGAATAATACATTAATATTTAAATATTAATGGTAATTATTTAAAAATGATTTTAAATATTTTAAAAATCATTTAAGGGTAATAATAATGTTTTAAAATTATTTGGAGTTATTATATAATAACTTTAATATTTTGGCAATGGTTTCATTAATATTTTAATATTATTTAAATATTAATAATAATATAATTATTTAGTATTTAAATTATTTAAAAATGATTCCAGTATTTGAAAAATTTATGATAAATGATAATAATTATTTAAAAATTATTATACGTCCCTGAAAATTAATATGACTAATATTTAAATTATTTAAAATAATATTGAAGCTACAGAATAAAATTTAATTAAAAATAAACTCTATAATTATCCGATAAAGCCGTCGGTACATCGAAATGTTTCTGAAATTGATCCGAACCTGTATAGTTTAACTTTATAAATAGTTATTTATGTTCTAATGACTGATATACATATGTGACAATGTGCTTAAGCTATGTGATGACTGCAAATAGCAGTACTTTGTGTTACGATGTATTATTTTAATTAAAAGAATAATTCTATTGATGACATGACTTCATATTAGAGATAAAAGCGTAAGCTATACTACGTAGTAGTAATCAACTATAAAGGCAAGTATCTAAACCTTACGCACTTCTTTTGTACAAACAGGTATATATTATGTAATTTTCTATAATCTTTTATTGCTCAATTATCTTAATCTTTGCATTTGCTTATGCAATGATCCTGTGTAAGTAAGTTATTAAATTATATTCTTGTTGTACAAGCTTCATAACTTTTATTATTATAGATCAAGATATATATTATTTTCGTTAAATTCTAAGTTTGGTTATACAAGTGTCCACATTTGGATAATTGTTGTACTTGTTGATACATACTTATTAATTTCTGGTATGTATACATTAAATGAAAGCTGTCTAAGCTATTTGACTAAGCTAAACACAGATTTAAAAATATCGTTGAACATGATCGAACATTATTGTTATCCAACCAAATTGTTTTGGTCCGAATTCCAAACTAAGTACGAACATCCCGAACCTGGGAAAACTTTTGTGCGCCAAAGGCGGATATGATGAACAAAAATATCATTCTAACACAATGGACTCCTGTATCTTAAGCAATGGAAGGAAGGTATGGATTTCCAATTTGAATCTTGTACTAAAGCTCCTATTTGGGTGAAGTTTCATAATATCCCCTTGTCATATTTATCTTCAACTGGCTTGAGTTACATAGCTAGCGCAGTGGGTAACCCCTTTTTTTGGATAAAGTAACTGAAAAATTGGAGCCAATGGACTTTGCGAGGGTCTGCATTGAGATTACCCCTTCTTATGTTTTGCCTAGTAGCCTTGATGTGGTTGTTATCGAGGAGGAATTAAACTCTAAAAAGGTTGTTTTGGTTAGGGTAGAATACCAAAATAAGCCTCAAATTTGCTCTCATTGTAAGTCTTTTGGGCACTCCCTTGTTAGATGCCCTAGTGCTAACTATAAGTGGGTTCTGAAAGCTCAAGTGGTGGTGGATCCAGTGCCCCCTGACCCCGTCTCTAGGTCTGACTCTCCTTCAGTCATTATTCCAGAATCTTTAAATGACTGGACACTGGTTTCTAAAGGTCCTAAGAAATAGACTCTTGTGGGTCTCTCAGCACCTGTTGTTAATGCCCTTAACTCCTTCAAATCGTTGGCCTCTCCCGGTGGGAGTCATGATTTTTCTGACACTGACTGCACTCCTTTTCCCAACCCTCTTGTGGGTAGGCTTAAAGCTATAAATGAAAAGTCTGGTCATGAACTTAAATCTAAGGCCAGAGGCGGGTCTTTCATCTAAGAAGAAGAGTAAAGGAGGCGGGGGAGGGAAATTCCCAACTTAACTTTATTATTTAGTTATGGTTAATTTTTGCTCTATGAATATTAGAGGTGTAAATACGAAATCCAAGCAGGATAGTGTCCTTGCTCTTTTGTGTAAACATAATATTTCTTTTGTTGGCCTAGTTGAAACTAGAGTCAAAGCTCCCAAAACTAATACTATTTCTATGGCTATTCGTTCTAGATGGCAATGACAGTTTAATTATGAGTATCATGTGAATGGGAGAGTTTGGGTTGGTTGGGACCCGAATGTTTGGAATGTGAATATTATCTCTAAATATTCTTAGTATATGCATTGTGTTGTTATGTCTGCTGCTTTTAACTTATAAATGTTTGTTAGGGTTATATATGGTTTTAATACCCCTTCAGGTAGGAAAACATTATGGACGAACTTGAGATCCTTAGCCCCCTCTATTAATCTTCCTTTGTGTTTGCTAGGGAACTTCAGTGACGTCATTTCTATTACTAAAATTATTGGTGGGGATGACTCTTGGGATAGTGGGATGCAAGATTTCCTTGACTGTACCTCAGACTTGCATCTTACTGATCTTCGAGCAGTTGGGTCTTCCCACTCCTAGTGGAATTCTAGTGATTCCAAACCTATTTTCAAATAGTTAGACAGGGCTTTGGTGAATGATCTGTGGTTGCAGTGGTTTCCTCTCTCTCAGGTTTTCTTTACTCCCAGAGATCTCTCTGATCATTGTCCGGTTGTGGTTAAAATAGGTTTGGTTCAGCCCTTTAGTCCTAAACCTTTTCAATTCTTTAACTTCATGTTGGATCTCGATAATTTCCACGAGGTGGTTCGGAATGCTTGGAATGGTCATGTTCTTGGGGATCCTTTGCAAATTTTGGCTAGGAAGCTGAAAGCTATAAAGATGGCTCTTTGCATTCTAAATAAAGCTAATAGAAATTTATCTTCCCTGGTTGATAAGGCCATAGCTACTCTCCAAGAGACACAAGTTGCTGTTTCTCTTAATCCTGTTGATTTATCTCTTCTTTAGCGTCAAAGAATTCTCTCTAATGATTTATGGAATGCCTTGTTGATTAAAGAGAAGTTATCAAAGCAAAAATTTAGAATACAATGGCTAAAAGTTGGGGATAAAAATACTAGTTTTTTTCATAATCAGGTAAAAAACAGATGGAATTAGAACAAAATTCTTGCTATTGAGGATGGGGATGGTGTTCTTCACTCTGATCACAAGGAAATCCAAGACACTGATATCAATTATTTTCACTCTTTGCTATGGTCTCCCTCACTGACTGATTGTCATGATATCCAGAATCTCTCCATTCCTTTTTCTCGAACTGTTTCTTCTATGGAAGCTGCTTCTCTCGCGAGGGATATCACTGATGATGAAATTCTGTCTACTCTAAAATCAATAAAGAAAAATAATAGCCCTAGCCCTGATGGCTTCAATGTCAATTTCTTCCTGCACTCCTGGGATATTATTGGGAAGGACTTTACCCTAGCAATTCAGTCTTTTTTCAAGCAATGTTACTTACTTAGAGGTTCAAACTCTACTGCCATTGCGCTAGTTCCTAAGGTTCTTCACCCTTCTTCCATGAATGACTATAGGCCTATATCTTGTTGTAACACAACTCACAAGTGCATCTCTAAGATTATTGCATCCAAGTTCAAGGTTATTCTACCTTTGATTATCTCTCCTTGCCAAGCAGCTTTTGTCTCAAGTAGAAGGATTGGGGATAATATCCTTCTTGCTCAAGAATTGTTCAGGAATTACCATAGGCCTTATGGTCTGGTTCATTATGCTATGAAAATTGACCTCAACAAAGCTTTTGACTCCGTCTCGTGGGATTTCTTGTTGGCAGCCCTTAGACTTCTCAAATTTCCTCCTAAATTTGTGTTTTGGATTAAGGCTTGCATCACCTCTACTTTCTTTTCAGTAAAGCTCAATGGTTCCCTATTGGCTATTTTAAAGGGGCTAAAGGGTTAAGGCAAGGGGACCCTTTATCACCTCACCTATTTGTTATTGCTTTGGAGATGTTGTCAATTATGTTATCTAAGGAATCCAGGGAGCCACTCTTTAAGCACCACTGGAAAACTAAGTTACTTTCTATTACTTATTTGTGCTTTGCGGATGATCTCATTCTTTTTTGTCATGGAGATACCCATTCGGTTCAAATTATAAAGAAGTGCATTGACAACTTCTTTGCCTTATTGGGTCTTTATGTAAATGATTCAAAGAGCATGAGTTTTCTCTCCTAGGTTCTTGATTCTAAGGCTGCGTATATATTGGATACTTCAGGGTTTCAATTGGGTGGTTTTCCTGCTAAGTTTTTGGGGGTCCCGTTGCTAACCTCTAAGCTTAGTCTTGTTGATTGTTATCCTTTTATTGCAAAGATTAAAGCCAGAGTTTCTTCTTGGACTAATAAGTTTCTCCCTTATGCCGGGAGATTGCAATTAATCAAATCCGTAATTTTTTCTATACAAACCTATTGGTCTTCTCATTTTATTCTCCCGGCTGCGGTGCTTAAAGATCTCAAATCCATCATGAGTAGGTTTTTATACAAGGGTCCATCATTGCTTAAATATGGGGCTAAAGTAGCTTGGAGTAAAATTGCTTTACCTTTTTTCGAAGGAGGACTTGCTATTAAGCACCTTGAGGACTGGAATAGAGCATTGATTATAATGCACCTTTGAAGGATTGTTAACCCAAATTGTTGTTCTTTGTGGGCATCCTGGGTACGTGCTAACCTTAAATCCAAACTCTTTTGGTGTATGCCTATTCCTAATGACTGTTCTAGGATTTGGAGGAAACTGTTACAACAAAGATATTTTGCAGCTAAACACATCAAATTCCGTATTGGTAATGGGGAGAATACTAGCCTTTGGTTTGACTCGTGGCTTGATGGTGTCCCTTTGGCCTCATCAGTCCACTCCTCTTTGATTATCAACTATGGTTTGGGGCCCAATGCCTCTGTTAGCCATATTATGGGAAATTCTTTCTGGGTCCTACCCTCTTCCAATCATAATGATTTCATTGTGTTTAGGGTTGCTTTTGATTTCAATAGGCATTGTGATTCCACTAAGATTGATCAGGTGCTTTGGGAGGATACTATAGCCATTGAGGTTAAAGCTTCTACAGTTTGGCGCTCTATTAGGCAGGCTGGGGCTGAGTGCCTTGGGTCAATTTGGTGTGGCATAAATTTTTGACCCCAAGATTCTTGTTTAATCTCTGGTTGACTTGTCATAGGGGGTTGCGTACTTTGGATAGAATGTCTAGTTATGGATTACTGGTTAACCCCTTATGTGTGTTGTGTTCCACTGAGTTGGAAACATTCGATCACTTATTTTTTCACTGTAACTACTCTTTCCGTGTTCTTCTCTATGTTCTTAGACGTTGTGGTTGGAGAGGTTGTAGTAGAAGCTGGAGCTTGATAACTGATTATCTGCTTCATTACTCTAATCCTCCCTTCTATCATAGCCTTATTCATCTTGGGTTTGCCGCTGCTGTCTACAGATTATGGAACGAGCGTAATGCTAGGAATTTCTCTAACAAAATTACTCCTGTCTGAATCCTTGTTTAAGACATTATGAATTTGATAAAGTGTAGTCTTCATACTAATCTGAGATTTAAGCGGGTTAAGGATAAGTTATGTTATCATCATTTAGTTCTATGAAATCATGAAATCTTGATGTTGTATTTTTATTATAACTGCATGTAATTGTATATACTTGGCAGTTTTTGGTTTTGCTTGGAATTTGGTTCATTAATGTTGCAGGAGCTGTTCAGTGTCTGCACTGCTATTACTGCTATTACAGCACTGCTGCTGCTCTTTCACTGCTGGTGAATCTGGAGTGTCTGGTGTGTTGGGTGGGCTGATTTGTGACTGGGTTATGTGACACTGATGATGAGTTAGGAGCTGCACTGCAATGGGACAATGTCTATATTATGTTGGGGAGTTGCTCTGCTGTTGTTGGTTTTGATATGGGGCTACTGTTGAGGTCCAAAAATTTGTTTCAGTTTTGGGCATGGGAGTGGGAAAGAGCTGGGGCTACTACTATGAAAATGCCATACCGTTTCCTCCTTTACTCTACTAGATAAATTTGTGCATACTATGTTTTTTCCAGGGGTTAATGTTGGGACTGCTGTTGGGGGAGTTGCACTGATGTTCCTGTAGGTTGAAGTGTTGTTGTTGCTGCTGGTATGGGTTCAAGTGTTGAGGGTTTTATTTGGGCTTGAGCTGGGATTTTATGCCTTTATGTTTTATACCTTTTGCTGGGCTTTTTACCTGGGATTCCATCTATTTGGGATTCCATATGTTCGGCCTTTGAAACTGTTGGCTCATGTTTGACTGCTAGATTCGACTTTGAAGATATGAACTGTCTTGACTGTTGCTGGTTCTGTGTTTGTGGGCTGCTCTGCTACTATTTTGGGTTGTATTGGTCTCACACCTACTACAATTATTTCTTTGGCTGCTCATTAAAAGTAGTATGGTAGCTGTTATGCTGTGGTTAAGTGAAGTCCAGTGATGTGCTCCTGTTAGGCTTCGGTGTAGCTGTTATGTTGCTGCTGATTCATGATTTGTAGAGTTGTTACTAGTTTTGATGGGCTGCTGCATTTGTGAGGGGGAGTTTATAGATTCTGGCTGTGCATGGTTGGTTTTCTGGTTTTAAGCTTGTCTTGGGTGAAAGCTGGTTATTCCTGCTGGGATGCCATGCTTTTTATTGCTCTTGCTCCTACTGTTACTCCTGTTACTGATGGGCCTGCTACTGCTAGTGCTTTTTCTTAGCTACTGATGTTCTGTCTACTTGCTAGTGGTCTATGTTAATGTTATTTAAAGATAGTTTGTTGGGCTTTGTTTTGTAACAGATGGTTAGCGTTCCTTGTCACTGCTTCGTTGGACAATTGGCCTTGTAATTTTTTATAGTTATGACATCATAGGGCCTGTCCTATGATGTCTATGCTATACTCTGATTGGGGTTTCCCATGAGGCTTGTAATCTCTTTTATTTTTTATATCCAGTGTAAATTTAGCAAAAAAAATACATGGCATAACGGGCTGATCACCCTTCGTGCTTGTAATTTAGGATAGTTTACAGATGAAGTTCTGCATAACCTTTTCGAAAATTGAAAACAAAGTTCATAGTCTGTCGACTGCTCTTCATTTATAATCAGTACGTAGTTTCAAAAATGAAATAGAATTGATATGTTGTTCAGTATTATTTCAGTTTACTTCACAACTGTTGTCTCATTGTAGAAGTGCAGTTCAAAGAAAACATTTATTTCCTTCATCTAATACTTATCAATTGATATTACTTGCTGGGAAATCAAATGATCATTCTTGCTTTAAATTAAATGTTTTTAGCTAAGCGTGAACGACCTGAAGGTTCTGACAAGGACAAAGGAAAAAGAAAGATGACAGAATAAGTTTTATGGTATCATATGTAATGGTTAGACTTTATTAAGACGATATTATTTATTAACTAGCAGGTAATGAAATGTTTTAAAGGTTGTGTACCTGGGATTAGACAACTTTGATATGTATATTAAGTTTGTTATTTATATTATTCCACTCAAAGAAATGATATCGTGAAGCAACAAGTTCGGGTTTCAAGTACCTGAATTTGGGGGTGTCACACTGCACAAGATTAAATGATGTGTGGCATATAATTGTGGTTAATGATATAAAAAAACTATGTGGTAGAAGTAATCAAATCATAAAGTTGATTTAAATAATTTTTGTTACCTTATCATGTGTGATGAGATAATTAAATGTGTACTCTAAAATATAAGAGTAAATAAATATGTATTATTAAAATATATATTTCTATACCAATGTGTAAGTAAATAGTAGAAGAAAATATTAAATTATTAGTTATCAATTAAAATGAAGTCCATACATATTATTAAATTATGTGGACCTAATGTACATGAGTTATATGATATGGGTATATATTAAATCCCTAACTTTCCATTTTGTAGTAGCATTAACACATTAAAATTATATTTTTTGAAATTAAAGAAACCAAACTAAGCCTTATGTAATATAGTTGTTGGGATTTAAACTCGTGTCCCAAAATCAGTGATCTTCACAGTACATGAACAGTAGCATAACTCTATATTGCGTGAAAATTAATCGGAAGTTAAAAGCTAGAATTAACAGTGATGATGGCTAAGAAGGTGGTGGTTGGCCAACTTCTGTATACCCAGTGTGCTCTTCTATTTCCCTTTGATTCAAACCATGGTGGAAGAACACTAACTGGTTATGCATTTCTCTATATAAAGCACCCTTTCCTTCTCATTTTTCCATTGCGTGAAAATTGTCTGATAAGTGTGGTTTGAGAGTAAGAGCTGCTGAGCATTAGGATATTAAAATCAGTGTGTTGAGGAATTCAATTCAGGCTTCAAGAGGTATAAAATTCTAACTTTTGTTTTTAGTTGGGTTTTGTCAAATTCTTCACAATTACGAGAATTCTCTGTCAATTAGTATGAAATAACATGCTATTGAGTGTTTATAAAGTTCGTAAGCATAAATAGAATATCTAAGATTTAGTTTGAGCGTGCTTGATTGAAAGAATTTGAGGTGGGAAATGTTACTCTGTAAAATAGAGTATCTCACTGTTGCTGGTCCAGGAAGGGCGCAGCTGCGCCCAGTTTATACTAGGTTGTAGCACAGCAGCGCCGGTCCGCAGAATCAGAATCTGGTTTCTATTGGACTGTGTTGTTTCTAACTTGATATTAACACCTAAACATGTATGGAAAGAAGTATAACATGATGATTAATGCTTCCTTAGGAGATATGAATGGTTCAACATGATTTAGTGGGAGATTATAATAAAAACTTTTAGTTTTAAAAATGAACTTTGATGAAACTCGTGTTCTACAAATTCTGAGTTTAATAGTATAAACACATGACTGATTTCTAAACATGAATAAGCATGATTTATGATTTTTAGTTCCTTTGTTTATGATCAAGTTGTTAGACTTTGAACTAGCGAACTTTTTCAAAGGAAAACTTGACATAATAAAGCTAATATGCTTGAATATTATATGATGTATTTTATGATCTTGTGAAGATTTTAACATGACTTAACTACACATGAAAAGAGCTTTATAGATGTTTTATATGTGTTAAAGCATTGTTCAAGTTTAAAATGATTCAAAAGAAAACTCGGATGTGTTTTCAAACCAAGTTGCATCAGTGCGAGTAGTTAAGTTTTGAGGAATTTAAAATGACAAGTTTACATTCATTGTGTCTCTAAACATGATTATTACATGTTAGATATAATGGAAGTAAATCAAGCATGAGTTTAAGCATGTTTAAAGCGATAAACAATACTAGCTATGGATGAATGATGTGAACATTTATAAGCATGCGCAATACAAATTATGTTATCTCTTTATGTGGACATATGACCAAAGTTGTAAAGCATTGTGATTACATGACCTTATTATGCTTTAATTCCATAGAAATCGTATACTAAAACATGTAAAAGTGAACTTAAGATGGTCATACACTTATGTAAAATCCTCTAGAATATATGCATGTTAAGTGTAATTGTTTTGGTATGCTAAAGAATGGGACGGAAACAGGAAATTCAAGGCTCAACTCTAGTCTGGTCAGGGGACAGCGCAGCTGCCCCATCCCTAAGCCTAGCCCTGGCGCAGCTGCGCCATCCTTCAGAACAGTCTGTTTAATCTGTTTGAGATTTTAAATATGATGTATATGTATATTGACGCCTAAATCTTTACTACATGTTTAATTATAGTATGTGAAGTATCTATAAGCATGTTAGTATTAAAAATCATAGATTGAATATGTGTTTATAAACTTTCAAATGTTAAGTCAAAAAGATGTTTGCGAACTATAAAGCAATGATTAGAAACTATGTTTTTTGACTTTGTGGTGTCTTATAAAGTGATGTTGAGATATAAGTACGGAAGTATATGTAAAGAGTGTATAATTAAGTTAGACGTTTATGTATGCGTTTGAACTTCTCCTCCTTTGTTGCACTCCTTCTAGCCTTGGTAGCTTCTCCACTCCCCTCTCTTTCTCTTCCTTACCTCTGTTTACATTACGGTTAGTCATAACCATCTCTCGGTAGGGAACTCAGTTAGCAGTCCTTCTATAGACCTCTTTACTGAGTTTGGTGTTTCTCGACCGAGCTCTCCAGCCTCTCTACCTACTTCGGTTGGTGTCGAGGATATGGGGGAGTCAGATCCTTTTCTGGGTAATATCGGTACCATCATAAGCTCATATGACTCTACTTCAAATGCTTTGCAATCTGAAATGGATATCGGTTGTATGATGGGGGCCAATGCTAGGGAAATTTTCTCGGTTGCCCAACACTTCTCTCACAAAGACAGAGAGGAAGCATTGGTTAAAAGAAAGAAAAACATGTATTTAATGTCTTTTCTAACTGCTCATGGGGTTACTTCCAATGATGTTCAGGAATTCTTGTCAGATGGTAAGAGGGTCAACCTCCAGATTGCACACAAGGTTTCTGAGATTAATCCTAACCGTATTACCTTAAAGGAACCTTCTGATTCTTCCCTGGGTGCTACCCTAGGTGCTACTCTTCAACAAGTCAAGTGTGTGGGTGAAGATGCTGGGCTAGGCAATGTAGCACCATTGAATCCTCTGGCATTTGAGGCTGGTAAGGCTGGTGGAACACCAACGCCGGTGGTACAGGCACAAACTCCTATTTCCTCCTGTCCTGTCAATTCTGGTCCCCTAGTGTTAGCTCTGCCTACAAATTCAAAAGCTCCCGCTTCTTTACTCGAGGAAGGGGAAATACCTACCCAAGGTGAGAAAGCAGCCTCCAAATCTTGGTGTGATGTGGTAGGTAAAACCACTGTCAGGGCTTCTAGGCAACTTATGTACCACCCTCATTCTTATGATGCTGGAAAGTTGTCAGTCATACCTCCTGACGACATGCTCCAAAGAGGCAACCAGATCTGGTTAGTTAGTCTAGTGGGTTATTTCCTTCATTCATCTCTTCCCTACAAGGTAGTTGAGCCCATAACTAGGAGACTTTGGAGTCATCTTGGGCTATCTCATGTTTTCCTACATAGTAAAGGCTACTACATTTTCAAATTCAAATCAGTTTCGGACTGTGACAATGTGTTGGCTTCAGGTCCATGGCACTTCACTTCTAAAGTCATGGTCCTTCAGAAATGGAAATAAGGGGTTGTGTTTCCAAAAACCGAGTGCATTTCAGTTCCTATTTAGGTTAAACTTAGCAATATTCCTCTTTCCTATTGGTTAGATGAAGGTATTAGTTATATTGCTAGGGCTATTGGTAAACCTCTTTTCACGGATGAAATGACAACTAAGAATGAGTTCCTGAACTTTGCTAGAGTTTGCATTGAAATTAAGGCCTCATTTTCCTTCCCCCCTTCTCTCTGAGTAGCCACAAAGCAAGATCACTTTTCGGAGTACTCTTTTGAATCTGTTGAGGTTGAATATCAAAGCAAACCCCCTCATGCCCCAAACGCCTTGTGGTTGGCCACTCTCCTCTCAAGTGTCCCAAAGCCAACTACAAGTGGATTCCTAAAGATCCAAGGGCTGGTACAAATGATAATGTGCAAGTAATGGTGGAGGGTCCTACAATGGTGACTAATATTAGCCTAACGATTGTTGGAACTGGCTCTGCTGAAGGTCAAGGGTCTGGATCTGCTTTGCAAGCTACTGGTGGTTCTCCTCAGAATGACTGGGTAATAGTTGGTAGGGGAGCAAAATCTGGATCTGTTACTCCTATTTCTACCAGAGCAATGATCACCTCCAACACTTTTGCACCTATGGCTCAAGCAGATCAAATAATCGACTTGGACAATGATTCTCCTGTTACTACGAATCCTCTTCTTGTTAATAAACTCAAGGTGATAGATGAAAAAGAAGTGAAAAATCTCAAGAACAAACAAGGTTTAGGTATGGAAAATCCTAAGGCTGCTAAGAAGAGAAAAGACAATGGTAAAGCTGGTAACACCCGCCACCATCAGTTTAACTATGTTAGCCTCCTACAACATAAGAGGATTAAATAAAAAGCCTAAGTAGGCATATGTTAAGAAAATTATTAAAGATTACAATATATCTATTATCGGCTTGATTGAAACAAGGGTAAAGACTGCTAATGCTACTAGAATCTCCAGGAGGCTCTGTCACAACTGGGAATGGCCATTCAACTATGATTACCATTCTAATGGTAGGATTTGGGTGGGTTGGAACCCTGTTCTTTGGAAACTGGATATCGTTTTTATTTCTTCCCAAGTAATCCACTGTAAGGTGCAATCCTTAGATTTTCTTAGTACTACTTTTTTGGTTTTTTTTGTTTACGGGCTTAATTATTATATAAAAGGGAGGGACCTTTGGCATGATTTGATAAGTCTCTCACCTTGTAATAGATGGTGCTTATTAGGGGACTTTAATATAATAAAGGATCTTACTGAAACAAACCAACCAAATGATTTATAGGATATTGCTAAAGCTGAGTTCAAAGACTGCACTAATTCCATTGAAGTTGTAGATATTCGTGGTACTGGTCCATTTTTTACTTGGTGGAACAACCTACCTTCTTGCCCAGTCCTCAAAAAACTGGATCGAGTTATGGGGAATTTGGCCTGCCTCTCTCAATTTGATCTATCTCATGTTACGTATGTTCATTGGGGGCTCTCTGATCATTCCTTAATTCTTCTTAACACTGGTATTCGGTTCACCAAGCCAAAAAGGCATTTCCAATATTTCAACTATATGGCTCTTCTTGAGGGATTTCATGAGGCTATGAGTTCATCTTGGAACACTCCAATTCTTGGGAATCCCTTCTATGTTTTTCCTAAAAAAACTCAAATGTTCCAAACAGGCTTTAATCTCCTTTAATATCTCAGCTGGCAATCTGACCTCTTTGGTGAAGATGGCTCGTGAAGACCTTAATGCAAGGCAGACTCTTCTCTATGCCCATCCTTTGGATTTGGATCTATTGGCAAAGGATTGCTGAAGGGGAACTTGCTATGAAGAGCCTTTTTGATTGGAATAAATCGCTTATTATATTGCACCTTTGGAAAGTTGTCGATCCTTACTCCTCCTCTATTTGGGCAAGGTGGGTGCATGCTATTCATCTCAAGAAAAAAAATTTCTAGATAACCTCTCTACCAAATGATAGCTCTTGGATCTGGAGGAAAGTTCTTCAGTGCAGGGACCTTGAGTGTAGGTACATCTCTTTTGAAATTGGTAATGGTGCTAGGACAAGCCTCTGGTTTGATCCTTGGCTTGGGCCGTCCCCTTTGGCTACCTCTATTCGCTCGCCTTTGATTGTCAATTCTGGGCTTGGTCCAAATGCTTGTGTGGATAACATCATTCAAAATTCTGGATGGGTTCTCCCTGTCTCAAACCATTAGGATGTTATTGTATTCCATGGATATTTTTGACCTTTCTAGAGCTTGCAATTCTGGAAAGAATGATAGCATTCTTTGGGATGGTACTAGGGCAAAGGATGTGAGGGCCCTCACTATTTGGAACTCTATTCGGTAGGTGGGGTTAGTTGTGGGTTGGCATAAATTAGTTTGGCATAAAAGGGTTCCTCCCCGTCACTCTTTCATCCTCTGGCTTGCATTCCATAAGGGACTCAGAACGTCGGACCGACTCTTGAATTTTGGGCTTGATATAAACCCCATCTGTGCGCTTTGTTCAATTGAAAATGAAACTTTTAACCACCTATTTTTTGAATGTCCTTTCTCTTTTCAGATCCTGGTCGCTGTCGTCCACATTTGGTTGGTGTGGGTTAAGTAGAAATTGGTCTACTATTACTGGATTTATCATACATTGCTCCTGTAAAAATTTCCATCATAGTCTTTTATCTATGGGGTTTGCTACTGTGGTCTATTGGATATGGCATGAACGAAATGCTCGGGTTTTTTCCAAAAAATCCACCCCTACTAGGACTATTTTTCGTGATATTATTCATTTACTTAAGTGTGGCCTTCAAACAAATGCTCAGTTTCAGAAATTAAAGTCCAGATTATGTTACCGCCATCTAACTTTATAAGTTGGTTCTAGTTTGTTACGATGGGGAGGGGAACAGCCGTGTGGGGATTAGACTCTGTGGGTTTGGATTTAGAGGCTCAGGTCTGCAGTTGGTTTTCTATCTGCTGGGGTGCAATTAGGCTCATGGGTAGTCTGCTTTTAGATTCTGCAAAGCTTTGGGTTTTTGTTGTTGCATATTTGGTGTATGCTAGTCTTCTGGTTGGGGCTACAGGTTGAGGCTTGTTTGTTGCAGGCGTTTCTGCTGGTTAAAGGCCTGTTGTGGACAGGTTGATGTTACAGTGGGGCTGTTCTATTGCTAGGGCTAGCTGATTATGTAGCCGGGTTTCGCCAATAGGATGGTATGGTTTGGTTCTGGCCTTGGACTATGGTTTGCTCCTCTACTGGTCTCTGGTTTTGCTACTCGGCTGCCAGTCCGAGACAGGGGCCTATGTTGTTACGTTCTCTTAATAGTACTGAATGGGGCCTATGCTGTGCTGTTCTGGTTCGCTTGTCTGTTGCCAGTCCGTGACTATGCTGCTGCTGCTGTGCAGCAGTGGTAGACTTTGTGCATAAGTGCGGGGTCTTTTATAGGGGCAGGGCTGGTCATCGGTTTAGGCCTTTTGGGTGCTTTTGGTGTTACTGCTGGTTTGGGTAAGGACAATTTTTGGCTGCTTTGCAGCGAGCTCCTTCTTTCTGGTTTTGGCTTTGCTACGCAGCCAGTGAGAGGCTGGCTATGGGTCATGTTGGCTTTGGTTTGGATTCATGCTGCTAGTTTCTCAGTTCATTCTGTTACTGTGCTTGGGGTGGGGGGCTGTCTGTCCATTTATTCTAGGCTGCTAAAGCTACAAACCATTTATGGCTCCTACCTATGTTTTCGCTATGCAAATGGGTTTCCTTTAATCTTTTATCATTACAGTATTGTAATTTTCTTGTTTGGCACGTGGCCTTATAATCTTTTATAGTCTTGACATCATAGGGTATGTACTATGATGTAAATGCTATATCATGATTGGGTTTTCTCCCATGAGGTTGTATTCTCCTTTTTTTTTTCTTTTATACAGTTTAAAATTAGCAAAAAAAAGAAAAAAGAAAAAAAAAGAATGTTCTCAGCAGCTTTGGCAAGCCATTGATAGGGAGGAAATCCTCATACATCAAAAGTCAAGAGCTAATTGGCTGGCTTTGGGCGACCGTAACACTAGCTACTTTGCTAATATTATGAAGAACAGGTGAAACTCAAACAAAATCATCTCTATCTTAAATGATGACGGTAACGTGGTAACTAAACAAGCTCAAATTGAATCAGTTGCTATTGGGTACTTCCAAAATCTTTTTAACACCTTCGATTCACAGTACAATAGTTTCAGCAATTATGGAGTCACTCCTTCTAGGCTTATTAATGCCTCCCAAGCCTCTAATCTCTATGCTCCTTTCTCTGATTCTGAGATTTTCAAAGTTCTTAATTCTATGAAGCGTAATAAGAGTCCGGGACAGGATGGGTTTAATGTTAACTTCTTCATTAGTTGTTGGGATGTGGTTGGGTCTGACTTTTTACTAAGGCTGTCCAATTTTTCTTCTCTACTAGCAGGCTCACGAAAGGGATTAATTCCACATCACTTGCCTTGATTCCTAAATGCTCAAATCCCTCCTCTATGGCTGACTTCCGTCCTATCTCTTGCTGCAACACCATCTACAATTGCATTGCTAAACTCCTGTCCAATAGGCTCAAAGTTGTGCTGCCTCTGATTATTGATACAGCCCAATCTGCCTTTGTCAAAGGACGGAATATTAGTGATAACATCCTTATTGCTCAAGAATTTTTCAAAGGGTACACTAGGATTTCTGGACCTTCTAGGTGTGCCCTAAAGATCGATTTAAGGAAAGCATTTGACACCATACTTTGGGATTTTCTTTTTGATACCCTCGCTGCTTTCAAATTTCTCCAGGCATTCACTGATTGGATTAAAACGTGTGTCACTTCTCCCATGTTCTCCATCAAGTTGAATGGAACTTTAGCTGGGTTTTTTAGTAGCAGCAAAGGGCTTCTCCAGGGGGACCCTCTCTCCCCATTTCTCTTTGTTATTGTAATGGAGATGTTGTCTCTTAAGCTCAACAAAGGTTACCTAGATTCAGACTTCAAAAAGCATTGGAAGGCTAAGGCATGCAATCATACACATCTTCTCTTTGCAGACGATATTCTCATTTTCTGCCATGCAAGCCTTCCTTCTATTTTTATTGTGAATTCATGTATCCTCTCATTCTCCCTCTACTCAGGTGTCATCCCAAATACCCACAAAAGTCATTATTACCTCTCAAATACTGACCCTTCCTCTTCAAATGACATCATTGCTCTTTTAGGATTTCAACTTGGTTCGTTACCTTCCAAATTCTTAGGGTACTTTCAAGAAAACATTCCTATACAGATTGTATCCCCCTTATCCAACGTATCACCAACAAAGCCGCTTCTTAGACTTCCAAAGTTTTGGCATACTCAGACCTACTACAACTGATCAAGTCTATAATCTTCTCCTTTCAAGTCTACTAGCGCACTAACTTTATGCTCCCTAATGATATTTTTAGAGACAGACAATCCATCCTTAGTCAATTCTTATGGAAAGGATCTACACTGCATAAATTTGGTGCCAAAGTGGCTTGGACTAGTATTACGTTACCCACTCAGGAAGGGGATTAGGACTCAAGAGCATCCTTGACTGGAACACAACACTGGTAATGATGCACCTTATCAATCTTATCAATCATCAATCCAAATCACTTTGGGCTGGCTGGGTCAAAGCTACCTCCTTAATAAACAAGTCCATCTGGCAGGTTAATGTAAGCCCAAATTGCTCATGGATATGGAGACAAATCCTCAAGTTGCATCCCCTTTCCCTTCAACATCTAAGTTACACTATAGGGGATGGCCACCTTACTAATTTATGGTATGACCTATGGGTTAATGGGACTACACTGCACCCATCAAATTATCTTCTTTCTAACTGTGGTCTTCCATCTACTACAATGGTTAGCTCTTTAATAACTGGTGGTACTTGGGCTCTTCCTGAAAGCAATCACCATGAGGTAATCCTATTTCGGCAACAAGTTACTCCCATCCCACTTCATTCTACTCGAAGGGACCTGATCAAGTGGGATACTTATGATGTTACTTTGGTTAAGGCCAAACATATTTGGGACTCCCTTCGTGCACGGTCTCATATAGTCCTTTGGAGTTCTATCCTCTGGAATATGCTTCATGTGCCACGTTATTCCTTTATTCTTTGGCTTGGTCTCTTAAGGAAGCTTACTACAAATGACTGGACAAGGTTCTACACAGGCCAGACATGACAATGTCCTCTTTATAACCTTCAGTTAGAATCCTTTTCCCACTTATTTTTTGAATGTGAGTACTCCTCGACTATCCTTAAAAGTGATGTTGATTTGGGAAATTGGGCCCCCATTCCCTATTCTTGGGATGCTCTGATAGCTTTCATCACCTTCTTCCAAGGACCCAAACTATCCAAGAACATCCTCAGTCTAACTATTGCTACTTGTGTTTACAAAGTTTGGGAAGCTCGGAATACCAAAATCCACAAAGGTACCATCATTCCTCCAAGAAATCTGGCAAAGGATGTTATCCAGCTCATAAAATCAAGGCCACAAACTGTAATCATTACTGTAATTGGTTGTTAGTTTAACTTATTATGTTGGGTTCTCTTCCTTGTATCATATCATCATCTATGCATTTTAGATGATGTTACTACTGGTCACACTGTTCCTGGAGCTATGGACTGGGATGCTACTGTTTTGTGCTGCTATTTTATTGTCCTTAGGCCTATGGGATGCTACTATTTTGTGCTGCTATTGATGCTAATTTGTGGGCTAGATATGTGCAATCTCCTGTGCATGCTCTGCCCCATTCCTTGCAGCTGTGCAATGGGCAAATTATATGTTGCTTAGGCAACTAGGATGGTATGGGACTCGTTGCTGCTCTTCGGCACAGTTTGGGCGAGGAGGTGCTGGTATTCAATTTGGGCGAGGTGGGGCTGACTTTTCGGCAGTTGCTACTCGCCATATGGGCAGATCCTATCTTTTGGCGAAGAGGTGTGCTGAGTTGTTGGGCTAGTGGCTGCTCTTCGGCACAACTTGGGGGAGGAGGTGCTGGTCGAGGAGGTGGTCGGTGAGCTGGTGTGGGAATCATGGTTGCTCTTTGGCACAGCTTGGGCGAGGAGGTGCTGGTACTTAGTTTGGACGAGGTGGGGCTGACTTTTCTGTTTGGGCGAGGTGAGGCTGCTCTTCGGAACAACTTGTTATCTTTTGGCGAAGAGGTGTGCTGAGTTTGGGCTAGTGGTTGCTCTTCGGCACAAGGAGGTGTGGGCGAGGCTGCGAGGAGGTGCTGGTTGGCGAGCCGGTATGGGGTGTTGGTTGGCGAGGATGCGTTCAGTTTTGGACGAGGTGGGGCTGATCATTTTTTCGGCATTGCTACACGCCACATGCCAGCAGCTGCTGCTTGGCTTCACCATGTTGGGCTTCTTTTCTTTTCTTTTCTTTTCTTTTGGCTATTTATTTGATCACTCTGAATTTTTGGATTCATTCTTAGTATGATTAGGCTTACAGATTGCCTTTTTTTATATGCTCTGTACTTCAGATTGGCTTGGGTATACCTCATTGCGATTATTTAATCTTTCCTTGTATATTTTCCTCATCTTTGGGCATGTCCATAGATAACGTTGCTATATTCGGGGACATCCCCCTTGACATTGTTCTTTGGTTCCTTTTATACACACAAAATTTAGCAAAAAAAACTAATGAATATCCTATACGCGTAACTATATGATGTTAGGATTCAAAGAGTGTTGATAAGATATACTTTGGTAAACTACGCTTGAGGCAAGTACTCAAACCCTACTCTCTATTGAGCATTATTTGAGCTTGTACTATTATTGGGTGTACAAGTAAATCCTTGAAAGTATGCTTCATATCTCATGACTTAATACTTCGTAGTTTAGAAATTGGTTTCAAACCTTGATTTCAAACAATAATTGTTAATGTATATACTGTAAAAGAAAACTATCTAAGCCATTGCTTCGGCTAGACTATTGATATTGATCGAAAGCTATCCAAACCAAATTAACTTGGTGTGGACTCTTATAACTGGGATGAACAACCCTCTTGGTAGGGGAATTGTATATTTGTCAGGGAACTGACGTGCGCACATGAGAAAGAGTAAATGTTATGCATGACCAGGGTACTTTAGGCTGATCACCTGTTGTACTCGTTTTGTAGAAGTATCAGTTTATTACTATTAATTCTAGGAGAAGTTCATAGTCCTTAGTGACTACTTAGTATTCATTACTTTAAAGTCTTGAATTGATTAATCGTTGAATATTATTGATATTTTATGTCCATAACGACTATTGTTGAGAATCATTGATACTTCTTGCTATGTTTGATCTATCATTGTTGTTGTACCCTTGAGAAATTTAAAACTACATTGAACACCCTTATTGCTATATTACTTGCTAGGCAAAATTGTTGTTCATCCTTGCTTTCCTTAAAACTTTCAGTTAAGGCAGAACATGGTGAACCCTCTGGCAAGGACAAGGGTAAAGAGAAGGCTTTGGAGTAATTATTTCCATAGTACTAGGAGTGTACTATTATTCTGTTGTAAAAGAACTTATTTATATTAAGCTATGTTTAGTTTAAGTTGTATTGTATTAGTAACGGTTGCGAGACTTTGGGACAAGAATAATTATGTTATAACAATGTAATTTATTCTATTATTCTGTTATGTGAGATTTTGATTTGTTATTAGAGTTAGCACGTGACAACCAAATTTGAGACATGAGTGGTCTTAATTTGGGGGCGTCACATGTTTGTATCAAAGTTGTAGTTATAAACCTTAGGAGCGAGAGTCCTTAGATTATAACATAGGAAAACTTAGATGGTAGAGAGGGATGAAACTCATGTAGAGTTTTCCTAGAGAGAGATTTAATGTGTTATGGAAGATAATTTCTTTCTATACAATGAACTTATGTTTATTTAACTTTACTAAATGATCAACCGTTGGATTTGAACCTTCTTGCTCATGAAAAATCTTGTCAACAACATCTCTAGAATGCCTTGGATAGGGAGGAAACACTCCTTCAACAGAAGTCTAGAACAAATTGGTTGGCCTTGGGTGACAGAAACTCTAGTTTCTTTTCAAACATGATGAAGAATCGATGGAATTTCAATAAGATTTTGTCCGTCACTGATAATGAAGGTAATATTGTTCATGGTCAAAGGAACATTGAAGATGTGGCTGTGGGTACTTTTACAATCTCTTCAACACCTCTGAGGATCCCTATTCTGGGTTTGATAATTATGCCATTACTCCCCCCAACCTGCTCAATTCGGCCCAAGCCTCTAAGCTGATTGCTCCTATTTCTGACTTGGAAATTCTGGGGATCCTCAAATCCATGAAACGTAACAAAAGTCCAGGCCCAGATGGTTTTAATGTTAACTTCTTCCTCATTTGTTGGGACATTGTGGGTGCTAATTTTGTTAAGGTTGTGCACTTCTTCTTTGATAATAGCAGGCTTTCTAAAGGCCTTAATTCCACTGCTCTTGCTCTTATCCCAAAGAGTTCCAACCCTACTTCAATGACTGATTTTAGACCTATCTCATGCTGCAATACGATTTACAAATGCATTGCAAAACTTCTTTCTAATCGTCTGAAGGAGGTTCTTCCATTTCTTGTTGATAAAGCCCAATCTGCTTTTGTGAAAGGAAGAAGCATTAGTGATAACATCCATATTGCCCAAGAGATGCTCAAAGGCTATCATAGATCTTCTGGTCCTGCTAGGTGTGCTCTCAAGATTGACCTCACTAAAGCTTTTGACACTGTTAGATGGGAATTCCTTTTTGATACCTTAAGAGCTTTCAAATTTCCAGATTGTTATGTTGATTGGATCAAGGCATGTGTCACTTCCACCATGTTTTCTATTAAGGTAAATGGTACTCTTGCAGGTTTTTTTAGTAGTTCTAGAGTTCTCAGACAAGGAGACTCCCTATCTCCCTTTTTGTGTGTATTGGTTATGGAAATACAATCTCTAAAGCTTAACAATGCTATCTCTGATCCAGTTTTTCTTTACTATTAGAAAGCTAAAGTTTGCGAACTTACTCACTTATTCTTTGCGGATGACATTATGATTTTCTGTAATGCATGCTTGCAATCTATTACAATCATTAACTCATGCATTCTTTCCTTCTCCTTATATCCTGGCTTGATCCCTAACTCCCACAAAAGTCATTTTTTTCTCTCCAACTCAGCAAATATAGCAGCTAGTGATATTTCTCTCATCCTTAGGTTCCAATCTGGAACCTTGCCTTCAACGTTTTTGGGTGTTCCATTGCTGTCCAGCAAGCTTTC
Source organism: Panax japonicus (assembly GCA_020205505.1). Taxonomy (NCBI): domain Eukaryota; kingdom Viridiplantae; phylum Streptophyta; class Magnoliopsida; order Apiales; family Araliaceae; genus Panax; species Panax japonicus. Next base: position 75,239,234 of record CM035108.1, on the reverse strand, counting down.
ATCGTCTGATTGTATCCCCCTAATCCAAAGGATCACTAACCGAGAATCCTCTTGGACTTCAAAGGTCCTCTCTTACTCGGGCAGACTTCAACTTATCAAATCCATTCTTTTTTCTATCCAAGTTTTCTGGAGTTCACACTTCTTGCTGCTAAAAGAGGTCCTAAAAGATATTTAATCAATCTTAACTAGATTTCTTTGGAAAGGAACAACTCTTGATAAGTATGGAGCAAAGGTAGCTTGGTCCACTATTTCTCTCCCACTCTCTGAGGGTGGTCTGGGCATCAAAAATTGGTGGAATAGATTTTTGCACTTATTCTCTAGCACTTAGTTTGGATTATCCAACCTCATTCCGCCTCTCTCTAGGCAAATTGGATTAAAGCCACCAATTTGAAACACACATCCTTTTGGCAATTTTGAAATAAGGCAGCATGCTCATGGGTCTGGAAACAGGTTCTGAAGCTTCGGCCACTTGCTCTTCAACACTTACACTATCATGTTGGCAATGGGCAGGATACAAGCCTATGGTATGACCCATGGTTAAATGACACGGCTATCAATCCTTCCCAATCTTTTCTGTCTACCTCTGGGATTCAAAGGTATGCAACTGTTAACCATCTTATCAGCAACAACACTTGGGTTCTTCCTCAAGGAAATTACCATGATATGATCCTCTTGAGAAGGAACATAGTTCACCTTCCACCTCCTTCACAGCAGCTGGAAAGGATACTTTGGGACTCGAGGTAGCAGTCGATTTAATGGAGCTCCATTGTCTAGAATAAATGCCATGTCCCAAGGTAATCTTTCATAATGTGGCTGGGCATTCTCAAAAAGCTTCCCACTAATGGTATGACCCCTGGCTAAATGATTTTCCCATCAATCCTACTCAATCCCTACTTGCAAGCTCACAAATTCCAGCAAATGCAAAAGTCGAGGACATCATTCGTGACTCAAACTGGGTTCTTCCCCAATCAAACCACCATGAAGTCATTTTGTTTCGCCGATCCATTACAGCTGCTGTTGTTCCTTCTGGCGCAATTGACTCCATCCTTTGGACTTCTAAAGATATCCTTAATATCAAGACCTACGATATTTGGGATAGTATCTGGTATAAGCAAAATAGGGTCGACTGGTATAAGACTATTTGGAATAAGCTTCATGTTCCATGATACTCTTTCTTACTTTGGCTTGGATTTCTAGGTAGAACACCAACCAATGACATCACGAAGGGTTATTCTGGTCGGGTGTTCAACTGCCCTCTATGCAACAAATGTCCAGAAACCTTTAACCACCTATTCTTCACTCATGAGTACTCCACAATTATCTTGCACGCTGCTTTCTCATTGGGGGATTGGTCCTCCTTCCCATTGGACCGGACCGACTTAAATACCAAGATCAACACCTTTAGAGGAAGAAAACTCTCCAAACAAATAATGAGGCTCTCCCTTGCGATAGCTTTCTACAAAGTTTGGGAGGCAAGGAACAAGAAATTGCATTCTAACACACTCATTCCCTTTCACTGCCTCGCAACTGATGTAGTCCATATTATCAAATCTAGGCTGTTTACCTCTTTTGCCTTCAACCAAGCCACTAGTTCTTGTCAATTCTACTGTAACTGGCTTGTTTAACAAGCTGCACCTTGATTGCATACCATAGCTGCCCATTTGTGACTATTCATATAATCTTTACATACTTTAGCTAGCCCTCATGGGGATGCCTTTAGATGATCTTCCTTTAATCTGGGGTATGCCCCTTTTCTTTTGTATTTATTTTCCTTTTTTAATACACAAACCAATTTAGCAAAAAAAAAAAATTAGCTTCCCACTAATGATAGAACAGTCAGATTTTCTAATAGATCATGGAACTGTCCACTTTGTTACCTTCAACCACTTCTTTTTCATCTGTGTCTTCTCCAAATCGGTTCTTCTGAAGGCTACAAGTCTTGGAAATTGGACTTCTTTCCCCATCTCTTGGGATGACATTATGGACTTCCTCATTACATTTCAAGGTTCTAATATGTCACGAAATATCCTAAGCTTGACTGTGGCAGTTTGTTTCTACAAAATTTGGGAGGCAAGGAACAAAAAACTTCATGATGATCATCTACTTCCTCTCACCCAGATTACAAAGGATGTTATCCACATTATTAAGTCTAGGCTTTCTACTTGGCAAATCCTTTACCAAAGCCACTAATAGCCAATTTTTTTGTTATTGGCTTTTAACTAGTTAGTTATGGTTGGGATCATTCCTTGTATAGTTTCCTCATCTTTGGGAATGTCCATAGATGACGCTGCAATATTCTGGGGTATTTTGTGTCTTCTCCAAATCGGTTCTTCTGAAGGCTACAAGTCTTGGAAATTGGACTTCTTTCCCCATCTCTTGGGATGACATTATGGACTTCCTCATTACATTTCAAGGTTCTAATATGTCACGAAATATCGTAAGCTTGACTGTGGCAGTTTGTTTCTATAAAATTTGGGAGGCAAGGAACAAAAAACTTCATGATGATCATCTACTTCCTCTCACCCGGATTACAAAGGATGTTATCCACATTATTAAGTCTAGGCTTTCTACTTGGCAAATCCTTTACCAAAGCCACTAATAGCCATTTTTTTGTTATTGGCTTTTAACTAGTTAGTTATGGTTGGGATCATTCCTTGTATAGTTTCCTCATCTTTGGGAATGTCCACAGATGACACTGCTATATTCTGGGGTATGCCTCCTTGACATTGTCTCTTTGGTTCCTTTTATACAAATAAAAATTTAGCAAAAAAAATGCAAAATTCCAAAAAGTTAAAGCAAAATCTGGTTTTAGATATCTTTCTTTAAAAAATGTTTGAACCTATTTTTCCTGAGGGACAGATGTCTGCTGGGTCTATTTTGTTTGTTGTTGTTTGGCAGATGTTGCGAATGTGCTAATTTGGGGAGGTTATGCGTATAATATGGGTTGTCATGGGCTGCTATAGTTCTCTGAGGTCTGGGCATGAGCTGATGGCAGATGGACTGCTGCTGTAGCTTTGAGTGTTAGCTGGCTTCAAGGTTGTTGGAAGCTGCAAATTGAAAATAGGTATTTGCTATGGACTGCTTTTGGTTGGGTTTACAACATACATTTGTGGTTGGAGCTCCTGTTGTTTGTGGTTCTGGCTAGCTGCTGTTGTGGTTCCTCTTTGAGTGTTGTCTGCTATTGTCCCTGGGCAGTGCTTGGGCTTTTGTTGTTGTGGGTCCGCTGCTACTGTTTCTTGGTAGCTATGGTTTAAGGATGTTATAATTGGGGCTTTCTGTGAGCTGGTGTGTTTTAGGCCTGGGCTGATGCTGCCCTGGGCTGCAGTTTCTCCTAGTTTGTTTTCTTAGTTGCTGTAGTTGGTTTTGCAATACTCCTTATTTGTTGATGTTCATCTAAATACATTATCTCTTTATACAACTGGAATTAGAAATACATGAAAATGGGGCACAGCCGTCCAACATCTAACAGAGGTCTATCAAAAGATATAACGAGAACTAGGGCACAACTGCCCAATATCTAACAGATGCCTATCAAAAGAAATAATGAGAAATGCATCAGAAGAAGTCAATGATGTTGATGTCCACGTCATCCAATCTATCCATCCGATGTAACTCCTTCTAAGTCACTAAATATCTGCCAGAAGGGATATCAGGCCGATACAATAGAGGATCTGCGTCAAAAAAACCATCAAAATTTGGGCCACCTGAAGGACCAGCCCCAGAGTTGGAAGGATCAAAAGTATCTTCCTCTAATGGATCTCTGCCCAAATGCCGTATAAAGAAATGTGTCCGGTCCAACTGCTGGGTCAAACTATCAATCTGCGTAAAATGAGTAGGCTCTCTAACATAGGTAATCCAATATGTCATCATGACGGAGCCAGGAACCATATCCCCCTTGAACTATGTTGTGTGGGTTTGAGCTCCAATGGTGCGAAGGAACCACTAGCGGTAAAAAGCCTCCTAAGTGAAAGGTCCCTCTGACAAAGTAAAGCTATCCACGCCCATCAATGGGATCTCAGTGATCGATTGCAATAAAGGCGAATGACGCCTGGCAGGAGGAATGAACGAAATGCATATCTCTCCTATAGTGCTCCTGATAGCACACTCTCCCAAATAGAGTTCCCAACCTTCATTCGTAAGGTGAGGAATTCGACGAGTGGACAATACATTCTCGACACTAGTCGGGAAACCACCCTTAAACACAACTATCAAGTGGTCCTCGGATTAAGGAACCCATGTAATGACCTTTGCAATCAACAAGTCCAACTGTAGGCGATAATGGGTGAAACCCTTAGCTACAGGAACCTCTGCCAAAGTGGAGAAATGCTATTGACATCCCCGTTGATAGGTGTCCAAACCTAGCGTGCTAACGGGATGAACACATGTGAGCCTCTCGTAGACCAAAAATGCGAATACAAAGATCAAATATCCGCGATTAGTTAAACTGACAACCCGCACATAAGGGAATCAAAAATCAAAAGAGAAAATGCTCACCAGCAGAAATGGGTAAAACCCTAAACAAGACTCAGTCACGCCCTCTAAGTGTAGGCGCATTCCCCTGAGGAAGTAGGCAAAGGTGTAGGAGCCCCAATCAAACTCTCCGATACGGTCCACCTCCGAGTGGTGCTGACTACAGCGAATGATACCGTCGAAGAGTTATCAGCCAAGAAACAACCCTTGAGGATGATTAGAAATAATTACCGAAGGATGTGATCTCGTCCTTCTATCATCGAGCAATGGCTCAGTCATAGCCCCGCTTATGGCATCTACACTCAAGGGACCAGAATGGACAGTCTGACTCTTGAGCGTCATGGATGAGACTCCCAACAAGGATCTGACGGCAATCGGGGAAATGTCAGCCACCACTGGCGCCCCAAAAAACTCCAATCCAGTGATGAATCACTAATCCATCGATGTCATCATCACTTCATAATCCAACAAATGGAGAGACTGGATATGGTGAAACTAGAACTTAGACAAAGCCTTGAGATAATCCCAGGGACAACGATGGGGGAGGATGGAAAAGAAAGCCTCGAAGCCCCAGGCATGAACAACTCTCGGTACTCTGGTTGGAGAGTTTGGTACAAAGAATGTATGTTGAATCAGTTCCCTCTGGGATGCGTAAAGCCGAGAAACTGCATCAAATTTCAAATCAAAATCAGAACCCTTGCCCCCACAAATGGGAAAAGGAAGATCAATACAGCTATTACCTCATTCACATGAAGATAGATCAAGGGGTGACGACTCAAATCATTTAGAAGATCTGGAATCGTCATATTTAAAGTTGGAAGCTCCCTGTGGGGAATGGAAGAAGGAGCAGGATCCACAACGGATAAGTCCTCCTCCTCGTCCTCAGCATCACTGACTCAGTTAATCGACAAGGTTGTCGGGCTGGGCGTGGCCATGGAACATCTAAAACTCTCCTCCTCACACCTGAAGAGGTCCTACGGGAGCTACTCGGCTGGTTTGGATCCATATATCTAGACAATAGTCTCCAAAGTACCTTAGAAAGGGTGTGGTAAATTCTAACCTAAAGCTCATTAATTCAGTTCATAGCTTTATGCATGCATGCATTACTTTAACATATATCTGTTGTATAGTTAAAAATGCATGTTCATTCAATGCCTAGACTGATAAATTTTTTTTTTGCCAAAGTCTCCTTTGTAAAGAGGACTATCCAGATGATGGAGTATGTTTGTGAGTTATGTGCAAGAGAACATCCTACGGAGCAGTGTGCCATAAATCCAGCATCGATTCAGTTTGTGGGCAGCTACAATAGAATTCTGCCAAACATGTATCAAATGCCTTTAATCCGGGGAATAAGAACCATCCCAACTTTTCATGAAGTAAAAATTAAACTCAGCAGGCTCCATGACCTTCTTATCTACCAAGATTTCAAAATCAGTAGCAACAAATAGCTCCACATCAAGAAAAGAAAACGGATTTAGAAGAGCTTTTGTTGAAATACATATCGAGAAATGAAGCGGCAATGAAATCACAAGCGATGGCCATCAAAAAATTTGGAAAATCAGATGGGACAGTTGGCCTTGGCATTGAATAATAGACCGCAAGGAACTCTGCCTAGTGACATAGAAAAGAATCTGAAGAGAAATCAAGAACAATGTCAAGCAATCACTTTAAGGAGCGAAAAACATGTAGATGGGAAAATTACAGGAAATTAAGTTAAAAAGGATGTCAAAGTTGATGAGAACAAAGTGGTTGAAGAGAAACAGGGTGAGGAGAAGCAAGTTGAACAGAATAAGTCAAATGACAAGCCAGTTGTGTATCTCCCACTGCCGTTTTAGCAGAGGGTCAAAAATCAGAAATTAGACAAGTAATTTGCTAAATTTTTGGAAGTTTTCAAGAAACTTCAAATAAATATTCCGTTTGTAGAAGCCGTAGAACAAATGTCAAGTTACGCCAAATTTATGAAAGGTATTTTGTGTAAAAAGAAAAATTTAGAAGATTATGAAACTGTGGCGTTGACGGAGGAATGAAGTGCAGTGTTACAGCGAAAATTACCTCCAAAGTTGAAGGAGCCGGGGAGTTTTACCATACCTTGCACTATCAATAATACGACCTTCAAGAAGTGTTTATGTGATTTGGGGGCAAGTGTTTACCTCATGCCATTATCCGTTTTTATTTGGGTTTACCAGTGCCAAGGCCCACAAACATATCGATGCAGTTAGCAGATAGATTGGTAACTTATCCTAGAGGCATTGTGGAGGATATTTTGGTCAAGGTTGACAAATTCATATTTCCATCAAATTTTATAATTTTGGATTATGAGGAAGATAAGAACATCCCCATCATCTTAGGGAGACCATTCTTAGCTACAGGTAGGACTTTCATCGATGTACAAAAAGGTGAACTAACTATGAGGGTTCAAGATCAAGAAGTCACATTTAATGTTTTTAAAGCGATGAAGTTTCCTACGGATGAAGAGGAGTGTTTTCGGGTAGATGTCATTGACTGGATAGTGAATGAAGATATGGTCAAAAGTTTGGTCAATGATCCATTGGAGACTACACTATTGGGGGATGAAGATTTAGATGATCCATAATATGTGGGTTATTTAGACATGTTGGATGCTTTGCATAGAGTAAGTAGATTCAAAGTTCCATTCGAGCCACTACACACAGAGGAAACAATTTCAGCTCGGATGAAACCTTCACTTGAGGAGCCACCCACTCTTGAGCTCAAACCACTTCATAAACACCTCAGGTATGCTTATTTGGGTGATTTAAATACTTTACCTGTTATTATTGCATTTGCACTTAACGAATTACAGGAAAGTAAGTTGATGAGGATCTTAAGAGAATACAAATCTACAATAGGCTGGACCATTGCCTACATTAAGGGGAACAGTCCCTCCTTTTGCATGCACAAGCTTTTAATGGAAGATGATGCGAAGCCAATAGTGGAGCAGCAAAGAAGATTAAATCCAATCGTGAAAGAAGTGGTGAAGAAAGATATATTAAAGTGGTTGGATGCAGAAATTATATACCCAATTTCAGACAGTGCATGGGTCAGTCCAGTACAGTGTGTGCCGAAAAAGGGTGGAATGACGGTGGTTTAAAATGAAGATAATGAGTTAATTCTGACAAGAACAGTTACAGGATGGAGGGTGTTCATGAATTACAAAAAGCTAAATAAGGCAACACGAAAGGATCACTTTCCGCTACCCTTCGTTGATAAGATGTTAGACCGACTGGCGGGACATGAGTACTACTACTTATTGGATGGATACTCGGGCTACAGCCAAATTGCCATAGCTCCCGAGGATCAAAAGAAGACCACTTTTACATGCCCATATGGCACCTTTTCATTTAGAAGGATGTCATTTGGGCTATGTAATACACCAACAACATTCCAAAGATGCATGATGGCAATCTTCTCAGACATGGTGGAAAAAGAGGTAGAAGTTTTCATGGATGACTTTTCAGTCTATAGAAACACTTTTGATAAGTGTCTGGAGAATTTGGTCATCGTGTTAAAGCGGTGTGAGGAAACAAATTTGATACTCAATTGGGAGAAATGCCACTTTATGGTTGAAGAAGGGATAATTATTGGGCATAAAAACAACAGCACTTGGTGCAGCGGTAAGTTTCGACCTGGGGTGAACCATAAACTCGGGCATCCTAGGATCACTCAGAATTTGATTTCGAAGAAGGATGCTAAGCCTCGACTTATCAGATGAATCCTCCTCCTACAGTAATTTAATTTGGAAATAAAAGATTGAAAGGGGACAGAGAATCAAGTTGCAGATCATCTTTCAAGGTTAGAAAATAAGTGTTTAATCAATGAGTCGTTTCCGGATGAGCAACTGTTTGGAGTTAATACAGAATTTCCATGGTATGCTGATTTTGCCAACTATTTGGTGAGCAAAGTCTTTCCCCCTGATTTGACAAGTCAGCAAAAGAAGAAGTTCCTACATGACGTCAAGTGGTACATGTGGGACGAGCCGTATCTATTAAAATAGTGAGCAGATAAAATGATTCGTCGATGCGTGTCATACAGCGAAGTAAAGAATATATTGCACGAGTGTCATTTGTCTGCATACGAGGGACATTATGGAAGTGAGAGAACAGTGGAAAAAGTTCTTCAAGCAGGGTTTTATTGGCCTACAATATTTAAGGATACCCACCAGTTCGTGAAAAGCTGTGACAGATGTCAAAGGGTGGGTAACATATTGAAGCGGAATGAGATGCCACTACAAACTATCATGGAAGTGGAAATTTTTGATGGATGGGGAATGGATTTTATGGGGCCATTTCCTTCATCTTTCAGTAATCAGTACATCTTGCTTACAGCTGACTATGTGTTAAAATAGGTTGAAGCCGTAGCACTCCCCATAAATTATACGAAAGTGGTTCTCAAGGTCTTATACAAGAATATTTTTACAAGATTTGGCACGCCAAGAGCTATAGTCACTTCTGCAATAGATCGTTTACAACTCTTTTAGCAAAATATGGGGTCAACCATAAGGTGGGTACGACATATCACCCCCAAACAAGTGGACAAGCTAAGGTTTCGAACAGGGAGGTGAAGAAAATCTTAGAGAAGGTGTCAACCCAAACAGAAAAGACTGGTCTCTAAAATTGGATGATGCATTATGGGCTTACATGACATCTTATAAGACACCAATTGGGATGTCACCATATCAGTTAGTTTACGGGAGAGCATGTCACCTACATGTGGAGTTACATCATAAAGCCTATTGGTCAATTCAGAAGCTCAACTTCGATCAAACAGCTGCGGGAGAAAAAAGGCTACTTCAATTGAATGAACTCGATGAATTCCGACTACAAGCATATGTGAACTCAAAGTTGTATAAAGAAAAGGTCAAGAAATGGCACGACCAGAAAATCGTGCAGAAAAAGTTCGAACCGAAGCAGTCGGTACTATTGTTAAATTCATGATTGAGATTATTTCCCGGAAAGCTAAAATCTTGATGGTCGGGTCCATTTACTATTTAAAGGGTTTTCCCACATGGCGCCGCTGAGTTATACAGTAGAAATCCATTGGAGATGTTTAAAGCCAACTGTCATCAGCTGAAACATTATTGGGGTGGCGACTCCAACACGGATGTAATCACAATCACACTTGTCGACGTGCCATGAACAGGGAGTAGTCAGGCTAAAAGACTTAAAATCAATTTATGGTGTTTCAGGTACTTAAAAAGCTCATGGATAAGTATTGCAGGCAAGGAAGTGGAAAAATCAAGTGTAACTGCAGAATGACCCCCCGCCGGGGGGGAGGACTTTTTATGAAGGAACCTCCCGTCGGGGCGGTGGTCTTGGCCGAAATAACAGAAGCGTGCTCCGCTGGGGCTGGGGACTTGGCCCAAATAACAGAAGCGTGCTCCGCTAGGGTGGGCTTTTTACAAAGGAACCCCCCTTCGGGGCGAGGGTCTTGAATTGAAAGCAATGTACTACCCCATCGAGGCAGGCCTACAAAGCTTATAACCCCCTGGCAGGGCAGGGGTATGGGAACATGAAGAAGTTCAGTCGGCAGTTACAAACAGTTATCCATCTTCTCCACTTCCTTTCACTTGAAACTGCAACCCACGACTCCTATACCCCCATTAACCCACGAATTAGCCACAAACTCCCCACTTCTCCACTACATTAACCCACACAATCTCTACACTATATTCTCTCTATAAATACCAACCCTAACTACGCAACATCTCCATCCAATTTCATACAATATCAGTTATTCAAAGTTAGGGTTCTTCTAGTGAAATTTTTTACAGCAAAAAGGAAGGGGGGAATCAACCAAGTGGTTAATAGACTGAGAGTAAGAGGTTAGTTTTTACAAATTCTCATCACATTTCATCATACTTAAAAGAGATATTACAAATTTTTGGGGGTATTATAAGTTGTACACACCAAGTGTTTGACAATTTGCTTGAGTGATGTTTTTGGAAAATTTGGCTTGATTTCAATCATCCTAGTACCATGGCACCAAAACCGACAACAAAAGGACAATGTGGCGAGAGTTCAGGGTCCACATCACCGACTCAAACCTTTGACAGGCGAAAATTCATAAGTGTCGCCGCCTCCGACCGCTATGACTATCTTGTGACAAAGGCACTCACACCAGAGCGTGACTTGGTACCTGACCACGTCGACGACAAAATGATGCAACAAATATATGAAAAAGGATGGAATAGGTTCACAGAAGAGCCCGAGCCAACAATTATGAATGTGGTAAAAGAATTCTACGCCAATGCAAAGAATAAGGTCCCATTCACAGCATTTGTATGGGGCAAGCAGGTTCCTTTCAGTGCCAACGCCATCAATGAGTACTACTAATTTCTAGTTCCTACAGAGTGCCAGTATGCTTACTTGCATGACCATGATCTCGAATATGAGGCCATTTTGATGGAAATTACAAAGTCGGGCACCACCTGGGTCAAGGGCCGAAAAGGGGGCACTATCTTCCACAGTAAGGATCTCAGCCGGTATGGAAAGATATGGTACGCGTTCATGTGCGCCAAGATATTCCCATCCACACATTTGATAGAGGTGACCAAGGAGAAGATACTCCTCTTAGATGCCATCGTCCAAGACTTTCTCATCAACATGGGTTCTATCATCAGTTTTTCTATCAGAAGATGCCTGCGAGGACCATTCTTTGGCGGCTTGCCACACCCATCTCTCATTTGTGGGTTGTGTAGGCAGGCGGGAGTTAGATGGTCCGATGATGAGACCACCGAGATGCCACTTCAGACTTTAGACATGAGGATGATTGTGCGGTATTCGGTGTGGCCCGGGGGCGAGTCACACCCTAGAGGAGTCGGGTTCATATTTCTACCAGCCTCAGAGGATGAGGCTGATACCGAGGACACCTCGGATGATGAAGAGTACCAGGTGGATGAGATGATGGGTGAGCAAAGACCTGAGGGGATGCAGTAAACTGATGATACGTTGGGCCCTCAATTACAGAGCCTCCAGAGATAAGTGGATGGGTACAACAAAGACACCAATAGAATGATGAGGAGACTCGCGGCCAGGCAAGACCATATGTTTGAGGCCATGAATATGTCCTTTGCCTCATTAAACGCGACACTCTAGAGTTTAAACCCCATCACTCAGTTCCCATACCAGCAGCCTACCCCGATGCCAAGGTTCCCACCCTCTGATTTAGATGACGAGCAACAGCCACCACCACCTCCAGCTTAGGCAATTATAGGGAAGTCCTCATACACTTACTGCTATATCTTTACAATGAGGACATTATAATTTTCAAGTTTGGGGGAGTTAGTTTAATATTTATGTTTACATACTTAATTTTATTAGTTAGATTTGCATATGTTAGTTTCATGTTTAGTTTTAGGATTATTAGATGTTTGCATTCATGTAGTGATTTAGTTGCATAATAGAATAGAATTGTAAATAGTTTTTATTAGTTTTTAATCATGTTATGTTTACCACATATATAAAAAAAAGAATAAATGGGAAATAAGAGCAAAAAGCCCCCGTGATTGAAAAATAAAGCATCTATTTGGACCTTTAATATTGGTAATTGTTTGATTTTAGTTGGATCTCATCTGTTTTTGAAATTCTTAAGACACTTGTTATGTTTGATGCCTTCTAAGAGACTTGTTATGTATTAAATTTGAATTTGCATCAATTAGCATTGATGTTGAGCGCGCACACACACACACACACACACACACACTATACCAGTAATAACAGTTTAAGATTTGATGAATGATGGGAATTATTGATTAGTTTTGATATGAAGTATTGTTATGTTTGCTTGATCTCTCTAAGGTCGGTTGAACAGACTTGTTTCTATCATGACTGCTGGATTCGTAATAGATTAGTTGTATTACATCTCATTGCATTGCATTGTATAACATTTTTGTTTTGTTTTGTGCTCGAGGACTAGCACGTGTTTAAGTTTGGGGGAGATTGATGAGTGGGTTTTATACCTACGAATCGGCCTCTAATTCAAGCTTAAATTGTGTTAATTCTTTATTTTTATGTTTCATTTTACTTGTTTAGTGTTCTTTTGTGTTTAGGTGTGGTGGTGTGGTATTTGGACTTAAAAAAGGTAGATTCATGGCTGGGGTAGACTTATTACATACAAAACCCCTACCGGGGCGGGGGGGGGGGGGGTGCTTAGAAAATAACAGAAGGCTAGCCTGCTAGGGCGGGCATTTAGAGAGTAAAAACCCCCGCTGGGACGGGGGTACGAGAAAGCTCAAACTCCTATTTCTTTTGAACTATTACAAAAGCGTGAAGGGGAGAGGTTGGCTTGGTCTGGAACTGTGATTGGCATCAAATTAAGTTAGAATACGTGTCTTAGGCATATAATTAACAAGAGACAACCAGGGAGAATCATCATTCAATCAATTAACATTCTTTGGAGCCCTAATTTAAGCAAGAGCATTGGAAGAAGATTGTGAAGGAAAATTCACGATAATTGCATATTGAAGCTAGAGAGAAGGGTGGTTCTGGATTCATTCTTTTTCTTTAGTTCAATAATTGTAATTGAGATGATGTTTACTTTGATTATTTTAGTTTTTATTTCATTGATGATGAACTAATTTACTTATTAGGCTTATGACGGATCTTTGGGTTGAACGATGATTATGTAGCTTTAAATTTCAATTTAATAATCTATCTTTCAGTTTATCTATATTGATTTGTGTTTCAATTTATGAATTGCTTGATCACCAATTCTATGTGGACTTGTATGGATTCGAGAAAGGAGATATGAGTTTAGACTTAGTCAATATAGCATGTGTTCTTAAATTCTATGATTGAATGGAATCTTGATGAATGTTAAGGTAGAGATATGCCTAGCATCGTATGTAATCGGATAGAGAACTTGAACTTAAATCTTATTTGATTGTAATTTACATAGATATATAGTTAATTTGTTAATTAAGGTGTTTAGCTTAATTCTATCTAATTTGTGGATTTAAGTTTATATGGTATTAGTGCATCGAGAGATGGCTAATTCTACTTGAGTGTTATTGATTAATAAATTGGGATGGTGCATTAAACTGGATTAAGGTGTAATAATCAGAGTGATACTTAGAGTGAAGTTGTAAGCCTAATTCTCCAATATTTGTTTGAAATTACAGTTTTTAAGTTTGTTGATTGTTTGGTATTCTTAGTATTTTTAATATTTTTAGTTTTTATAGTTATAATTTGTAAATTGGATAGTTTAATAAAATTTGGATTAATATAAGGCTGGTAATTGTGAGGTTTAATATCTTACTAAATATCTGTGGGAACGATACTCGACTTATCATTATATTACTTGTTGACTACGTCCACTTGCGTGTGAGCGTAATTGGATTTTAGACCCAACACTTACCGCTTGTAGAATTTGGCTACAACAACAGTTATCACGCTAGTATTGGCATGCCATCTTATGAAGCGTTGTATGACAGAAAGTGTAGAACTCCACTTAACTCGGATGAAGTTGGCGAGAGACAGTTACTAGGATCAGAACTGGTACAACAAACAGCAGAGATACTCAAAGTAATACGAGAAAGACTAGTAGCAGCTCAGGATAGGAAGAAGAAATACGTCGATCAACACCGTAAGAATGTTGAGTTCGAATCGGGCAGCCTGGTATTTTTGAAAGTCTCTCCCCGGAAAGGAAAGATCAGATTCGATAAAAAGGGGAAATTGAGCCCAGGGTTTATTAGACCCTTTGAAGTTTTGAGGAGAATTGGTGAAGTTTCCTATGAGGTAGCCTTACTTAGAATATATCCATAATGTTTTCCATATTTCTATTTTACGACCCTACAAACCCGATTACAAACACGTGATTGAATATGAACCCCTGCATTTTGAGAAAGACTTAACCTATGAAGAAGTTCTTGTTCATCTCTCGCTCTCTGCACCTACAGCAGTTGGTATTACTGCAGGTTTGGATGCTTGGGATGCCTAGTCCTGCCAGGGTGACCTTGGTTTGGCTAGTTTGCTGGTTGCTGGGTTGGCTTTTGGTGGTCTGGTTTGCAGGTTTGCTAGATAGGTGGTAGTCCGACTGCTAGGAAGCTTTGTTGTGGTATGTGCTACAGCTGCTCTAGGTCTATTTGGTCATGCTGAGGTTCTGCTTATTTGTCCTATTGTTGCTTGGTTGCTATTGCCTTCATTTCTGCTTGGGTCTGCTACCTGCTACCTAATGCTGCTAACTGTTGCCTTCTTTTGACTGTTGCCTGCTGTGGCTGAGCGTTTGTGCTGTGATTCTCTTGGCAGCGTGTAGTTGAATCACCTGGTGCTTCACTATGCTATGCTTTTCTTAGTTACATAAGCTGTTATGACAGGGGCTCGGCTACTGTCCCTGCTGCTTTGTTGTTCTACCCATATGCTTTGTTGTTATGCCCCTGGTTCTGCTACTTATACTGTTGCTTATAGATCCAGATTCTATGCTATTTTTGTTGTTGTGTTGGCTGGATTGTCCTCACTCCCTATGGCTACTGGAATTTGTTCTGGAGTTTAATGTAATTGCTTTAAGTTTCAAGTCTTATTCTGAAGTGTTTCTTTGTGGTCTTATGGGCTTGTAATCTTTTATAGACATGACATCATCGGGCATGTCCTATGATGTCTATGCAAATCCTGATTGGGGTTTTCCCATGAGGTTGTAATTTTTTTCTCTCTTTTAATACAGTCTAAATTTAGCAAAAAAAATGTTTCCTGTTCAGATTGTTGACAAGAAAGAGCAAGTTCTCAGAAATAAAATAATACATTTTGTTAAAGTAATTTGGAGGACCCACAAAGTTGAATAAGCTACGTGGGAACTTGAAGAGCATATGATGACGAATTATCCTCATTTATTTTCTTAATTTATATGTAAGCAATTTGGGGATAGAATCTTTTTAAGGGGGAAAATGTAATGGGACGAATTGATTAAGTCGTGATTCTGGGGACAGAATCCTTTTAAGGGGGAAAGACACAACAAACAAGATTTTTGTAATTTAATTTGAATATTTATTAAATTAAATAAATATTTTTTTATGATTTAATTATTGGGTTAAATAATTAATTGATGAAGTTATGGAAGATTAATTTAATTATATGTGTTACATTGATTAAATTAACGTGGAGGATTTTATTATTCAAAGTATGTATTTAATTGAGCTTATTTGATTAAATAAATTATTTAATAAGCATAATGTTATTCTAATTAATTTAATAATTAATTAGAGATTTAATGATTTGACATAATTAATAAATATGAATTTAATTATGTGACTATGTGAATTAATGAGAAATTATTCTATTTTATTTAATTAAATTAAATAAGATATTTGATTAATTTCTTAATTGGGTGTGACATTATTAAACTATATAATAAATAAGTTAATTAAAATAAGTTAGAATGAGGACTTAAAACAAGCCAACCATGGCCTAAGGAACATGGGAGTAGTTAAGGCCTCGTTGCGCTTAACTGTTACTCATGACTCACCGATTAATTAATACGCCTTTAGTTCTTCGTTCATTCATTTTTTTTACAAGTCTGAGAAAGTTTCGAGAGAAAAAATAGAAAAATTAGACAGAAACTTGGAAGGATTTGTGAATTGGAAAGGAAATTGAGAGTTAAAAGGAGCATTCCATCATCTTGCCTTATCATAACAGAGTAATCAAGGGTAAACCCTTAAATCTCAGTTTTAATTTATGTTATTAAAGTTTTTCATAAAAATTGACTTTTAACTTTCTGTAATTGTTTTTTCATAGCTAATTGTTAAATCTATGATGTTGTATATATTTATTAACAAGTATAATTCAATTATATAAGATCTATATGTGTTTTAGAGTAATTAATCCATTAAATCGTGTTCAAATTGGAGTTTTATAGTTTTACAGAGAAAAATATATGAATATGGCTTATAAGTACAAAACTTTATGTTTAAATTGCATATTAATTGGTAAATTGATGAATGATTTTGTTTATACATGTAAAAACGAAAGGAACGAAACTTAAACGGACTGATTTGGTTGAAAAATTAGTTCGCAATGGTTGATTTTGTTAATAATGTTAAAAATAGAGTTTTTCATAAGAATAGTGAAATTATGTGATTAGATTTAAGTAATTGTATGAATTAAGTTGTTAAAATCTTGTTAGAAAGGTTGGGTAATGATCATATATGAATTATAGTATCTGGATATGCTTAAATTAATGTATGGACAAGGAAATTAGAAGTTATGGCCATGTTCTGTGTTCTTCACTCTCATATATGGTTGAACTTGTGTGAGATTTTTGGCCTAAATTAGCCTTGTTATGTGTTCGCGAACTACAGAAACTGCAGAACCTGAGTCTGGGTAACCCCGCCCCGGCGGGCGTTACCAAACTAAATTACCCCGCCTAGGTAACAATGCCTTTTGTGGGAGTTGAGAATAAGACCAGAAATAAGAGAGAAAGATAGGATGCAAGAATTGACAATAGCAATAGAAGGTAAGCTTGCATGGCTAAAAATAATGATATCATCTGCAAGAAGGAGGTGAGTAAGTTTGCAGGCCTTAATCTTCCAATGATATGTGAAGTTAGTGGCTGAGGTAGCTTTGTTTAATTGAAGGGAAAACATCTCCAAAATGATTACAAACAGGAAATAGGAGAGTAGGTCTCCTTGGCGGAGCCCACATGAGCTACTAAAGAACCCTGCAAGAGTGCAATTCAATTTAATAGAGAACATGGCTGAGGTGATGCAAGCTTTGATCCATCCTATGTAGATAGCAGGGAACTGAAAGGCTTTGAGGGTATCAAAAAGAAATTCCCAGCGAACCATATCAAAAGCTTTCCTAAGTTCAATCTTGAGGGCACATCTAGAAGGTCCTGTCTTCTTGGAGTATCCTTGAATAGTTCTTTGGCAATTAGGATATTATCACTAATGCTCCTACCTTTTAAAAAAGTTGACTGTGCCATGTCAATAATCTAGGGCCGCACTTCCTTAAGTCTGTTAGAAAGAATCTTTGCAATATATTTATAGATAGTGTTGCAATAATATATAGGCCGAAAGTCAGCCATTGACGAAGGATTGGAGCATTTGGGGATCAGAGCCAAAGCTATGGAGTTAATCCTTGGGTAAGCCTGCTAGCCGAGAAGAAGAAATGGACATCGTTTAAGAAATCAGACCCAATAATATCCTAGCAACTAAGGAAGAAATTGATATTAAAACCATCCGGTCCTAGACTCTTGTTACGGTTCATGGTGTTTAGGACCTTAAAAATCTCTGAGTCAGAAATAGGAGCAATTAGCTGCGAGGCTTGGAAAGGACTCACCAGATTCATAGGGGAAATACCAAAGGTGCCAAACCCAGCATAAGGTGTGTCTAAAACATTAAATAAGGTTTTAAAATTGCGACATCATAAGTCTCAACCTATTCCTCGCCATGTAGCATAACGCCATCATCATCGAGGATAGAAAAGATTTATTGGAGTTCCACCTGCTTTTCATCATATTAGCAAAATAAGGAGTGTTCCGATCGCCTAAAGCCAACCAGTTTTCTTTGGATTTCTGTTGCATAAGGACTTCCTCCCTATCAATAGCCTGATAAATCCTTTGGGTGCTGCATTTCTCCAAAGTCAAGAGGGTCGGGTCGAAAGGTTGTTCATGAAGGAGAGATTGAACCAAATGAAGTTCGTCTTTAACCAGCTTTACCAATAAAGTAAGATTTCCAGTTCTGAGGTTAAAAGAGATTAAAGCCTGTTTGGTACATTTCAGCTTTGTAGAGAAAACGTAAAAGGGATTCCCATGTATGGGTGTAATCCAGGGTATACCTATAGCCTCCATAAAACCCTCAAGGAGAGACATGTGATTGAAGAATTGAAAATGGCTTCGGGGTTTTGAGAACTTGATGCCAGTACTAAGAAGTACAAGAGAGTGATCAGATAGGCCTCGATTAGAATAAGAAGCAAGAGAGAGATCAAAGTTGGTGAACCAAGCAAAATTACCCATAACTCTGTCAAGCTTCTTATGTACCGGCTAAGAGGATTGGTTGTTCCACCAAGTAAATAATGGTCCAATGCCTCTAAGATCATCAATACCAATAGAAGAAGTGCAATCTTTGAAATCATTTTTTCCAATGTTCTAGATGTCATTTGGTTGGTTAGTCTCAGATAGATCTTTGATAACATTAAAATCTCCCATTAAGCACCAACTTCCAGAGGGAGAAAGAGTGCCTAACTCATTCCATAATTCTCTTCTTTCAGTATAAGAGTTCAACCCATAAACAAAGGAGACAAAAAAAGATGTACTATTAAAATCTAATGATTTCACCTTAAAATGAATAACCTGGGAGGAGAAAAAAGGAGATCCAGGTTCCAAAGATTAGGATTCCAACCTACTCAAATCCTACCATTGTTATGAAAATCGTAGTTATAAGCCCATTCCTAGTTGGTACACAACTTGCTGGAAATTTTCTTGGCGTTTACTAGTTTAACTCTAGTTTCAATCAATCCAATAATGGATATATTATGATCAGCAATAATTTGCTTTATGTAAGCCTGCTTAGGCTATTTATTTATACCACAAATATTATAGGCTGCAAGCATAATTAAACTGATGGCGGGGAGGTGCCCGTTTTACCCTTGCCTTTCCTCTTTTTTGCAGCTTTTGGATTCTCCAGACCAGAAATCTGTTTGTTCTTCAAGTCTTTTCCTTCCTTTTCATATAAAACCTTGAGTCAAGTAACTAAGGGAATTGTGGCATCTGAGGATTCAGTGTCAGAACCAGGAATGTAGTCAGTCTGATCAATTGGAGTAAAAGTATTGGACATGGTCATGGCAGCACTTGGAGTGGGATTATTAGAACTAAATTTAACCCCTCAAGCCACTGTCACCTACTCATTAGAGGGGAGCCATCTTTTTTTTTTGCTAAATTAAGGGGAGCCATCATTACCTTTAGAGAAAGATGTAACCTTAGGTAAAGGGGAGTGCGACCTGAGACCAATAAAAGAGTCAACCACCTTTGTATGGTCAACCATAACTGTATCTGTACCTATAGTAGAGGTCGTCGAGGTTCTTTTTGGAACCCATTTGAAATTGGCTTTGGGGCATTTGAGGAGGGAGTGCCCAAAGACCAAGCAGGATGGGCAGGAAGTGGGTTTATTTTGGTATTCAACATCCACTTGGGTGAAGG
The DNA here is from genome assembly GCA_020205505.1 of Panax japonicus. Classification (NCBI taxonomy): domain Eukaryota; kingdom Viridiplantae; phylum Streptophyta; class Magnoliopsida; order Apiales; family Araliaceae; genus Panax; species Panax japonicus. The sequence goes on along the minus strand of CM035108.1, from coordinate 75,219,623 downwards.
TGTAATCCTTAGATTGATCTTTCTTGGTAGCAACTCGGATATAAGGAGGAAAGGGAAAAGAGGCTTTGACTTTAATGCAAACATGTACAAAATTTAAGAAATTATTCTTAGAGGTCATCTCATCCGTTGAAAGAGGTTTCCCTATTTCAGTTACTATGTAGCTGATGCCTTCATCCGACCAGTAGGAGAGAGTAATATTGCCGAGTTTCACCCAAACTGGGAGAATCAATGAAGGAAAATATGTTTCTCTCTCTAGGTTTTTTGCTCTGCCTTCTCTCTAGCTTTAGTTTTTAAGTCAACCCCCCCTTTGCTCCCACCTAATTTTCTCATCCTTCACCTATTTTCCGTGCTTTCCCCTTTCGTCAGTCCCCCCCCCCCCATTTTTCCCTTTTTGGACTATTGGTCCCCTTTCTTTTCTGGAACCTTTCTCACCTATTTTTCTGGTCTCCTTTCTTCCCATTTCTGTCTTCCCGGTACATCTGTCTCTCTTCGTCTTCCTATGCCCTAGCTCTCCTCTTCATCGGTGCTAGCTATGGTGGACCACCATCATCTTTCTGCAGGGAACTCAGAGAGTAGTCAGTCTTGAGACCTTTTTGTAGTGTATGGCATTTCAAATCCAAACTCTCCCACAGCTTTTGTTGCTATGGTGGAATCTGAACCTAATCCTTCTAATTTTTCCATCAATTTTGATGAATCTAATGCTCTTGATTCTCAATTAGGGGAAAATTTAGGTCTCGCCTCTCCTTCGGCTGCCCAAGATATCTTTAGAGCGGCTCACTACTTTTCTAAAAATGGCCGGGAAGAAGCGTTTGCTGAGTTAGGTCATGGATTACATTTCTGCATTAGGTCTTCCTCTTGATGATGTTAATAACCTATCCTCTATAAGTACTCTTGTTGCTCTAGCCAATGCTCATAAGGTGCTTGATTCTTGTCCTATTTTTGGTCAGTGCTCTGCTAAGGCTTCTCTAAGCCCAACCATTACTCCGATTGGCCCAGGTGTGAGTAGTCATTTGGTTTAAGGTTTCTGTGTCGGTGAGCAGCCTCAGCCTCCTTCGAATACTGGTGACCTCCAGATAGATGTTGTTTTAAAGTAGAGCGGTTTGGTGCCTCCTTAACCCTCTTATGTTGTCGTGGATGCTTCTCATCCTCCTTCTCCTCTTTAGGTGCCAATAAACAGTGTGTCTGTGTCCCCTAAGACTAGGAGCTCTGTTGTTGCTAACTCTACCTATGAGAAAAATTTAGGATTAAACTTCTTCCGTCCTACGCCCTCGGTAGGGAGTGTCACAATTAATCCTCCAGTTTAAGTCCTCAAGCTTAGTCTTAGAAAATGGTCTTCCAGTCTTGTGGGCCAATTCATCCACTCGAAATTACCTTTCAAGTTGGTGGAATCATCTGCTAAGAAATTATGGGGACACCTGCGGTTGTCCAAAGTTTATCTACATGATAAGGGCTATTTTATTTTTAAGTTCGACATTATGACGGATAGGGACAATGTCATAGCTTCAGGACCTTGGTATATTACGTCAAAGCTTCTGTGCCTACAGCCGTGGCAAGGAGTCAACTTTATAAAATCTGATTGCAGCAAAGTTCCCATTTGGGTTAAGTTTAGCAATATCCCACTCTCTTACTGGACAAATGAGGGGTTAAGCTATTTGGCGAGTGCAGTAGGCGCCTTATTTGCTGACGATATAACCTCAAAACTGGAGCCTATGAGCTATGCCTGTATTTGTATTGAGATGAATGTTTTATCTACATTTCCTGCTTTTATTAATGTCATTGTGTTTGATTGCACTGCTTTAGTGGAAGAGACTGTTGCAGTTAAGGTGGAGTATTGGAGCAGGCCCCCTTCATGCTCAGATTGCAAATGTTTTGGACATTTTCTTACTAAGTATCTTAAATCCAATTTTCAATGGGTGCCCAAGGCCTCTCTAATTGCATCTGAGGCTTCTAGTCCCCATATTCTTAATGATGCCAAGGCTTCCTCTTCCTTGGATCCCCTTGATGCAGAAGGTACTTGCACTACAGTTTCTAAAGGTCTTAAATCACCTTCAATTCCTTCTGTAGTTCTCATGCCAGTAGCGAAATCAAATTTCTTCTCCCCTATTACTTCTCCTCTGGCCCTTGGAGAGGAATCCGAGTCTCCAATTCTATAAAACCCTCTGGTGGATAAGGTTAAGTAAGTTGATGAGATAGAGCACAAAGACTTGAAACTTATGTCAAGACTTGGCAAAAAGCCAATTCAAAACTCTTAGAAGAGAAACAAGGGTCCAAGGGGGTCTTCCCCTTCCTGATTGTTCTTTCCCCCCCTTTTTTAGTTATGACATTTTTTTGTTCCTATAATGTCAGGGGTTTAAATAAGAAGCCAAAGCAGGCTTTTGTTCGCAACTTTTTGTTAGACAACCATATTTTCTTTTTGGGGCTTATTGAGACTAGAGTTAAAGCATCAAAGGCCCCTAGAATTTTGAGGGAAATCTGTCGAAATTGGGTTTGGGTCCATAATTATGACTATCATTAGAATGGCAAAATTTGGGTGGGGCGGGATCCTAATATTTGGAGAGTGGACATTCTTTTCCAATCTGCTCAACTATCCCATTGTAGGCTATTACTTCTCCACGGTTGAATGCCTGGATAAAATTGGGGTTGACGATATTAGAGCTATTGGTCCTCAACAAACATGGTGGAATTACCAAGTTAATAATTCTATTCATAGGAAGCTTGATAGGGCTATTGGTAATTCTTCTTAGTTCTCCTCTATGCTGTATTTCCAAGCTACGTTTGGTCCTCGGGGTCTTTCGGATCATTGTTTGGTCATTCTTAATATTGGCCTCCATTTTCGAAGACTCAAAAAGCCTTTCCAATTTTTTTAACTTCTTGCTTGAATTGGAAGGGTTCAGTTCTGCTGTTTCGGAATGTTGGAATACCAGAGTTCGTGGAAATACTTTTTTTTATCTTTAATGAGAAGTTGCTTCAAACCAAAAGGGCCCTTGTGACCTTAAATTCTTCTAATGACAATCTTATATGTAACGTTAGCTGCCTGCAAGCTTAGTTGGCTTCCATTCAATTTTCTCTCCAAATTGATCCTTTGAATGCTCTTCTGCTCTCTGAAGAAATAATCTGCTCCCAGTCTCTCTGGAAAGCTTTGGCTCTTGAAGAATCTCTCCTGCTTCAGAAATATCATGTTGTTTGGCTTACCCAGGGTAATAAGAATACAAAGTTCTTTGCTAATGTAATTAAAAGTAATTGGAACCACAACAAGATCCTCTCCATCTTTAACTTCTCAGGTGTTCTTATCAAGGAGCAATTGGGAATTCAGCAAGTGGCAGTGGATTATTTTTCTGGATTTGTTAGGGACCTCTCCTTGTACCTATCCTGATCATGATGAGCTATAAGAATTTGTCTCTAAGAGGATCTCATCTGCCCAGGCTGCTGCTCTGTCTGCTTCAATTCTTGATGCTGAAATCCTAGAGGTGCTTCAGTCCATTAACAAAAATAAAAGCCCTGGCCCTGACGGATTCAACGTTAATTTTTTTTCTTCACTGTTGGGATACTATAGGCCATGACTTCTCTGGGGCATTCCACTCTTTTTTCAATACTGGGCACTTACCTAGTTGAGTCAATTCTACAGCCACTGCCTTGATCCCGAAGATTGGAAACCCATCTTGTATGTCTGATTTTACGCCTATCTCTTACTGCAATACCATCTATAAATGTATAGCAAAAATTCTTCCCAATATGCTAAAGCGTGTTCTTCCTTCTCTTATTGATCATGCACAGTCTGCCTTCATCTCAGGAAGAAGTATTAGCGACAATATTTTCCTTGCGCAGGAACTTTTTAGGAATTACCATAGACTCTCAGGTCCTGTTCACTGTGCTCTAAAAATCGATATTTGGAAAGCTTTTGACACGGTTGACTGGGGATTTCTTTTAGATTTGCTAAACCTCCTTCAGTTTCCTCCTATTTTTATCAACTGAATTAAAGTGTGTATCACTACGCCTATGTTCTCTGTCAAAATTAATGGCCCTCTTGCTGGTTATTTTAAGGGTGCAAGGGGTCTTAGACAAGGCAATCCTTTATCTCCATATTTGTTTATCCTTGCAATGGAAGCACTCTCCATAATTATTTCTACGGAAACTCTGCTGCCCAATTTCAAGTTTCACTGGAAAGCTAAGCCTTGTAACATTATGCATGTGTGCTTCGCTGATGATGTTCTCCTCTTTTGTCATGAGGAATTGACCTCGGTCTCAATTATTCACTCATGTATACAGTCTTTCTCATTGTTCTCAGGCCTTATTCTCAATGCTCTTAAAAAAATGTGTTTTCTTGCCAATGTCCCTAATGAGTTCAAGGAAAGTATCTACCTGTTGTTGGGTTTTCCGATTGGTGTCTTGCCAATCAAGTTTTTTGGGGTGCCCCTAATCTCTCTTCTCGTCTCTCCCACTCTGAATGTCAGCGTTTGATTCAAAGAATTATTTCCTGGGTTTCCTCTTGGACATCTTATTTCAACTCCTATTCTAGTAGAGTGCTTCTGATTAGAACAGTGCTTTTTGCCATTCAGTTGTACTGGGCAGCCCATTTTATTCTTCCTAAACCAGTTACAAGAGCTATTCAATCTATTCTCTGTAGATTTCTTTGGAAATGATCTTCTCTTCATCGCTATGGCTCTAAATATCTTAGAAGGATTCAGCCCTTCCTTTCTGTGAAGGTGGTCTAGCCATCAAAAATCTCACTGAATGTAATTCGGCACTCATAATTCTCCATCTTCTTATGGTTATTTCCCCTTCTTCAACCTCCTTGTGGGCTAAGTGGGTCAATTCTACTGTGCTTTCTAGAAATAATTTCTGGCATATCTCTATCCCTGCGTACTGTTCTTGGATTTGGCGTAAGATTCTAAAATTATGTCCCATGGCTCTTAATTTTCTTAATTATACTGTTGGGAATGGAAATTTTTTCAGTCTTTGGCATGATCCATAGTTGAATGGCCAGGCCATCAACCCATCTGTGTCACTTCTCTCAAACTCCAGAATTCCTGTGAATGTTCGTATCTCCGCTATCACATCCTTGGGTGCTTGGTTATTACCCTCTAGTAACCATCATGAGGTGCTGCAATTTTGGAGTTTGTTTACTTCTCTCCCTGCTCCTTCGGCTTCTGAGGACAGAATTTTATGGGATACTCATGATATTAAATTTGTTAAGGCCTCCATTATATGGGATTCTATTCGCTCACACGTTCAGAAGGTCCCTTCGGCTAAATTGTTATTGCACTCCCATCACATTCCTTGGTTCTCCTTTACGGGTTGGCCTTATGCGGTAGAATGCCTACTAATGACAGATTCTGTTCATACTCTAGTTTTTGTCCTCTAAATTGCCCTTTTTGTGAAATTGATGTTGAGACTTTTTCCCACTTATTCTTTGATTGTACCTTTTTCTCTTCTGCCCTCTCCTCTGTACTTGTTGCTGGAGGCTAGTCTAATGTTCCAACGAGATGGAATAACCTTGTGGACTTCATCATCCAGTTCAAAGGAAGTACCATTAGGTCTGATATCCTCAAGCTTGTTTTTGCTTCTAACGTGTACAAAATCTGGGTGGCTAGGAACTCCTTTGTCCATGATCAGGTTAAACTGCCTTTGGGAGTCTTGGTTAAGGAGATTTTAAACGTCATTAAATCCAGGCTGTCTTCTTCTACTAAATTCCTATTGGCTACTCAGAACCGTCCTAGTCTCAGAGTGTGGTTGTAGTCCAGATTTCTAGGAGTGTGCTGTGTTGAAGTTCAGTTTTCTGTTCGAGCATGTTCTATGGTATGTTGAGTTTCAATTATGGAGATGTTTGGTCTGCTGTGTAGTTCAGATTGCTGATCGGGTTGGCTTATTTTAGGTTGGCTCTATATGAGTTGGCTTATTGGTTTGGGCTTGTCTATTCTAGCTTTTTGGGCTGCCGAGAGTATGTTATCCAGTTCGGCGGCTGGTGCTGATCTCCCTTGGGCATCCTCAGCCTTGTTTCATGCAGTGGAAGCAAGCCTCTTGGGGTTGTTCGGTTGTAGGCCTGCATGATGGATTGTCTGAGACTCTATCCTATTATCTCCATGATTTCTTTGTTTTATTTGGTTGCCCATGTTTGTGCCTTGCTTTCTTTGTATGCTTCATTTAGGTATGTGCCTTGTTTTTCGATTTGATCTAGTTGGTCTCTTTAGTTTGGTCTTCTTGGGGGGTTGTCCTTTGATGGCCTCTCAAAAGCTTCTAGGGTATGCCGTTTTGTGATTGTATTATCATTCTTTCTTTTCAATTTACAAACAAACTTAACAAAAGAAAATGGAAAAACCTCACAGTCCGATTTAGAGAAAACCACTCCTTCCTTCCATTATTGCAGAACCAAAATCTTAGAGGTGAAGTGCCATGGGCCGGATGCCAACACATTGTCACAATTAGATTCTGAGCTGAACTTGAAAATATAGTATCCTTTACTATTGAGGAAGATGTTAGAAAGGCCAAGATGCCCCCACAGCCTTCTGGTTATGGGTTCAACAACTTTGAAGGGGAACGAAGAGTGTAAGAAGTACCCCACTAAGCTTGAAGCCCAAAGTTTGTTCCCTATAGACGGCATGTCGTCCGAAGGAATTATAGACATGTCTCCATCAGTCAAGGTTGGAGGGTGGTACGAGAGGGACCTAGAAGCTCTGGCAGCAGGCTTACCAACCACATCACACCAGGATTTAGAGGGCACATTCTCCAAAGCTACAGGGATTTCACCTTCTTTAAGGGATGGGGCAGGAAATTTCAAATTTAAAGGTTGAGCTGACACGTTAGGGACAGAGGTGACAAGACCAGAGGGTGTTGGATTTGGAGCCAGAGCTACCGGCCCGGAGCTACTGCCAACCCCTACTGCCGAAGGAAGTTTTGGAAAGAGAAACTCTAGATCATATGCTTCGTCTACACACTGGACTGGTGAAAGAAGCCCACCCAGAAATTTCACCCTCCCCCAGCTGTCAAGGGGACAATGTGGCTAGGACTATTAGAAGATACCTGGATGGCATTGCTAAAATTCACCTTCTTCCTATTAGACAGGAATTCTTGGACATCATTAGAGGTAACACCATGGGCTAATAAGAAAGAAATGAGATGCATGTTCTTTTTCCATTCAAATAGAGCTTCCTCTCTGTCTTTTTGTGAAAAATGGTTAGCTGCGGAGAAGATGTCTCTCGCATTTTCCCCCATAGCCGGACCAATGTTAAGTTCAATGCCCACATCCTGTGTAGAAGAGTCTTCCGAGCTGATATTAGCACCCAACTGACCATGGAAGGCCTCTGATACTCCCATTACCTCAATACCTAGTTGAGGAGGCAGAGAGATAGGCGTGCTTGGGTTAGAGATACCATATTCGGCAAAGAGGTCCCTAGAAGGACTACTACCAGAGTTACGGGTGAAAAGGTGGTTATGACTAACCATAGTGAGAAGACCAGAGAAAAAGTGGGACCAAAGGGAGAAGAGGTAAGAAAGGCACAGCCAAGATGGGGGAGACAAGGAGGTAGGAGGGCAAAGGAAACTGCCGAAAAAGTTAGGTGGGTGAAGAACAATCGTAAGGCCGGGCAAGAAAGTTAGAGAGAAGGAAGAGAGAAAAACAAGAGAGATAGAAACATTTATTTTTTTTCATTATTCATGATTCAATATATTTGTGAGGTTATTTTCTACTTTTTGGTTCTTTAAAGAATTCATAAGTAATTCTTAGTTATTTCTTTGAGATTCAATTTGACTTATCATACAACAATTCATAGTTGTGTGCAGCGTCTTCTACCGCATCAATCGTCGATTATACCGAGATTACCACTTCAATATAAGCGAGGGGTCCAAGTGTCGTTAGTGTCCATTCAACGCAGATTTCCAAATGCGAGCAATTGTACCAAGATTACCGTTTACATATAGGCCTCATTAAGGTGTTGCAAGCAATTCACCTACAACTGTGCTAGAAACGATCTGGGCGATGACCACCTCAGCAAGCGTGTCGTGGAGTCTATTCTGATTCAGAACACTGGCTTCCCACCCACTGTTAAAGTCAGTCACATAATTCAAGAAAATTCTTGGAGCCTCCCTCCCAGCAACCATCATGAGGTCATCCTTTTCAGATGAATGATTGAAGCCCTCCCCTTTCCTTCCTCTTCTGCTGACAGTCTCCTTTGGGACTCCATTGACATCACAAATATAAAAGCAAAGCACATTTGGAATTTCATCCGAGTAAGAAAGCAGCCAGTTTCTTGGGGATTTATTCTTTGGAATAAATTTCATGTTCCTAGGTACTCTTTTATTCTTTGGCTTGATATTTTCAAATTCTTGCTTGTGTTATTGATATTATTTATTCATTTAAATACCCAGATGAGACTTGTGGTTATATTTTGTTTAGTGTTACTAACTTGATTTGTTTTATGTAGGATCAGATTTGTGGACAAATTCTTTTCAAGAGGAAGGGGTGCCAGATTTGAGGACAAATCCTTTTCAAGAGAAGGGGAAAGATACAATCTTGATCTGCAAGTTATTCACATGTTGCCAATATTATATGGGCCTTTATATCTTTATATAATCAGATTACATGCAAAGGAAAGAAGCAAGTTTCATGTGAAAAAAAAGATCCTAACATGACAAGGATTTGGGATTTTAGGAAAAAGATTTTGTTTCCTAAAATATTAGGCAGATTCTACTAGCCTAATTTTTAAGGATTTGTTTTTCAGATACTTATCAAATTCTATTATAATTAGGATTTCTTTCTAGTTTAGATTTACTTTTTAAATAAGGTTTCTATTGTTTTATAGAAATAGGAATTTTTTTTCCAAATTGATTTCTACTTCCTTTTAGAAAGTGGGGTTATGGTTTGTAATTCCTATTAGGACTAAAATAATTTGTTCCTATTGTTATTAGGATTTGGATTGTTTTGAGTAGTATAAAAATAGGTCTGAGTTGATATAATCAAACACATTATACATTATTTAGTATTCAATATATTTGTGAGGTTATTCTCTACTTTTGGTTCTTTGAAGAATTCTTAAGTAATTCTTAGTTATTTCTTTGAGATTCAATTTGACTTATCATATAACAATTCATAGTTGTGTGGTGTCTTCTACCGTATCAATTATCGATTGTACCGAGATTACTGCTTCAATATAAGCGAGGGGTCAAGGTGTTGTTGGTGTCTAATCAACGCAAATTTCTGAACGCGAGCAATCGTACCAAGATTACCATCTACATATAGGCGAGGGGTTAAGGTGTTGCAAGCAATTCACCTACAACTATGCTAGAAACAATCTGGGCGACGACCACATCACATAAATGTGTTATTGGAGTCTATCACATGCTACGATTTGATACTTGATAGCCAAGAAAAATGCAAAACCCCGTCAAATTAGGTGGATTCTTCTTCAGGAATTTGACTTAGAGATCAAAGACAGAAAAGGGACCGAGAACCAAGTGGCTGACCACTTATCCTGATTGGAGAATCCGAGAAGGGATACTAATGACAAAGTTATGATCAATGAATCCTTCCTAGATGACCAATTATTTGTGGTGAAAGGCGAATTGCAATGATTTGCGGACTATGAAAACTTTCTAGTGAGAAATATTATTCCCTCTGACTTGACTAGACAACAAAAGAAGAAGTTTCTCTACGATGTTAAATGGTATATCTGGGATGAGCCTTACTTGTTCAAGTAGTGTGTTGATAGAATGATTCGAAGGTGCATTCCATATAGTGAGACGAAGAGTATATTACAGGATTGCGACACATCACTTTATGGAGGTCATTACGGGGGAGAAAGAACAGCAGCCAAGGTTTTGCAGGCAGGTTTTTATTGGCCGAATCTCTTCAAGGATGCTTATAACTTTGTGCAGAGATGTGATAGATGTCAGAGGGTTGGAAATATATCGAAATGAAATGAAATGCCTTTGAATACGATCCTCGAGGTTGAGATCTTCGATGTCTGGGGGATAGATTTTATGGGGCATTTTGTTTCGTCATGTGGAAACTTGTACATCCTTCTGGCTGTAGATTATGTTTCTAAATGGGTGGAAGTAGCAGCCCTTCTGAAAAATGATGCTAGAGTGGTCTTGAGATTCCTTCAAAAGAACATATTCACAAGATTTAGGACTCCTAGAGCAATCATAAGCGATGAAGGTAGCCATTTCTGCAATCGCCAATTTACAACATTGTTGGCCAAATATGGGGTAAATCATCGAGCAGTTACAGCTTACACCCTCAGACGAATGGCCAAGCAGAGGTGTCAATCAGTGAGGTGAAGAGAATATTGGAGAAGATTGTGAACCCCACGAGAAAAGATTGGTCTCTGAAGCTGGACGATGCAGTATGGGCATATAGGACTGCTTACAAAACACCACTGGGTATGTCGTCGTTTTAGCTAGTGTATGGGAAGGCTTGTCACCTTCCCATGGAACTTGAACATAAGGCCTATTGGGAAATTAAGAAGCTAAACTTCGACTTGAAGGCTGCAGGGGAGAAACGCCTTCTCCAACTCAATGAGTTAGATGAATTTCGATTGCAAGCCTAAGAAAATTCCAAGTTATACAAAGAGAAAGTGAAAAGGTGGCATGATCGCAGAATCATGGAAAGAAAATTTGAGTCAGAGCAAGCAGTACTATTATTCAATTCTAGACTTAGACTTTTCCCAAGAAAGCTCAAATCGAGGTGGTCAGGACCTTTCACAGTAAAGTATTTCCACGTGGTGCAATTGAGATTTTCGACAAATACCCAGACAAACCCTTCAAAGTAAATGGACAGAGGTTGAAGCATTATTATGGTGGTGAGGTCGATAGATAGAAGGTCGCCTCAATCCTTTCAACAACATGACCAGGGCAGAGAAAGTCAAGCTAATGGACTATTAACAAGCGCTCGATGGGAGGCACCCCATCATCTCTCTTCTTTTTTCTTTTATTTTTGCTAAGCTTGGTTTGTTTATAGAAAGAAAACACTATACAATGGCTAAGGGGCATAACCCTTGATCTAGTAAATTCATTTGATGACAGGCCATCAGATGGGAATGAAATCCCAACAACAAAGGAGCCAAACAACATAAAACAATCAGTGCATTAGCCAATTACAATAATATGGGCTAAATAAGAAACAAAGATTTGGCAACAATCAATACTGTGTGGGAGAGTGATGGGTTAGATTATCTCTCTAGGTTTTTTTCTCTCCATTCTCTCTAAAACTCTCCCCCCCCCCCTCCGTCCTTACCGTTAACCTTTCTTTTCCTCTTTTAACTCTCGCCTCTCCCCCACCTACTCTTTCCGTCCTCTGTGACGATTTGATTGTTTGAGTTGTGATTCTGGGGACAGAATCCTTGTAAGGAGAGAAGAATGTAACAATCCAAGATTTTATAATTTGTAATTCAAAATAATTATTAAATTAAATAAATATTTTAACTGTTGTTGATGTGGTTGTTGTCATTAAATATTTATGAATTAAATTTATTAGATAATATTATAAATTAAATTAATTTATAATTTAGAGAATTGTAATATAACATGAGATGTTATATTGTTGTTTCAATTTAATAATTTACAGTGGTATATTAAATTATTAAATTATAATAAAATTATAATTTTGTAATATTTATTTAAGTGGAGTGTTTATTTAAAATATGGTATGTATAATTATTTTATTTGATTAATGTTGGAAATGGAAATCCAAATAAGTAATATATGGTTATAAATTATAAACTAAATAGTAGTTTAATTTAGTTTTGACCAAACAAGGCTTAAAATACTAAGTCTTTATTTTAAAAGTCTTTTTGCCAGACAAAGCTTTATGGCTTTTGGATTTTCTCTTTTTAATTATGAATTTTACTATAACAAATAAAATAAATAAATAAAAATAAATAATAAATAATATATATTATAACTGATAACTTATTATTCTATTATTACAACGTCAGTTTCAGACATTTGGGTGTCTGCGTTGGGTTAAGTTTTATTATACATAAAAATCATTTGGCCTAAGTATACTGAAGAAGAAGGGAAGAAAAGTTATAGAGAACTTGAGAGACATTGAGAGGAAACCTAAGAATTTTTCAAGTTGATTATCAGTTGATTGCAAGGATTATTTTAGCAAATTGAAGGAAATTTTTCCATAATCTTAATATTATACATATATGTATATATATAGATGAATTTACGGCATGAAGCTTCAAACTCTATGAATTATATACTTTTCGAATTGTTGCTTTATGACTGTATTATCTCATTTGTATGTAATTGTGATGATGGAATTTATGTGTAAACAAGGAATTTGTATGCTAATCACAGTTAAAAGTAGAGAAATAATGCCGGTGAATATTTTTTCTTATGGTTCATGAAAAGTACCAATTTTGATGATTAATTCATATGTTAAACTGCAAATTGAAGCTTGTTTATGTTAATTCGGTAAGAAATGAAGATATTGTAGTTTGAACGAAGTGATTTGGTGAAGAATTGAAATCACAGTGATAATTTTTGTAAAGGATGTCAAAAATGGTATTTTTGTTTAAAAACATGGAATTTGAGGAATTAAGTTAGTAAAAGTTGTTGTTAAATTGTTCTATATTGATATATATGTAAGGAAACATGTTCGTAATAGTTTTATATCATTTGTTTGTGTTAATTTCACTGTTTGGTGGGTGAAATTCGTGTTTGTTGGGCTAAAGTCGGCTATTGTTAATGCCGTTTCTGCCTCTGTCTGTGCACCGGCGCAGCTGCGCTGGTGTCAAGGAAAAAAATGACACAGCTGCACCGGTCCTAGGCTTATGTATGGCGCAGCTGCGCCATACACTGATCTGAAGCAATGACTTCTGCTGCGGCTGCAGACCTGGGATAATGACACTATAACTTGGTCTAATGATGTGTTAACTTAATAAACTTGGAATATGGAGGTTAAAACATAACCGTGTCATGTCATTGATAATTTCAAGGTTGAAAATGATTAGTAAGTAATGAACGTGACATATTAGACTTAGTGAGCATGATGAATAGTGAACAGGTGTTGTGAAGGTTAACACTTGAAATTCCTGATATTTGTATAGTAGCATAAGACTTGTGCTAAAATGATATGTTTTGCAAGAAATGTTCATGTTATGGTGTGTTAGTATATCTAATAGGTATTGTGGTTCTAAACCTATGTGTAGGATATTGGAGTACATGAATTGTAATTGTATAGCTTATGCAAGAGGCAAATCCCTAACTTTTGCTACTTTATTATTCAGCAAGGTTACTTTTCACTGTTATGTTATACATATGCAAATTCTCTATCTCTAATCTTTTGTTTAATGATTTATTGTCATGCAAGTTCTCTAACCCTGATTTATTGTTGAGCAAGTTAGTTAATCTTTGTTTCTTTATTCCAATCGAGATTACCTTGGTTATTTAAAGTCTATAAATTTATTGTAAGAAGTGTGTTTATTCAGCTACTAATAACTATTGTTTGATATTCGTTCCTCAATATTATTTTACTATCTTACATTATTGTACCGAACTCTAAGTTATTTAGCGATTCTTTACCAATTCAACTAATCCTTGGCTGATGAATGTTCTAAACTCTAAATTACCCTTGAAGTCTATCCAAACCAAACTTCCTTTGGGTTGTTTATGTACTCACACAACTTTGAAAGCATGTTGTCGATGATAACATTTGTTCAACTTAGAAATTGTCAATACTCTAGCTCTTATTGATTCATCGATATACCTTGTTCATGAAGATATTGTAATCAAACCCTTGAATAATTATTGGTTCCTATCTGATTCAACCAGTACTTGGTTGATGATCGTTCTAAAAAATCTAGACTTCCTTTGAGGTTAATTCCCAACCAAACCTCCTTTGGTTCGGAACATGGTAATCTAAGCTGAGATGAACAACCCTATATCAGGGGATTATTTTAGAGCTACGTAATAACGTTAAAATGTTTATGCAATACATAGTACAAAGGGCTGATCACCTGGAGTACGGAATGATGGTCCATATAGTCGTTTAGACTGTTAAAGGTTACAGTAAAAACACCTGTGAACCTAGGACATAAATGATGATTATAGTCTATTAGACTGTTAAAGCTTAAAGTAGAAATACTTGAAAACCTATAATAGAGTTCGTGGTCTTGTGACCCTCAGTGTATTCTTTGATGTTGTTATCTATTGTTAACTTAAACGTTCATTATTCCTTTAAACTCATAGTTGTTGAATTAAAGTTTCTTGTTCCGGTAAGAATAATGTACCGTTAAAAGCTTAGTTAATTGTCATTCATAAAACATTGTTGTATATTATCCTTCTTATGGGCAATTGTTTGCTCACTCTTGTACCAAAACAATGCAGATGAGGTTACGAAGTTTGAAGAGCTTTCTACAAGCAAGGGTAAGGACAAAGTGTTTGGTTAGACGATGACGTTTAATTTATCTTTTATTTATGAAGCTTATGTAATAGATTTATTTATGATCATGTTTTTAATTTTTTGCTAATGATTGTAATAAAGGTTAGATGGCCTAGGATTTATTTTAGATTATGTAACCCCTTTAATGGGAGATTCATTATTTAAACTTTTGAGTTTAATTATATCCTTTATTTATGGGTAGTTAGTTATGATTTTATTGGAAAGTGAACACCAAATCTGTGGGATTAAAGTGACCTGATTTGGGGGTGTCACATCCTCTCTATCTTTTATGTTTTCCTTTTCTGTCTCCCTCCCCGTTCGGCCTTCTTCCCTGTCCTCCTCGTTCCCCGCCCTCCTTTTTATCTCCTCATCTCCTATTCTTCTAGTTCCATGGTTGATCATCCGTATCTCTCGACCGGTAACACTGTCAGTAGCTCCTCTAGAGATGTTTTTGCTGAGCTTGGGATTTCCAACCCAAACTCCCCTGTTGTTGATTTTTCTATGGCCGAATCGGCCCCTATCCCTGCTTTGATTCCTCTTGGCTCTGGGGGCTCCTCTGCCTCTGACTCTGACTCTGACTCTCATAGTGAGGCTGTTGGTACTCTGGGGTCTCCATTGGGGCCTTCAATGTCAGAAATTTTCAAAGCTGTGCAGTTACTCTCCCAACAAGATCGGATTAACGCTGCTTGTGACGCCCCCAAATCCAGGTACTTGAAACCCGAACTCGGTGCTTCACGATACCATTTCTATGAGCGGAATAAGACTAATAATAATAACAATAATATAGATTTTCAAACTTAATTTACATATTATCAGAGTTTAGTTCCCAATTACGAAACCTTTAAACATTTGTTACATGATAATAATAATAATATTTATTATCCTTATCATAAAGTCATACTATTGTATAGAATAGCTTAAACATTTAATCAGCAACTTTCCCTTTCCCCTTGTTCTTGGCAGATCCTTCGGTTTGTTCACACTTAGCTGAAAACATTTAAAATTAAGCAAGAATGAGCATTCGAGTGCCCAGCAAGTAATAGCAACAATAATAGTTAACTGAAAGGATTAAATGTTTTCTTTGAAAGATACTTCTACAACGGATCAACAGTTGTGAAGTAAGCTGAACCAATAATCAACAACATGTCATTTTGATTTCAAATTTTTGAAACTACGTATTGACTATAAATGAGAATCAGTTGACAGACTATGAACATTATTTTCTATTTTCGAAAAAGTTTAAACAGAAATTCACCTGTAAACCGTCATTGCTTACGGGCACGAGGGTGATCAGCCCGTTATGCCCTGTATTGATCAATACTACATTGCTAGAACGATATTATCGTTCATCCTTTGTCCGCCTTAGCGCATAAAAATTTCCCATAATTGGGATGTTCATAACAGTCTTTAATCCAAACCAAAACAATGCAGTTGGATAAGTTTTATCTTGTTCAACAACAACTTTAAATTTATGTCTAGCTTGATCAAATAGCTTAGACGACTTTTATTTTAACGTATACATACTAGGCAACTATAAGTATGTATCAACATGTGATAAAATATAATGATTATCCAAGTGGGGACACTTGTATAACCATGTTATAGAAATTAACGAACATAATAAATAACTTGATCAATATTAACAGGATAAAGGAAATTGTACAACAATTATTGCTTAATAGTTTACTTATACAGAATCATTGCATAAGTATATACAAAGGCTGAAATATTTGAACAGTTCAGATATTACCTTACGCATGTCCTTAGCATAAAGTAAATGCAAAGGGTTAGATACTTGCCTTGTCTGCTGCTTACACAACTTAGATATCTCTTTTCTATCAAGTCTTATCATTAAATAGATCATTGTCTGATTAGAATCATATATTATATCATATAATACTGCATATTGCAGTCAACACATTCCTAATCACATTGTCACATAACTTTAACACCATTGAATCACAAATAAACAGTTATACTTTCAATCTAGCTAAGTCCGGATCAATTTATGAAACATGTCGGTCTATCGACAACTTTATCGGGTAATATCGAGTCTAAGACTCTATACTGTGACAACCCGATATTTTCAATATAAATAAATCTTAAATTTTTCGTATAATTTTTTTTTTATTATTATCTTAAGGATGAGGATTTGTACAAGATTATGTGTATATGTATTTATGTGGTAAATAAAAATATATTTACTACAGGAATATTTACAAGTAAATTTATTTTAGAATTATTGAATATTATAAAGTATATTCTTATAATAATTAATTTTAAGATAGAAATGTTTTTATTAATTATTTTCCATGAATATATAATCATATATTATTTAAATGATATATGAAGTGATTTTTTTTAGAATAAATATAATAATTATTTTATTATATGAATTTTTGTACAGATTATTAAGTTAAATATTTTACCTTAATTATTAAGGTTAAATATGAAAGAATAATCAGATATGGAATCCAAACCCTAATTTTGGATTATTGTCAAGGTATGAGAATAATAATATAATATTAATTATATTTTAATTTTTCAGTGCTATGTATATGTACGATATGTCCGTATTGAAAATGGATGGTCAATTACGGTGTATTTTGACCCAAACCCTAGTAATGATGTTAAACCCTAATTTGAGATCCAAATTAGAGTATAAGGTAATTTTACAAGTGTATAATTATGTTGAGTATTAATGTATTAATTAGGTAAACTCTAATTAACTTTTTGGAAACCCTAATTGCCATAATTAGTAACCCTAATTTGAAATTAGAGTTTGAGATTGTTGGTGAGTATCGATAATGTGATTAATTAACAAGTATGGTGTTTATAATAATTAAATTTAGAAACCCTAAATTGTTAAACCCTAATTACTAAACTAAAACCCTGATTTAGTAATTAAAAACCCTAATAGTAATTTGGTAACCCTAATTACCAAAAGAATAAATCCTAATTGCTTTATTAGCAAAGTTAATTGTGATTAAGGGTTTTAAACCCTAATGCCCATGTGTTAGATAATTACAAACTTATTTTAATTAACAAAGTTAATTTTTCAAAATATTAGAAACTAAAATTTAGTTATTATTTTTGTAATAAACCCTAATTGCTAAATCCTAAAATTGGAAATTTTTGAAATCCTAGTTGCTAAATCTTTAAGGGTTAAATGTTAAACCCTAAACACTAAAATATCTAAACCCTTAACCTAAGACAATTTTCTAGAACAAAAGGGAAATGGCAAAAATGCCCATTTTAGGCATTTAAGAAGCTACAACCTTAGGTTTTGACAATAGGTTAAGTGGTTGGCCAACTCTCAACAACCCCACATGCACAAAACTCCAGCAACAAGCAATATACATCAGCCATACATGCATCATACACTAGTATATATAGATTGAGAGAGAGAAAATGTTATTTTGTTGCACAATTATTCACCAAACTTATCCTAGACCTCTCTCTCTTGAAACCTCCAAAATTATCTAGTAAAATCAGTCAAGAAACAAGCCCCACGAACATCAACAACAAAACAGCAACAAGAAATCAGAAATCGATCAAGAAGGTATAAAACCCTACTTTGAATTTTTGTCCAAAATTTGGTGTTAGATGTTGGTTTTTGTTGTTGTAATATGTTGAATCTAGTGTATAATCATGATCTGGGTTGTTATAAACTAGACCCATAACATTTAAATGATCAGATTCACGTTTTTCCAAAAATCTGGAAAAAAAAATTCTGGTGATTTTCAGTCAAATGTCAGGCCTTATAACTCTCGGGTTGTTTATGATTTGTATTATTTTTAAGTTGTTGTATGTATTCTGTAAGTTTCTCTTTAATATGCAAAAGGAATCAAGCTCATATCTGTTATAGATTGCAAGTTATTCACAGTCAAAAGTCGTTGACCGATCTTCTAAAACTGCGAACCCAGAAAACGTAAAAGCAGTGTCCGTGTCCTACTTTGACCGGACATATCTTGCTCATTATATGATGTTTTGTGTTATTTTTCTTTATAGTTGTAGTACTACATGTTATCTACAACTTGTAATTTATAGATCGCATAAAGGTTACACGATCACCAAGTTATAAAATGTCAAAGGAGGTACCCTGACTGTTCTTCATTTTCTGGGTAACCCAGAAAATGAAGAACACGTCTGTCAGAACCTTTGGAAGCCTAGATCTTGCTAATTACGTTGTTGTTTGGTCATGAAATGAGTTTGTAGTTGTAGTACTACACGAGTACTACAATCTGAAAATTTTAACAAGCCCTGAAACGCAACAACCACTGAATTAAACCCGGTCAAACGAGCCACCTCGCCTCTGCCGGAAATTCTGGGCAAGCCCTCAAGAATACCTATAGCGACAGAAAGCGTCGCTATAGGCCTTTAGCGATAGATTTAATTAATATTTTCGGAAATTAATAAAAAAATAGAAAAAAATAGTTTTTAATTATTAAAAATACAAAATAAATTATTAAAAATTATTTTAAATTCTAAAAATTAGTTTTTAATTATTTTAAATGTATTTCATAAATATTTAATATTTTTGGAATATTAAAAGTAATTAATTTATTTAATTATAATATTAAATAAATTATTTAAAAATGATTTTAATTCATGAAAAATCATGAAAAATTATATTATTGTGTTAGAAAATATTTTTGAGTTATTTTGATAACTTTTAATATTATGTGATAATTTTCATTAATAAATTAATATTAATGATAATTAAGTTATTTATTAAATGAATTAAATAAATGAATTAAAAATGATTTTATTATATTAAAAATCATTTTAAATAATAATAAGGTATTTAAAAATATTTTAAGTTATAAAATATAACTTTTAATATTTAAAGGTAAATTTCATTAATTAATTATGATTAATGATAATAAAGTTATTTAATAATTATAATAAATAATTTAGTTTGAAAATGATTTTATTATTATAATAATCATTTTAAATAAAAATAAAGTGTTTAAAGATATTTTAAGTTATAAAATATAACTTTTAATATTTAAAGGATAATTTCTTTAATAATTTAATATTAATGATCATTAAATTATTATTAATGATATTAAATTTATTTAATAATTATATTAAATAAATAGTTTAAAAATGGTTTTATTTATTTAAAAATCATTTAAAAAAGGATATTAATGATTTAAAAATATTTTAAGTTATAATTAATGACTCTTAATATTTGGATAAATAGTTCATTAATATTTACATATTAATGGTAATTATTTAATAGTGATTTTAAATGTTTTAAAAATCATTTAAGGGTAATATAAATACTTTAAAAATATTTTGAGTTATTATACATAACTTTAATATTTTGGCAATGGATTCATTAATAGTTTAATATTAATTAAATATTAATGATAATAGAATTGTTTAATATTTAAAGCATTTCATAATGATTCTGATATTTCAAAAATTATTATAAATGATAATAATTATTATAAGGCCATAAAAATAGTGCGACTAAGGTTGAAGTTATCCAAAGGATATTGAACTACGGATTAGAGTCTTAGACTCGATATTTAACCGATGAAGCTGTCGGTAGACCGACATAGATCAAAAATTGATCTGGACTTAGATACTTTAGTTAGTTAAACTGTTTATTTGTGATTCAATGGTTTATTAAGGTTGTATGACAATGTGATTAGGAAGGTGTTGATGTTTGATTATGATTCAACGATTGTTGAACATGCACTACTAAAAAAATGGTCATTTGTGATGGCCTAAATCCATCACAAAAAGTAGGAAAATCATCACGAAAGGTTTACGTGATGGCTTTAAGCATCACAATGGTCGTCTTGTATACGCCCATCATGAAAGGTTTTACGTGATGGTTTTGGCAATCACGTAAACGCTTAGTGCTTTTGTGATGATTAATACAATCACATTAACATATAATCTATTGTGATTGTCAAAGTCATCACAAAAAAAATAAGACTTTCGGAATCAAATGTAAGAACGTGAATCTATATTTACGTATAATTTATTTCACTATATTAATTATATCTATATTAATTGTATCAAATGATACTTGTAGGATTCGAACCCTCTCCCATTTGCAAACTAAATAACGAGTATTACCACTACACCAAAGTCTAGATCATGATTATAATTTTAAAACAAAATATAAAAGGAAACATATATGAGTTGACTTACTAAACAAAATTACTTTCAAATAAGATTTGGTTATTGCAATGGCAGTCACAAATACACTATAATGATGATAAAATTAGTCATCACATTCTGAGTTTTAAAATGGACAGAAAAGAAAAGAAATGGACGGAAAATTTAAGTTTTCTTTCTAATTCTTATGTTTCTGAGTTTTTTAATAAACGGAAAAGAAAAGAAATGGATAGAAAACTTGGCCACTTTTCCTGCCAAAGTTTTCCGTCCAAAATTGACATGATTTGGACGGAAAAGAAATTAGAATAAGTAATATTTTTATAATTCCCATATTATCCTCTACTTTTAATATAATAAATTTTAAATTACAACTCATGTCCTCAATTTTAAATTTTCTATCCTTTTCCATTAAAAACTCAGAAACAACACAAAAGAAAACTTTAAATTTTCTATTCTTTTCTTTTCTGTTCTAATTTAAGTTTTCTATTCTTTTCTTTTCTGTTCAAAACTCAGAAACAGAGTGCAAGAGCCATCATATATTGTATTGTTTTGTGACGGCTTGAAAATTCCATCACAAAATACCTTCTTTTTGTAATTGCAAATAAAAGTCGTCACAAAAATCTAACTTTTTAATGATTGTCACGACCGTCATAAAATATTATTTTGATTATTTCTTATATTAAAATATTAGTGATAGCTTAAATGCAATCACGAAAAGGGTATATCTATAAGTGATGACTTAGTGCGTCACAAAAAGAAAATTTATTTTGCGTGAAAAAATTTGTGTGATTGACATGGCCATCACAATTATAATACATTGATGGCAAAATTAGTCATCACTAAGAGCCATCATATATACTATTATTTTGTGATTGCTTAAAAAGTCCATCACAAATTACTATCTTTTGTGTTGGTTTTTAAAAACTGTCACAAAATTCCGTCACGTATTCTTGTTTTTCTAGTAGTGATGTGTGATAATGTGAATAGGAAATGTGCTGACTGCAATAAGCAGTGTTATGTGTACGATATGTTGTACTAATCAGTAAAATGATCTGATTAATTATAGGTTGTGATAGAAAAGGGTAGATCTAAGTTGCGTAAGTGTAAGCAGCGCATCAGGCAAGTATCCTAACTTTGCATTTTCTTTATGCAATGGATAGAAGTGAGAAATTCAGAATTAATGTTATTATTGTACAGATTATTAAACTTATATTATATAAGCCCATTGACTATCAACATGCTAGTATATGATAATTCAGTTATATATATTATGTTCGTTAATTTCTATAAATGATCATACAAGTGTCCCCACTTGGATAATCATTGTATTTAATCGCATGTTGATACCCTTTTGATATACATATATATTGAATTATATAAGACCTTTGTTATGAAAACCCGACAGGTATGAACATCCCGATAATGGGAAAAATTTTATGCGCCCAAGGCGGACAGAGTGAACGATAACATCGTTCTTATACATGTAGTATTGATCAATACAGGGTACAACAGGGCTGATCACCCTCCGTGCCCGTAAGTCATGACGGTTTACAGATAAATTTCTGTTCAAACCTTTTCGAAAATGAAAAACAATGTTCATAGTATGTCACAGAAACCCCATGTATAGTCAATACGTAGTTTCAAAAATTTGAAAGAGGGTTGTTATGTTATTATTATTGGTACAGATTACTTCACAACTACTTACTAGTTGTAGAAGAATATTATAAAGAAAACATTTAAATTCCTTCAGCCTATATATATATAATACTTGCTGGGCACTCAAATGCTCATTCTTGCTTAATTTAAATGTTTTCAGCTAAGTATGAAGGATCAGAAGGAACTGTCAACAACAAGGGAAAAGGGAAAGTTGCTGAATGACTCTTTATGCTACTGTTTGTAATAGTTTTAGATTATGAAGACTATGATATATATAATTATATATGTTATGACATGTAATGAATGTTTAAAGGTTACGTACTTGGGAGAAAGACTCTGATGTATATGTAAATTTAAGTTTAAGTTTTATATTATTTTTATTATTAGTAGTAGTATTCCGCTCATAGAAATGGTATCGTGAAGTACCGAGTTCGGGTTTCAAGTATCCGGGTTCGGGGACCTCACAGAATGGTATCAGAGCTATAGGGTTAGAAACCTTAGGTGGGTTAGACCTTAGGCTATAACCTTAGAACAGAGGGAAACGTTGAAAATATAAATAACTCATATAGAGTTTAAAGAAAGATGAATCGGATAAATTCATCGTCAAATAAAATAAAAGATAACTTATAAAACTATTATGTGCTGTGTGTATATATTATATGCTAATCAGGATAATTGCTGTGTGTAGATGTCAGGTGAAAAAGAACTAGGATACCCACGAGTCGTAAAGAAGGAGCTAATATAGAAGCCAATAGCGGAAATAGAAGCTCACAATGAAACTAACTCGGACGAGGTGGTTATCGTAGAAAACATAGTACCATATCCGGAAATAGTGGATCTGACAGATAGTGATTCAGACACTAAAGTTGAAGCTGAACAAGCATCAACGGAGGTACAGAATTTGAGGAACAAGGTTTCTTCTCTAGAAAGGCTGTGGGAGATAGAAGAGCTATTGAATAGTCAACTGCGTCAGGCATTAATAGAAACAATAGAAGAACAAGATAATCTTAAAATCCAAATTGATCAGATGGGAGCCTCAAACAACACTTCGTGTGCAGCTCCGAGAGATAAGGGAAAAAGAAAAATAGAAGACCCTGAGGTAGGAAAACCTGATAAGAAGAAAGGGAAGAAGATATGTTATATTTGCGGCCGAGAGGGACATACCTCTCCTCGTTGCCCCGACTATAAGAAAGGTGGATGTTTTAATTGTGGAATGGAAGGACATCGAGCGTATGAATGTCCAAGAAAAGGGCATAGGGAATAGGTAGTATAGGTTATGTTGTGTAAGCATGTTTAATATTATATGTGTGCTTAGTATGTCTGTGTAATGCATTATTATAAAACTTTTGTACAAGTGGTGATGTAAATCCTGACTTTTGTAGTCACAATGGGATAACTGATGTTTAAAGCACTATGTGCTATGATATGTAAAATATTTTGAAAGCAATGAATGAATATGAATCAAAGTTGAGTTATGAAACAAGTTTAATAAGTTTAAACTTATATGATAAAGTTTAGAATGTAAGTTAATTTATGGCTTTTACTTAATCAGATAATGCCGCCAAGACGTCAAACTCGGAATCAAAGGGCAGAAGAGTCTGTCAACAATGTTGAAGGACAACAACAAGCGGACCCGATGCAGCATTTTGCGAATATGGTAGCCCAGGCTATGCAACAAGGAAACCAGCCGGATAATCACTTGGCGAATTTTAAAGATTTTAAGGCTGTAGGACCACCAGAATTTAAAGGTACGACTGACCATGTAGAAGCCCAAAATTGGGTTAGGGAAATTGAGAAGGCATTTATAATAGCTAGGGTAGCTGAGGGGCAAAAGACCTCTTTTGCCACCTATCTGATGAAGGGTGAGGCAAATTTCTGGTGGAAAGCAAATCAGGTGAAGGCAGGAGCAGGTGTGGTAGCGTGGGATAGATTTAAGACGTTATTTTTCGAAAATTATTTTTCAGCCAGTATGCAGTCTAGAATGGAGGTAAAATTTTTGGAGTTGAAGCAAGGGGATATGTCAGTGGCAGAATATGCCGCTAAATTTAATGAGTTAGCTAGGTTTGCTCAGCATCAAGTTGATACGGAGGCTAGGAAGGCGAGGAGATTTGAGCTGGGATTAAATTCCTGGCTCTATAATAAGGTGGCGGTGTTGCAGATCCCAATATTTACAGCACTCTTGGAGAAGGCGATAATTGCGGAGGAAGGAAGTGAGGCTATGAGCCTCTACAATAAGGAGAAGAAGAACAAGGCCAAGGTCGAGGGAGTTGAGAAGATGAGGATTAATAGTGGAAGCAGGAGTGTTGATGGAAAAAGGAATGGGAACTATTTTGGTAATGTCCAGGTTAAACAGGAAGGTGTTAAGAAGCCAGGGGTGCAGTGTGGAAAATGTGGAAAGAACCACTCCGGGGAGTGTTTGAAGGGGAAATTTGTGTGTTACAAATGCGAACAGGAGGGCCATATCTCTCCCAACTTCCCCAATCCTAGAATGAACAGTGGTTGTTTTATTTGTGGATCAATGGAGCACAGGGTG
Source organism: Panax japonicus (assembly GCA_020205505.1). Classification (NCBI taxonomy): domain Eukaryota; kingdom Viridiplantae; phylum Streptophyta; class Magnoliopsida; order Apiales; family Araliaceae; genus Panax; species Panax japonicus. The sequence continues at coordinate 75,194,910 of CM035108.1, read as the reverse complement.
AAGGATTGTCCAAATAGGAGGGTAGAGGCAGGTAGTGTGAATACTGGTAAGGGTAGTGGAATATTAGCAATCACGGGACCGACATCATCGAACAAACCAACAAAGTCAACATCAAGAGTCTTCAACATGACGGTTCAAGACACGGTGGCAGCTGGCAATGCAGTTCCAGGTAATATTCGAATAACTTTTATTTGCGTATTTATAATTATTCTATGTATAGTAAATTATTTTATAAAGAAATTTTGAGGGAGGAATTTGAGTTCTTTTAGAAATCAAATTTCTGTTTAATCAGAAAGACAAGCTTTATGTGATTAGTTAAAGATCAGTTCGATCAAATTTGATCGAGATCTACTTGTGAAGAATATGTATGCTATGTACCCGGTTATGTGTAGGTTTTAAAGTGGTGATTCCGTGGACGGAATCCTTATAAGGGATGGTGAATGTGACAACCCGATATTTTCAATATAAATAAATCTTAAATTTTTTGTATAATTTTTTATTATTATTATTATCTTAAGGATGAGGATTTGTACAAGATTATGTGTATATGTATTTATGTGGTAAATAAAAATATATTTACTACAGGAATATTTACAAGTAAATTTATTTTAGAATTATTGAATATTATAAAGTATATTCTTATAATAATTAATTTTAAGATAGAAATGTTTTTATTAATTATTTTCCATGAATATATAATCATATATTATTTAAATGATATATGAAGTGATTTTTTTTAGAATAAATATAATAATTATTTTATTATATGAATTTTTGTACAGATTATTAAGTTAAATATTTTACTTTAATTATTAAGGTTAAATATGAAAGAATAATCAGATATGGAATCCAAACCCTAATTTTGGATTATTGTCAACGTATGAGAATAATAATATAATATTAATTATATTTTTATTTTTCAGTGCTATGTATATGTACGATATGTCCGTATTGAAAATGGATGGTCAATTACGGTGTATTTTGACCCAAACCCTAGGAATGATGTTAAACCCTAATTTGAGATCCAAATTAGAGTATAAGGTAATTTTACAAGTGTATAATTATGTTGAGTATTAATGTATTAATTAGGTAAACTCTAATTAACATTTTGGAAACCCTAATTGCCATAATTAGTAACCCAAATTTGAAATTAGAGTTTGAGATTGTTGGTGAGTATCGATAATGTGATTAATTAACAAGTATGGTGTTTATAATAATTAAATTTAGAAACCCTAAATTGTTAAACCCTAATTACTAAACTAAAACCCTAATTTAGTAATTAAAAACCCTAATAGTAATTTGGTAACCCTAATTACCAAAAGAATAAACCCTAATTGCTTTATTAGCAAAGTTAATTGTGATTAAGGGTTTTAAACCCTAATGCCCATGTGTTAGATAATTACAAACTTATTTTAATTAACAAAGTTAATTTTTCAAAATATTAGAAACTAAAATTTAGTTATTATTTTTGTAATAAACCCTAATTGCTAAATCCTAAAATTGGAAATTTTTGAAATCCTAGTTGCTAAATCTTTAAGGGTTAAATGTTAAACCCTAAACCCTAAAATATCTAAACCCTAAACCTAAGACAATTTTCTAGAACAAAAGGGAAATGGCAAAAATGCCCATTTTAGGCATTTAAGAAGCTACAACCTTAGGTTTTGACAATAGGTTAAGTGGTTGGCCAACTCTCAACAACCCCACATGCACAAAACTCCAGCAACAAGCAATATACATCAGCCATACATGCATCATACACTAGTATATATAGATTGAGAGAGAGAAAATGTTATTTTGTTGCACAATTATTCACCAAACTTATCCTAGAACTCTCTCTCTTGAAACCTCCGAAATTATCTAGTAACATCAGTCAAGAAACAAGCCCCACGAACATCAACAACAAAACAGCAACAAGAAATCAGAAATCGATCAAGAAGGTATAAAACCCTACTTTGAATTTCTGTCCAAAATTTGGTGTTAGATGTTGGTTTTTGTTGTAATATGTTGAATCTAGTGTATAATCATGATCTGGGTTGTTATAAACTAGACCCATAACATCTAAATGATCAGATTCACGTTTTTCCAAAAATCTGGAAAAAAATTTCTGGTGATTTTCAGTCAAATTTCAGGCCCTATAACTCTCGGGTTGTTTATGATTTGTGTTGTTTTTAAGTTGTTGTATGTAGTCTGTAAGTTTCTCTTTAATATGCAAAAGGAATCAAGCTCATATCTGTTATAGATTGCAAGTTATTCACGGTCAAAAGTCGTTGACCGATCTGCTAAAACTGCGAACCCAGAAAACGTAAAAGCAGTGTCCGTGTCCTACTTTGACCGGACATATCTTGCTCATTATATGATGTTTTTGTATTATTTTTCTTTATAGTTGTAGTAATACATGTTATCTACAACTTGTAATTTATAGATCGCATAAAGGTTACACAATCACCAAGTTATAAAATGTCAAAGGAGGTACCCTGACTGTTCTTCATTTTCTGGGTAACCCAGAAAATGAAGAACACGTCTGTCAGAACCTTTGGAAGCCTAGATCTTGCTAATTACGTTGTTGTTTGGTCATGAAATGAGTTTGTAGTTGTAGTACTACACGAGTACTATAATCTGAAAGTTTTAACAAGCCCTGAAACGGAACAACCACTGAATTAAACCCGGTCAAACGAGCCACCTCGCCTCTGCCGGAAATTCTGGGCAAGCCCTCAAGAACACCTATAGCGACAGAAAGCGTCGTTATAGGCCTTTAGCGACAGATTTAATTAATATTTTCGAAAATTAATAAAAAAATATAAAAAAATAGTTTTTAATTATTAAAAATACAAAATAAATTATTAAAAATTATTTTAAATTCTAAAAATTAGTTTTTAATTATTTTAGATGTATTTCATAAATATTTAATATTTTTGGATTATTAAAAGTAATTAATTTATTTAATTATAATATTAAATAAATTATTTAAAAATGATTTTAATTCATGAAAAATCATGAAAAATTATATTATTGTGTTAGAAAATATTTTTGAGTTATTTTGATAACTTTTAATATTATGTGATAATTTTCATTAATAAATTAATATTAATGATAATTAAGTTATTTATTAAATGAATTAAATAAATGAATTAAAAATGATTTTATTATATTAAAAATCATTTTAAATAATAATAAGGTATTTAAAAATATTTTAAGTTATAAAATATAAATTTTAATATTTAAAGGTAAATTTCATTAATTAATTATGATTAATGATAATAAAGTTATTTAATAATTATATTAAATAATTTAGTTTGAAAATGATTTTATTATTATAATAATCATTTTAAATAAAAATAAAGTGTTTAAAGATATTTTAAGTTATAAAATATAACTTTTAATATTTAAAGGATAATTTCGTTAATAATTTAATATTAATGATCATTAAATTATTATTAATGATATTAAATTTATTTAATAATTATATTAAATAAATAGTTTAAAATTGTTTTATTTATTTAAAAATCATTTAAAAAGGATAGTAATGATTTAAAAATATTTTAAGTTATAATTAATGACTCTTAATATTTGGATAAATAGTTCATTAATATTTACATATTAATGGTAATTATTTAATAGTGATTTTAAATGTTTTAAAAATCATTTAAGGGTAATATAAATACTTTAAAAATATTTTGAGTTATTATACATAACTTTAAAATTTTGGCAATGGATTCATTAATAGTTTAATATTAATTAAATATTAATGATAATAGAATTGTTTAATATTTAAAGCATTTCATAATGATTCTGATATTTCAAAAATTATTATAAATGATAATAATTATTTAATAATTATTATAAGGCCATAAAAAATAGTGCGACTGAGGTTGAAGTTATCCAAAGGATATTGAACTACGAATTAGAGTCTTAGACTCGATATTTAACCGATGAAGCTGTCGGTAGACCGACATAGATCAGAAATTGATCTGGACTTAGATACTTTAGTTAGTTAAACTGTTTATTTGTGATTCAATGGTTTATTAAGGTTGTATGACAATGTGATTAGGAAGGTGTTGATGTTTGATTATGATTCAACGATTGTTGAACATGTGTGATAATGTGAATAGGAAATGTGTTGACTGCAATAAGCAGTGTTATGTGTACGATATGTTGTACTAATCAGTAAAATTATCTGATTAATTATAGGTTGTGATAGAAAAGGGTAGATCTAAGTTGCGTAAGTGTAAGCAGCGCATCAGGCAAGTATCCTAACTTTGCATTTTCTTTATGCAATGGATAGAAGTGAGAAATTCAGAATTAATGTTATTATTGTACAGATTGTTAAACTTATATTATATAAGCCCATTGACTATCAACATGCTAGTATATGATAATTCAGTTATATATATTATATTCGTTAATTTCTATAAATGATCATACAAGTGTCCCCACTTGGATAATCATTGTATTTAATCGCATGTTGATACCCTTTTGATATACATATATGTTGAATTATATAAGACCTTTGTTATGAAAACCCGACAGGTATGAACATCCCGATAATGGGAAAATTTTTATGCGCCCAAGGCGTACAGAGTGAACGATAACATCGTTCTTATACATGTAGTATTGATCAATACAGGGTACAACAGGGCTGATCACCCTCCGTGCCCGTAAGTCATGACGGTTTACAGATGAATTTCTGTTCAAACCTTTTCGAAAATGAAAAATAATGTTCATAGTATGTCACAGAAACCCCATGTATAGTCAGTACGTAGTTTCAAAAATTTGAAAGAGGGTTGTTATGTTATTATTATTGGTACAGATTACTTCACAACTACTTACTAGTTGTAGAAGAATATTATAAAGAAAACATTTAAATTCCTTCAGCCTATATATATATATAATACTTGCTGGGCACTCAAATGCTCATTCTTGCTTAATTTAAATGTTTTTAGCTAAGTATGAAGGATCAGAAGGAACTGTCAAGAACAAGGGAAAAGGGAAAGTTGCTGAATGACTCTTTATGCTACTGTTTGTAATAGTTTTAGATTATGAAGACTATGATATATATAATTATATATGTTATGACATGTAATGAATGTTTAAAGGTTACGTACTTGGGAGAAAGACTCTGATGTATATGTAAATTTAAGTTTAAGTTTTATATTATTTTTATTATTAGTAGTAGTATTCCGCTCATAGAAATGGTATCGTGAAGTACCGAGTTTGGGTTTCAAGTATCCGGGTTCGGGGACCTCATAGAATGGTATCAGAGCTATAGGGTTAGAAACCTTAGGTGGGTTAGACCTTAGGCTATAACCTTAGAACAGAGGGAAACGTTGAAAATATAAATAACTCATATAGAGTTTAAAGAAAGATGAATCGGATAAATTTATCGTCAAATAAAATAAAAGATAACTTATAAAACTATTATGTGCTGTGTGTATATATTATATGCTAATCAGGATAATTGCTGTGTGTAGATGTCAGGTGAAAAAGAACTAGGATACCCACGGGTCGTAAAGAAGGAGCTAATATAGAAGCCAATAGCGGAAATAGAAGCTCACAATGAAACTAACTCGGACGAGGTGGTTATCGTAGAAAACATAGTACCATATCCGAAAATAGTGGATCTGACAGATAGTGATTCAGACACTAAAGTTGAAGCTGAACAAGCATCAACGGAGGTACAGAATTTGAGGAACAAGGTTTCTTCTCTGGAAAGGCTGTGGGAGATAGAAGAGCTATTGAATAGTCAACTGCGTCAGGCATTAATAGAAACAATAGAAGAACAGGATAATCTTAAAATCCAAATTGATCAGATGGGAGCCTCAAACAACACTTCGTGTGCAGCTCCGAGAGATAAGGGAAAAAGAAAAATAGAAGACCCTGAGGTAGGAAAACCTGATAAGAAGAAAGGGAAGAAGATATGTTATATTTGCGGCCGAGAGGGACATACCTCTCCTCGTTGCCCCGACTATAAGAAAGGTGGATGTTTTAATTGTGGAATGGAAGGACATCGAGCGTATGAATGTCCAAGAAAAGGGCTTAGGGAATAGGTAGTATAGGTTATGTTGTGTAAGCATGTTTAATATTATATGTGTGCTTAGTATGTATGTGTAATGCATTATTATAAAACTTTTGTACAAGTGGTGATGTAAATCCCGACTTTTGTAGTTACAATGGGATAACTGATGTTTAAAGCACTATGTGCTATGATATGTAAAATATTTTGAAAGCAATGAATGAATATGAATCAAAGTTGAGTTATGAAACAAGTTTAATAAGTTTAAACTTATATGATAAAGTTTAGAATGCAAGTTAATTTATGGTTTTTACTTAATCAGATAATGCCGCCAAGACGTCAAACTCGGAATCAAAGGGCAGAAGAGTCTGTCAACAATGTTGAAGGACAACAACAAGCGGACCCGATGCAGCATTTTGTGAATATGGTAGCCCAGGCTATGCAACAAGGAAACCAGCCGGATAATCACTTGGCGAATTTTAAAGATTTTAAGGTTGTAGGACCACCAGAATTTAAAGGTACGACTGACCCTGTAGAAGCCCAAAATTGGGTTAGGGAAATTGAGAAGGCATTTATAATAGCTAGGGTAGCTGAGGGGCAAAAGACCTATCATTAAATAAATATCATTAATATTAAATTATTAATGAAATTATCCTTTAAATATTAAAAGTTATAGTTTATAACTTAAAATATCTTTAAATACTTTATTTTCATTTAAAATGATTATTATAATATTAAAATCATTTTTAAACTAAATTATTTAATATAATTATTAAATAACTTTAATATCATTAATAATATTTAATTACTGAAATTTACTTTTAAATATTAAAAGTTATATTTTATAACTTAAAATATTTTTAAATACCTTATTCTTATTTTAAATGATTTTTAATTTAATAAAATCATTTTTAATTCATTTATTTAATTCATTTAATAAATAACTTAATTATCATTAATATTAATTTATTAATGAAAATTATCACATAATATTAAAAGTTATCAAAAATAACTTAAATTATTTTCTTATACCATAATATAATTTTAAATGATTTTTCAAATATTAAAATCATTTTTAAAGAATTTATTTAATATTATAATTAAATAAATTAAATATTTTTAATATTCCAAAAATATTAAATATTTATGAAATATATTTAAAATAATTAAAAACTAATTTTTAGAATTTAAAATAATTTTTAATAATTTATTTTGTATTTTTAATAATTAAAAACTATTTTTTTTATTTATTTATTAATTTCTGAAAATTAATTAATATCTGTCGCTAAAGACCACCTATAGCGACAGAACCGTCGCTATAGGTGTTCTTGGTGTTCTTCATGCAAACCCAGAATTTTAATGCCAGAACCAAGTGCCTTGCTTTGACCACATATAAAACGTAAAATGAAATGTTTCTAGTAATGTTATTGATCAGATCTTGTAGTACTCGTTCAATACTACGCGATCCAACAACAAGTATGGCCAAAAATCATAAAACAAACGAGATCTAAGGCTTTAAAACGGACTGTCAGACCTGTTTTCATTTTCTGGATTACCCAGAAATGAAAACAGTTCGTCCAGCCACATTTAGACTTCCACAACTTGCAATCCATGAAACATTTTAATGATTTCAAAGCTTCAGTATATAAACAACATGCAACACTATAGATCCATCGCAAAACATCACTAAAACAACAATAGAATAGCCAAATTCGACTCGGTCAAACCATGTCAGACAACATGTTCAAGTGTTTTCTGGGTTACCCAGAAAATAGCTTTTCATGTTCGTCCGGCCTGGTTTGACTATATATTACTAATTTCCTGCTTGATTAAAAGGAGATTTTAAGGCATAAAAATGTAGTCCATATACAATACTACAACATAGATCCAACAAATCAACAAAACAATTAACAACAAGCAAGATCTGAGCCGTTGAATTTCCTGTCACACGCAGTTCAAGCTGTTCTTCGTTGCCCAGATTTTGACCGGTCATGCCCGGTCAACGGGTTTTGACTGATCATAACTTGCAATATATTACTTATTTAGGCCTAAGTCTTGCTCCAAAGTAAATAGGACATACCAGACTACAAGCAAAAAGATTTAAACAACTAAAACAGTTAACAGGTAACGATTAAATAGGCCTGACATTTGCTTGTCAGTCAACAAGAATTTTTTTTCTAGATTTTGAAAAAATGCAATTTCGATCACTTTGATGTTATGGATTTGATAACTACCAACCCAGATCATTATAATAACTTATAAATAACATGTTTTAACAACAAATTCTAACATCTAACGACAAAAATTTGGACAGATTCAAGCTAAGGTTTTATACCTTTGATGACCAAAATCTGATTTTGTGTTGCTGTTTTGGTTATGGTTGATGGTGGGGCTTGGATTGGGAACTGAAATGCTAGAGATTTTCGTTGGCTTTAGAGAGAGAAGGTTTAGGATGAGCTTGGTGAATAATTGAGCAACAAAATAACATTTTCTCTCTCTCAATCTATATATAGATCAACAAGATGCATGTATAGCTGATATAATGGCTGGTTTGCTGTCAATGTTGGGCAGGTAGAGTTGTTAGGGTTAGCCAACAACTCATAACAATTGTCAAAACCTAGTCTAGTACTTAATAATTCATCTAGGGGCAAAAAGGTCATTTAATAATTCAATTTAATGGCATTTTGGGTAATTGCCAAACCCTTAGGGTTTGACCTTTAGGGTTTAACCCTAAGGTTTTATGCATAAACACATTTTAGCAACTAGGGTTTGGAATAAAATAAAATTATAAACTAAAATTTTAGTTTCTAAAATTCACAATTTAGGATTTCTAAATTAGTTTATGTTTCCTAATCACATATACTTAAAAAATTAGGTTTAAGGATTTACTAATTATAATTAAGATCATTAATTAGCAATTAAGGCACTAATTTGGTAATTAGGGTTAATAATTTACTAATTAGGATTAACAATTTAGTAATTAGGGTTAACAACTTGTAATTAGGGTTTTTAATTACATTAATCATGATCATTAGAGTTTAATAACATAATTAACCTTGTCACTTAAGCAATTAAGGTTTACAATTATCAGTTAGGGTTCCTAAATATCAGTTAGGGTTTTAATTTTCAAATTAGGGTTTCCTAATTAGCATACCATGAAATTACACACAACATATATCATATAATATAAATATTTAATAATCTCAAATTTCCCATTTAAATTGATAAATATGGTTAAATCAATTAATGCTAGGGTTTGGTCAATATACCATAATTGACCATCCATCAACAGTATAATTTTTTACAGTACATATTAATAGCACTGAAAAATCAAAATATCATAATATTATAATATTATTATCATTCCTTGATCAAAACCCAAAATTAGGGTTTGGATTCCATATCTGATTTTATCCGCCATAATTAACCTTATAATTAAGTAAAAATAATTTACTTAATAACTTGAACAAAATTCTTATAATAAAATAATTATTATAATTATTCAAAAATCATTTCATGTATTATTTAAATAATATAAACATATAATTTCATGGAAAAATAATTAATAAAACATTTCTAATATAGAATTAATTACTATAAGAATATCATTTATAATAACCAATATTTCTAAAATAAATTTATTTACAATTATTAATGTAATAAATAAATTTTATTTATCACACATATAATTATAATTACACATTATCTTGGCACAAATCATTCATATTTATTTTAAATAATAATAAAAAAAAATTATACGCAAAATTTATGATTTATTTATATAGAAAATATAGGGTTGTCACACTGCTGCTGAGCGTAAAAAGTGTTTTACTCTTATGGAATTCATCAAGGCACAAGGTTTCTTTATTCGAAATGCAAATGAGTTTGCTAATAAAGGCAAAACTATTTGACTCGTTGATGACCACGACATGTTTGTCAAAAGCACTATGCCAGCTTCTAATGAGCCGATGGGTTTTGCTCCGATATCTAGGATTCACTCTGTTATGGGAATGGAATAGGGGGATCTGCTTGGCCCATTCGGTTGTTCGTGTAGGCCTGGGTAGTGTGGAGCTCCCAAAAGATAATGGGTGTGTTCCTGCACCATTCACTTTGGCCGAGGCTCTGCTTGACTCTTTGGGGATTCCTATCTTTGACCCTCCCCCGGGCTCGCAGGCTAAGAAATCTTGGAGTTCCATAGTGGCTCAGGATGAGAAACCGTGTTTTAAACTAGACTATTTCCCTCCCCCCCCCCCCTCCCACGTCTGATAATTGGAGGATTCACATTAGGCCCCCTTCTGATGTCCCTCTGGAAGGGAACTCTCTTTGGAACTCTTGCCTTTTGGGCAGCTTCTTGAACTCTCGTCTACCTTTTAAACTTGTCCAAGACAGTGCCCACAAGCTCTGGGGCAAGTATGGCTTGCAAAGAATTTTTTTGCAAGATAAAGGTTTTTTTGTCTTCAAGTTCTCTAGTCCCCAAAATCATGAGAATGTTCTAGCGCTGGGCCCATGGTATATTTCGAATAAACTGTTGTGCCTTAAGAAATGGAAGGAAGGTATGGACTTCTAATCTGAACCCTGCACCAAAGCCCCAATCTGGGTGAAGTTCCTAAACGTCCTTATGTCCTATCTTTCTCCGGCTGGGATTAGCTATCTTGCTAGTGGTATAGGCAAACTTTTATTTGTTGATAACTTAACAGGAAAGCTGGAACCTATGACATTTGCTAAGGTCTGTGTTGAGATTACTTCCGCCTCGAGCCTGCCAGACTGTATTGAAGTGGTAGTGCTGGATGAGGATAACCTCTCTGAAATAGTGGTTATGGTTAAAGTGGAATATCTTAACAGACCTTTTCTCTGTTCTCACTGCAAATCTTTTGGTCATTCTCGTGTCAGGTGCCCTTCAGCTAATTTCAAATGGGTTCCTAAAGCTAAGGTCCCTAACCTTGTCCCTGACCCCGTGGCTTCTGTTAATTCGGGTGTTACTACCTCGGACGGTGTCCTTTGGCTCGTCCGGATCATCCCTCCTCTGTCCCAAGGAATGACTGGACTGTTGTGGCAAAGGGCCCAAAGCAAACTGTTTGCCCCTCTTCCTATGCTGCGGGTTTTGTTTCTGTTGTTGGCCCTAATTCCTTCTGTCCGCTCTCCTCTGTGGTGGAGCCTCTGGCTAAAGGGGTTTATGACTCTGATGCATCTCCTTCCCCAAATCCTCTAATGGCGAAATTAAAGATTATTGATGAGAAAGAATGTCGGGACTTAAAGCAAAAGGCTAAGTTCTTCTTCGACCACAGACCTTCCTCAAAGAAAAAGAACAAAGGGGGAACCACAAAACTTCTTCTTAACCTTTTATGGTTATTTTTTGCTTTATAAATATTAGAGGTGTAAATAGTAGGGCCAAGCAGGTCAGTGTACTGGATCTCATTAGGAAATTTTCTTTGTCTTTTGTTGGCCTTGTGGGAACTCGGGTCAAAGCTCCCAATTCTAGTTTTGTTGCTGACTCCATCTATAGGAACTAGACATGGATCTTTAATTATGAGTACCATGCTAATGGGAGAATATGGATTGGTTGGGATCCTGCTATTTGGAATATCACTATTCTTGCTAAATCTTCACAACATATTCACTGCCTTATCGCTTCTTTGGAGTTCAACACCAATTTTTTTGTTACGACCATCTATGGACTCAATACTCCTTCTGAAAGGAAACTTCTCTAGGAAGATCTAAGAGTTGTTCACGCCTCTATTGACCTTCCTTAGTGCATTTTAGGACACTTCAATGAGGTTCTCCATCTCTCTAAAATCAATGGGGGGGAATGAGTTGTGGGATAGCGGTATGCAGGATTTCATGGACTGGATTGGTGATATCTCTGTGGTTAATCTCAGAGCTATGGGCCCATGCCACACTTGGTGGGACTCTAGTTGCTCGTCTCCAATATACTGGAAGTTGGATAGAGCTATGGTCAACTCTTTTTGGCTCCATCAGTTCCCTTTCTCTCAAGCTATTTTCTCCCCGAGACCTTTCAGACCATTGCCCAGTTACTATTTAGACGGGTTTGCATCTTCCTCGTATTCCAAAACCATTTTAATTTTTTAACTTTATGATTGATTTAGATAATTTCCATAGTACTGTCAGAAATGTTTGGGACATCCATGCCCCTGGTGATACCTTGCAAGCTCTTGTGGGGAGACTTTCTTCTGTAAAAAGGGCTCTTATTAGTCTCAACAAGGATCTTGGGAACCTATCCTCCAATGTGGGTCAAGCTAGGGCCCTCCTCCACACTACACAACTTGCTCTTAATTCTGATCCATTAAACCCTTCTCTCCTTGAAAGGCAGAAATCTCTCACTGACAGTCTCTAAGCAGCACTCTTATGTGTGGAGAAATTTCTAAAGCAAAAGTCTAGAATCCAATGGCTAAAGGGGGGTGATCAAAACACTGGTTTTTTCCACAACCAAGTTAAAGCTAGGTGGAATCAAAGCAAGATCCTTACTATTGCCAATTCGGATGGAGAGCTCGTTAATGGGCAGCATGAGATCCAGAAGATTGATGTGGGCTATTTTCACTCTGGCTTGGGATCCCCCTCTCAAGCCTGCTTCTCTGAGATTCGGAACTTGGGTGGTGCTGTAAAGAATCTTGTCTCTTCTGCTGATGCTTCTGCTCCATTCAGAGATATCTCTGATGATGACATCCTTTCAACCCTCAAGTCTATGAAAAAAAACAAGAGTCTTGGCCCTGATGGCTTTAATGTCAACTTCTTCTTGGCCTATTGGGACATCGTCGGCCCGGCTTTCACTTCTGCTATCAAGCCATTCTTCCAGCAAGGTTGGTTATTAAGAGGGACTAACTCCACTGCCATTGTTCTTGTTCCTAAAGTCCCAAACCCTACTTCAATGCTCGACTATAGGTCCATTTTATGCTGCAACACTACCTACAAATGTATCTCAAAGATCTTTGTGAACAGACTCAAAGGCATTCTCCCTAAGATCATTTCTCCTTTTTAAGCTGATTTTGTCCCGGGTAAGAGGATTGGCGATAATATTTTAATTGCCCAGGAGCTTTTTCAGAACTATCATAAAAATTCAGGTCTGTTCGTATATGCTTTGAAGATTAACTTACAACAAGCATTTGACTCTTTATCTTGGGATTTCTTATGGGAGGCTCTAAAGGTCTTTAAATTCCCCCCAAAATTTGTTTTCTGGATCAAGGCCTGTATTTCCTCAGCTTCTTTCTCGGTAAAAATTAATGGTGGTCTTTATGGTTATTTTAAAGGAGCAAAGGGTCTTCGCTGAGGAGATCCCCTATCCCCCTACTTATTTGTTATTCCTCTGGAAGTTCTTTCCATTATGCTCTCTATGGAGACTGTAAAGCCTAATTTCAAATTCCACTGGAAAACAAAACAGTTTCGGTTAACTCATTTGTGCTTTGTAGATGATCTGATTCTTTTTGCCATAAGGATCTCCAGTTGGTAAATATTCTTAAAGGGTGTCTTACAAAGTTTTCCTCCCTTTCTGGCCTACACCTAAATGCAACAAAAAGTATGTGCTTCTTGGAAAATGTCCCGTCGGATGATTATGTTGCTATTCTTTACTCTTTGGGCTTCCGTGTGGGAGCCTTCCCCGCAAAGTTCCTTGGAGTCCCCCTTTTAACCTCAAAGCTAAGCCTTGCAGACTGTCGACCCTTGCTTGATAAGATTACTAGCAAGATCTCCTCCTGGACAAATCGGTGCTTTTTGCTGTCCAATCCTACTGGTCTTCCTTTTTTACCCGCCATGTCTCTGCCTTAAAGGAATTAAAAGTCATCTTCAGTAGGTTTTATGGAAAGGCCCATGCCTTTCAAAATTTGGGGCAAAAGTGGCTTGGAGCAAGGTTTAACTTCCTCTATCTGAGGGAGGCCTTGGACTCAATCAATTGGAGTTGTGGAACAAAGCCTATATTTTACTTCACCTTTGGAATATTTTTAACCCAGCGTCTTCTTCTATTTGGGCTAAATGAGCTAGAACATTTGCTCTTAAGAGTAAGCATTTCTGGTGCATGAACATCCCGAACGATTGCTTCTGGATTTGGAGGAAAGTCCTGAATTTACGAACCCTTGCTTTGCAGCATATTTCCTTTTCTATTGGGAATGGTAGCCTCACTAAGCTATGGTTTGATCCCTAGATCTCTGGCTATCCTCTAGCCGCCTCCTCCCCTACCTCCCCTGCCTCCCCTCTCAATTCTAATTCTAGCTTAGGCTCTAATGCCTTGGTTAGCAGCATCATTTGTAACTCAAATAGGGTCCTTCTTATGTCTAACCATCATGCGGTTATTGTTTTCTAGCAACTATTCACTCCAGCTTTAAGGTGTGACTCTTCGAGAGAGGACTTCGTCAGCTGGGATAATAACAAGGCCTCATAGGTTAAAACTACTACCATCTAGAGCTCTCTTCGTGCTACGGGTAATACTGTGCCTTGGGATAAGCTTGTCTTGAAAGTATTATGCACACAAGTCAATCATGTTTGATGATAAAGCATATACTTTGTAACAATCTTATTTATTTATTAATAAGAAGTATTAATTTATTAAAGGCTTTTAATTATCTACATGATGCTGTTTTATAATATGTGATAAACCCAAAGTTTTAAGCAATGCTTTTTAGAATAATGATGATGATCATTCTAATGAGATCTAAATTCTTAGAAAGCTTAAAACTAAAATAGTTCCCAATCGTTGGATTACTAAATTGGAGATTAGTGAATCCGGATAGATTGGTACATACGTTGCTTTCTCATTGGATGAGGATGATTGATCTCATGATCATTTGTGTGGAGACACTAAAGCAAGTATATAGGTGCTTATTAGAGAATAAGTTCATTGAACGTGGCTCACTAAGGAATACCTAATCGAGTTTTACTTGCCTGTCAATAGGAATTTTTGTAGTGATAGTAGTACAAGTAATCCTTGGACTTGAGATCATCATAGTATCTTGTGTATGATGAGTTATACTTTGACTTATTCCTCAAGACCCTTAGGGTATATCAAAAGGTATGCTTGGGTATAATAAGTTGTACATGGAGATAATGTATGATCAATAAAGAATCTACCACTTCTAGTAAAAGAAGAGAAATGTCCTATGTGATTCGATAAATGACAACCCAGTAGTCCTTAGCCATGACAGAATGAAATTAGAAAGGAGTTTCTAATTTGCATTATTTGGTGTTGTGCATTTAAGGATCGAAGTACATATAATTAAATAAAATAAGACTTGACAGTAATTCCATGTCTTATATTTAATTGGTACATTGTATGGTGGAAGGATTGAATTGTACGGTAACTATTTACTCAAAGGTTCTTTTATGATTATTGTTGAAATCTATATTATCTGGAAAGTCGTTGATCGCTAGGGAGGCTTATCTCTATTGTAGAATAAATATTATTTATTTAAATAAATTAATAGTTTAATTTATTTATTTAAATAAGATTAGAATTGTTCTAATTGATTTATTCACAACCGGTTTAATATGGAGAACCTAGAGAGTCACACCATAAAAAGAAAAATAATTATTTAAGAAGTTAATGTCATAATTGTAATAATAAGTTAAGTATATTTAATTTAATCTATGGTGATAGAATAAATTAAATAGCTTAATATTTATTATTTAATATTTTGGAAATATTAAATATAAATTAATAAGAGGACTCTTATTATTATTATTACTATTATTATTATTTAATTCCTAAAAGAGTTTGGGAATTAATTAATAAAAATACTCTCATTTATCCTAATAAGATTAGGAGGCTAATTAATTAAAAGATTTTAATTAATTATTCCTAATAAGATTGGGAGCCTAATTAATTAAAGAAATTTAATTAATTAAAATAAAACTCAATTCCTTAATTGTTAAGGAGAGTTGCCCACATCTATAAATAAGATGAGTCTTATTATGGGTGAATAGGTTGTTAACTTTTTCAACATACGTAATTCCAATAGTTGGGAGAGTACGTTCTTTTTCTATGAGAGATAGAAAAACTAGGGTTTTGCCAAATACCTATCTTCTTGAATTTTGTTATTCCTTGGTGGATCACCTCTAGAGGCCAAACACTTGGGTGGCTAACCTTGATCAAAGGAAGGAACCAAACCAGGTGGATTCAAGTTGAACGCGAAAGGATTGGAGGTGAACTTGTACCTAAGAAATCTCGGATCTTCAAGGGTATGATTCTTATTCTTTATCTTTTCGTTAAATTAATAATTGCGCATAAAGGATGATCCGGGTATATGGTTTGTAAAATTTTAAACTCTGATTTTTACACGTTTCCGCTTATTTATGCAATTTGATTGCGTTCTTGAATATTACAAACCTAACAGCGGCATCAGAGCCAAACCTTTATGCAAATTATTAATTGTTTTAATTTGATATGTATATTGATATTTGTTTAGAATAATTTAATTGGGCATAATTTTGTTGTATAAAATTAAAAAAAAAATGTCCGCTGCATTAATCATAGGGCAAGGGAATTTGGAAAGTGGAGTACTTTCATGAAATCAAATATCTCCATTGGATTCACATGAAACAAAAGTGAAGTAGCAGCTTATCATTTGGTATATGTTATAGTTTACAGGTAATATACTATATATGATATAATTCTTATTATATTATATTATATTATATATTATGTATGCTATATTATATGATTTCGTGATTCACAAATATATATTTTTTTTTATTAATGTGCCCTGCTGATTCTTGAAATTCACGTGATTTCCTGTAAAGGGACCAAGGGAGTATGATTATTTGCATAGTATATGTTTATTATATATTATATATATAATCGTACAGTTATATTATATATAATATAAATATATATTATTCTTATTATTTTATAATTAAAATAAAATGTATTTTAATCTTAAAATAAAAGGTTTATTTTAATATTGAAATATAAAGTTTATTTTAATTTTAAAATTAAATTTTATGCTAACTAATTAGAGTTGGAATTGGATTTCATAATAACTAATTAGATTTGAAATTGGATTCCATGTTTCCTTAAATAAATGAGTTTATTTAGATATGAAATAAGATTTTATGTTATTCAAAATAAAAGAGTTTATTTGTGAATAGGAAAGAGAATCCTAATTTCCTTAAATAAAAGTGTTTATTTAGATATGGAATAAGATTTCATATTATTCAAAATAAAGGAGTTTATTTGTGGATAGGAAAGAGAATCCTAATTTCCTTAAATAAAGGAGTTTATTTAGATATGGAATAAGATTTCATATTATTCAAAATAAAGGAGTTTATTTGTGAATAGGAAAGAGAATTCGTGTTTCATTTAATAAAAGTTTTTTTCTACTTGGATTTGGATTCCATAATTAATTAAAATAAAGGAGTTTATTTTGATTAAAATAAAGGAGTTTATTTTGATTAAATTAAAATAGTTTATTTTATTCAAAATTGGATAAATTAAAATAAAATAGTTTTATTTTTATTTAAATTTGGATTAAAATAAAGGAGTTTATTTTGATTCAAAATTAGATTTTATACTAACTAAATTTGCCCATTAAATGATATCAATATATATATTGAATGTTTAGAGATGAATGTTATTTATTGATGCATATGGTGATGTGTATGATAATAAATGGGATTAATTATGGACTATTGACCAATGTGATTGGATTTTATTTTAGTTGGATGCATGAATGTATGGGTTTTATTAAATGGGGTCTGCGTACCTCGTCTTCTCTAATTTTTCTTAATGTAAATTCTAACTCCCTCCTATGTACTTCCCATTGACTGCTGATCAATGTTTTTATTTATTTTAAATAGTTTTATTATAGGAATAGTTAGAATTAATTTTAAAGAATTGAAGATCAAGGAGCAAGGAGCAAGGAGCGCTTGAAGACCACTTTGTAATGGAGCCCGGGTTTAAATGTAATAGTTATATTTAAATATTAATTCTTGCACCTTTAGGGTTTGACCTTTTTGGTTCACTTGGTGGCTCTAGTTAACTAAACTAGAATAAAAGTTCATAATCAATTCGGGCAGAACATAGTATTCTATATGTGCATGCTTATACTATATATATATATATATATATATATATATATATATATATATATATATATATTATGCAAACATGCTTCGCATGTTCATTAATATGACGTGTATTTTATATATATGTGTGCATGCGCATTAAACAAGATGAGACAAATTAATTACAAACAAACCCCTCAAATATTTTATATTAAGTCCTAAGCATTCAAAGATATTTGGAATATCGAACGTCGCCTTCTAGCATGATAAAATTAATAGAGTATTAAATATTTAATATGAGTTTGTTGTGTCACCACAAGGCAAGTATTAAGTATTTAAGATGTTAATTTATCACATTTGATGCTTATAAAGAAAATTGAACAATATTGTTTTGTTGTGTCACCACAAGGGTAATATTTTTCTTTTTTGAATATATGGAGTGCTAGGTTGGACTTAACTTGGATAATTTTGATTCAGATGTGCCACCGCTTGATCAAAATAATCTAAGAGGCAAGAAACAAGGAGTTACATAGTTGATGTAATTGACAAGAGTTGTCTACCTAATTATTTATATATAGCTTGTTGTGTCACCACAAGACTATATACATTTGAAATTGGATCCTTATTCTCACTAACATATCTTTAATTAGATATTGCCGAACTATATATATTGATGGTAATATAGTTTGAAGAAAATAGTGGGAGATACCAATTTAAAACAATACCTAATTTATTTTGGTAATTAATAAAAGAATGTATGCTAAAATGTTGTTAAGAACAAATTCATTTACAGAATTTTACAATGTCTAAATTACTATCACTGCGAAACATATTAGATGTTAATTAACCGGACCGAATTACTTGGATTGGTTAAGGAATTTGAGAATAGTTCTCATGGCTGAAAAGCTATCTTATATCCTTAATACGTTTATCCTTGCAATGGTTGCAGACAATGCCTCTGAGGAAGAGATTGCTACTTTTAGAAAGTGGTAAGATGATGCACAGTTGGCTCAATGCATCATGCTCGCATCCATGAGTAACGAGATTCAGCGTTAGCATAAAACTATGGATGCTCCTACTATACTCCTGCACGTCAAGTAGTTGATGGTGAGGAAAGTAGGACTGATAAATATCAGATATCTAAGGAGCTCTTCCGATCTAGAATGACCGATGACACTATAGTACAGATAAAAGTCCTTAACATAATCAATTTGATTGATCAATTAGGACAACAAGTTTTGTCATGGATGGAGAGTTGAGCCAAGATTTGATCTTGAACTCACTCCCAGACACTTTTCACAATTATTGTAAATTTTTCATATGAGCAAGCTAGATATCAACCTTGCTGATTTGCTTAACATGTTGAAAAATATTGAGTCACTTTCCAACCAAAAAAGACCATGTCTTACTGGTAGAGGCCAAAGGATCTTCTGAAAAGAAGAACGATTCAAAGAAGATAAATAGAAAGGCAAAAACAAAGGATAATAAGAACAAAACTGATACGGATAACAAAGGAGTTTGCTTCCACTGTAATAAGCCAGGACACTGTAAAGAAACTACGAGAAGCATCTTGGAGATGCTAACCAAAAAAGCTTAGTGAAGTTTCGGTTACAAATACAAATTTGTTCATTATTTAAAATAAATTTTTCTTTAAGTCAAGGTTCTACTTGGGTATTGGATACCGACTTTGGTTATTATAAATATAGATTTATGAAGGGACCAAGCGGGCAAATCTATTAATTATGTCAATAAGTTGTTATTGTATTCCAGTTCTTGTTAGAAACATTATTTCCATTTTGTTGTTGGGCAATGAAATCTTTGGTTTTATATTTAAGAACAATTGTTGTTCTATTTATAATAATAATGTTTTGTATAAAACTGGAATATTACTTAATGGATTTTGTATACTTGACTTATGTGAAAATAATTTTGCAAATTAAACAAACAAGTATGTTAAGAAAATGAGATGTTCATTCAAAGAGTTGAATGTATGTATTTGCTGAAATACGATTGTGAATTATTTGAATGGTTCAAAGAATTCAGAAATGAAACAAATTGGCAAAGTATTAAGATTCTTTGATTAGATATGGGAATAAATACGTGTGTAATAAGTTTCTAGATCATCTCAAATAGTTTTCTCATAATGGACGCCTCCTGATATGCAATAACTGATTGATGTATCTGAAAGGAAAAATTATACCTTGTTGGACATGGTAAGGTCCATAATAATTTTATCGACACTCTAGTATCCTTCTGGGGTCATGCCCTAGAAAAGGTTCCATATCTACAAAAGGTAACCTCAAAATCCGACCCAAAACTCCATAAGAGTTATGGACAGTGAGGATTCCTAATTTTAAGTAAGTTAAGATAAGGGGTTGTCCAGCTTATGTGAAAAGGTTTCAAAGGATATGCTTGGGAAAAGATTTGACAAGTGTCGATTTGTGGGACATCCTAAAGTAAGTTTAGGGCATATGTTCTATAATCCTACTTAGCAAAAGGTGTTTGTTATGAAACACACTACCTTCTAAGATAAAGGTATTTATCATTGAAGGAGCTAGTGGGAGGATAATAGATCTTAAAGAGTTCAAGAACCACAAATCACTTTAATTCAAATAAGAGGAACCTGTACATAGACCTATTGCACCACAACTGAATTGTAAATCTGGAATAGTACCGAAGATACCTGGGTGGTATGGATTCATCATGGAAGATGATGATGAGGTACGCATCATAGAAGATGATGATCCAGTTACATACGATGAGGTAAGAGTTGTAGACACTCAGAGAAATGAATTGAAGCAAGCTTCTCAAAATGGAACATTCGTTTTGATGAGACAATCAAAAGAGTTTGATTTTATCAAAAATAAGAATGAACCTAGTGTGTACAAAAGGGTCAGTGGGAGCGTCGTGACATTTCTAGTATTATATGTTGATATACTACGGATACGGAATGGCATGCCAATGCTAGAATCAGTAAAGATAAAGTTGTCTAAACATTCCTCCACAAATGATTTGGGAAGAGTATCTTAATTGGGGATATAAATCTATATAGATAGATTTAAGAGGATGCTCGACTTAACCCAAGGAACGTATATTAATTTGATGCGCCTTGGAGTGTATCTCTCTTAATAGTCTCCATAGACTCATAAAAGAGAGATCGCATGAGTAACTATCATGTATGTAATGAAATGTACGGGACCTAATGTTGATCAGTCATATTCTAGAGAAGTTCACTCTGAGACAGTGAAAAACATCTTAAAGTACTTAAACGACACTAAGGATGTGATCATATTTATGGTGGGTCTAAATTAAAACTAGAGGGCTTAACAGACTCGAGTTTTTTTTTCAGACAGACCAAGACGACAGAAAATCCACTTTTAAGGTAAAGTGTTACCTTGAACGGTGGTGCAGTGAAATTGAAAAGGTTCTAAACAACAAAGAGTTGTTGGTTTAGTGATAAGACAAAGTATATAGCTATAAATGAAGCTGTAAGTTGATTGTTTGGATGAAAAGTTCATTACAGAACTAGGAATAGTTCCTAAGTCTCATCTTGGATCTAAACATGTGTTGTGGCACTTTCATTTGATTATTGAAATCATTGAAAGAGGGAAAATCACTATAGAGATATTGGACTCTCAAGAACAACATTACATATCCATTAACTAAAGCTTATCCAACAGCAGGATAATTGTCACTTAGAGAAGAAGGGTATGAAATACCATGGCGATTGGCTTTATTGCAAGTGGGAGATTGAAAGTAGTATGCACACAAGCCAATCATGTTTGATGATAAAGAATATACTTTGTAATAATCTTATTCATTTATTAATAAAAAGTATTAATTTATTAAAGGCTTTTAATTATCTACATGATGCTATTTTATAATATGTGATAAACCCATAGTTTTAAGCAATGCTTTTTAGAATAATGATGATGATCATTCTAATGAGATCTAAATTCTTAGAAAGATTAAAACTAAAATAGTTTCCAATCGTTGGATTACTAAATTGGAGATTAGTGAATCCGGATAGATTGGTACATACGTTGCTTGCTCATTGGATGAGAATGACTGATCTCATGATCATTTATGTGGAGACACTAAAGCAAGTATGTAAGTGCTTATTAGAGAATAAGTTCACTAAACGTGGGTCGCTAAGGAATACCTAATGGAGTTTTACTTGCCTGTCAATAGGAATTCCTGTAGTGATAGTAGTACAAGTGATCCTTGGACTTGAGATCATCATAGTATCTTGTGTATGATGAGTTATACTTTGACTTATTCCTTAAGACCCTTAGGGTATATCAAAGGGTATGCTTGGGTATAATAAGTTGTACATGGAGATAATGTATGATCAATAAAGAATCTACCACTTCTAGTAAAAGAAGAGAAATGTCCTATGTGATTCAATAAATGACAACCCAATAGTCCTTAGCCAAGGCAGAATGAAATTAGAAAGGAGTTTCTAATTTACATTATTTGGTGTTGTGCATTTAAGGATCGAAATACATATAATTAAATAGAATAAGACTTAACAGTAATTCTATGTCTTATATTTAATTAGGACATTGTATAGTGGAAGGATTGAATTGTACGGTAACTATTTACTCAAAGGTTCTTTTATAATTAATGTTGAAATCTATATTATCTGGAAAGTCGTTGATCGCTAGGGAGGCTTATCTCTATTGTAGAATAAATATTATTTATTTAAATAAATTAATAGTTTAATTAATTTATTTAAATAAGATTAGAATTGTTCTAATTGATTTATTCACAACCGGTTTAATATGGAGAACCTAGAGGGTCACACCATAAAAAGAAAAATAATTATTTAAGAAGTTAATGTCATAATTGTAATAATAAGTTAAGTATATTTAATTTAATCTATGGTGATAGAATAAATTAAATAGCTTAATATTTATTATTTAATATTTTGAAAATATTAAATATAAATTAATAAGAGGAGTCTTATTATTATTATTACTATTATTATTATTTAATTCTTAAAGGAGTTTGGGAATTAATTAATAAAAGTACTCTCATTTATCCTAATAAGATTAGGAGGCTAATTAATAAACAGATTTTAATTAATTATTCCTAATAAGATTGGGAGCCTAATTAATTAAAGAAATTTAATTAATTAAAATAAAACTCAATTCCTTAATTGTTAAGGAGGGTTGCTCACATCTATAAATAAGATGAGTCTTATTATGGGTGAAGAGGTTGTTGACTTTTTCAACATGCGTAATTCCAATAGTTGGGAGAGTACGTTCTTTTTTTATGAGAGATAGAAAAACTATGGTTTTGCCAAATACCTATCTTCTTGAATTTTGTTCTTCTTGGGTGGATTACCTCTAGAGGCCAAACACTTGGGTGGCTAACGTTGATCAAAGGAAGGAACCAAACCCGGTGGATTCAAGTTGAATGCGAAAGGATTGGAGGTGAACTTGTACCTAAGAAAGCTCGGATCTTCAAGGGTATGATTCTTATTCTTTATCTTTTCGTTAAATTAATAATTGCGCATAAAGGATGATCCGGGTATATGGTTTATAAAATTTTAAACTCTGATTTTTACACGTTTCCCCTTATTTATGCAATTTGATTGTGTTCATGAATATTACAAACCTAAACAGTGGCATCAGAGCCAAACCTTTATGCAAATTATTAATTATTTTAATTTGATATGTATATTGATATGTGTTTAGAACAATTTAATTGAGCATAATTTTGTTGTATAAAATAAAAAAAAAATGTCCACTGCATTAATCATGTGGCAAGGGAATCTGGAAAGTGGTGGACTTTCATGAAATCAAATATCTCCATTGGATTCACGTGAAACAAAAGAGAAGTAGCAGCTTATAATTTGGTATATGTTATAATTCACAGGTAATATACTATATATGATATAATTCTTATTATATTATATTATATATTATGTATGCTATATTATATGATTTCGTGATTCACAAATATATTTTTTTTTATTAGCGTGCCCTGCTGATTCTTGAGATTCACGTGATTTCCTGTAAAGGGACCAAGGGGGTATGATTATTTGCATAATATATGTTTATTATATATTATATATAAAATCGTACGGTTATATTATATATAATATAAATATATATTATTCTTATTATTTTATAATTAAAATAAAATGTATTTTAATCTTAAAATTAAAGGTTTATTTTAACATTAAAATATAAAGTTTATTTTAATTTTAAAATTAAATTTCATGCTAGCTAATTAGAGTTGAAATTGGATTTTATAATAACTAATTAGAGTTGAAATTTGATTCCATGTTTCCTTAAATAAATGAGTTTATTTAGATATGAAATAAGATTTCATGTTATTCAAAATAAAAGAGTTTATTTGTGAATAGGAAAGAGAATCCTAATTTCCTTAAATAAAAGTGTTTATTTAGATATAGAATAAGATTTCATATTATTAAAAATAAAGGAGTTTATTTGTGATTAGGAAAGAGAATCCTAATTTCCTTAAATAAAGGAGTTTATTTAGATATGGAATAAGATTTCATATTATTCAAAATAAAGAAGTTTATTTGTGAATATGAAAGAGAATTCATGTTTCCTTTAATAAAAGTTTTTTTTTTAACTTGGAATTGGATTCCATAATTAATTAAAATAAAGGAGTTTATTTTGATTAAAGATTTTGATTAAAATAAAATAGTTTATTTTATTCAAAATTGGATAAATTAAAATAAAATAATTTTATTTTGATTTAAATTTGGATTAAAATAAAAGAGTTTATTTTGATTCAAAATTAGATTTTATACTAACTAAATTTGCCCATTAAATGATATAAATATATATATTGAATGTTTATTATTCATGAGATGAATGTTATTTATTGATCCATATGGTGATGTGTATGATAATAAATGGGTTTGATTATGGACTATTGACCAATGTGATTGAATTTTATTTTAGTTGGATGCATGAATGTATGAGTTTTATTAAATGGGGTCTGCGTACCTCGTCTTCTCTAATTTTTCTTAATGTAAATTCTAACTCTCTCCTATGTACTTCCCCTTGACTGCTGATCAAGATTTCTATTTATTTTAAATAATTTTGTAATAGGAATAGTTAGAATTAATTTTGAAGAATTGGAAATCAAGGAGCAAGGAGCAAGGAGCGTTTGAAGACCCGTTTGTAATGGAGCCCGGGTTTAAATTTAATAGTTATATTTAAATATTAATTCTTGCACCTCTAAGGTTTGACCTTTTGGTTCACTTGGTGGCTCTAGTGAACCAAACTAGAATAAAAGTCCATAATCAATCAGGGTAGAACATAGTATTCTATATGTGCATGCTTATACTATATATATATATATATATATATATATATATATATATATATATATATATATATATATATATATATATATATATTATATTATGCAAACATGCTTCGCATGTTCATTAATATGACGTGTATTTTAAATATATATATATATATATGTGCATGCGCGCTAAACAAAATAAGACAAATTAATTACAAACAAACCCCTCAAATATTTTATATTAAGTCCTAAGCTTTCAAAGATATTTGGAATATCGAACGTCGCCTTCTAGCATGATAAAATTAATAGAGTATTAAATATTTAATATGAGTTTGTTATGTCACCACAAGGCAAGTATTAAGTATTTAAAATGTTAATTTATCACATTTGATGCTTATAAAGAAAATTGAATAATATTGTTTTGTTGTGTCACCACAAGGGTAATATTTTTCTTTTTTGAATATATGGAGTGCTAGGTTGGACTTAACTTGGATAATTTTGATTTGAATGTGCCACCACTTGATCAAAATAATCTAAGAGGCAAAATACAAGAAGTTGCATAGTTGATATAATTGACAAGAGTTGTCTACCTATTTATTTATATATAGTTTGTTGTGTCACCACAACACAATTTACATTTGAAATGGGATCCTTATTCTCACTAGAATATTTTTAATTAGATATTGTCGAACTATATATATTGAGGGTAATATAGTTTGAAGAAAATAGTGGGAGATACCAATTTAAAATAAGACCTAATTTATTTTGGTAATTAATAAAAGATTGTATGCTAAAATGTTGTTAAGAACAAAATCATTTATAGAATTTTACAATGTCTAAATTACTATCACTTCGAAACATATTAGATGTTAATTAACCGGACTGAATTACTCGAATTGGTTAAGGAATTTGAGAATAGTTCTCATGGCTGAAAAGCTATCTTATATCCTTAATACGTTTATCCTTGCAATGGTTGCAGACAATGCCTCTGAGGAAGAGATTGCTACTTTTAGAAAGTGGCAAGATGATGCACAATTGGCTCAATGCATCATGCTCGCATCCATGAGTAACGAGCTTCAGCGTTAGCATGAAACTATGGATGCTCGTACTATACTCCTGCACGTCAAGTAGTTGATGGTGGGGAAAGTAGGACTGATAAATATCAGATATCTAAGGAGCTCTTCTGATCTAGAATGACCGATGACACTACAGTACAGATAAAAGTCCTTAACATAATCAATTTGATTGATCAATTAGAACAACAAGTTTTGTCATGGATGGAGAGTTGAGCCAAGATTTGATCTTGAACTCACTCCCATACTCTTTTCACAATTGTTGTGAATTTTTTATATGAACAAGCTAGATATCAGCCTTGCTGATTTGCTTAACATGTTAAAAAATGTTGAGTCACTTTCCAACCAAGAAAGATCAGGTCTTACTAGTAGGGGCCAAATGATCTTCTGAAAAGAAGAACGATTCAAAGAAGCTAAATAGAAAGGCAAAAACAAAGGATAATAAGAACAAAACTGATATGGATAGCAAAGGAGTTTGCTTCCACTGTAATAAGCCTGGACACTGTAAAGAAACTGCGAGAAGCATCTTGTAGATGCTAACCAAAAAAGCTTAGTGTAGTTTCGGTTACATATACAAATTTGTTCAGTATTTAAAATAATTTTTTCTTTAAGTCAAGGTTCTACTTGTGTATTGGATACCGACTTTAGTTATTATAAATATAGATTTATGAAGAGACCAAGCGATCAAGTCTATTAATTATGTCAATAAGTTGGTATTGTATTCCAGTTCTTGTTAGAAACATTATTTCCATTTTGTTGTTGGACAATGAAATCTTTGGTATTATATTTAAGAACAATTGTTGTTCTATTTATAATAATAATGTTTTGTATAAAACTGGAATATTACTTAATGGATTTTGTATACTTGACTTATGTGAAAATAATTTTGCAAATTAAACAAACAAGTATGTTAAGAAAATGAGATGATCATTCAAAGAATTGAATGTGTGTATTTGCTGAAATGCGATTGTGAATTATTTGAATGGTTCAAAGAATTCAGAAATGAAATAAATTGGCAAAGTATTAAGATTCTTTGATTAGATCAGGGAATAAATATGTGTGTAGTAAGTTTCTAGATCATCTCAAATGGTTTTCTCATAATGGACGCCTCCGGATATGCAATAACTGATTGATGTATCTGAAAGGAAAAATTATACCTTGTTGGACATGGTACGGTCCATAATAATTTTATCGACACTCTAGTATCCTTCTGGGGTCATGCCCTAGAAAAGGTTCCATATCTACAAAAGGTAACCTCAAAATCTGACCCAAAACTCCATAATAGTTATGGACAGGGAGGATTCCTAATTTTAAGTAAGTTAAGATAAGGGGTTGTCTAGCTTATGTGAAAAGGTTTCAAAGGATAAGCTTGGGACAAGATTTGACAAGTGTCGATTTGTGGGATATCCTAAAGTAAGTTTAGGGCATACGTTCTATAATCCTACTTAGCAAGAGGTGTTTGTTACAAAACACACTACCTTCTAAGATAAAGGTGCTTACCATTGAAGGAGCTAGTGGGAGGATAATAGATCTTAAAGAGTTACCACAAATCACTATAAGTCAAATAAGAGGAATTTGTAGATAGACCTATTGTACCACAACTGAATTATAAATCTTGAATAGTACCGAAGATACCTGGGTGGTATGGATTCATCATGGAAGATGATGATGAGGTACGCATCATAGAAGATGATGATCCAGTTACATACGATGAGGTAAGAGTTGTAGACACTCAGAGAAATGAATTGAAGCAAGCTTCTCAAAATGGAACATTCGTTTTGATGAGACAATCAAAAGAGTTTAATTTTATCAAAAATAAGAATGAACCTAGTGTGTATAAAAGGGTCAGTGGGAGCGTCGTGACATTTCTAGTATTATATGTTGATATACTACGGATACGGAATGGCATGCCAATGCTAGAATCAGTAAAGATAAAGTTGTCTAAACATTCCTCCACAAATGATTTGGGAAGAGTATCTTAATTGGGGATATAAATCTGTATAGATAGATTTAAGAGGATGCTCGACTTAACCCAAGGAACGTATATTAATTTGATGCTAAAGTCGTTTAGCATGACAAACTCCATGGGATGTCTCATGTTGATGTGCCTTGGAGTGTATCTCTCTTAATAGTCCCCATAGACTCCTAAAAGAGAGATCGCATGAGTAACTATCATGTATGCAATGAAATGTACGAGACCTGATGTTGATCAGTTATATTCTGGAGAAGTTCACTCTGAGACAGTGAAAAACATCTTAAAGTACTTAACCGACACTAAGGATGTGATCATATTTATGGTGGGTCTAAATTAAAACTAGAGGGCTTAACAGACTCGAGTTTTTTTTTTCAGACAGACCAAGACGACAGAAAATCCACTTTAAGGTAAAGTGTTACCTTGAACGGTGGTGCAGTGAAATTGGAAAGGTTCTAAACAACAAAGAGTTGTTGGTTTAGTGATAAGACAAAGTATGTAGCTATAAATGAAGCTGCAAGTTGATTGTTTGGATGAAAAGTTCATTACAAAACTAGGAATAGTTCATAAGTCTCATCTTGGATCTAAACATGTGTTGTGGCACTTTTATTTGATTATAGGAAACATTTAAAGAGGGAAAATCACTATAGAGATAGTGGACTCTCAAGAACAACATTATATATCCATTAACTAAAGTTTATCCAACAGCAGTATAATCGTCACTTAGAGAAGAAGGGTATGAGATACCATGGCGATTGACTTTAGTGCAAGTGGGAGATTGAAAGTAGTATACACACAAGCCAATCATGTTTGGTGATAAAACATATACTTTGTAACAATCTTATTCATTTATTAATAAAAAAATATTAATTTATTAAAGGCTTTTAATTATCTACATGATGCTATTTTATAATATGTGATGAACCTATAGTTTTAAGCAATACTTTTTAGAATAATGATGATGATCATTCTAATGAGATCTAAATTCTTAGAAAGGTTAAAACTAAAATAGTTCCCAATCGTTGAATTACTAAATTGGGGATTAATGAATCCGGATAGATTAGTACATACGTTGCTTTCTCATTGGATGAGGATTATTGATCTCATGATCATTTGTGTGGAGACATTAAAGCAAGTACGTAGGTGCTTATTAGAGAATAAGTTCACTGAACGTGGCTCGCTAAGGAATATCTAATGGAGTTTTACTTGCCTGTCAATAGGAATTCCTGTAGTGATAGTAGTACAAGTGATCCTTGGACTTGAGATCATCATAGTATCTTATGTATGATGAGTTATACTTTGACTTATTCCTTAAGACCCTTAGGGTATATCAAAGGGTATGCTTGGGTATAATAAGTTGTACATGGAGATAATGTATGATCAATAAAGAATCTACCACTTCTAGTAAAAGAAGAGAAATAACCTATGTGATTCGATAAATGACAACGCAGTAGTCCTTAGCCAAGGCAGAATGAAATTAGAAAGGAGTTTCAAATTTGCATTATTTGGTGTTGTGCATTTAAGGATCAAAATACATATAATTAAATAAAATAAGACTTGACAGTAATTCTATGTCTTATATTTAATTGGGACATTGTATGGTGGAAGGATTGAATTGTACGATAACTATTTACTCAAAGGTTCTTTTATGATTAATGTTGAAATCTATATTATCTAGAAAGTCGTTGATCACTAGGGAGGCTTATCCATATTGTAGAATAAATATTATTTATTTAAATAAACTAATAGTTTAATTTATTTATTTAAATAAGATTAGAATTGTTCTAATTGATTTATTCACAACCGGTTTAATATGAAAAACCTAAAGGGTCACACCATAAAAGGAAGAATAATTATTTAAGAAGTTAATGACATAATTGTAATAATAAGTTAAGTATATTTAATTTAATCTATGGTGATAGAATAAATTAAATAGCTTAATATTTATTATTTAATATTTTGGAAATATTAAATATAAATTAATAAGAGGAGTCTTATTATTATTATTATTACTATTATTATTTAATTTCTAAAGGAGTTTGTGAATTAATTAATAAAAGTACTCTCATTTATCCTAATAAGATTAGGAGGCTAATTAATTAAAAGATTTTAATTAATTATTCCTAATAAGATTGGGAGCCTAATTAATTAAAACAAAACTCAATTCCTTAATTGTTAAGGAGGCTTGCCCACATCTATAAATAAGAGGAGTCTTATTATTATGGGTGAATAGGTTGTTGACTTTTTCAACATACGTAATTCCAATAGTTGGGAGAGTAATGAGAGATAGAAAAACTAGGGTTTTGCCAAATACCTATCTTCTTGAATTTTATTTTTCCTTGGTGGATTACCTCTAGAAGCCAAACAATTGGGTGACTAACGTTGATTAAAGGAAGGAACCAAACCCGGTGGATTCAAGTTGAACACGAAAGGATTGGAGGTGAACTTGTACCTGAGGAAGCTCGGATCTTCAAGGGTATGATTCTTATTCTTTATCTTTTCGTTAAATTAATAATTACTCATAAAGGATTATCCGGGTATATGGTTTGTAAAATTTTAAAATCTAATTTTTACACGTTTTCTGCTTATTTATGCAATTTGATTGCGTTCATGAATATTACAAACCTAACATGTCTGGCATTCCTTCATCCCTCCCAAGTATTCTTTTATCCCGTGGCTTTCTTTCCAAAATGGGCTTCGTACCTTGGATAGGCTTTCACGATTTGGTCTTGGAGTTAATCCTAACTGCCCACTTTGCAATGCTCATAATAAATCCTTTAATCATCTATTTTTCAACTACCCTTACTCGTTTCAACTGTTGGTCTCGGTTCTTCGTCATTGTGGGTGGAAGGGTTTTTCCAGGAACTGGTCCTCAATTACTTCTTTTCTCCTTTCTCGACCCTCCACTCCTATTCACCATGGCATTCTTCATTTAGGATTTGTTGCAGTTGTTTATCACATATGGCAGGAAAGGAATGCTAGAATCCATGATAAAGGGGCTACTCCGGTTCGGACTATTATTTCTACTGTGCTGCAGATTGTGAAATGCAAGCTTCGTTTCGTTCACAGATTTCAGAAGGTAAAAGACCGGCCATGGTTTACTCAGGTTGCCATATGACTGGTCTTTAGGTTGACGGGCTTAAGGATGCTGGGCTACGGAGGCTGATGGTTGAGATTGTAAGGAGATGCTTCAGTTTGGTCATTTTGGTCCTGGGATGCCTCGCTTGAGTGGATGTTGGATGAAAATGTTAGCTTTATCTATTGTTGCTGTGCATAGCCTTGTTGGTTTCGGTAGCGTGCTACTGCTTCTCTGTTGGTTGTTTGGCTATTTATGCAGGTTCTCTCGGCAGGTGCTGACTGATTTGGGCTAGTGCTCCTGCAGCTGGGTCCTTTGTTGCAGCTGCTCTGGTGCGGATTTGTTGCACTCACTGTTGTTGCTGCTCCTCGGAACTTGGGCTGGTGTTGTATCTTGTAGGGCCTGGTCTGTTGGTGTATACTGCAGCGAGTAGATGTCATATTTTATCGGGGAGTGTCTGATTAGGCAGTGTCTGATCTGGCTTGGTGTTTTGGCTGTTGCAGATAGGGCTTTTAAGATTGGTTGGGAGTTCTGATCCTCATCATGCTGTTGTCATATGATAGGGTGGGGTTCTTTCTACTGCTGTTGGACTGCTGTAGCTGGATCTTGTTGTCCTTGGGACTCGGCAGTTGGTTTGGCCTAAGCTGCTGCAGATGGGATTATCTAGCTTTAATGGTCTGCTGTGTAACCGAAGGGTTGGGGCCTTGCTGTGCTTTGGGCATTTACTGTTGTTCGGATCAGTTGGGCGAGCTGCAGTTGGGGAGGCAGCTGCTTGGTGCTACTGGAAAGGTCTTCATGACTTGGGCGAGCTGCTGCTTGATGACTTGGGCGAGCTGCTACTTTTTGCTGTCTTGGGCGAGCTACTTTTTGTATGACCTGCTGCCTTGGTTCAGCTAGGCGTGCTTGGGCGAGCTGTTGCATTGCTTGGACGAGCTGCTGCTCGGTGCTGCTGGTACATGAGTTGCTGTAGAATTGATACAGTTGCTTAGGAGCGGATTTACCTCACTCCTGAACTAGGGCTTTCAATCTTTGGACTGCTATCTTTGGTTAACTAAGCAAGTCTTGGGGGACTTCACACCATCTCCTAGTGCTCCTGTTGCTGCTGCTAGTGCTTATGATTCGTTTCCTTGCTAATGGTCTAAAATGTTATGGTTGCTTAAAAGATAGTTTGTTGGACTTGTTCTGTATCTGATGGTTAGCGTTTCTTGTCTTCTTTGTTGGGGCATTTGACCTTGTAATCTTTTATAGTTATGACATCATAGGACATATTCTGATTGGGGTTTCCCATGAGTCTTGTAATCTCTTTTATTTTTTTAATTCAGTCTAAATTTAGCAAAAAAAAATTATGTGCTAAAATTTGTGGCTCTGGTAAAGGATTTACAAGTGTAGAGATGGGATTTGATCAACTGAATAACATCCGCTGCTATGTTGGGAGCAATAGCAGAGGAAAGTCTATGAAGTCTAGCATTCCTGGCTTCCCACACTTTGTAGACAGAAATTGTAACAGATAAGCATAATATGTTCCTTGTGAGCTTGGACCCCTGAAAGGAGGTTAAGTAATAAATAAGGTTATCCCATAGCGGTGTGGGCGGGCTGGTATGGGTACCATCTGATGGTTTAGCTGTTGTGCAGCGTCGGTTTTGGGGTCTGGCTGCAGGTCCTTGCTTTCTACTATTGTTGCAACTCTGGTATGAGCTCCTGCTGCTACTTTGCTGTGCGGTGTGGGCGGGCTGGTTTGAGCAGCTACTACTGCAACTGTTTAGTTGATGTTACAGGTTTGGTTATGCTGGTTTGGGTGTGTCATTGTTGAAGGTCACGTCAGTTGGTAGGCCTGAGTTGCTTTAGCTGGGTCTAGGCTGATTGATTTCAACTTGTTGTCTAGGCTGCTACTAGGCTGTTAGTGTATGGCTTGTTAAAAAACTGCTGCGTTTCTTGTAGTGGGTTATGATTTTGGTGTGCCTTCTGGTTTTGGCACCACGCTGCTGGTTAGTTTATGTGGGGGGATGCTATGTCATATGCTATATAGTTTCAATCCTTGTGGCAATGTATGGTTGTAGGTTATTGCAAAGTTATTTTCTACTTATGTGCTATATTTTGTTTTTTTGCTCATTAAAGAAATGTATCTTCATGTCGGGCTTGTGGCCTTGTGAATCTTTTATAGTCTTGACCTTATAGGACATGTCCTATGATGTCTATCCTATATCCTAATTGGGTTTTATCCCATGAGTTTGTAAGCTTTTCTTTTTCTTTAATACAGTCTAAATTTAGCAACAAAAAAAAGGTTATCCCATATAAGTGGGACATTCCTGAAGTTCCCCAAGTTAAGGACATGTCGTAGGATGACTGAGGAGAACCTGTAGTGGAAGAAGAGATGGTCAAAAGTTTCAGCCTGTTGTTGGAAAAGAGGGCATTCCTAGTAATTTCCCGAGTATTGGCTCGTACGATCATTTGTTGGCAGACGCTTGAGGATACCGAGCCACATATTGAATGAGTATCTAGGGACTTGCAGTCCATTCCAGATTATATTATGCCAAGAGACAGTCGGTAGCCTTGATCTGATGCTTTCCCATATGTGTTTGGCTTTGATTGTTGTGACATCCCATGTTTCCCACTTAATGGAGTCAGTGCTATTGCTGTTAGGAGGGGGAAAGGAGGAGAGATGCCATTTGAGTATAATAACAATGCCTCTCGCCCTTCAGCATTTTCACTATATTGTTGGTGATGGGAATCACACAAATCTTTGGTATGACCCTTGGATAAACGATACTGCAATCAACGCTTCTCCAGCCTTATTATCCAACACTGGTTTGCTATTGTCAACTACAGTTAACCATATCATTCTGAATAACTCTTGGAACCTCCCCATGAGCAACCATCATGATGTGATTATGCTTAGAAGGGATATCCAACTCCTCCCCCACCCCTACTGATGAGTGGGATTTAAACCTGCGAATCGGATATTTTCTGCCTTAATTGCTTGCCTGGATTCATAGTTTTTATATAGTTTTATTGGGAATATAGTGTTTTTGTATTTAATCGTTGCATTGCAGAGCTTCGCAGTGTTTTTGTTGCTTTGAAGGGGCAAATCTGTCATTTTTAGCTTTCCCGCGCCGCGGCGCCAAGGCCAGAGCCATTGGCCGCGCCGCAGCGCCACGTGCTGTCCCACACTGACAAAAAGCCGCGCCGCGGCGCCACTTACCATATGCTGTCTCGCGCCGCAGCGCGAGCTCCGTGTCCAAGTTCCTTAAGCCGCGCCGCAGCGCGAGTCAAAAGCTTCGTGGCCCGCGCCGCGGCGCCACCTCCGGTTCCCAGGCAGACAGGAAGTGTTTGACCTAGCAAGTGAGAGATATACAAGGAGGGGGGCGGCGGCTGTAATAAGGAGATAGAGAGCAAAGAGCAGAATATAGAAGGACAGCTAGAAAATAGAGAAGAGGAGAAGAGATAGCTTGACCAAAAGAGTTCCGTTGCTCTCCATTTTCTCAGATCGTGCAAGTGAAAGAGATTGTTTGGCTGAAGAGTACTCCTTTCCTTAGGGGTTTTTCTTATTTCAAATCTTCTATTTATTGTATTTGTCTGAAATGGGTGGTGTATTAGAACTATGTGTTAGTCTCATAGTTATGAACTAACTCCATTGTTAGGATTGCAATGTAACTTTTTGAATAGCTTAATCGACTTTCTCTCTCGTTTTATATAATGAAGCATTTTGGAATGGGTTGTTGTATTTTGCTTATAATGTCTTATTTCTTGATAAAGAAATAGGTTTTGATAGTAGTGGATATTGATAAATGGATATTACTGTCTTCCTTTAAATACAATGACACTTGTTTTGTCCTGACATTTAATTGTGGGCTTATTGTGCTTGTTGGATAGACATATCCTCATTTGCCTTGTGTGACCTTGGAGTTGTGCATAATGACCTTGGTCAGATTAGATTCACCAATAGACATATTGTGTTCTAGTTTGTCAAGGATTAGCATTTGACCTTCGACAGAAGCTTATGCTTACTACAAATCTCGGTTGACCATTCCTTGATTTGTTTATTTACGGAGAGTTAGAAGATTAGGCGAAGCATTAGGGGAGTTGTAATCCTATCTTTATTTCTTAGAACTGTTTCTTCTCCAACTTGATTGTCCTATAGAATTTGTTTAACCAACCATCTATTTCTTTTGTTTAGATAAGATTAGTAACGACTTTACCTTAGTAGTTGTTTCCTGTTAAGTCTTTGTCCTCGTGGGTTCGACACCCCCTTATCACTGTATTACTTGTTAGACCGCGTATACTTGCGTGTGTTTATCGGTTGCGAAATCGACCAACAAGTTTTTGGCGCCGTTGCCGGGGACCTAAGAATTAATTGTTTTACATTATTAAATCTAAGTCATTACAATCTTAGTTTAAACCGATTTGTTTACCTCTCTCTTCAGGTAGTCTTCATTGTGTATGCCACCTCGGAAAGGGCTGAATACAATACCTCTTGATCCCGAGGTTGAAAGGACCTTCAGACGACTGTTGAGAAAGAAATTTGTGGACACACCCGAGGACATACCTGTGCCCGTCATAATGGCTGAGGAGCTTCAGAAGTCTCTGAGGGATTATGCTATGCCTCGTGTTGATGATCTCCAGGCGAGCATTGTAAGGCCCGCCATTCAGGCTAATAATTTCGAGATAAAGCCGGGCACAATTCAAATGTGCACAAACATTCAGTTTGGGGGAATGCCTAATGACGACCCCAATGATCACCTGATTAATTTTGTGGAAATCTGTGACACCTTCAAATGCAACGGAGTGTCTGACGATGCCATCAGGCTCCGGCTGTTCCCGTTTACATTAAGGGACAAAGCCAAGAGCTGGCTACATTCACTGCCGACTGGCTCCATTACAACATGGGCTGACTTGGCGCAGAAATTCATGGCGAAGTTCTTTCCGCCTGCCAAAACAGCTAGGCTCAGGCACGAAATCACATCCTTTGTGCAATTTGAATCTGAATCCTTATACGACTCATGGGAGCGATTTAAGGATCTCCTGAGAAAATGCCCGCACCATGGTCTGCCGGAATGGCTTCCCATCCAGACCTTTTACAATGGATTATCCGGATCTACTCGTTCGAGTATTGATGCCGCATCTGGAGGGGCATTCATGTCCAAACATCACACAGCGGGGTATGAGCTGGTGGAGACAATGGCGGCCAACAATTACCAGTGGCCTAATGATAGGCAAGCTCCGAGAAGAGCAGCGGGGGTTTATGAAGTGGACTCGGTCACATCGCTAGCAGCTCAGGTAGCGACGCTAACAAAAAGGCTTGACACCTTGGGACCTTCTGCAGTTCAAAATGTGCAGAGTGTCATGGTCCAGTGTGAATTATGTCAAGGAAGCCACCCGACCGACCTGTGTGCTATAAGCCCTGAATCGGTGCAATTTGTTTCTAACTACGGGCGGCAACAGAACTCAAACCTTCCCACTCATTACTATCCGGGGTTGCGTAATCATCCAAATTTTTCATGGAGTAATAACAACAACAACAACAGCAATAACCCCAACCAACCACAACTTCCTTCTACCAGGCAGAGTTATGCTAACCCTCCCGGATTCCAACCTACAACTCAGTTCAACCAACAACCTCAGAGCACTCAGAATCAGTTTCACCATCCTCCCCCTCAACAGGAGAGAAAACCAAGTTTAGAAGATCTGCTTTCTAGGTACATAGCCCAGAACGAAACCAGAAGTAACAATCAAGAGGTCTCCATTAGGAATCTTGAAGTACAAATGGGACAGTTGGCTACTGCATTAAACAGTCGGCCACAAGGCGCACTGCCTAGTGACACTGATGTAAACCCTAAACGGGAAGGAAAGGAACAGTGTAAAGCAGTAACCCTCAGAAGTGGGAGAACCACTCAAGTACAAAGTGGTGAGGAAATTCCTGTGAACGACAATGGGGCAGCTGAAGAGGCAATTCCTGAAACGGAGACTGTTGAGAAAGATGGGGGTGACGCAAGTGATCAAGACAGACCCCCGACACCATCTCCTCCTATCACTGCAATACATCGGCCTCTCCCTCAATTACCCTTCCCCCAGCGGATGCAAAAGCAGAAACTAGATAAGCAATTTTCCAAATTCTTAGAGGTCTTCAAAAGATTGCACATTAACATTCCATTTGCAGAGGCGTTGGAAGGAATGCCCAGTTACGTAAAGTTCATGAAGGACATTTTGTCCAAAAAGCGGAAATTGGGAGACTATGAGACGGTGGCTTTGACTGAAGAAAGTAGTGCAATCCTCCAAAACAAACTTCCGCCTAAGCTCAAAGATCCGGGAAGTTTTACAATCCCGTGCACAATTGGGGACCAATTCATTGGAAAGGCTCTGTGTGACCTAGGGGCCAGCATAAACTTGATGCCCCTTTCCATTTACAAAAAATTGGGTCTTAATGAAGCCAAGCCGACTAGCATCACCCTGCAATTGGCTGACAGATCTTTAACTTATCCGAAGGGAATTGTGGAGGATGTGCTAGTGAAGGTGGACAAGTTCATATTTCCGGCAGATTTCATAGTTCTTGATTTTGAGGAAGATAGAGACATCCCGATAATATTGGGAAGGCCATTTTTGGCAACAGGGAGGACCCTGATTGACGTCCAAAAAGGGGAGCTAACAATGCGAGTACAAGACCAAGAGGTGACCTTCAATGTTTTCCGTGCTCTGAAATATCCTAGTACCCCCGAGGATTGCTTCCAGGTCACTACAATTGCTGAAGCAGTGAATGGGGTATTCTCAGAGACGTGCATTAAAGATTCTCTAGAAGCTACACTAACAGGGGCGAGTACTACGGAAGAGCCATCACACATTGAATGTGCCATGTGGCTTGATGATCCGCTTAGATCAAGGCATTCGCACCGGCATTTCGAATCTCTTAAAGATGACGAGGCATCAACTTCCAAGAGTTTGCCGTCAATCATTGAGCCTCCAGCTCTTGAGCTAAAACCGTTGCCTAGCCATCTAAGGTATGCATATTTGGGAAATTCTCTTTCATTACCTGTGATAATTTCTGCTTCTCTAACCAAGTGTCAGGAAGAGAAGTTGCTCATTGTGCTAAAGAAGTACAAAACGGCGTTGGGATGGTCGATTGCAGACATAACAGGGGTCAGTCCAACTATTTGCATGCACAAGATCCTATTGGAGGAAGGCTCAAAACCTTCTATAGAGCACCAGAGGCGGCTAAATCCGATAATGAAAGAGGTCGTCAGGAAAGAAATCATTAAATTGCTCGATGCGGGCATTATCTACCCCATCTCCGATAGTCCGTGGGTTAGTCCGATCCAGTGTGTGCCCAAGAAAGGAGGCATGACAGTTGTGCCCAATGAGAATAATGAGCTTATTCCTACCAGGACAGTGACTGGGTGGAGAGTGTGTATGGATTACAGGAAACTGAACAAAGCAACCTGTAAGGATCACTTTCCTCTTCCTTTCATTGATCAAATGCTCGATCGGTTGGCGGGACATGAATACTACTGTTTACTGGATGGATACTCGGGGTACAATCAGATTTCTATTGCCCCGGAAGATCAGGAGAAGACGACATTCACATGTCCATATGGGACTTTTGCCTTTCGGAAGATGTCTTTCGGGTTGTGCAATGCCCCCGCTACGTTTCAGCGGTGTATGATGTCAATCTTCTCTGACATGGTTGAAAAGACCCTGGAGGTCTTCATGGACGACTTCTCTGTGTTTGGGAGCTCGTTTGATAACTGCCTAACAAATCTGACTGCAGTTCTCCATCGTTGCGTCGAAACAAACCTTGTGCTAAATTGGGAGAAGTGTCACTTCATGGTTGAAGAGGGCATTATTTTGGGTCATCGGATTTCTGCTGGAGGTATTGAGGTTGACAAGGCCAAGATAGATGTTATCAACAACCTTCCCCCGCCCACTACAGTAAAAGGGGTAAGGAGTTTTCTCGGGCACGCTGGATTTTACAGAAGGTTCATCCAGGACTTTTCGCGCATTACCAAACCGTTGTGCACCCTGCTGGAAAAAGATCAGCCTTTCCACTTTGATGCCGCCTGCTTGGACGCTTTTGAATCCTTAAAGACACGACTTGTCACAGCACCTATTGTGGTAGCTCCTGATTGGACCTACCCTTTTGAGCTTATGTGCGATGCTAGTGATTTTGCTATAGGGGCAGTCTTAGGCCAGCGAAGGGAGAAGGTCTTCCACACTATCTACTATGCCAGCAAGACACTGACGGACGCGCAGTTAAACTATACTACCACTGAGAAGGAGTTGTTGGCAGTAGTGTATGCTTTCGATAAGTTCCGTTCCTACCTCATCGGTACGAAAGTGATCGTATACACCGATCACTCGGCAATCAAGTATTTGATTGAAAAGAAGGATGCTAAGCCGAGATTGATACGGTGGGTTTTGCTCCTACAAGAATTTGACTTAGAAATCAGAGACAAGAAGGGAACTGAGAATCAAGTTGCCGACCATTTAAGTAGATTGGAAAACACTACATCGTCTACTGAAGCCGACAGAGCTATAAATGAATTCTTTCCAGACGAGCAGCTTTTATTGGTACATGGCAAAGCCCCGTGGTATGCGGACTTCGCCAATTACGTCGCTTGCCAAGTTATCCCTCAAGGCCTGAGTTTCCAACAAAGGAAGAAATTCCTTAAAGATACTAAGCAATATTTTTGGAATGAGCCTTTCCTATTCAAACAGTGTTCGGATCAGATCTTGCGTAGATGTTTACCTGAAGAAGAAATTGAAGACGTGTTGCATCATTGCCATTCATCTAATTATGGAGGTCATTTCGGAGGCCAGCGAACTGCCGCTAAAGTGCTTCAGTCAGGATTCTATTGGCCCACCCTTTTTAAAGATGCTCACGCATTTGTGATGCATTGTGACAGATGCCAAAGGGTGGGCACTATTTCGAAGCGGCATGAACTACCGCTGCATAATATTCTGGAAGTAGAGTTGTTTGATGTCTGGGGCATTGATTTTATGGGACCTTTTCCTTCCTCGTTCAACAATCTCTACATACTGGTGGCAGTTGACTATGTCTCAAAGTGGGTGGAAGCAGTTGCCTTGCCGACAAATGATGCGAAGGTGGTGCTTCAGTTCCTCAAAAAGAATATTTTCACCCGTTTTGGCACACCTCGGGCCATAATAAGCGATGAAGGGTCGCACTTCTGCAATAAGTATTTTGAGGCACTTCTCGCCAAGTATGGGGTAACTCATAAAATAGCCACTGCTTACCACCCTCAGATCAGCGGCCAAGTTGAAATTTCAAACCGAGAGGTTAAACGAATCCTGGAAAAGATCGTTAACCCAAACCGTAAGGATTGGTCGAAGAAGCTTGATGATGCATTATGGGCCTACCGCACAGCCTATAAAACGCCCATCGGAATGTCCCCTTATCGACTAGTTTATGGAAAAGCTTGTCATCTCCCGGTCGAATTGGAGCACAGCGCTTACTGGGCGATTCAAAAGCTTAACTTTGATCTTGACGCAGCCGGCGAAAAACGGCTGTTACAACTGAATGAAGCAGATGAATTTCGTCTGCAGGCATATGAAAACGCCAAGTTGTACAAGGAAAAGACCAAGAAGTGGCACGACAAGAAGATCCTTGACAGGCATTTTGAACCGGGTCAGCAAGTTCTTCTGTTTAACTCCCGGCTAAAATTGTTTCCCGGGAAGCTAAAGTCCCGATGGTCGGGCCCCTTCACTATAGCTAAGGTTTATAATCATGGAGCAATTGAGCTATTGGATCCAAATTCCGATTCCACATTCAAGGTGAATGGGCAACGTTTAAAGCACTACTGGGGCGGCGAGGTTGACCGTCAAAATACCTCCATTACACTTGGAGACCCGACCTAAGTCGGGATGAATAGTCAAGCTGACGACTATAAAACACGCGCTTGGTGGGGAGGCACCCCCATCTCGGTATAAATATTATTTGTTTCTTCACTGATTTCCAGTTTTCAGTGATTGTTAATTTTATCAAATAGCATAGTTGATAGCTTTTATGTTTTGTGTTTAGCATGTTGCCATTAGAGTTTGTTGTGTTTTTAATAATATATGATTGCTTGTATAGTGTAGTTGTTATGCGTGTTTTGGTCTGTGCAGATAACAGATAAAAAAAAGGGGGGCTCAGAGTGCAGGAACTCGCGCCGCGGCGCCATCTACCAAAGGTTATCCCGCGCCGCGGCGCCACAAGAAGTACCCGGTCACTGCAAACTCGCGCCGCGGCGCCATTTAACAAAGGAAAATCTCGCGCCGCGGCGCCACCAAATATGCCCAGACACTGCAAACTCGCGCCGCGGCGCCAATCACTATACAATATCTCGCGCCGCGGCGCCACTAGCGAGATTTTGTTCTCCCAGTGCGTTATAAAGCAAACCGATCGGCAAGTCTCCTCCTCTTCTCAAACAATCTCTGCAGTCTCCCTCTTGGCTTCCTGCTCCTGCGATCCATCAGCCATATCCTTGTCTCCATCGGTCGTGTATCTACTCAGCCTCTAACAATCCTATTTGCATCAATTCAATCAAAGGCCCCCTCACTCAAGTGTTAGGTTTCCTTCCAAAGGTACTTTTGACAGTTTTCCTTGGATCCGAGATTTTGTTCAGTTATTTTCCGTGCTCTTCTTCTAGTTTGATTTGGGGCGATTTCCACTGACGGAAATCGGGTTAGAGCTAGTTCAATCAAGGGCTGTCCAGGTTTTGTTTGGACATCGCACGCAAGGTGTTCGATAAATTGCCTGAACCAAAAGTGTAGGCCAATTGGGGTTGTCTTGGTTTAATTTTCGTTGGGTTTGCTTTGGGGTTGAGGTTGGCCGTGCTTCTAGGGTCGTTCTGCTCAAATTTGATTCAAGCATACTGTTGCCATGGCACCAAAAAGACAGCGTCTTAGTGTCGGCGGATCTTCATCTCTGCCCCGGCGCCGCCACAGGCTTGGGACCCTGCCAAGTTTGTTAGTGAGGCAACATGGAAGCGGTACAGAGACTCCTTTGGCAAGCGCAATTTGCTTCCTGAGCGGGGGTTGCGGCCCGATAGAAAGGACGGGGAGCTCATGAATATGATTATTGAGCGGAAGTGGGTAAACTTCACCAAGCCGCCTGTGTCTGCTGTTGTCCCTGTGGTTCGAGAATTCTATGCCAACGCCAGTCCTGATGGTCCTGCTGTGGTTATAGTCAGGGGCAGACCGGTGTCATTTGACAGTTTAGCAATCAATGCACTGTTCGACGCACCCAACTACGCGGGTAATGATTATTTGCAGCTAGGGCTCCGCAGTTATGACCAGGAGGATGTTATCAGAAGGCTCTGCAAGCCTGGCACGGCGTGGAAGAAAAATGATTATACCGGTGAGAAGACCAGCTTCCCGGCTGCTGCGCTCAGTCGCTACGGGAAGGCGTGGTACAGCTTCATTTGCGCCTCCATGCTACCAACCCGTCACCTAAGCGATGTGACTAAAGACAGGGCGATTCTGCTTTTCGCCATTGTCACGGGCTTGAACGTGGATATAGGGGTCCTCATCCACGACTCGATCATTAAGGCAATCAAGAGTACGATCGTTTCGGGACTTCCCCATCCATCTGTGATCACAACATTGTGCAAGCATGCAGGGGTACGGTGGGGGCTTGATGAGACAGTTTCGCCGCCCATGACTATAATTGACCATCTGACGATCAAACGCTTCACTGTTTGGGACGGGGCAGAATCTCATGTCAGGGGCGAAGGGTATGGACCGCCTACAGCACCGCCTCCTTCCGCCGAACCAGAGCCTCCTCAAGCACCTGAGTCAGAACCGGCTAGTCAGGGTCTTTTGACAGACATCATGGCATCCCTTACCCTGCTGCATCAGAAGCAGGACGCCGAAGCACAGAGGCAGCGGAGGCATATCGCTGCTGTGGCTCAAAGGCAGGAGATAGCGATGCAGTACCAGGCTGAGCTGGTTAATATTATGCAGGGGATCTACACCGATTATTGTGGCGAGGGCATTGACTTCACCCCTTACCAGTTTCCCGATCCTCCCATCTTTCCACCTTACCCTCCTCCATCACCGCCCGCCGAAGCTGACGGCGCTGATGAAGATGAGGCTGATCCTGCTGCGGAGTGAGCGATCTCCAGGGAAGCCCTCTTGTGTATTCAACTGCTTTATGTTTTAGCAATGGGGGCATTGCTTTCCTTAAGTTTGGGGGTGTTGCTTTTAAGTTTTATTTGTTTATCTTAGTGCTACCATGTTAGGAATACTGTCTTTATTTCCTTATTATGTTTTGGTGCAGTCTTTTGAACTGCGGGATTTGGTTTATTAACTTTATCATTATGGATGCTTTATCATTATGAATGCATGAGCTGTTTTTGGGTTTTATTTTGATTTTATTTAGCATGATTGTGGTTTCTAGCCATCTTTTTGGGGCTTTTACAGATTTGGATGTTTGTGCCATGTTAATGGCCTTTTCACCCTATTTTGAGCTGCTATTTAGCAAGGGTGTTATACTTATCATTGCTAATTTTTGTGGGATTGTGGCTATGTCTAGCGCCAAATGAGCATATATCTCGTAGAATTGTGTCAAGCTTGCCTTGTGCTAGGGGTTTATGAATTGACAAGTTTAGACTGTTATTGATCCGTCCTTCTAGCATGCTCTGGCCAGCTGTGTTAACTAGTTATTCTTCGAATTTAGTTTGTGTGTTGATTGTGTTGACTAGTTGTTCATTCTTATAAACCTTCATTTGTGCAAGGTAATAAAAGACTTGGGTGTCTATGCAGTTTTGGATCTTGGTTTCTAGCTAAGGGTGCTTATATCGAAAGTTGTGCGGTGGGTCGAGATGGAGCGTAAAACGCACTCGCCCATAAACGCAGAGCCGATATCGAGATGGAGCATAAAATGCACTCGTTAAAAAAAAAAAAAAAAAAAAAAAAATTATATTTTATCGAAAGTTGTGCGGTGGGTCGAGATGGAGCGTAAAACGCACTCGCCCATAAACGCAGGGCCGATATCGAGATGGAGCATAAAATGCACTCGCTTTTAAATTTTCATTCTTGTTGTGAAGTCTCAGTTGGCTTATGTTGATTACGTGGCCTTTACTGCTCGAGTTATTAGATTCTTCGGGGTGTTCTACACCTAGTGCCCTAAAGTCGTCTGGCTTGGGAGTCGCTGATCAAAAGCTCATTCATGGGTAGTTCTGATTAGCCTAAGGTAATTAAGTACTGTCCGAGTCTGATTTTACTATCGGCTTGCTAAATCCTTTGATCTTTCCCTGCATTTGCGTCTTGTTCTTAATGCTTGTTGAATGTTTAAGTTGCGGAATGTGCGTGGTTTTAACAATCAACTATGCGAGCTTATTTGGGCTATGATTAGTCAGGACGGTTGATTTTCACACACATGCACAGATTGGATCGATTACAGTCTTAAGCTTGAATTAGATTGACCCTTTGTTCATCCCCGTGTTTGA
This sequence comes from Panax japonicus, assembly GCA_020205505.1. Classification (NCBI taxonomy): domain Eukaryota; kingdom Viridiplantae; phylum Streptophyta; class Magnoliopsida; order Apiales; family Araliaceae; genus Panax; species Panax japonicus. The sequence continues at coordinate 75,150,044 of CM035108.1, read as the reverse complement.
CTTGTTCTTTTGGGGGTAGTTTTTATAGATAAACGTAGCTACGATGCTAGTATATTTTTTTATGTTCCTTTCGCATTCTTAGTATCTACTGTTATTATCTGTTAGATAGTTTGCTCGAGGACAAGCAAAGACTTAAGTTTGGGGGTATTTGATGAGTGGGATTTAAACCTGCGAATCGGATATTTTCTGCCTTAATTGCTTGCCTGGATTCATAGTTTTTATATAGTTTTATTGGGAATATAGTGTTTTTGTATTTAATCGTTGCATTGCAGAGCTTCGCAGTGTTTTTGTTGCTTTGAAGGGGCAAATCTGTCATTTTTAGCTTTCCCGCGCCGCGGCGCCAAGGCCAGAGCCATTGGCCGCGCCGCAGCGCCACGTGCTGTCCCACACTGACAAAAAAATAGGTTTTGATAGCTTCGTGGCCAGAGCCATTACCATATGCTGTCTCGCGCCGCAGCGCGAGCTCCGTGTCCAAGTTCCTTAAGCCGCGCCGCAGCGCGAGTCAAAAGCTTCGTGGCCCGCGCCGCGGCGCCACCTCCGGTTCCCAGGCAGACAGGAAGTGTTTGACCTAGCAAGTGAGAGATATACAAGGAGGGGGGCGGCGGCTGTAATAAGGAGATAGAGAGCAAAGAGCAGAATATAGAAGGACAGCTAGAAAATAGAGAAGAGGAGAAGAGATAGCTTGACCAAAAGAGTTCCGTTGCTCTCCATTTTCTCAGATCGTGCAAGTGAAAGAGATTGTTTGGCTGAAGAGTACTCCTTTCCTTAGGGGTTTTTCTTATTTCAAATCTTCTATTTATTGTATTTGTCTGAAATGGGTGGTGTATTAGAACTATGTGTTAGTCTCATAGTTATGAACTAACTCCATTGTTAGGATTGCAATGTAACTTTTTGAATAGCTTAATCGACTTTCTCTCTCGTTTTATATAATGAAGCATTTTGGAATGGGTTGTTGTATTTTGCTTATAATGTCTTATTTCTTGATAAAGAAATAGGTTTTGATAGTAGTGGATATTGATAAATGGATATTACTGTCTTCCTTTAAATACAATGACACTTGTTTTGTCCTGACATTTAATTGTGGGCTTATTGTGCTTGTTGGATAGACATATCCTCATTTGCCTTGTGTGACCTTGGAGTTGTGCATAATGACCTTGGTCAGATTAGATTCACCAATAGACATATTGTGTTCTAGTTTGTCAAGGATTAGCATTTGACCTTCGACAGAAGCTTATGCTTACTACAAATCTCGGTTGACCATTCCTTTATTTGTTTATTTACGGAGAGTTAGAAGATTAGGCGAAGCATTAGGGGAGTTGTAATCCTATCTTTATTTCTTAGAACTGTTTCTTCTCCAACTTGATTGTCCTATAGAATTTGTTTAACCAACCATCTATTTCTTTTGTTTAGATAAGATTAGTAACGACTTTACCTTAGTAGTTGTTTCCTGTTAAGTCTTTGTCCTCGTGGGTTCGACACCCCCTTATCACTGTATTACTTGTTAGACCGCGTATACTTGCGTGTGTTTATCGGTTGCGAAATCGACCAACAAGTTTTTGACCCCTACCCAGCTGCGGGACAAGATTCTTTGGGATGCTTCAGATATTAGATTGGTAAAATCTAAACAAATTTGGTATTCCATTTGTATTAGGAGTCAGCTAGTACATTAGAAAAATTTTGTTTGGCACAAGCTCCATGTCTCTCGTTACTCCTTTACTTTATGGCTTGGCTTTCTCTAGAAACTTCCCACTAATGACCGGACTAAGCATTATTCTGGTAGGACTTGGAACTGCCCTCTCTGCAATCTCTTTCCTGAAACCTTCAACCATCTTTTCTTTGAATGCACTTTCTCTAGAAATATTCTTCATCATGCGATTGCTCTTGGAAACTAGAGCTCCTTTCCGGACTCCTGGGATTCAATAGTGGATTTCCCTTCTGATTTCCAAGGTTCCTCCCTTTCTAGGAACATTCTTTGCTTGACTGTGTCATTTTGCTTCTATAGAGTTTGGGAGGCTCATAATAACAAGATTCATAAAAACACTATCCCTCCTATGGTCAGTCTCGCCGCGGATGTGATTCATATTATCAAATCTAAACTATCTACTCGCCACTCATTCCTTAAAGCAACCAACTCCTAATATTTTTGTAGTTGGCTTTTTACTAGCTAGTCCTTGTTTTATCATCTCTGACATTGGGCTCTATCTTTGCTCTGCTCTTGAGATTATGAGAGTTGGGAAAATTATTGTTTTGGAAGCGACATCTGCTGCTAGATGAGTCGTTTTGGCAGCTGCTTAGGCGGAGCTGCTTGGACAGTTGTAGTATGGGCTACTTTGGTATGTGCTTTGATGCAGTAGCAATCTGCAACTGCTACACAGTCTTGCAGTTGTCTTGCAGTTGCTCTAAAAACTGCTTCGTTCATCATCTCTTTCGATCTTATAATGCTATGGGCTTGTTCTCGGCTCTTGGCCTTCTATTTAGAGCAGGGTTTTGGATGGCTATTCTCTGGTGGACTGCTAGTGTGTCGCGGATGGAGATGTGCCGATGTGTGCTGTTGCCTTTGCGGAGGGGATCTGCTGGAGTAGTGATACTCTGTTTGTGCTGTGTAGGGTTGGTTTTGGTAATTGAGGTAGGTAATGTTGTAGTTTCTCTGGTGTGATAAGCGATAATTTTGCTGCAGCAGCTGGGAGTTTTGATTGTAAGCTGCAGCTGTGGGCCTCGCGATTGCCACTGCTGGCCTCGGGGCTATAGCTGATGTTGTTGCTTGTGCTGTCATTGTATTGTGTTGTGTTGCTTTTGCAACTCTCTGCTGGCTTTATCTGTCTGTTTGTTGCTGTCTTTGAGCCGTTTGGTATGGGGCTCGAAGCTTCTTTGTGTTAAGGTTGATGGCTTCTGTTGTTGCTGCGTTTGCAGGTTCTGGATGGATGGCCCTCATTTTATGCTTCAGTTGGATGATGTTGCATCTTGTTACATGGTGTCTCTGTCTGTTAAGCATATTCCTCATGGAGGATTTCAGTTGGTTGACTGTGGGATAGATGGCTGGAGTGTTGGGCCTTAGACTCATTATTGGTTTTCCTTTTCCTCCTGAAAGTGCTGCTGAGCTTTTGTGCAAATTGTTTTTGGACTCTTAATCTGCTCTCTACTGCTGGGCTCTTTCAAAGTGCTAATGCTATGTTATAGACCTTAAATGGTTTCTTATAATAGTTTATTGGGCTTTGGACTTGTAATTTTATATAGTCTTGACATTACAGGGCCTGTCCTATGATGTCTATGTTATATTTTGCTTGGGGATCCCCATGAGGTTTTGTAATTTCTCTTTTTATTACTTTCTAGTTGGTTTCTGGTATAGTTCCTTATATAGTTTCCTTATCTTGGGCCTGTCCATAGATGATGTATCTATATTATGGGGTATGCCCTTTGCCGTTGTAATTTGGTTCCTTTTATATAAAAAATTTTTAGAAAAAAAAATAACATCATGGCGGTTGCACTGAGGAAGAACCCATGCAGAGTTAATAAGAATAGAGTTGACTTTGGCCGAGAGAGGGAGACCGAAGTTTGAGATTAGGCTGGGACTAGGATTTATGGCTGCGCCATCTAGCCAAGGGTCATACTATATATCAACATTGTGCCCAGAGCCAACGAAATGTCTACTTCTCTCTTCTCCCTCTTGTTTAATTTTGCATACATCATGTCTACTTCTCTCTCTTGTTTAATTCTAAATGCTTATGTCTATTTCTCCATACTGTTTAATTCTAAGTTACAAATGTCTCTAATTCTCCCTATTGTTTAAATCTGTTTTCATATATCTTATCCCCCCCGTCCCCGTTTAATTCTTAGACTCATGAAAATTTTGGGAACCAATTTTGAGTAAAGCTTAATGCACATATCTTTTTGGTAAAAATTTCATATATATAGCATTTTTGGGTATACAATCATACATACATGTTACAAAGTGCAATTTTGATATGGGAATCCGTATATCTCATTTTTTGTTAATGTTATATGTGCAGGTTAGTTACTGAATATCAATATGCTGCTTGTTCCATCTTTGTGCAGATTAGATTCAGTGATGGGCTCAGGGCGGAGCGGCTGCGCCAACACCATGAACAACCCCAGCGCGCCTACACCAGGTCTCAGCAATCAGAAACACCCGGCGCGCCAGCGCCACACCCAAAGCTAAACTGGGCGCGCCTGCGCTCGAGTTCGGGTCTAAACAATTTTAAATGCTTAAAAACGTGACCCATTTCATTATAACTTCTTCCTTCAGTTGAGAGATCACAGAAAACCCTTACGCAACCAAAGTCCTTCTCCTACTCCATACGCATACACATACACTCCTAGCCAACTACAACTCCTAATCTCCTCATCCATTCAGTCTCTACAACTCAACCTATATCACCACATTTAGAAGAATTCCTTCCTACTTTCAACACCAAGTTTGGGGGTTCTTTTCCAGTGTCTAGGGTTTGCTCATAGCATACAAAGGGCTGATTTGGGGTTGGTTTAGTTTGTGCATACAAAGTACCAGTTGGGGGCTTGTCATCTTCTCTATTCGCAGTGCAAGGCTTTGTTAAGCATTATCAGACAGATTTCATAGCACCAAAAATAGCACGCTCATGCATTCCTGAGTCTTCTTCCAGTAGCAATCAGGACGAAGACATTGTGGACCTTACCAAATTTTTCAGTCTTGCTGATCAAACCGAATACTACAGAATTGTGTCAAAAACTTTTGTGAAGGAAAGGAGATTCAAGCCAGGAAAGCAGGATGGGCAGCTGTGGGAGATGATTAGAGAAAGATGCTGGCTGGGGGTTGTGGCCAGTCCTATGCCTGCATCGATGGCCATTGTGCGCGAATTCTATGTGAATGCCAAAGAAACGTATAGTGGTATATCTTTTGTCAGAGGCATCCATCTTGATTATCGCCCACATGCAAGTCATGAGGTGTTCCATCGACTTGACCCTCCGGCTGGCCGAGCAAACTGGGTGGAAGCCACACGATTTGAGACTAACTTGGATAGGGTGATTGAGGACTTATGTGTTCGGGCACCAAATGGAACTACAAGCAAGGCATAAACACTCCCACTAACTTTCCCAGTTCAATGTTGAACCGTTATGTGAAGGTGTGGAACCTATTTATTTGTGCTAAATTGATGCCATCCACGCACTAGCACGACATTCTAGCTGATAGGACCATAATTCTCTAGGGCATTATCACAGGAAAACACATTGATGTGGGCCACCTTCTTCATCAAAATATGCTACGGTATATGAGGGGGAACACCACTGGCAGTATCCCGCATGCATCAGTCGTAGCCCATCTGTGTGCCAAAGCTGGAGTGAACTGGGATGATGAACAATTACAAATGCCTATCCAGGATATCACACATGTCACTATTCAGAAGTTCGATGATTAGGCTGCTGGCACAACACACCCTCAGGGAAAAGATTTTGTTTTGTCAACTCCATCACCAGTGCCATCTCCACAGCCAGCTGAGGCAGCCGTGACCCCTCTTGCCACTTCAGATAGCCAGGATCACCAGATGAGGCGATTAGAGAGGAAGGTGGATGCGCTGCACGACAACTTCTTAGCATTCCCGAATGGAATGTCTCGAGCTTTAGCTGAAGCATTTGCTCAGCAGGGGAAATTAGTTGCGTGACATATCTTTGGTTCTGTCGTGCCATACCCGCCACCAGATTCACCACCCGAGTCGGGTGGCCATGCCGACATCTAGGGGAGTTTCCTTACCCTTTACCTTCATTGAGGACAATGAATACTTTAAGTTTGGGGGAATTGGCAGTAGTTTAGAGCATATAGTGTAAGTGCATCATATAGTATAATGGCATGTGGCATATAGTTTAATTGCATGTTAGTAGTTATTAGTTTAATTTTGCAGTAAAAATTATTTCTTTTTGTCTGCTTAGTATCTGTTTAGTTGCATAACATGGCATAATCCCAGGTTTTTAGTTTGTTGAATTCTAATTTGGCCAATGATGCCATAGAAATTTGATAGATTTTTGAACTTGGTTAATATCATAAGCTTAGTTATAATTTTATATATGTTATAATTTATACATGTTGTTTAGATGTTATCGGGTAGCATGGTAGTGTTCCTATTTGCTTGTTGGTTAAGATTAGCATGCTTGTCTTCTAAGAGGAAAATGCTGTTTTAAATGATAGAATTGTGTAAGAAGTGAGTAACGACTATAAGACACTGAAACTCAAGTTTTGGGAACGCATTGGGTATACTTGCTATGTGTATACATTAAAAAAATAATAAAATAAATAAACATTGTGGCTAGTCTTGTATCGGGGCCTTTGTTACTTGAGTAAGTACGCCCAATGGGATTGTCTATACACCTAGCACCTTAAAGCCTGAATGATTTGGGAGTCGTTGGTTGAAAGCTCACTAAGGGGTAGCACTGTTAGCATAATAGAATGAGACATTGCAAAGTCATGGGATATAAAAAAATCAATAAACACAGCAGGAAAGTGCGAAAATCGCCCTCGTGAGAAAAATAAAGCAGAACAAACCCTTTGTTAAACCTTGGCTTGTACTGATGTGTTGGAGTAGTTGTTGCTTCATTTATGTGCATGGTTCTTGATTTGAAACCTCAGTTTTCTTTCTTAAGTAGTATAGCATGTGGTATCTTCACCTTTGTCAAGCTTATCTGTGAACACAACACACACATACAACATCTCTATAGCAGGTTGTGATTAGTTGTATGTCATTATGCCTTTAGCTTAGTTTGATCCTTTGTTCATAGATCTTGATATTTTTCTGAGGTGTATCCTATTGGAATTCTTGATATGGCTAAAAATATTGGGATTCATTTGCATGATAGTGTAATTACATAGCAGGTAGTTTGCATTTGTTAATTCATATTTGTGTCTATTGCTTGAGGGCAAACAATAGTTCAAGTTTGGGGGTATTTGATAAGTAGGTTTTAGACCTACTTATTGACTATCAACTTACTAGAATTATGATTAAACTTAAGTATTTCTAGTATTGTTTGATTGTTTTTTATGTTTGTTTTGTAGGGTGCATCAAGGAAACTACAAAGGCATGGCAAAGGCTTGGAAGTGGCAAAGCATGATGAGCCTGTGCTGAAAATTAGAACTGAAGCTAAGCAAGAGCATAAGGAAAGGGCATATGAGAGGTCAAGTAAATAATGATGAAGGCAAGTGAAGAAAGAAGAAGAAGGAATCAGCAGCATTCAAGCCAACAAAACACCAGTAGCAAGTTAGCAGCAAAAGGCAGCCACACGGCCGCGAGCTAAGTTCTTTCCAATGGCTAAGACTACAAAGATGAGGATGGCTATCTCTCAGTTCGAGCAACAACAGGGAGAGTCCTTATATGAGGCATGGGAGCGTTACAAAGAGATGCTCTGAAAATGTCCGCATCATGGTATGCCAGATTGGATGGTGATCAACTCCTTTTATAATGGTTTGGGATGGCAGTCGAGACCAATTGTAGATGCAGTTCGGGAGGAGCATTATGGGTAAAGAGTTATGACGAGGCCTATACGCTTATTGAGACTATGGCTGCGAATGACTATCAGAACCCTACAGCTCGGATGCCATAGCCCAAGGTTGTAGGTGTGTTGGAGGTAGAGGTGATTACTCAGTTGTCGACACAGATGGCAGCTATGGCTAAGTAAATTGATACTTTGGAAGATAGCAAAGTGAAAACAGTTGCCTTCGTTTGTGAGATTTATGCGGGGTCACACTCCACGAATCAATGTGCTATCAGCTCAGAGTCAGTACAGTATGTGAGTAACTACAGAAAAGTCCGAGGTCAGTTTCAGAACGCATACCACCCCAATAACCGAAATCATCCGAACTTTAGTTGGTCTAATAACCAAGGACAACAGCAAAATCAGTTTCAGCCGAACCAACAGTTTTAGCCTCATTTATCTCAGCCACAGTTTACACCAAAACCACTGTTTCCACCGGGATTTTCTCAACAACAACAACATCACACTCCAGTTGCACCACAGCTAGAAATGAAATCAGAGATGGAGGAGATGATGTTGAAATACATGGCAAACACTGAAGTCGTTATCAAAAGCCAAGCAATGGCTGTCAGGAATCTTGAGACTCAGATGGGGCAGATGGCGATCATGCTTAACAATAGGCCCCAGGGTTTATTGCCAAGTAACACAGAGACAAATCCTAGAAGAGATGGGAAGGATCAGTGTCAAGCGATCACATTGAGATCAGGGAAAGATTTGACAGGTTCTGCAAGTCAAGCGCCCGCACCCAATAGTACTAAGTAGGCCGCGCGGCCGCGCGAGGTAGAGCATGTGACTGAAGAGGAGAAAAATCTGGAAAATTCTAAGGGTCAACAGGACGAGAAAGACAAATCAAATTCAGAAGAGAAGGTCAAGAGTCTAGTACAACCAATGCACCCTCAGATATCCGCAAAGGTTAATTAAGCAGAAAGAAGACAAATAGTTTAGCAAGTTTCTGGAGGTGTTCAAAAAGTTGCAGATCAACATACCGTTCGTCGAGGCATTGGAACAAATGCCAAGCTACGCAAAGTTCATGAAAGGTATATTGTGAAGAAAGAGAAGACTAGATGAGTTTGAAACAGTAGCCTTGACCGAGGAATGCAGTTCAGTGCTTCAGCGCAAACTACCTCCAAAGCTGAAAGATCCAGGCAGCTTCACAATTTCGTGCACAATTGGGAAGATGAAATTTACCAACTGTTTGTATGATCTGGGGGCAAGTATAAATTTAATACCCTTGTCAGTGTTTAACCAGTTGGGATTACCGACTCCAAGGCCGACAAACATATCACTACAGCTAGCTGACAGATCCATCACATATCCACGGGGAAGTATTGAAGATGTGTTGCTTAAGGTGGACAAGTTCATTTTTCCAGTTGACTTTATCATCCTAGATTTCGAAGAGTACAAGATTATACCGATCATACTGGGGAGACCATTTTTAGCCACAGGAAGGACTCTGATAGATGTGCAAAATGGAGAACTCACGATGCACGTGCATGATCAAGAGGTCATTTTCAATGTCATCAAGGCCATGAAATTCCCAACAGATGAAGAAGTCTGTTTCTTAGTTGATTGGGTGAATCGGGTTCTAAATGATGACGTACAGAGTCTAGTGGACTATGAACCTTTGAGGAATATCACTGATGAGAACTCAGATTTAGAAGATGAGGAATTTGATGAATTTGTGCAATATCTGGATACCACTCCACAATTCAGGAGATTTAGACCACCTGCTGAGCCATTGACAAAAGCTGGGGAAGCCTCAATAAAGTTAATGCCATCTCTTAAGATACCTCCAGAGTTGGAGTTAAAACCACTCCCCGAATATCTCAGGTATGCATTTTTAAGCCCAGATTCGGAATTACCTGTGATTATTGCTTCTGCACTAATATCTTGTCAGGAAGAAAAATTGCTACGAGTGCTTCGAGAGTTCAAATCAGCAATTGGATGGACCATAGCAGATATTAAAGGGATCAGCCCTTCATATTGCATGCACAAGATCCTGATGGAATATGGTAGCAAGCCGACAGTTGAGCAACAAAGGAGGCTTAATCCGATAATGAAAGAAGTGGTTAAGAAAGAGGTATTGAAATGGTTAGATGCAGGAATAATTTATCTGATCTCAGACAGCTCATGGGTGAGCCCGGTACAATGTGTTCAGAAAAAGGGTGGCATGACAATCATGACTAATGAGAATAATGAGTTAATTCGAACACGAACAGTAAAGGGGTGGAGAGTTTGCATGGATTACCGCAAGCTCAACAAAGCTACGAGGAAAGATCATTTCCCACTCCCATTCATTGATCAGGTGTTGGATAGATTAGCAGGTCATGAGTAATATTACCTTTTGGATGGATATTCGGGCTACAATCAAATTATGATAGCTCCAGAAGATCAGGAAAAAACTATCTTCACATGTCCGTACGACACTTTTGCTTTCAGAAGGATGTCTTTCGGGATGTGCAATGATTCAGCCACATTTCAGAGATGCATGATGGCTATATTTTCAGACATGGTGGAACAGAATGTGGAGGTATTTATGGACGACTTCTCAGTCTTCGGGGACTCATTTGATTTATGCCTTGAGAATCTAGTTATGGTTTTGAATAGGTGCAATGAAACGAATGGTGATCAAGCATTCATACATGTAAAACAATCATGATAAATATCTCATATGATATGCAAAACAACCCTAGCATTTAAGCGTGCAACCAAACTACATATTAAAATCCGTTAGAATCCCATAATGGAGTTTAGTTCATAGCTGAACTAGAAGCCACTATGGGATCAACGCTAAACATGATCAATAAGCAAATGATTGAAATAAGAAAGATAGAACGATCAAACCCAATCGCTGAATAAAAACCAATGACAAACGCTTAATTCCTCATAGAAATCCAGTAGATAATAATGAAAATCCACAATGACAAAGAATCCCACAAAGAATTGGAGAAGTAGACGTTTTGGCTTCGTTCTCCGTTGGAATCTCTCCCAAGGTGTAAACCCTAGTTATAATATGAAAAATACGTCAAAAGTTTCAATCTCCATTAATTTAATTAAAATTAGAATCGTTTTTTAAAACAAAGTACACATCATTTAATTAAAATTAGAATAAAACAAAATCATAGGATCAGCATCGCGTGCGGCCGCGCGCCTCCCCAGTATATCTCTCGCGCGGGCGCGAGACTTGCAGAATGTTTTACCCTGTCCAGACGAGTCCTCGTGCGGGTGCACTTTTCTTATGCTTGACATTCTCGCGGCCACGTAACTTGCAGTAGGTCGTCAGTATCTGGCTAGGTACTCGTACGAGCACGCGTTTCCATGCTCATCTTGTTGCGCAGCCTACAGTTTGCAAATTCTGGTTCTGGTTCTATCATGTTATTGCTGCTGCTACTAGTTCATTCATGTTTAATCTTCTTCCATGCCTGATCTCCTTGCTCTATTACACCTTCAAGGCATGCATTCCCCCGTATGTGCCTTGCTTTCATGCGCCCATTCGCCTCGTGTCCTCTAATACCACCAAAATTAAGTCGATTCTTGTACTTATTCACCAAAAGGAGTTTTAAGTAAATGCAATACAAAATAACATGAAATGTAACTAAAACACAATAAAATGTACTTGAGATGGGCACAATTCGCATTAATTAGTATTCAATAAGTAGGTAAAAATACCACTTATCACCGCGCCAACTAGAAGGCTAACACTCCAGCGCGCCCGCGTCAGGAGAATTCCAGAAGCTGACCTGGCGCGCCCGCGCCCCAATCCTTATATTATACATGTCCACGCGGCCGCGCCAGTTAAGGCTGCTTAAATATTTGTCTTTTCATTTCCAGTCTGTTGTAGCGTGATTTCTATAAAATGGCGTATTTGCTAGTTACGAACAATAATTACATTTAGTTTTATTTTCCATATTTAGGGTTTCATAGAGCTAGAGAGATTTCATAGCTACTACTACTATTTTGCTTCTCTTTAGATCTATTAGCTTTTGATTATTAGAATTTTTCTTTGGCTTGATGATGGATCTGAACTGAGTTGGAAGCTGACTTTAAAAAAGAGTTTAATCAGATTTACATTCTTTGTTCTCTTTAATCTCTTTGTTTTCATTGTGACTTCTCATGCTTTGTTTATATCCCATAATGGTTGTTGATTCAGAGAGGAACTAATCACCATTATGTGATTCTAATGGATCTTATTGCATAGTTCAGATTTATATGCCATGTTGTGATGCTTGAATGATTATAGTTGGATTGCCTAACTTGGTTATGCTTATTGTTTAGATGCTTGATCACCATCTACCCTTATAACTTGTATGGAATTGAAAAAGGAAATATAAGTTCAGATCTGACCTTGTTGGCATATGTTCATGAAATTTACATGTGATAGATTTTGTGATTCGCAATCCGGATAGACATATACCGGCTTGCCTTGTGTAGTCACTAAGAGAGCTTGCACATAAATTGATATTACTTGTAATTCATATAGACATATAGTGGGTTAGGTAATATTGATGTTCATACGAACTCTATCTGTTTTGTGGATTTTGTGTGATATGGACATGGTGTATTGAAAAATAGTCATATTTCATTTCTGTGCTCTCGACTAGCAATCCATAATAATTAGTCAAGTTAAACAGGAGGTGTATAATTTGGATGAAGCATTAAGAGAAATTAGGATCCCATATCTTTCAAATTTCAATTTCTTCGTTTGTTAATTAGTTATTTTGTGTTGATAATTATTTCAGTTTTTAAATCAACTGTTATTCGGTCGTTTAGGCAGCCAGAAATAGCTATATAGTTGTTGCATGATAGATTATGAATAATTACCTTTCTCAATGGGAATGATACTGAACTTACTCTATATTACTTGTTGACAATGTATACTTGCACGTGTGTGTCTGTTTTATTAAACCCGAAACAAGCCAACACTACAACTACGCCAAAGCCGGAGATAACCTCGGGAGGGGAAAAATGGTCATTTTGCCATCTCAACACCACATCAGCATCGTCTCAACACACTTCAACTCAAACTGCGTATAAGGATGTCCCACAAGAACCATAGCTCAAATCCCGAGTGACAACTGCACAAGATAGCACAACGGATCGACAACGAAGACTTGGAGATCTAGTCATGGACACATCTTCCCGACTTTGGACAATCTTTAATCCCATGTCATTGTGTAACTCTCGACAACAACTTTCTAAAAAAGTACAACACTCCTTCATCAGATGCCCGAATGGAAAGTTATGAAGGTTTGAGCGAATAGCTCGTAGCCCGAGTTTATGTACTTCGAGACGACGGGACCCGAAAAACCCAGGGTAGCCTGGACAGCCGCAGGTAGACCCGCAGCTGCCACGGGTTGACCCGCAGCCATCTAGTCTTTAAAAATGAGCTCCTAGCAGCTCATTTGAAAAAAAATGAGAAAAGAGAGAAAACTATGTCCATTTAAGCCTATAACCCATGCTAGAGTGCTCCAAACTGAGTGATTCTTCTTTCTAAACACTTGTAAGCTCGTGTTTTGTAACATACTGAAGTTTAACTGGTGGAAACCAAGTTTTCAAGCCCCATAAGCTATCTAATAAATTCAATCAAGGTATTGCATTTCCTATGCTCATCAGCCGCATCAATACTCCCGTTTTGCGATAAATGTTGTGCAGCTTTGAAAATCTCACTCATTGAGGATCCAGGCTGAAACCCTAACATTTCATCAGCATTTCTATTTGCTTTAGAAGAGGCATCCGAGCCTACAATAACCTCAACTGGTACCGGAACAGATTCTTCTATTGCAACCACATCGATGATCAGAGAATTTGGTACGGAGACCCCAAACTCAACAAACAAGTCCCCCAAAGATTCACTAAGGGAGTTCCCAGCTGATAGGTGAGAGAAATCAACAATTGAACAGAGAAAGGGTAGAAGAAGAATAGAGAGGAGGAGAGAAAGAGAAGGAAGCAGGTAAAAGGACGAGTGAGCCAGAAACCTAGGGAGGAAACAAAAACCTAGAGAGAAGAGAGAAATCATGCTCACTGATTAGACTAAGGTTTTTTCTGCTCAAATGGGTTTGGGCTTTGAATGATACGGCGTTGGGTATAGCTTGGCACGACGTTGGGCTCATTTGATTATGTCGTGAAATTGGCATTGGCTAGGCAGGTTGATGATCATGACCTATTTGATAATAGTCCTCATCGAACCCCCTATTCTGTTATGGCCCCTGTGTCTGGTTTGAATGGGGGAAATGATGCTTTAGAAGAGGGCAAAATTTACACCTTATTGAATGAGGATAATCTGGGGAATGTTGGGTTTACAATGCTTAAGGAAAGCTTAAAGGATGCTGTCTCGGCTGGAGTTCCTTCTGGGGCTGGTCTGGCTGTTGGTGGGAGTTCGCATCCAAATGTGGCTGCAGAGGGGCTGGAGTCCTCTGTTTTTGGTGACCCTCAATTGGTAGGAAATCCGGGGATTGTTCATCTGGCTAAGCCATCTTGGTCTTTTGTTGTGGCTTCAGGTGAGTCCACTTCTCTCTTTAAGCTGGACTACGTGCCCCCCTCCTTCGTCTAAACATGGTGCTATTCTAGTTCTTCCTCCTTTTGAGGTGTTGTTAAAAGGAATTGGTCTCTGGAGTTCTAGTCATGTGGTGGGGTTCCTCCACTCTCAGTTACATTTCAAGCTAGTTGAAGAAGCTACTCACAATCTTTGGGACAAGTTTGGTCTTCAAAATGTTTTATTTTGTTAAATTTAAACTATATTAAAAGGAAAGAAAGATTACAACCTAATGGGAAAAACCAAATCAGAATATAGCATAGACATCATAGGACATGCCCTATGATGTCATGACAATAAAAGATTACAAGGCCCAGAGCCCAACAAGAAAAAATAACACAACTATCACGAGAAGTGCCACAGCTAGCCCCAAACTGCATAACCTGCTTCATCAAATGCTGCTCCCCGAATTAGTAGAATAGGACAACAACAGTTCAGCCAACAAAAAGTTCTCAGACCCAAAAGACCAGCAGCAGCACTGCAGAGGATAAGACCCCCCACCTAGCCCACCCCATACAAGATAGTTCAACCCAGATAGCAGCTGCTGCACACATCAAGACATAGAGTGCCCAGACACACACACCATGCAGCTGCCGAAAGCTGCATTAGTAGCAGACAACAGGAGTAAGGAGCGATCAACAGTAGAACATGAGCAGAACAACTGTAGCACACACCCGTCTAGCTAGACCCCCGTTGATCCGCCCAGCAAGACTAATATTAGAAAGTAAATATTTTGAGGCTTATGGACATAGAAGCCAAAGTGATCAGTTATCAAGAAGCCGTAGCATAAGCCCAAAGAGCAGTCCCCCTAGAAATTAACACTTGATTAGACCCATCTAAAAAGTATCAGAACAATGAGCCTGAATTACTGAATTACAGTAAGCCACGAGAACAAAACAGGATAAGTCCCATCTTCAAAATGTTTTCCTACAGGATAAGGGTTTCTTTATTTTCAAATTTACATCCTATAAGGAGAGGGATAATGTACTGGCCATGGGTCCTTGGTATATTTCAAACAAACTCCTAAGCCTAAGGCAATGGAAGGAAGGCATGGACTTCCAATTTGACTCCTGTACTAAAGCCCCAGTCTGGGTGAAGCCCTTTAACATCCCCCTATCTTATCTTTCGGCAGTTGGTCTTAGTTATATTGCTAGTGCTGTGGGCAAACCCCTGTTTGTAGACAAACTCACGGAAAAATTAGAACCAGTGAATTTTGCAAGAGTATGCATTGAGATCTCTCTTACCTCTGCCTTGCCGAGCAGTATTGACTTGGTTGTTATAGATGAGGAATCCAACTCAGAAAAGATTACCTTGTTAGAGTCAAATATCAGAACAAGCCTCAACTATGTTCCCACTGCAAGACTTTTAGACATTCCCTAATTAGATGCCCTAGATCTAACTACATATGGATCCCAAAAATACAGGTTGTGGTAGCTCCTGTTACTCATGTCCCGGGGCCATCTCCTAACCTTGGGCAACACTCTAGCCCTCCTCTTGCTCTTATCTCGGGCCCTTCTCTTATTCCTTCACAAGATTGGACTTTGGTCTCCAAAGGTCTGAAGCAACACAATCTGTCCTCTCCTATTATTGGTGTTGTTCCGAACTCTTTCAATAGTGTGCTGAGGAGAAGTTGTTTCGGTAAAAGTCCAGAATTCAATGGCTCAATGAGGGGGATATAAATTCAGGCTATTTTCGTAACAAAATTAAAAACAGATGGAATCATAATAAAGTCCTTGCAATCATCAATTCTGAAGGTCAGCTCCATACCAACCAAAAGGATATTCAGAACATTGTAGTTAACCACTTTCGCTTCATGTTGGGAGCAGGCCCACGGGATTTTTGTCCAAACCTGCAAAACCTATCCCTTCCATTGGTTAGTTCCTTATCATCGCAGCAAGCTGCCTTTATTGAAAGAGATATTTTAGATGAAGAAATCTTTGCTACCCTAAAGTCTATGAAGAAAAATTGGAGCCCGAGCCCTGATGGCTTTAATGTGAATTTCTTTTTGCACTATTGGAATATTGTTGGAAGGGATTTCACTCTTGCTATTTAGTCATTCTTCAAATATGGATGTCTCCTCCGTGGCACAAACTCTACTGCCATTGTTCTTGTTCCAAAGGTCCCCACATCCTACTTCCATATCTGACTATAGACCTATATCATGTTGCAACACCAACTACAAGTTCATTTACAAAATCCTTGCTTCTATATTGAAGGTCATTCTCCCAGTTATTATTTCCCCTTTTCAGGCCGCTTTCATAGCTGTAAGAAGAATCGGTGATAACATTCTTCTTGCCCAAGAACTATTCAGGAACTAACACCGGCCCTCTGGACCGGCTTGATGTGCTATGAAAATTGATTTAAGCAAAGCTTTTGATTCTATCTCATTGGACTTCCTTTTAGAGGCTCTTTGACTCTTCAAATTTCCACCTAAATTTGTGTTCTGGATAAAGGCTTGCTTCACCTATCCTTTATTCTTGGTTAAAGTTAATGGTGCCTTGTGTGGTTATTTCAAAGGGGCAAAATGGCTACGACAAGGGGACACCCTTTATCTCCTTACCTTTTTGTGATTGCTATGGAGGTGTTTTCTCTCCTGTTAGCAAATCACTCTCTAGAGTCCCCTTTCCGATTTCACTGGAAAACTAAGCAACAATCTATCACCCATCTATGCTTTGCGGATGATCTTTTTCTCTTTTGTCATGGTGATCTCCAATCGGTACAAATTATAAAGAATTGTCTGGAATCCTTCTCAAGGTTGTCGGGTCTCCATGTTAATGAGTCCAAAAGTATGTGCTTTCTTTCTCAAGTTCCCACTCCTCTTGCTGGTTCCATAAATGCAATTTTGGGATTTCAAATAGGAGAATTCCCCCCTAAGTTCTTGCGAGTTCCTTTGATTACCTCCAAGCTCAGCCTTTCCGACTGTCAACCCCTTATGGAGAAGATCCTTACCAGAATTTCTTCATAGACTACTAAGTTTCTTTTATATGCCGGTAGACTTCTTCTTATTAATTCCATCATCTTCTCGATTCAATCCTATAGGTCATCCTTCTTCATTCTCCCTGCTGCGGCTCTTAATAACATTAAGTCCATTATGTGTACATTTCTCTGGAAGGGTCCCTCCATTCTTAAATATGGTGCAAAGGTTGTTTGTAGTAAGATTGCGAGACCTCTTTCTAAAGGGGGCCTTGCCATTAAACAATTTGAGGAATGGAATAAATCCCTGATTCTTTTACACCTTTGGAGGGTTGTCAACCCATCTATTTTCTCTCTCTGGGCTTCTTAGATCCGTTCAAATATAAAGACCAAACAATTTTGTTGTATGTCTATACCCAGTGACTGCTCTTGGATCTGACGTAAGGTGCTAGAGTTGAGACCCATAGCTGCCAAACATATTCGTTTCCGCAATGGAAATGGAAGGAATACCAGTCAATGGTTTGACCCATGGCTCAGTGATCTCCCTTTAGCCACATATATCCACTTTCCTTTGATCACCAACTCGGGCCTTGGTCCTTGGGCTACTGTCCACCACATTATCCGCAACTCGGCTTGGTCCCTCCCTTCTTCTAATCATAATGATCTTATTGATTTCAGTGAAGGTTTTGATTATACTAAGCTATGTGACTCCAGCTCCTCGGATTAGATCTTCTGGGAGGACACTAAAGCTACCAAGGTTAGTGTCTCCTCTATTTGGCGGTCTATTAAGAGGGTCGGCTTGGATGTCCCCTGGGCTAATTTAGTATAGCATAAGCTTCTCACCCCCCGGTATTCTTTCAATTTGTGGCTTGCTTTCCACAAAGGGTTAAATATTTTGGATAGAATTGTTAGCTTTGGTATACAGGTTAATCCCTTATGCGTTCTTTGTCGCAATAACCTAGAATCTTTTGACCACTTATTCTTTAATTGCAATTATTCCTACTGTGTGCTTGTCTAGGTCCTCAGATATTGTGGTTGGAGAGGTACTTCTAGGAGTTGGGTTTCAATCACTGATTTCCTTATTGGTTACCCTAGGGAAACTTTTCTTCACAACCTTATTCATCTTGCTTTTGCTGCTGCTGTTTATGGAATTTGGAAGGATTGTAATGCTAGAATTTTCTCTAATAAAGCTATTCTTGTAAAGAATATTGTTGAGGATATCTTGAACCTCATCAAATGAAAGTTGTATTTCAGCGCGTCAAGGAGAAACTTGGTTTTCTCCATCTTTGTTTGTGATTGGAAGTGGGAGTGGAAGATGGAGCTGATGTTGTGGGCTATTTCTGCTTGGTGTTCAGAATGCCATTTAAAGTCGGCTGCTAGATTTTGGGATTAGTAAAGCTGCTAGTCCCAGGGCTGTTGTCCCTATGTATTCTTTGTGCTGTTGGTTTTGTTGAGCATTTCTAGCTTAGTATTGGTTTTGGTTTGGACAGTTTGCAGTGCAGAGCCTAGGTTTTGGTCTGTCGTGCTACTGGTTTCTTTGTTGGCTATTTGGCTACTATGCAATTCTGCTGCTGCAAACTGTCCAGCCACTGCTGAAGTTCTCGGTAGTTTACTGACTGTTTTGGACTAGTGCTGCTGCAGTTGGGTTCTATTGTTTCATCTTTTCAACCTGTTATTGAAGCCTGGGTTGGGGATTTGCTAAGGTTTGTGGGCTGCTTCTGCAGCTGGATATTTGGGTTTGCTATGCTCTGTGCTTTAGGTCTGCAGTCGGCTAGTATGCTGGTTTGGGATGTGGGCTGCTTGGGATGTGGGCAGGACCGTTTTACTGTCTGCATGAGGTGTTGTCATCTATGCAGCTGCTATCCTTTGTAGGCTAATTTAGATGATAGCAATATAGGGGCTACCAGTTATTGCATGTGTTGGGTTCTGGTTAGGGTTTGAAACCTGGTTTCATATGCTGTATTTTGTTTGGGTTTTTGGGTTTGTTTTTAATTTCTGTTGCTGCATAGGGGGTGGACTGTCGGCCTTCTATTTGAGCTGATCTGCTTCAAGAATGATATGGTTGTTGCGTTTTATTTATGCTTTGGGTTTCTCCTTTTTTCCTAGTTTTATAGCTGCTATTGCTTTTAAGTTTCAAGTCTTTCTGTAGTGTTTCTTATTGGGCTTGTGGGCTTGTAATCTTTATAGTCATGATATCATAGGGCATGTCCTATGAGGTCTATGCTATATTCTTATTGGGTTTTAACCATGAGGTTGCAATCTTTTTTCTCTTTTTATACAGTCTAAATTTAGCAACAACAAAAAAAGCTATCTGAAGTCTTTTTTTTCATTAAGTTTGGTTGTATATAGAAAAGAAAGAGAGATTAAACGATCGCAAAGGGGCATACCCCAGAAGCTTTAGAGTGAAACACATTGGAAACCCCCCAAAATGATCAACTAAAGACCTACAATCAAACCGAATGAAAGTACAAGGTACATAACAAATACAGGACAACACAAAACAAGCATATAATATGAAGCAGGTAATAAGCGTAAATAACCAATCAGCTGAAACTAAGCATCCAGAATGAATAAGAGCTAGGGCCAAAAGAAAGATGCCAACACTAAGCGATCAAGACTCCCAGAAGAAAGATGCCGGCAAGATGCACCAGCTAATAGCTACATCAATTTCAGAGCTGCGGCAAAAACTCAACTGCAACACAAGTAAGCAGAGCGAGCAACATCAAAACTCAGCTGTACCCCAACTCCCAAACAGCTGAACTATAACCACACACTGAGAGTAGGACTGCACTGAGCAGCTAAAAGGAATTTAGAAGAAGAAGACAGCCTATATTTGATGCCGTTCAAAATATCCCTGACCGCGACACCCAGAGGCTTTATAATCTGATCATGAACAAAGGAGTTCCTAGCTGCCCAAAGTTTGTACACGGTAGAAGCCAAAGCAAGCTTGAGAATATTGGACCTAGTGTTACTTCCACTAAACTGGATAATGAAGTTCACGAGGTTATCCCACCTCATTGGAACGTTAGTCCATCCTCCAACAACTAGGACAGAGGAGAGGACAGATGATGAATAGTTACACTCGAAAAACAAATGGGAAAAAGTCTCATCACGAGTATCGCAAAAAGGGCATTTTAGAGGATGAAAACTCGAGTATGAGGAGAATCTATCATTAGTAGGCAGTCTGCCATGTAAGGCCAACCATAGGGTAAAAGAGTAACGAGGAATGTGAAGAGGGTGCCATAGCAGTTGAGCCCAAGGAACCTTCTGAGCAGATGATCTAATAGATTCCCAAATAATGGAGGCTTTAACTATTTTAATCTCACTAGCTCCCCATAAAATTCTATCCTTAAAGGCCGAGGGACAAGGGAGAAAAGCAAACCAACTCCAAAATTGTATAACCTCATGATGGTTGCTAGAGGGTAAGGACCAAACACCCAGTGATGTGATAGCGGATAGACGGGCATTCACAGGAATTCTAGTATTGTAGAGAAGTGACACTGATGGGTTAATGGCCTGACCATTCAACCACGGATCATGCCATAGACTGAAGGAATTTCCATTCCCAACTATATAATGAAGGAAATTAAGAGCAGTGGGACGTAATTTTAGAATCTTACGCCATATCCAAGAACAGTCTGCGGGGATAGAGATATGCTAGAAGTTATGTCGAGCAAGCACGGTAGAATTGACCCACTTGGCCCATAAGGAGGTTGGATAAGGGGAAATAACCTTAAGAAGATGGAGAATGATGAGAGCCGAATTCCAATCAGTGAGATTTTTGATGGCTAGACTGCCTTCATCGAAAGGGAGGGCTAAATCCTTCCAAGATACTTTAGAGCCATGGAGAAGAAGAGAAGAACCTTTCCAAAGGAATCTACAAAGAATAGATTAAATTGCTCTCAAGACCGATTTAGGAAGGATAAAATGGGCTACCCAATATGACTGAATAGCAAAAAGAACAACTCTAATTAAGAGCACTCTACCAGCAAAGGAGAGGAAACGCGATATCCAAGAGGAAACCCGGACTGTAATTCTTTGAATCAAAGGCTGACAGTCAGAGTGGGAGAGACGAGAAGAGATTAGGGGTACCACAAGAAACCTGATTGGCAAAACACCTATCGGAAATCCCAAGAGCTGGTAGATACTTTCCTTGGCATCATTAGGAATATTGCCAAGAAAGCACATACTTTTAAGAGCATTGGGAATAAGGCCGAAGAACAAGGAAAAGGATTGAATATAAGAATGAATAATTGATACCAAAGTCAAGTCCCCATGACAGAAGAGAAGAACATCATCAGCAAAGTATACATGCAAAATTTTATAAGGTTCAGCTTTCCAGTGAAATTTGAAATCGGGCAGCAAAGTTTCCTTAGAGATAATCATGGATAATGCTTCCATTTCAAGGATAAACAAGTATGGAGATAAAGGATCACCTTGCCGAAGACCCTTTGTGCCCTTAAAATAGCCAGCAAGAGCGCCATTAACTTTGACCGAGAACATAAGCGTAGTGATACATCCTTTAATCCAGTGGATAAAAATAGGAAGAAATTGGAGGAGGCTCAGCAGATCCAAAAGAAATCCCCAGTCAACAGTGTCAAATGCTTTACGCATATCAATTTTTAGAGCACAATGAGCAGGGCCTGAGAGTCTGTGGTAATTCCTAAAGAGTTCCTGTGCAAGGAAAATATTGTCGCTAATACTTCTTCCTGAGATGAACGCAGATTGAGCATGATCAATAAGAGAAGGCAGAACACACTTGAGCCTATTGGCAAGGATTTTCGCTATACATTTATAGATAGTATTGCAGCAGGAGATTGTTCTAAAGTCGGACATGCAAGATGGGTTTTCAGTCTTCGGAATCAAGGCAATGGCTGTAGAATTGACTCCACTAGGATGGTGCCCTGTAAGGAAAATGGAAAAATTCTTGAGCTCATCATGACTAGGATAGGTACAAGGAGAAGTTCCCAACATATCCTGAAAAGAATCAACTGCCACCTGCTGAATACCCAATTGGTCTTCAATAAGAACATCAGAGTTGTTGAAGATGGATATGATCTTGTTATGATTCCAGTTGTTCTTAATAACATTAGCAAAGAATTTCGTATTCTTATCACCCTGGGCAAGCTAAACAGCACGAGATTTCTGAAGAAGGAGAGATTCTTCAAGAGCCAAGGCATTCCATAGAGACTTGGAGCATAAAGTTTCTTGGGAGAGCAAAAGAGCATTTAGATGGTTGGCCTGATGAGAAACCTGAATGGCAGCCAATTGATCTTGCAAGCAGCTAACATTGCTCATGAGATTACCATTTAAAGAGTTTAATGACACAAGGGCCCTTTTGGTAAGACGCAACTTCTCATTAAAGATAAAAAAGCATTTCCTCGAACACTGGAATTCCAACATTCCGAAACAACAGAATTGAACCCATCCAATTCAAGCAAGAAGTTAAAAAATTGGGATGGTTTCTTGAGTCTCCTAAAATAGAGGCCAATATTAAGAATGACTGGGCAGTGGTCCGAAAGACCCCTAGGACCAAACGTAGCTTGAGAATCTGGCATAGAGGAGAACCATGAAGAGTTTCCCATGGCCCTATCGAGTTTCCTATAAATAGGATTAATAACTTGACAGTTCCACCATGTATGTTGAGGACCAATAGCTCTAATATCGTCTACCCCAATATTTTCCAGGCATTAAAAGAAGTCAGACATTCCAATATTCCAGGATGAGTCTCCCCCTTCTGCTTTAGAAACCCTCTTAATAGTATTGAAGTCCCCTAGGATACACCAAGTGTCAGGAGAGGCCAAGGATTCCAGGTCTGCCCACAATTGCCTCCGATCAGTCACAAAATTCAAACCATAGACAATAGAGACCAAAATTGGAGTACTACCATGGAGAGGTAAAAGCCTAAAATGGGAAAGTTGAGCAGATTGGAAAAGAGTATTCACTCCAAATATTAGGATCCCAGCCCACCCAAATTCTGCCATTCGAATCATAGTCATAGTTATAGACCCAAACCCAATTACGACATATTTCCTTGGAGATTCTAGGGGCCTGAGGAGCTTTAACTCTAGTCTCAATAAGCCCCACAAAAGAAATATGGTTGTTAGACAAAAATTTGCGAACAAAAGCATGCTTAGGTTTCTTATTTAAACCCCTGACATTGTAGGAACAAAAAAATGTCATAAACAAAAGGGGGGAACAAGCACAATTAAGGAGGGGAAGACCCCATTGGACCCTTATTTCTCTTCTTTGAATTCTGGAGAGGCTCTTTACCAAGTCTAGACTTATGCTTCAACTCCTTGCGCTCTATCTCATCAACTTGCTTAACCTTATCCACCAGGGGATTGTAAGGAATAGGGGACTCAGACTACTCTCCAGGAGCTAAAGGAGAGGCAATGGGAGAGAATAAATTCAATTTCTCAACTAACACGGGTTCCACGGAAGGAAGGGAAGGTGATTTAAGTCCTTTAGAAACTATAGTCCGAGCACCTTCGGCATCAGAGGGTCCAAGGAAGAGGGAGCCTTAGCATCCTTAGGAATAGGAACTTCGGAAGCAATAGTGGAGGCCTTGGGAACCCACTGTATATTGGAATTAGGGCACTTAGCAAGATAATGTCCAAAACATTTACAAACAGAGCATGAAGGGGGCCTTCTCCAATACTCCACCTTATCTGCAACAGTTTCTTCTACTAAAGCATTACGATCAAACACAACGGCATTAATAGATGCAGGGAACGTAGATAAGGCATCCATCTCAATATAAATATGGGCATAGCTCAAAGGCTCCAGATTAGAGGTCGTATCATCAGCAAACACGGGCCTACTTACAACACTAGCCAGGTAACTTAACCCCTCCTTCATCCAGTAAGAGAGTGGGATGTTGCTAAACTTAACCCAGATGGGAACTTTACTGCAATCAGATTTTATGAAATTGACTCCTTCTTGCCACGGCTGTAGGCACAGAAGCTTAGATGAAATATACCAAGGCCCAGATGCTAGGACATTGTCTCTATCCATCACAGTATCAAACTTAAAAATAAAGTATCCCTTATCATGCAGATACACTTTAGACAGCCCCATGTGCCCCCATAATTTCTTAGCAGAAGATTCAACCAACTTAAAATGTAATTTCGAGTGGATGAATTGGCCCACAAGACTAGTGGACTATTTGTTAAGACCAAGCTTTAGGACTTCAACTAGAGGATTAACAGTGACACTCCCAACCAAGGAACCATGAGGGAAGAAGCTTAACCCCAAATTCTTCTCAGTGGCAAAATTCGAGACTACAGAGCTCCAAGACTTAGGAAGTGCAGAAACTCCAACAGCTGCAATGGGAGAAGGGGTATGGGAAATATCCAAGACAACAGGAGGAGGTTGAGGAGGCACCAAACAACTCTGCTATAAAGAATCAATCTAGGGATCACCAGAATACAAAGAAGGCAGAGACGGTTCACCAACCCAAAAAGCTTGGACCAAAGGACTATCCACACATGGGATAATAGGAGGAATGGGAGGGCTAAGAGTGTGACAACCCGAGAAATTAGACAATTTATGAAAATCTTAAATGATTGATTTAAGGTCAAATAATAGACCTAGATAGAAAATAAGTGTATGTGTTTAATGTTATTGGGATTGAATTTTGAGGATTTCAAAATTCGGTGAAGGATATAGGTGAATTATTCAGGATTAAGGATTTATGTGATTAAGTAATGTGAATATGGTTATGTTCTGTGTACAGAATGTGGTTAAGGGTCAAGGGTTGACCAGATAAATTATATCTGTAATAAACCCTAAGAATATATTAAGAACGACAATGTTCGGTTAGAAAATCCTAGCGTTTAGCAAGAAACCCTAGAAATCGGTTCTGGAAACCCTAGTTTCAGTTCCGAGAATCTGAAACCCTAATTCGGTGCATGAAACCCTAAATCGGGAACTTAATGGCATAAGTGTAAATAATTAAAAGATTAACTAGGGTTAATCTTAACAAATTGATTACAAAACCCTAATTCCAAATTTAAAACCCTAATACCAGATCTGAAAACCCTAATTTCAGATTCTGATAAAATAAAACCCTAACCTGGAAATATAACGGAGAATTTTAATGCTTTAGTGCTATTAATTAAGTACTAATTAGGGTAAAGGTTGATTAATTTACAAACCCTAATTTTCAATTTATGGAACCCTAATTGTTCCGTCAGAAACTATAATGCTCAATTATGGTTTTAATTGCTAAAATTAGCAATGCTAATTAGGAAACCCTAATCCTAATTATTTCAATTTATGAGTAATTAGAAAACTGTAATCTAATTACGATGTTTAATTTCTAAATTAGAAAATTAATTTTTCTAGTAGAAACCATAATTCAAGGGTTTTAAACCCTAATTCGCGATATTGAACCCTAATTGTGCAGTGGTGGATATAATTGCTATATTAGCAATGTTTATTAGGAAAAATAAATTCTAATTGTCAAGTTATTAGAAACCCTAATCTGATTAAGAAATCTAATTTCTAAAATTGAAAGATTATTTTCTATTCAAAACCCTAAATTATGGGATATAAATTATAATGTACAATTGTGACCCTAAGTGCTTAATTAGCAATTTTAATTAGGATAAATTGATCCTAATTAGCGAAGAATGATTTATAACTACGAAATTATGATATAATTAGGAAGCCCTAATTATAATTTAGAAATCAAAGTTTTCTATTTTAAAATTTAATTAGAGAATTTTTGGAAATCCATGTTGCTAAATAATTAAGGGTTAAAACCTAAACCCTAAATTGTCCAAACCCTAAAACCCTAAGGGTTTGTATCAAATGACCATTCTAGAATTAAAATGGTATGCTAAAGGTCATTTTGATTTTTTGTCACATTATTTTTTTTTATATAGCTAACTTGCAAATCTTGCAAAATCTATGGGTTGGTGAACAACCCTAGCTATAACCTAAGACTAGTATGGTGACTCATAACAATCCAGCAAATCAGTCCCCAAATCAGCAGCCACATTCATTGAATCAATTAGATACAAAAGACTAAAAGAGAGAGAAAAGCTCACTCTCTATTTCATTTTTGCCAACCTTGTCTCTCTCATCTATTTCGAAATTTTAGTGTGAGAGGGAGTGAGAAGTTAGATCATGATCGTCTTGTAGCAAGCTAAGGATCAGATCAATGGATCAGAATCATGGATCAAAGCTCAAAGTGGTATAAACCCTAAATCTTAAAATTTTATGATCTGATGTTTGATGTTGTAATTGATTGGTTAAATATGTGTTTTAAGGTGTCAAATGATTATCTGGGTTGTCAAAACACAAACCCATAACATCAAAGTGCTCGGATTTGACATTTTAAGAAATCTGGAAAACTTGAAAATTTTGGCCTGACAGTCGAATGTCAGAGGCCGTGGATCTGTGTGTGTTAGATGTTTAGTGTGTTTGTTATTATGGATTTGTAGTATGTTATGTTGTCTTTGATCTCCAACTTGAATCAAGTCCAGATCTTGTCTAGATCAAAAGATATGAACGGTTAAACCTAGTTGACCGATCACGAAGACTGCCTTCTGGGCAGCCCAGAAAATTCCCAGAAATTTAGTAGCCTCTGACAAGTTTTTACAGTCGCTAGATCTTGTAGTCTGTTTGTGTTTATGCCATGTTTTAGGTTGGTTACTGTAGCTTGCCATGTATATTACATTCTGAAGACTTTAGTTCATCCATATCATTAACATAATCGTGTAGAATCATGGTCAAACATCGTTGACCGAACTGCTTGATGAACAATCTGGAAAACCCAGATTTGTTCTTAAGCATGTACTTAGCAGGTACTTTGACCAGCCTTAATCGGTAAATATATTTGATGTTATAATGATATGATGAGTTGATGTTATACCCTGTCATGCGTACTACAAGATTAAACCATTAGATCTCATAAACGAAGCATAGACTGCAAGTTACAAGGATCGACAACTAGTACCTCGTCTGTTCTTCATTTTTTGGAAAACCCAGAAAATGAAGAACATAGTTGTCAAACATTTCGGGAGCCCAGATCTTGCTGTTATGTTGTGTTTTGGCTAGGATCTTGGTTGATAATTGTAGTATTACACTTATACTACATAACCATCAGCATTAGCAGACCAGAAATTAAGTGTAGCATGGATTAAATCACGGTCAAACCTACCCACTCGGTGTCTGTCATGAAGGCTCAAGAACACTCAAGAACACCTATAGCGACAGAAAGTGTCGCTATAGGCCTTTAGCGACAGATTATTATTATTTTTCCGGAAATTAATTTAAAATTAGAAAAAAATAATTTTTAATTATTAAAAATACAAAATAAATTCCGAAAAATTATTTTAAAGTCTGAAAAATAGTTTTTAACTATTTTGAGTATATTTTGAAAATATTTAATATTTTTGGAATATAAATGGTATTTATTTATTTAATTATAATATTAAATAAATTATTTAAAAATAGTTTTAATTCATGAAAAATCATGAAAAATAATATTATGGTATAAGAAAATATTTTAAGTTATTTTTGATGACTTTTGATATTTTGTGATGAATTTCATTAATAATTTATTATTAATGGTAAGTAGTTTATTTAATGAATATATTAAATAAATTA
Source organism: Panax japonicus (assembly GCA_020205505.1). Classification (NCBI taxonomy): domain Eukaryota; kingdom Viridiplantae; phylum Streptophyta; class Magnoliopsida; order Apiales; family Araliaceae; genus Panax; species Panax japonicus. The sequence goes on along the minus strand of CM035108.1, from coordinate 75,122,467 downwards.
AGGAAAAATAGAATTAATGCTTTAAAAATCATATAAAAATGATTTAAGTGTTATAAAAATATTTTGAGTTATAAAATATAACTTTTGATATTTTGGCATGAAAATATTAATTTTTTAATATTAATAGCAATTATCGGATAATGGATTTAATGGTTTAAAAATCAGATAAATATGATTTTAAGGTATTAAAAATACTTTGATATATTATAATTATATTATAATATTATGTTATGATATTAATTAATATTTTATATTAAATGAATATTAATGATTAAGGAATTATGTGGTATTTAATTCATTTAAATACGGTTTTTAATGATTGAAAAATGGTGATAAATGGTAATAATTATCCGAAAATTATTACGAGCCTAGAAAAAATGTTTTGTCTAATAAGAAATTAGTTGTGATAAAGGTTAAGTGCTTAGGCAGAGTTTAATTGAACTTAAACTCAATAAAAGTCCGACTAGACCGTCGGGATGTTAGAATTGTGTTGGTTTCAACTCAGACTGCAATAGTTTGACTTGATGCTATGTCTTATGTGCTGTATAGACTGATAGGCTTATGTGGTAATGTGTTTAGGTTATTCTGTATGTATAAATATAGCAGTATTATACTGTGATGATATTATTCTAATATTGGAGATCTATATTATTAATATTAGGTCTTCGGGTAAAGCGTTATTAAATTGCGTGTGGTAATCAACGGTTCAGGCAAGTTTTCTTTGTACTTAACTCTAATAAGAGTAGTTTCTTCAAGATTATGGTTAACCATTGCTGATTGCCACGAAAATTGTAATCTGTACATCTTGCATATATAAGTCAGGTATGAAAAGTTGATCACCTTCATTACCAGTTGGTTCAGAAATGTTTGTTCATGTATAATACTTGTTCAGTCAAAAATTTGTTCGTGCTAGTTCTCAATTATATTGATGAATTATAGCAAGCCCATTATTCATACTCTTCAATCATGATATATTGTTATATTATTGTATAAAAACTTGCTGGGCAACTTTCATGCTCACCCTTGCTATATCATGATAAAACATTGCAGATAAGGCGAATGAGTTTGGATACAGGAAACGGTTAAAGCCAAGTTCAGCTTGGAATATAAAGTGCGGCTTGTTTGTAATAATATATTTTGATAAATATTGTTGTATAATAGATATTTTATGAATGGTGTTTAAGTTAAGGTTACTCGACCTTGGGGAAAATAGTGTGTAATGTAATGTATAAACAATTTATGTTTATATCTTCCGCAAATAGTTATAGAAATAGTATACCGGATCCGAGGTGATTTAGGGCCTAGATTTGGGGCTACTACAGTTGGTATCAGAGCTGTTGGTTATGAAGCTTAGGTAGGAATACCTGAGACCAATAACCGCAGTGATTAGGATAAGACTAACTCACATAGAGTTAGTTGGTCGGTAAGATTCAAAGATGAATCTCGACGAGTGTAAAGACACAGAGTTCCCTAACTCTGATAATAAAGTTAAATAGTAATGGTGAATAGATCGAGTCTAAAAGACTGAAAGTGCAGTAATAGAAGATCGTAAAACAAAACGATCATATGCATAGAAATAAATCATAATATATACGATAAGATCACCCCGTGATCTGATAAGGTTATGACAGTCAGAAAGAATCAATCTTATGATTGAAAAGTTTACAGCAAGATACTGTGTGAAAGTTGTAATATGAAATGGTACTATGAAAACTCATAAAAGAGTTATGGATTATGAATACGAATTTAATTCGTATTGAAAAAGGGGGTTAAGATTAGGTGGGAATTTCAATGAGGACTCGTGTCAGCAACTGAGTTGTATGATTCCTTGTATGGGCGGAGAATTGTACTTGGTGTAAAAACTACTTAGTTGGTGGCATTGGTAATAATTGAAATGTTGTGTCACGCTAGTTGTTATATACAGATAAATAGGTCATAGGTAGAGAATATAGGATTAAGTACGAGTTCTTAGAACTCATACTTATGTGACATTCTTGACGCATAGTTATATGAAATGTTTATGGACCCCTCAGCGAACGGACGCCAAAGGTCAGACTAGGGTAAGTTCGTAAACTCATATAATTGTGGCCAGGTTATGAACTCATAAGTGTGGTTTTATAAACTAGGTATAGTTGTGTGTGAATGGAGTGTTAAGGATTATAGGAAAAGATAGATTGTTAAGAATATGATCATTAGTGGAGACTTAGGTTTTCCTAAACCCTAACTATGCTAAACCTCAATTTTTGACATCAAGCTAAATACGCACTATGCGCCTTTTAAAAAAAATTATTTTTATTTATCACTTATGTACCATGTGACCTGGTGCAGAGATGATAAAAAAAATGATGGAATCATCAATGCAGAATTACTTGGTGTTAGATGTGATCTAAGGATCGTCAGCCCACTACGGTATGATGTAGTATAACAAAATCACAAAATGAAGAAATCCTCAACAAACTGTTAAATATAGTGCGACATCATGACGTCATTCTCAAAAATGTTTTATTGAAAGAAATTTCCCAAACCAAATTGTTTTACTGTGGAATCAAATAAGACTGAGGTAAAAAATTTGTGCCTTTGGGCAGTGATGGAAAACAGATAAAATGAGTACTTGGCCAGTACAGGGCATATCGGGCTAATCACCCTTTGTGTCCGTAAGTAATGACGGTTTGCGGATGAATTTCTATAAAACCTTTGCGAAAATTAAAAAAACAAACAGTCTATACGATTCCTCAGCACAGTTTTAAAATTTTTACCCTTGTGAGTGGTGTATTGGGTAGCATGTGAAATATGTGTGAATGGTGTAAGGTGCACGGTGTATGGTATAAGGTGTAAGGTGAATTTCGGGGACGAAATTCTTATAAGGAGGGGTGAATGTGACAAACCGAGAAATTAGACAATTTATAAAAATCTTAAATGATTAATTTAAGGTCAAATAATAGACCTAGATAGAAAATAAGTGTATGCATTTAATGTTATTGGGATTGAATTTTGAGGATTTCAAAATTCGGTGAAGGATATAGGTGAATTATTCAGGATTAAGGATTTATGTGATTAAGTTCTGTGAATATGGTTATGTTCTGTGTACAGAATGTGGTTAAGGGTCAAGGGTTGACCAGATAAATTATATCTGTAATAAACCCTAAGAATATATTAAGAACGACAATGTTCGGTTAAAAAATCCTAGCGTTTAGCAAGAAACCCTTGAAATCGGTTCTGGAAACCCTAGTTTCAGTTCTGAGAATCTGAAACCCTAATTCGGTGCATGAAACCCTAAATCGGGAACTTAATGGCATAAGTATAAATAATTAAAAGATTAACTAGGGTTAATCTTAACAAATTGATTACAAAACCCTAATTCCAAATTTGAAACCCTAATACCAGATCTGAAAACTCTAATTTCAGATTCTGATAAAATGAAACCCTAATTTAGAAATATAACGGAGAATTTTAATGCTTTAGTGCTATTAATTAAGTACTAATTAGGTTAAAGATTGATTAATTTACAAACCCTAATTTTCAATTTATGGAACCCTAATTGTTCCGTTAGAAACCCTAATGCTCAATTGTGGTTTTAATTGCTAAAATTAGCAATGCTAATTAGGAAACCCTAATCCTAATTATTTCAATTTATGAGTAATTAGAAAACTCTAATCTAATTACGATGTTTAATTTCTAAATTAGAAAATTAATTTTTCTAGTAGAAACCCTAATTCAAGGGTTTTAAACCCTAATTCGCGATATTGAACCCTAATTGTGCAGTGGTGGATATAATTGCTATATTAGCAATGTTTATTAGGAAATATAAATTCTAATTGTCAAGTTATTAGAAACCCTAATCGGATTAAGAAATCTAATTTCTAAAATTGAAAGATTATTTTCTATTCAAAACCCTAAATTATGGGATATAAATTATAATGTACAATTGTGACCCTAAGTGCTTAATTAGCAATTTTAATTAGGATAAATTTATCCTAATTAACGAAGAATGATTTATAACTAGGAAATTATGATATAATTAGGAAGCCCTAATTATAATTTAGAAATCAAAGTTTTCTATTTTAAAATTTAATTAGAGAATTTTTGGAAATCCAAGTTGCTAAATAATTAAGGGTTAAAACCTAAATCCTAAATTGTCCAAACCCTAAAACCCTAAGGGTTTGTATCAAATGACCATTCTAGAATTAAAATGGTATGCTAAAGGTCATTTTGATTTTTTGTCACATTATTTTTTTTATATAGCTAACTTGTAAATCTTGCAAAATCTATGGGTTGGTGAACAACCCTAGCTATAACCTAAGCCTAGTATGGTGACTCATAACAATCCAGCAAATCAGTCCCCAAATCAGCAGCCACATTCATTGAATCAATTAGATACAAAAGACTAAAAGAGAGAGAAAAGCTCACTCTCTATTTCATTTTTGCCAACCTTGTCTCTCTCATCTATTTCGAAATTTTAGTGTGAGAGGGAGTGAGAAGTTAGATCATGATCATCTTGTAGCAAGCTAAGGATCAGATCAATGGATCAGAATCATGGATCAAAGCTCAAAGTGGTATAAACCCTAAATCTTAAAATTTTATGATCTGATGTTTGATGTTGTAATTGATTGGTTAAATATGTGTTTTAAGGTGTCAAATGATGATCTGGGTTGTCAAAACACAAACCCATAACATTAAAGTGCTCGGATTTGACATTTTAAGAAATCTGGAAAACTTGAAAATTTTGGCCTGACAGTCGAATGTCAGAGGCCGTGGATCTGTGTGTGTTAGATGTTTAGTGTGTTTGTTATTATGGATTTGTAGTATGCTATGTTGTCTTTGATCTCCAACTTGAATCAAGTCCAGATCTTGTCTAGATCAATAGATATGAACGGTCAAACATAGTTGACCGATCACGAAGACTGCCTTCTGGGCAGCCCAGAAAATTCCCAGAAATTTAGTAGCCTCTGACAAGTTTTTACAGTCGCTAGATCTTGTAGTCTGTTTGTGTTTATGCCATGTTTTAGGTTGGTTACTATAGCTTGCCATGTATATTACATTCTGAAGACTTTAGTTCATCCATATCATTAACATAATCGTGTAGAATCATGGTCAAACATCGTTGACCGAACTGCTTGATGAACAATCTGGAAAACCCAGATTTATTCTTAAGCATGTACTTAGCAGGTACTTTGACCAGCCTTAATCGGTAAATATATTTGATGTTATAATGATATGATGAGTTGATGTTATACCCTGTCATGCGTACTACAAGATTAAACCATTAGATCTCATAAACGAAGCATAGACTACAAGTTACAAGGATCGAAAACTAGTACCTCGTCTGTTCTTCATTTTCTGGAAAACCCAGAAAATGAAGAACATAGTTGTCAGACATTTCGGGAGCCCAGATCTTGCTGTTATGTTGTGTTTTGGCTAGGATCTTGGTTGATAATTGTAGTATTACACTTATACTACATAACCATCAGCATTAGCAGACCAGAAATTAAGTGTAGCATGGATTAAATCACGGTCAAACCTACCCACTCGGTGTTTGTCATGAAGGCTCAAGAACACTCAAGAACACCTATAGCGACAGAAAGTGTCGCTATAGGCCTTTAGCGACAGATTATTATTATTTTTCCGGAAATTAATTTAAAATTAGAAAAAAATGGTTTTTAATTATTAAAAATACAAAATAAATTCTGAAAAATTATTTTAAAGTCTGAAAAATAGTTTTTAACTATTTTGAGTATATTTTGAAAATATTTAATATTTTTGGAATATAAATGGTATTTATTTATTTAATTATAATATTAAATAAATTATTTAAAAATAGTTTTAATTCATGAAAAATAATATTATGGTATAAGAAAATATTTTAAGTTATTTTTGATGACTTTTGATATTTTGTGATGAATTTTATTAATAATTTATTATTAATGGTAATTTGTTTATTTAATGAATATATTAAATAAATTAAGGAAAAATGGAATTAATGCTTTAAAAATCATATAAAAATGATTTAAGTGTTATAAAAATATTTTGAGTTATAAAATATAACTTTTGATATTTTGGCATGAAAATATTAATATTTTAATATTAATAGTAATTATCAGATAATGGATTTAATGGTTTAAAAAACATATAAATATGATTTTAAGGTATTAAAAATACTTTGATATATTATAATTATATTATAATATTATGTTATGATTTTCATTAATATTTTATATTAAATGAATATTAATGATTAAGGATATTATGTTATGATTTTCATTAATATTTTATATTAAATGAATATTAATGATTAAGGAATTATGTGGTATTTAATTCATTTAAATACGGTTTTAATGATTGAAAAATGGTGATAAATGGTAATAATTATCCGAAAATTATTACGAGCCTAGGAAAAATGTTTTGTCTGATAAGAAATTAGTTGTGATAAAGGTTAAGTGCTTAGGCAGAGTTTAATTGAACTTAAACTCAATAAAAGTCTGACTAGACCATCGGGATGTTAGAATTGTGTTGGTTTCAACTTAGACTGCAATAGTTTGACTTGATGCTATGTCTTATGTGCTGTATAGACTGATAGGCTTATGTGGTAATGTGTTTAGGTTATTCTGTATGTATAAATATAGCAGTATTACACTGTGATGATATTATTCTAATATTGGAGATCTATATTATTAATATTAGGTCTTCGGGTAAAGCGTTATTAAATTGCGTGCGGTAATCAACGGTTCAGGCAAGTTTTCTTTGTACTTAACTCTAATAAGAGTAGTTTCTTCAAGCTTATGCTTAATCATTGCTGATTGCCACGAAAATTATAATTTGTACATCTTGCATGTATAAGTCAGGTATGAAAGGCTGATCACCTTCATTACCAGTTGGTTCAGAAATGTTTGTTCATGTATAATACTTGTTCAGTCAAAAATTTGTTCGTGCTATTTCTCAATTATATTGATGAATTATACAAAGCCCATTATTCATACTCTTCAATCATGATATATTGTTATGTTATTGTATAAAAACTTGATGGGCAACTTTCATGCTCACCCTTGCTATATCATGATAAAACATTGCAGATAAGGCGAATGCGTTTGGATACAGGAAACGCTTAAAGCCAAGTTCAGCTTGGAATATAAAGTGCGGCTTGTTTGTAATAATATATTTTGATAAATATTGTTGTATAATAGATATTTTATGAATGGTGTTTAAGTTAAGGTTACTCGACCTTGGGGAAAATAGTGTATAATGTAATGTATAAATAATTTATGTTTATATCTTCCGCAAATAGTTATAAAAATAGTATACCGGATCCGAGGTGATTTAGGTCCTGGATTCGGGGCTACTACAAAGAGCGGCCATGGAAGAGCACTGACCCAGAACGGGATAAGAATCAAGCACCTTACGTGCATTGGCAAGAGCAGCAAGAGTTCCGATGGAGGAAAGGTTATTAACATCATCTAGAAGAAGACCAAGCGCAGTGATGTAATCCATGAACTTGGCATTTTTCTTTCTCTTAGCAATCGCTTCTTCTCTTCCATTGTTAGAAAAATAGTGAGCCGCTTTGAAAATATTTTGGGTAGCCGAAGAAGAGGCTAGACCTAAACTAACCCCTAATTGAGACTCAATAGCAGCAGATTCATCAGAGCTGATGGAAAAATTAGAAGGATTAGGCTCAGGTTCCTCTATTGCAACAGAAGCTATGGGAGAACTTGGGTTAGAAACACCGAATTCTATGAAAAGGTCACGAGATTGACTGCTCTCAGAGTTCCCGGCGAAGAGATGCTGGTGGTCCACCATGGTAGGCACCGAGGAAGAGGAAAGAGTTGGAGGTAGAGAGCAAAGTCATAGGGGAACCGAGAGAGAAAGAGAAGCGGTAAGACAGAAAAGGAAAGAAAGGATATTAGAAAAGGTAGGTGAAAAGGGTGACAGGAAAGAAAGAGGGACAAAATCTAGAAAGGGAAAAAAAGGGATAACGCGAAAATGAGGTGAAGGTTGTGAGAGCTAAGAGGGAGCAAAGGGAGGGCTAACTAGGAAGCCGAAAGTAGAGAGAAGGCAGAGGAAAAAGCCTAGAGAGAGAAACATCGTAAAAACCGTAATGAACGTTAACTGACCTAATCTTTACTGCTTTAACAATGTAGATATTTCATCTTCCAGCTTGTGGACTAGATTTGTCTAAATCTAGCTGTCTCTAACTTTGATCGGTTCAAAAGTGACTAAACTGGAACCGTTGGAGCTAGAATAGTTTAGATTTATTTAAATCTAGTTTTCTTTCTAGTTTTTGTACATATTAATCTATCATGTGAGCCTAGGAATCATGTGATCAAAGATTCAGTCTGTGAATCTAGATTCAGTTCCCACGATGGACATTTTTCAACTGCAGCTAGCTTGTAAATTATCTACGGTATCTGGATATCCTTGGATGACTTTCATGCACATAAGGAGTGAAAGTAGTATGTACACAAACCAATCATGTTTGATGATAAAACATATACTGCGTAACAATCTTATTCATTTATTAATAAAAAGTATTAATTTATGAAAGGCTTTTAATTATCTATATAATGCTGCTTTATAATATGTGCTAAACCCATGGTTTTAAGCAATGCTTTTAGAATAATGATGATGATCATTCTAATGAGATCTAAATTCTTAGAAAGCTTAAAACTAAAATAGTTCCCAATCGTTGGATTACTAAATTTGGGATTAGTGAATCCGGATAGATTGGTACATACGTTGCTTGCTCATTGGATGAGGATGATTGATCTCATGATTATTTGTGTGGAGACACTAAAGCAAGTATGTAGGTGCTTATTAGAGAATAAGTTCACTGAACGTGGCTCACTAAGAAATACATAATCGAGTTTTTTTACTTACTTGACAATAGGAATTCCTGTAGTGATAGTAGTACAAGTGATCCTTGGACTTGAGATCATCATAGTATCTTGTGTGTGATGAGTTATACTTTTGACTTATTCCTTAAGACCCTTAGGGTATATCAAAAGGTATGCTTGGGTATAATAAGTTATACATGGAGATAATGTATGATTAATAAAGAATCTACCGCTTCTAGTAAAAGAAGAGAAATGTCATATGTGATTCGATAAATGACAACCCAATAGTCCTTGGCCAAGGCATAATGAAATTAGAAAGGAGTTTCTAATTCGCATTATTTGGAGTTATGCATTTAAGAGTCGAAATACATATAATTAAATAAAATAATACATGACAGTAATTCCATGTCTTATATTTAATTGGGACATTATATGGTGGAAGGATTGAATTGTATGGTAACTATTTACTCAAAGCTTCGTTTATGATTAATGTTGAAATCTATATTATTTGGAAAGTTGTTAATCGCTAGGGATGTTTATCCCTATTGTAGAATAAATATTATTTATTTAACTATTTTTTTATTTAAATAAGATTAGAATTATTCTAATTGATTTATTCACAACCGGTTTAATATGGAGAACCTAAATGGTCACACCTTAAAAGGAAGAATAATTATTTAAGAAGTTAACGGCATAATCGTAATAATATGTTGAGTGTATTTAATTTAATCTATGGTGATAGAGTAAATTAAATAGCTTAATATTTATTATTTAATATTTTGGAAATATTAAATATAAATTAATAAGAGGAGTCTTATTAATATTATTATAATTATTATTATTTTAATTTCTAAAGAAGTTTGGGAATTAATTTAATATAAGTACTCTCATTTATTCCTAATAAGATTAGGAGACAAATTAATTAAAAGAGTTTAATTAATTATCCCTAATAAGATTAGGGAGCTTAATTAATTTAAGGAATTTAATTAATTAAATAATACCCTATTTTCTAATTAGATTAGAAGGGTTAACTATTATATTTATAATAGGAGTCTTATATCAGATATCAAACTACGTGATTCCAATTGTTGGAGAGTACGCTATTTTTCTATGAGAGATAAAAAAACTAGGGTTTTGCCAAACACGCATATTCTTAAATCTTTCTTCTTTGGTGGATCACCTCTAGAGGCCAAACAATTGGGTGGCTAACATTGATCAAAGGAAGAAACCAAACCCGGTGGATTCAAATTGTACACGAAATGATTGGAGGTAAACTTGTACCTGAGGAAGCTTGAAACACCACTACAAAACAGTAAATAGACAACGCAGAAAAAACGTTGTGGTTTCAGTCAGAAAAACGTCGTGGTTAAGGGTGTTGTCTATTTGACACCCTTACACAACGTTTTTAAAACGTTGTAGTTAAGAACCATACACAACGTGTTTTAGGAAAAAAACGTTGTAGATTTATTTTTTAAAAATTAGCAGATGCTTAAAAATGTTGTAGAAGGTATGATTCCACAACGTTTTTTGGATAAAAACGTTGTTGTTTAGTATATCAGACAACGTTTAGACACATTTACACAACGTTTTAAAAATGTTGTAGATTAAAAAAAATATTGTGGTTCACCTATATTACCAATACACCAGTAATATGCTAATGCCATGATATATAGCTAAAATTACAAAGAATATTAATACCATACAATACGTTTACATCCCAATAATTTTTTGTAATTCCAATTACAAAGAATATTAATACCATACAATACGTTTACATCTCAATAAAATTAAACATCTTTTTAAAATAGTATTCCTTGAGGTAGCTTGATGTATTTCATTCTCACAGCTAGCAGAATAATTACAAATAAAGTAAAAAGCCCTCTACAAAGAAAAACCAGAACTACATTAGCTGTGAGAGACTACATCAAGTCATCAATGAATCAGAAGTAACAGAACTCACCAAAAAATAAACAGAGGCTTGGATATATAAATGAATATTATAAATACATACGAAAGAGGAAGTTGGACAAGCTCGGGCAAGATATGAAGAAAGACAGCTGTAGTCCTGACACTAAAAATAATAACAAAGAAATTTTAGCACTGAAAAATAGTAAAATGATAATTATTAAAAAATTAATAAGATGTTATAACATCTTACCTTAAAATTTGTTTAAGTCCATCAAGTGCAGTATCAGACATTTGATCATTTTCCAAAGCATGCAGAAGTGTTGGGACAATTTCATCAATTGCTTGCATTCTGACGCTCTATATTATGACAATTTATTAGTTATTTTACTTGTAAAATAACATATCAAAAATATACTTATACAAATATATATATATATATATATATATATATATATATATATATAATTAGTGTCTGATAATAGAAAAGAATACCTTATAGAGTGTACTGAATGCTAATCCCGTAGACTCGCGGACCTCCGGCATACTGGAAAAGAAACAAAATAACAAATATGTTGTCATACTGGGAACAAAGCAAACAGAAACTATCATTTGTACATAGCCAAATAATAAAAGAAAACACGTCCAGAGATTAATAAAAGAAAACAGAAACTATCATTTGTACATAGCCAAATAAGATCCACAATAAGGACATATGAAGCCCATAGCAGTAGTAGCATCTATATTTGTACAATAAATAGTCCTTGCACACATCTCCCTTTCATCTTCAGACTAGATAATATAGCAAAAGGCAATCAAGTAAGCTAATGAAATTGTGGGCTCATCTCCTGTATGAGCTGGGCTTGCATTGCCAAGGTAATGAAATTGAGTGTCACCAAAAAGATAAAATGGATTTCTAATAAAATCTTCTCTAGCTGTGTGAGAACTAAAATATAAAATCCAACTCTACTGGACAACCATGATGAAGAGTATAATACAGCAACATTTTCAGCGAGAGAGTGCAAATCGTGTGACTAGTGAATCTAACGTCCTAACCAACATTAGTTAGCTGCTGCAGCATGCCAAAACATGAAACTTACCTAAATTTAGAAAGAAAAGTTTGATAGACTGCTCTTTCTAAAGTCAAAATGCCATGTGTAATGTAGGGAATATAGATGGGACAGAACACACTAAAGAACAGAAAGGAACTTACAGAAGAAATACATGGACTTCAATTGCAGCCTCTCGGCTTACAGTCAATATCTGTACAAAGAAGTTGCAGGTTGATGATTAATAGACATGTTTGACAAAAACAGCAGAAGCCAGATGATGCAAAGCCAAGTCAATCATACCTTCTGAGTGTGTAGCCAAAATAGGGCTGCCAATTTTGAGAAAAAACCTTCTGAAAGCTTCAATTCGTTGAGTGTGTAGCCAAAATAGGGCTGCTAGTTCACAGTTTTAGCTGCTAACTGCATCTCAGAGAGAGACATTTTGTCAAGCTCAAGTGCATGTTCATGTTCTTCCATAAGCTGCTTCCTGAGCATCCTTGAAGTATCATAAATTCTAGGTACTACAGAATAAAAAATTAATTATGTTATGTAATGAAGTTTGTGCACAATACAACTAACCTACGAAAAACTATTTACAGCTCATTTTAGAGATATTTTCACTTCAATACCTCCGCCTGAGAATTTGATTTCATCAAATTAACTCCAGGGTCAACCACTGCACTTGACTGTTCTGAATCAACTTCTAGATACTAGAGAAAAATGAATAAATATATCCATTAAATCCAATCACAGCGTGTTCAGAGGAATGTCACATGTTGAAACCACCAGCAAGTTAGAAATATAACAGTAAAAATTATATTTATTTACATCACACATAAAAAGTGAATCAATTCATTAAATCTGAACTAGAATAGTAATAAGTTCTCATCCAGAACATAAACTAGAATATAAGCAAATGCTAGGACAACTTCATTTGCCTGCTGTCCGGCTGAATATAGGAGTCCTCCAAACCAATCAGTAATATGGTTGTCCGGCTGAATATAGGGTACCTTTTGGCTGAGAGTTCGTAGAGATAAATTCATGACTAAGTGAAACATTGTGAGATATAAAAGAGAAAGATAACAATAATCGCAAGTGATTCAAGGTCAGAAGAAACCAATAACACCATACCAAGAAAACTCCAAAAGGCAAGAAAAAGAGAGAACATATGGATAGTACTGCAGTCTGTAGCTAATCCTGTTAATATGAAACTCTTCCCAACATGAAACTCTGTTAATATAATAATTGGCTTAAGTAGGCCCTATAATTTTCCCTTTGAAAGGAATTTTTGATTTCCTTACACTTTCTTTATTAGGCCTCATTTACCATACAATACTTTTAGGGAAAGTTGATTGATAGCTCACAGATACACATCAATAAGATCAAGCACATGATTACTTGGAGATTGAGGATGACAAAGGAAGAAAATAAGAGATGTACTAGAAGTATGTACCTCCCGGATCCCGCAGCTCAAATGTAACAGCATACTCATTATATAGTTGAGTAATACTCCTCAGATCCAGTGATAACTCTTTGACCTTCTCTCGTGCAGCATGTGCAGAATCTTTATGGACTAGGTTGTACAGCACCTGTATCATGTTACGTGGCCAACTTCCCCTCATTATTTACACACGGAAAGCATCACTACCAGTAGCCATTTCTAGTTATATTAGGGGCTCACTTCACAATAACCCAGAATCCAATATCCTCGAGAGGACAAACTGAAATAGAGGTTAGAAAGCATTTAAAGAAAACAAGAAATAATAGAAAATTCATCCCTTACCTTCTTAGGGTTGAGCAAGTAATCATACAGAATATTCTCTCCCCAGATCACAACCATGTTCTTGTTAGCAGCAGAGTAGGAATATCCAGGAGCTGTGCCAGACTGCCTTCCAAAAAGGCCATTCAAGTTAGGTCCTATAATGATCAAAAGAGTCAGAAAAAATAACAAAACTAGAGGAACAAATGCTATATAAACATAAACTCATTGAATCTAACCAAGCACAATAACATGAATCAGGTATTATAACTCAGATTAATCTTCAGTTTCTCATCCTCATGTCAATTATAGAAGAAATCTACTTGCTGCAGTATTATAACTCAGATCAGAATTCAGACAAAATTCTATACTCACAGGACATATATGACATTGCTGCTAGTGCTGCTCCACGATGCATAGCCATACAACATATAGCAGCCTTCTGAAAGGATACTTTAAGAAGGGCACCAGAAGAAGCTAATACTTCCTGAAACATCTCTATAGCAGGACAAGTCATTCTAGTTTGTTAATATAAAAATAACAGTAGATTCTTGTATAACAATGTATAATACAATATTCAATTATTTACAGAGCTATTGCTGCAATCAAGTTAAAGGACAAAGCAATTAATAGAATAACAATGTATGACACTCGTACAATGAAAGGATAAGATAAAGTAGATCTAAAAGCCAAACTTACAAATAGTGAAGGGTTGATATTCTGCTGAGATCAGGTACAGCTCGTAAACTGCAATTTCTAATACTTATACATACTAATTTATAATTGGATTACGATTGCCTCACAGGTACTACATACAACATTCTCATCAGTTTGTAAGTTCCCCATGTTTTGACCTTCAATCACCGTTTCAATTCCAGGACTACACATATAACAATAAATAAAGTACTCATCCTCCTACCAGTAAAAGGTAAAAAAATAGCAAAAATAATGAAAAATTCACCTTGAATATTGAGATCCACTATACAAACAGAGCCTAAATCGGTGAATCCTCCTGAGTGCACGCGTACGGTTGGACCAGCTAGAAAGGATGTCCTTGAATCCATAATTGTAGCACATCCACCCACACACAGACCTGAGAATTACAATAAGGATAAAAATCAACTAAGCATCTCCTTCTCCTCATCACTATTAGGTGGATAAACGCAGGAAACCCCAATCCACAACACCAAGCATTAGTGACCTTTAATTCGGAGGCTATAGCAAAGAGAAGAAATAACCTTCAGTGGACAATGAAGAGATCAAAGAAGAATTAGGGGTCGCCGGAGTGTTAACCACGTCCGATGACTCCGGGACGGTGGAAGCCATAGATAGAAGAGGTTGATGCGGCGGCAACGGTAGTGGCTGAAGCAAATCGAATAATCTCGAGTGCCCTGCAGCATGTCCATGAACTCGTCTTCTTTCGTCCCTCTTCAATCGAACTCCAGAAGCCGGAAGGCCGGGTTTCCTCACCTTCCAGTGAGGCGGCGAAGAAGATCTGAATATGCTGAATGGGGATTTAGGGATTTAGAAGAAAGAATAGCAAACAGAATACATTGGTAGCCGATTTTGCTCCGTGTTTCATTCTAGCGTCTTTTTTTTTGCTCCGTGTTTTTGTAGATAGACAACGTTTTTAAAAAAAAGTGTTATCTAATTAAAACCAAAAAAATGCCTTTTTAAATAGATAACGTTTTAGTATATATATCTACAACGTTTTTATAAAAAACGTTGTAGTTTAAGTGTTGTCTATTTAGTATTTTGTAGTAGTGAAACTTTAAGGGTATGATTCTTGTTCTTCATATTTTCGTTTAATTAATAATTGTGCATAAAGGATGATCCGGGTATGTGGTTTGTAAAAATTTAAAACTCTATTTTACCACGTTTCCGCTTACTTTGTGCAATTTGATTGTGTTTATGAATATTACAAACCTAACAAGGAGTTCGGTACTGCTATGTATCTTATTTTCTCAAAGATGTCTAGCTCGCATCTCGAAAATAAAAGTAATCAAGCCGAATACAGAATAAAATAGAAGTATCAAAGGCCTCAATTACTATTGAGCATAAGTGTTTAAAAACCTGTTTTCCAAAACTTTACTGCTATATCTTGTTAAAATTGAACTTTTATACAAGTTAAACCTTTTTGTATATAGATGCAAACGAGACATGTCACTACTTTCAGATAATTGCACATAGGCCCAATACATACACACACATGCAGATAAATAAAATAATTTAAAAGTTGTGGTAACCGTGTTTTCACGGAAGTCAGGGGGTGCCTAACATCTCCCCCCTGCTTAATCAAGCCCCTGAACCCAACAAATCTCGATTTTCAAGACCAGTTAAACAGTGTCCAACCATTGGGTATTTGTGTAAACCTTTTCAAAATCGTTTGAGTTGGTACAACCATTTCAAATCTATCAATTGGCGACTCTAAAAGTCAAATCGTCGACATTCATTTTTCGGACTTTTTCAAACTCGTCTTTTCAGACAAAACTCATCCAAAATGAGAACACAAAAGAATAAACACATAAAAAAACACAAATCTTTTGGACGTCGACGACAAACATTTATGAAATCCCTTGAGGATCCAAAAGATTAACTACTTGTTATCAACAAATACTTATAGAATCTATTGTTATTAAATCAAAATAAATTTAATATTGTATGTGTATACGTAGACTTAAAAGAATATTAGAATTGTCATTGTCGCCATTTTCTTTAATATTCTATACCGCACGTTTTCTTTCATTTTTTTATAATTAATTTTTATGTTTTATGTTTTTTTTGTGTTTTGTTGGGTTTAATTCATGTATACACATTATCTTATCTATATTTTTGCCACTTAATAGATATTTTCCCACAAATTTTGATTGTAGGCCATGACATTGAAAATCTTGAGTTTTTTATATAATAAATAATCAATTTAATTTATTTACACATAAATTAATTAATGTATCAATACATAATCTAGTGCTATTTTAACTAATTTGTTATTTTTAATTTACATCAACCAGTCGACCAAAATTTCAGGTTAATTTTTTTTTAAATAAATTCATATTGAACACTATTCTTACCAATTATGGTCTCGTTTAGATTTTAATAATGACCCAAGTGCTAGGTGTTAAGATGATCATTTGTAGTAAATAACTATATTTACTTGTTATTACCAAAAATATGTATTCACAAATAATAAGGCAGAAACAGAAAATCATATTGTAGTTATTGCCAAGGGTAAGTAATAAACAAAACTATCATCGTTATCATTCACAAATCATACCAATCAAGTGAATCAATATCAACAAATAATAATATGAGATGATAATCTCAATCAGCTGGAAACAACAACATATATACTTATTAATTAGTAGAATCGATCTTAAAGAATAATTAATTAACTTAACCTTTGACGTTGAAAGAATTGCAATTGGTCCTCACTTCTCCCTGCGAACCAGTTTTAACACCTAGCACACTTAACTTCTCCATTGCTTGCGCAAAATCTCTGAAGAAGGAATTCTGGTCTCTGGCGTATTCTTCAACCAGAGGCTTCGTTCTCGGGTCATTGATCAGTAAATGATCGGATGGCAGAATATCCAAACCCCTTATCAAGTTCAAGAAAAAATTGTTATCGAACTTTCCTGGTGACATGGGGTCCAAGAAGGCTGCCATGGCCGGATTTGCGGTGTAATTGGAGCACATTGTCCTCAAACGCTGCGCAAAGGTCGGGTTCAGAGACGGGTCGATTTCTGAAGTGGGGCTGAAGTTGAAAATCCTCTTGGCAAATTCATTGCAGTGGGCAAAACCAATGGTGTGACCACCACCGGTTAATGCCACCATTTCTCGGATGGTTAAGCCCTTCTTTGCAAATGCCACAATCATTTGCTCTAACGTATGGTTTGACCTAGACAAGTTCCCGTCGACATGGGACGCTTGAGAGACTAAACCATCTTTTCGTCCCAACAAGATTTTGTAGAATGGGCCGCCTACTTGCTTGATAAGGTGGCGTGTGGCAGTGGCGAGAATATCAGAGCAAGAGACCACGCCAGGGCAAGCGAGCTCGAGGGCGGTCTTGGCACGGACAACAACGTCAAAGGCATCTCCAGGGAGGGAATGGTTGATTTCCTCATCTCTCTCAGTTAGGTTTTTGGGGTTGGGGTTGATGAGAACGGAGGCGTCGCATCCCTCCACCATGCAGTCATGGAAGAATACGCGGAGGGTGGCGGCTGCGGTGGTAGGGTTGGATGATTGCTTAGGGGTGATAACTTCTCGCATGATCTTGTCAAAATCGGGACAGGATTTTGCATAGTAGTCGAGGCTCAGCTTGGATTGGGAGACGGGGATCATGGGGGAGAGTGAGGAAAACATTAGGAGGAAAATTATTGGGAGCAACATGGCTAACAAATAACTGTGCTTATGATATTATGGTTATGGTTATGGTTATGGGGAGAGGAAAAAGATCTAAGAGCGAGACCTGCTTCCTCTCAAAAAGAGGGATCGATGTGAGGTAGGGGGGAAATAAAGGGAGGAAAAATTAGAGGAAAGTAGTTAATTTGGAGGTGTCCGAAAATTGGAGAAGAAAACTACCGTAAATAGTAATGAGTAACGTGGTTAGGAGATTCTTTAAGGACAAGGATGGGTCGGAATTTATGAAGAGGGGAGAAATAGAAAGCGAATTTAAAAAAATGATTTGTTTGAAGATTAATTGCACTGTAATGCATTACATGGATGTTTTAATTTAGAGGCATGCAAGATGACAGTAGAATTATTTGTGGTAAGCATTAGTTGCGCTTGACCTCTACCAACATGTGTGGGCAGGGAATGCGGCCTAGCTAATGTACTACTTCCTCCATTCAATTTTATCTTCTTTTTTTCTCTTTTGAATATTTTAACGTTTGCCCTCTTATTTTCTTATTTACTCAAATATTCTTCTGGATTTTATTTTTTTGAAGCTCCATTTTGGAATTGAAGGATAAATACAATAAATTCTCGGAATTAAATATAAATTTCTAAGTACAATAACCAAACCAAATTTGATATAATGACAAAAATAAGTCTCACATAATGAAAGAAAAAATAAATATATGAATAATACATTATCTTCTATATTTATAAAATCAATTAATGTTGGTATTACAAAAATCACCAACACACTACATTCGTAATCAAAACATGTAACGATCGAGAAAAAACGGATTATAATGTAAAATAATTTTATTTGATTATATTGAATAAAATTATATTGTTTATTATAACGAGTAAGCAAGTTGAAGGTCATTCTATAACCTAGAAAGGATATATGATCGTAGGATTTCTGACTATATGCTAGAAATAAAGTGTATGAATTTCCAAGACGAAAATATATTAAAAAAATTCGAGAAATTCTCCGCAAAACACTATTCATCCATTTCTGCTCGAGAATTATTTTTGAATTTATGAGAAATACGTAATGATAGAAATCTGAGGAAAGAAAGATTATCTAATAATAATTCAGTTATATATGGCAAACACAGTTTTTCGCCTACGTACTCAATTCGAGAATATTAGGGAAAGTGAAGATTTGAATAAATAATGATTAAGTATAATAAGAAAGTTATTATACGGGAAATAATATGAGTATAATACAAGGTATTTGTACAAGTATGTACGAAAGATAATACGACGCATCATATGAATATTATACGAACTATTATACGAGAAGAATACGAGAATTATACTCTAAGAGTACAAATTATTCTTAATGAACTAGTAAAGATTGAATTTGAACTTTGGCAAGCCAAAATAAAAGATGAGTGAGGCCCAATAACAAACTTAATCAAGACACAAAAATAATTTAATTCAAGCCCAAGGTTAGGCTCGAATTGAATTAAACCTAAGCCCATACTAAGAACCGAACCCGTGGGTCGAACTGTTGGATCACCGGGTAGGTATTCATGGGGCAACCCATGGGGGCCCCACAACCCCATGTGGTCTGCCAAAGGGAGGTGGCCAAGCTTCTCTTAGAAGCTTGGTAAGAGAAGCTTAGTGGAATAGTAAGGAGGTGGAGTGAAAGGAGGTTGCATTTAATGCCTTTGTGATGACACAAAAGTTGTTGGTGAAGAATGGATGGTGGATGTGACAACCCGAAAATTCATAAGATCTTGAATGATTAAATTAAAGGTTAAAGAATAAAACCTAGAGTGAAAATAGAGGAATGATTTAAAAAAAAATTAAGAAGAACCTATAATGTTTTCTATTTGAATAGAATTAAGAAAATAAGGGCTACAAAATTCAAAACCTAGAATGAAATTATATTTGAAAATATGTTAAGAATAAGGTATTATGTTACCTTTAACTTTATGTGAATTAACGAAAGAAATTTTGGGAATGATTGAAATTTTGGAAAGAAAGAAAGAAATAAGATATGAATATTATGTGTTTGTTTATTATATAAACAAATAAAAGAATCTAAAGTAACCTAATTATATATTAGGAATGAAAAATTTAATAACTTAATGGTTATGGTATAAGAGAATATTGGTATTTAAAATACATACTAATGCTAGGAGATTTATCTTATACAGCTCAAATAATTAATTTTATAACCTAATTATAGCAAATCTAATTGGGTTAAGAAATTAAGTATACGTGAATAAGGAATAATTTACAATTGAGGAAATAAAAACCCTAAATAAATAATTAGGGTTGGATAAGAATTTAAAAGTATTGGACTATGTAAATTTCATGGCCCAAGAAATTAATTTAGAAGCCCAAAACAATTTAATTAAAACCCAATCTCATAGCCCAATTGAAGAGGGGATATTTTAGACATTTGACATACTAAATAAGAAATAAAATCAAAACGTACAAAACTTGGTGGATATTAAGGCCATTTGGCCGGATGTTTGAGGAGAGGAAAAGGGAGTGCATGTCATCAATTATAAGCTCCACACTTGTAAAAGATATTTCATCAAATAGCTAGGTGTCAAATGATTTCAGGAGCCACCTATGTAGGATCTCGAATTTTATGAAATGAAAGTATTCAATTTTCTTATAATTATTATTCTATTTAGAAAATTGTTAAATTGATAAAAGGTTGAAGTTAAGGGTGATATGTGAAAATTTTACAAAGTAAGCAAGTTGTCATAAAATATTCGTTTGGTCGGAAAATATTTTTTTATCGGGGAATTTCCGTACGACGGCACAATCATTAGTGGACCATACAACAGAATAATTGTCGAATTTAGAAAGCGAGAGAAATAACCTTTTATAAAAATAACGACAAAAGTTTTACCATTAACTTTTGAAATACCTAGTGATAAAAGTACAGTAATACGCATGGTTGCACAGTAGCACACGGTATTGTATAATATCTTTGATTATTGATGCTTACGTGAGAAGTCACTCAGTTTTATTCAATAATTGTCACAGTAGTTGATGCATAGTATCTCATATTATTGATTCAATTATTGTCACAGTATCATCTGTACAATATTTTATATTATTAAATCAATAATTGAGATGACAAAGTTATTCATATTATTATTTGCATTATCGACAGTAACTAAAAAGTTCTGTCGAGGAAAAAGGTTTGGTCACCGAATTGTGCACCAATAAGGAAAAATCATTATCGAAAAGCCCTTCTTTTCTGAAAACGATCTGGTTGTTAATATTGCGAGTTATAATATTAATGATAAATAAATGTTATTAAAAATGTGTTTAGTGAAGCCAAGTGAATTGAGATAAATAGAGGGGTTTTATGAAGTATTTATTATAAATTTGGCTTATTACATGGACCCCCCACATACTCATTTTTCAAAATCGTCGGTAGAAAATTATCTCAATTTTGGTTTTATTATTATTATAATAGTAATAAATCAGAAAACTTTTTATAAATAGAATATATTATATTTTATTATATTGCATAGTACTGCATAATGTTTGCATAGTACTGCATAGTATTTGCATAGTACTGCATAGTGTTGTATAGTACTACATAGTGTTTACATATTACTGCATATTGTATAAAGTACTGCATAGTGTTTGCATAGTACTGTATAGTGTTGCATAGTACTATATAGTGTTACATAGAGTATTGCATAGTGTTTGCATAGTATTGCATAGTGCAACATAGTGATGTATAGTAAAAATAAAAAAAATGATTCTGCGCCTAATTCGTCCGCAAAAAATTTCTTGTTCACCCGTGATTTTTTTTCTTCTAAATAGTATCTAGCCATTTTCCTATTTATAGAAATAGGATACTTAGTTTAGTAATTAAAATTACACCAAAATCAGAAAATTCTTCTTCTATAATATTAAACATATTTTTTTTGAGTTTAAGGAAGCTTTGAGTGTAGAAAATAGTACAAATTTTCTTCAAAAATATCTCCGTTATACCAGCCAAAAGTACTCTCTTTTTAAGGTAAGGGGTATTATTTATTTCATATTTGCTTATGATATTATTTTTCGTATTCGTAAGGAAATTTATTTTCATTCAATATTCGTAAGGAATATTATTTTCGTTCAATATTCGTAAGGAATATTATTTTCTTCAATATTCATAAGGAATATTATTTGCATTCAACAGTTGTAAGGGATATTATTTTTGTTCAATATTCATAAGAAATAATATTTTCTTCCACACTCTGTAGTATGTAAGTAATATTATTTCGTTTCATACTCCTAATTCTACACTTATGTTGATAAGTATTGCTTCTATACTCCTTGAAATTAGTAGAATATCCTTGAAATTTAATTTTCATCTAGTATCGTTCCAGAAAAATATTTTTTCTAAACATTCTTGTTAAATTTTAATCTTTTCATGCAGGAGTACTATTCATTTTTTTTGCTAAATACCGGAGTACTATATTCATGAGAACCATTTATACATACGACACATTCATACGTATGACACTATTCATACGTACGATACTATTCATACGTACGATACTATTCATACGTACAACACTATTCATGAAGTACTATTCACAGGATACTATTCACCCGAGAACTATTCACCTGGGGTACTATTCACGACAAAAAATAATTTATTTTATGTCTAAATTATTTTTGATACATGAATATTATTCTTGAATTATACTCCACAAAGTAGTATCATGTTGACAATTTGTGTAAGACCCCGGATTTTATGAAATGAAAGTATTTAATTTTCTTATAACTATTATTCTATTTAGTAAATGGTTAAATTGATAAAAGGATAAAGTTAAGAGTGATATGTGAAATTTTTTGCAAAGTAAGCAAGTTGTTATAAAATATTCGTTTGGTCGAGGAATATTCTTTTTGTCATGAAATATCCGTACGACGACACCATCATTGGTGGACCCCACAACGAAATAACTGTCGGAGTTAGAAAACGACAGAAATTACTTTTTATAAAAATAATAGCAAAAGTTTTACCGTTAACTATTGAAATATCCAGTGATAAAAGTACAGTAATACGCGTGGTTTTACAGTAGCACATTGTAACGCCCCAGAAAAATCAGATTTTATGAGAATTAAATTTTTATTTGATTATGTGGATTAAATGAATTTAATTGATTATTTATGGGAGTAAGCTATTTGAAGGTTGTTCTATGACCTAGACATATCGGAACGTCGTAGTATTTCGACTATGTGGTAAAATTAAAGTGTTTGAATTTCTAAGATGAAAATAAAAGCTTTCCGAGAAATTTTTAAAAAAACACTATTCACGCATTTCAGCTCGGGAATTATTTTTGAACTTCCGAGAAATACGTAATGATAGAATATCGAGGTAAGATAGATTATCCAATAATATTTCAGTTATGAAAAATGTAGTTTTTCACATGCGGACTTAAAACCTAACGGTTAGGGAAAGTGAGTTCCGAGAAGAAAATGAAATGCGGTTAATGAATTAAACGAGGATCGTATAATACGTAGGTATTATACGAAGTAATGAATACGAGTACGATACGAGGTACTATACGAGTATGTATGGATGATGGTATGTCATATATGTTGAATACGTATACAAGTTAGAATACAACATTAATACACAGATTATACGTTCTAAGGCTTTTAAGCCATATGTAATGGACTTGTAGGATTACGTAGGAATGGGTAAGTCCAATAGGAATTAATGACCAAGCCCATGTTGTGACGCCCCCAAAACAGGTATACATCACCCATCTTGAGTCGCCAAATACATGGTACAAAATTCAAAGACAACTTAATTATACAACAGTCGTGTAAAATACGGTAAAACATAATCTAAGAGTTTAAATAAGAATATTGTCATCTAGACAATATCCACACTCAATGGAGTCCTCATTACATTTATTGTCACACTATTTAACAGAATAGTGAGGACTACTAATGCTATCATCTAGACCGTCACTCCGTCCCCCGACTAGTCCCGGCTACGTTCTCATTTCCTGAAGAGAACATTGAAAGAAAGGGTGAGCTCAACTAGCCGAGCCCAGTACGAAATATTATGACTAAGATAATGCAGAATAAATTATCATTAGCCTTCAACAATGTTAAACTGATAGAATATAATAGACAACAAGTTTAACTGTAGTGGAACAAGCAATCCATTAGAAGAGTCAAGTAGAGCATAAAATCTACTATCTTCTATGATTTAAAAAGTTTTTTTATCAACTTTATCCCTGAGACTCAACTTAATAAATAAATTCGAATCATCCCTGCATCACGACCAAGGATATTTATGTAATCATCAATGGTCATGACTATACCAAATAATCTCTGGTCATAATCACACCAACAACTGTCCATCAATGAACTACAGGCCAATGAGGACTTTTACCACATCATTCGTCACATTACGGTCATGATTATACCGAATAATCCTTGGTCATAATCATACCAAGTCCATCAATGCACGTAAGCCAAAGATGACTTTCATCACAATATAAACATGAGGATGATGACAATGACATAATAATTTAATAAAATAAGTTCAAGAATAAATTTTAAAGATTTATAATTTTAATTTATCCTGAAATCAATAACGTCCAAATTGTCAAAATGATACTTCTTTGTGGAGTAAAATTCGAGAATGCTCAGAAGAATATTTCTATGAAAAGATACTGGATGAAGCGCAAATATCAAAGATATTCCACTAATTTCATGGAGTATAGAAGCTAAAACTTTAACCAACTGAGTATAATAGAATATATGAAATCGCAAATAGATTTTTGCCCACTATGCTGTAATCCACGTAAACATATAATTTTCATAATTTAATAAGGAATGAATACGAAGGATCATTCACCATGCATGCGGTAATCCACATAGACATGTTATTCCAACAGAATAATAAAGAATGGAATAACAGAAGAATTCATCAGGCGTGCGTAATCCGCACAGACAGGTTATTCCAACAGAATAATAAAGAATGGAATAACAGATGATTTCATCAGGCGTGCGTAATCCACACAGACAGGTTATTCCAACAGAATAATAAAGAATGGAATAACAGAAGAATTCACCAGGCGTGCGTAATCTGGACAGATAGGTTATTTTAACAGAATAATAAAGAATGGAACCAGGTCATACGTAACTCACACAGACAGGATATTCCAATAGAATAATAAAGAATGGAACCACGTCATGCGTAATTCGCACAGACATGATATTCTAACAGAATAATAAAGAATGGAACCAAGTCATTCGTAATCCACACAAATAGGATATTCCAACAAAATAATAAAAATGGAACCAGGTCATGCGTAACCCACACAGACAGGATATTCCAACAGAATAATAAAGAATGGAATAACAGAAGAATTTCACCATGTATGCGGTACTTCGTATAGACAGATTATTCCAACATAATAATAAAGAATGGAATAACAACCCTTATGAGTATTGAAAAAAAATAACTCTCTTCGTGAATACGAAAGAATAATACCCCTTACCTTAGAAAAAACTGGATACTGGAATAGTGAGGTAGCAGACTTCTCTTCTTCTTTCTCTCTATAATATCTCTCTATAATAATTGCTCTATAGCTTTAGTGAATTGGTGAGAAATGAAGGAAGAATGAGCTTCTATTTATAAGAAAATATAGTTTCGATAATTGTACGTTTTAGGGCTTAAAATATTACAGAATAATACCTTCCTCTTTTCTTTTATTTTTACTTTAGTCCTGCAAGTATTATCAAACTTGCACCACCTCCCCTAATAGTAAATCATGTGAATCAATAATAAATAATGTGAATCAATAGTTCTAAACATGTGAAAATATGAATTACAGTATAGTACCTCCATCTATACCTCTATTTTTAACTTAGTCATGCAAGTATTATCAATCTTGCACCACCTCCCGTAATAGTACAAGAATGTGAATCAATAGTACACACATGTGAACAAATAGTTATAATTATGTGAATTAATAGCAGGTAATTCCTCACTTATCCGATTAATTACCCGATTGGTCAATATAACCTCTATACATCAATTATTATCAAAATAAATGTCGATTTCAACTAACACTAATAATTCTAACACAATGGAACTATCAATTTTATCTTTAATCAACACGAACTTATTCATCATTAATATTATAACTCACCATATTTAACAACCAGGTCATTCCTAGGAAAGAGGGGGCTTTCCGAAAAGGATTTCTCCTTATTGCCGCGCAATTAGGTGACCAAACCTCTCCTTGACAGAACTTCTAAACATTGTCAATATTGCAATTTAATAATATGAATAACTTTGTCGTCTCAATTATTGATTTAATAATATATCATATTATGCAGATGATACTGTGACAATAATTGAATCAATAATATGAGATATATGATGCAGCAATTGCTGTAGCAATAATTGAGTATAACTGAGTGACTTCTCACGTAAGCATAAATAACCAATACCGTGTGCTACTATGCAACCACGCGTATTACTGTACTTTTACTTCTGTAATAACCCGAGATTTTCTATATAAAATAAATAAGAAATTTTGCGTATAAATTTTTTTTTATTTAATGACGAGACTAAGTGTCAAGTAAAGTGAACGATAAATGCGAATATATTTATTACTTGAAAAATTAGAAATAATTTTGGAATTATTAATTTCCACAAATTATATGGTAATAAATTTCTGTAAGCCGAAATATTTTATTAATTATTTACCATGAAAATATGAGTGGAAATAATTTATGAAGTGATAATTAGATTTATATAATAAATATTTTATTATATGAATTGTTTAGAATAGTTAAGTTAATTATTTTAACTTGATTATTGATGTTGTGTACGAAGAATAAGTCAGATATGAGATCCAAACCCTGGATTGGGATTGTGATCAAGAGATGAGAATAATAATATTATATTATTTATATAATGATTTTACAGTACCATAATTATGTACTGTGTATGTGCGGACAGATAATATTGAGCAATGATGGTCAATTAGGTTATAGCATATTACCGTGCTGTGAAACCCTAATTATTAAACTCAATTATGAGATATGACTGAGTAGTGACTGCGTATATGAAGTTACTGTGTATAAGAATATCGGTAATTAGAAGAAACCCTAATTACTGTTGTACGTCACTAATTAGGACAAACCCTAATAACCCTAACCGGTTGAAGTTAGAAACCATAACGATTATGTTAGTAACATACACAGATAATTAAAGAACCCTAATGGTCAATTAGAAACCCTAATTGATGACGTTGAGAAACCCTAATTATAGAATCTTAAATTTTCTATAGAAAACCCTAATTTTAATTACCGGGTTTAATTTCGATGTTATTGTATAAGTATTTTAATTTACCAAAGGATAGAAGTTAATTGGTAAATTGTAAGAATTAAATCTAGTGATTAAATATTACATTTAATTGTCATTGCCCTTGAAATTATATGTGAGATGACCAAAATACCCTTTTGGCAAAAAAGGTATAAGAACACTAAACCTAGAAATCCTTTGATTCGATGTTATTTGATGCAATTGATTGTTTAAAGTTGTGTAATAGGATGTTAATTGATGATATGAGTTGATAAATCAAAGACCCGTAACATCAAAGTACACGAATTTGAAGATTTAAGAAATTTGGAAATTTTCATTTCTGTGATTTCGTCAAATGTCAGAGCTTATAGATCTTTGATCGATCATGATTTTTGTTGTTTTTATGTTGTTATGTGTAGCTTGTTATATGGTCTTTAATCTGCAAAAAGAATCAAGTCCATATCATGTATAGATTAGAAGTTATAGATGGTCAAACATGGTTGACCGATCATGATAAACTATTTTTGGGCAGTCTGTAATGAGGGCATTCTCGTCCACTTTTTGTACTTTAAAAGGTCTGGGCTTTTGATATGTTGTAGTGCACTGAGTTAGGAAGCCATAGGCTTTGGAATGACTTCATTCCGACCTCGGATGAGGGAATTACGGTGATTGGAAGGAAATGTGTCAAATTTCTCAAAACTGAAAGTCAGCAGCGGGATGTGCTATTCGGGTCACTATTTCGATCCGTTAATGTTTCCAAAATCTTCTGGGCTTTTGGTATGTTATAGTACACTGAATTACCTTTCCATAGACTCCGGAACGGACTAATTTTGACTTCGGAGCAAAGAGTTATGACCATTCAAAGTAGTCGCGTCAAAACTGTCTAACCAACTCGAGGCAGTCACCTTGAACGAATTTTCCAGAATTTTGTGTTTTGAATTTGGAAATGGTCAAAGAATAAAAGTTGTAGCCCCAGAAGTTATCTTCGCGTGGGCTCAAGAATCGCTCAAAAATGTTTTGAAACGAAAAAGTTATGACTATTTTAGCGAGAGAGGGTAAAGCTGAAACGAAATTGAAAACTGTTATGAACGTCTACTTTTGACGCACTGTTTTGGCTACCTAATGAACCCGAATTGGGTAATTCGTATTTTTTAAAAATACTCTGGTATACCATGTATAACATATCCAAAGTCGATAATTTTCTGATAGATGAGCAAGGCGTGAGAAAATCGCAAATTGAGCTATTGAAAGATTAGTTTAAACCAAGTCCCACATCGACTAAATTGAGAACTTCACCATTTTCTAAACCTATAAATAGAAGGGCTTGGCCTTTGTTTCATTCACCAACAATAAGGCCTCCAATTTTTGAGAAAGGCTTTGTTGTGGGAGGACTTTTTATAAAGATATCCTTAGTTAAATTTTGGCGTGGAAGTGCGTATTCAGTTTGTGGAATTCGTATTTCCGGGTATGTTTCTTATTTAATTTTTGTAATGTTATCATTTTAAATATTGTATTTAATTGTTAGTTAAAGTTTGAATTTTTGATGTTTAGTTAGTTTTTTAATAAACTAGTTAGTTTACTGTGTTTATTTTGGCTTGGAATTGATTATGTAAATGAGTTATTTGTGATGACTTTTAATATTTTGTGATGAATTTCATTAATTAATTATTATTAATGATATTAAAGTTATTTAATGATTAAATTAAACAATTTAGTTTAAAAATGATTTTAATATTATAAAAATCATTTTAAATAAAAATAAGGTATTTAAAAATATTTTAAGTTATAAAATATAACTTTTAATATTTAAATGATAATTTCATTAATAATTAAATATTAATGATATTAAGATAATGTTAATGATATTTAGTTTATTTAATAATTATTATTAAATAAATTGTTTAAAAATTGTTTTATTTATTTAAAAACAATTTAAAGACTTAAGGATTTAAAAATATTTTAAGTTATAATTAAAGACTTTTAATATTTGGATAAATAGTACATTAATATTTAAATATTAACGGTAATTATTTAAAAATGATTTTTATTGTTTTAAAAATTATTTAAGGGTAATATAAATGTTTTAAAAATAGTTTGAGTTATTATAAATAACTTTTATATTTTGACAATGGTTTCATTAATAGTTTAGTATTAATTAAACTATTAATGATAATGGAATTGTTTAATATTTAAATTATTTAATTATGATTTCGATATTTGAAAGTTATAGCCGGCCAAACTAGCTGACTTGAGAACCGATTATGAAGTTCTGAATTTAATGAAGAACACCTATAGCAGCAGTTATGTCACTATAGGCCCTTTAGTGACAGATTTAAATTATTTTAAATTTTTTCAATTTCTGGAAATTCCAAAAATGTTTAAAAATAAAATGTCTGATATTTACAGATGTTGAAGTACAGAATAAGAGTCTTAGACTCAGTATTTACCCGATAAAGTTGTCGGTATGCCGACAATTGTCAGAAATTTATCTGAACTTAGATATTTGACTATGTTAATGATCGTTTATGATGTAATAACTGTCAGAGATGTGTGATAATGTGATTAGACTATGTGCTGACTGTAATAGATAGTACTATGTGTTATGATATATTGTGCTAATCGAACGAATGATCTGATTAATGATAGGTTGTGATATAAAGAGATAGAACCTAAGTTGGGATTTGTAATCAGCGAATCAGGCAAGTATCTTACCTTTGCATTTCCTTTATGCAATGGACATGAGTAAGAATGTTTCAGAATTATTCTATTCCTGTACAGATTATGTACGCTTTTGATTATCAACATGTTAATTCAGACATATATATTCTGTTCATTGATTTCTAAATGGTGTCCCCACTTGGATAATCATGGAATTTATTCACATGTTGATACACCTTTGTCAATTACCTGTATATACATATATGTTGAACTACATATTATTGTTGAGCAAGATTAAAAACCTTCGGGTTTGGAACCAGACATGTATGAACATCCCTATATGGGAAATTTTTGGGCTCAAGGCGGATAGAGTGAGCGATGAATTTCGTTCAAGTTATGTAGTATTGATCAATACAAGATACAACAAGGCTGATCACCCTCCGTGCCCGTAAGTTGTGACGGTTTGCGAATGGATTTCTGCTAAACCTTTTCGAAAATAAAAAGAATGTTCATAGTATGTTTCTTAAACCCTATTCAAGGGTAGAGCCAGAGCCAAATTTAAAGAATTTGAAAGAGAGGTGTTATGTGAATTTTTTATCAGTACAGATTACTTCACAACTTTCAATTCGTTGTAGAAGTGTTATGTAAAAAGAATACTTATATTTTTTCAGCTTATATATATAATTGCTATTACTTGTTGGGCACTCAAATGCTCATCATTGCTTAAATTAAATGTTTTCAGTTATGTATGAGCAACCTGAAGGCTCAGGCACGAACAAGGAGAAAGGAAAGCTGTTCGAATGAGTTATATTATGAGTTAATGGTTATAGTCAGTATTGGTATCTATTCAGGTATCGTATGAAATGTATTTGAAGGTCTCGTACATGGGGAGTAAACTTTGATGTATGTAAATTAAGTTTGAATGTAATATTATTATTGCATTATTCAGCTTATAGAAATGGTATCGTGAAACACCAAGTTCGGGTTTCAAGTACCTGGATTTGGGGTCGTCACAGGTTGGTATCAAAGATGTTGGTTATGAAGCTTAGGTAGGAATATCTGAGACTAATAACCGCAATGATTGGGATAAGTACTAACTCATATAGAGTTAGTTGGTCGATAAGATTCAAAGATGAATCTCGGCGAGTGTAAAGACATAGAGTTCCCTAACTCTGATAATAATGTTAAACAGTAGTGGGGAATAGATTGAGTCTAAATGACTGAAAGTGCAGTTATGAGAGATTGTAATATAAAACGATCAAGATATAAAAGTAAATCGTAATATATACGATGAGATCATTCCGTGATCTGATAAGGCTATGACAGCCGGAAAGAATCAATTTGTTGATTGGAAAGTTTACAGCAAGATTGCTGTGTATGAATTGTACTATAAATTGGTACAGATCCAGAAGAAAATTATAAATACGAATTAAATTCGTATGGAGAAGGGGTTAGTGTTGGGTGGGGATTCAATTGAGGACTCATATCGGCAGCTGAGTTGTATGATTCTTCGTATGGGAGCTGAATTGTACTTGGTGTAAAAACCACTTAGTTTTTTGCACTGATAATCATTGAAATGTTTATGTCGCGTTATTTGTTATATACACATTAAGAGGATGACTCAATTCTCAAGTGTATAACAGGTAGATAGGTCATAGATAGAGAATATAAGATTAAGTACGAGTTCTTAAAACTCATACTTATGAGACATTCTTGACTCATAATTATATAAAATGTTTATGAACCCCTCAGCTAATGGACGCCAAAGGTCTGACTAGGATAAGTTCTTAAACTCATATGATTGTGGCAACTTATGAACTCATAAGTGTGGTTGACGAACTGGGTATAGTTATGTGTGAATGAAGAATTGAGGATTATAGGAACAGGTAGACTGTTAAGCAAATGATTACTAGTAAAGGTGTTAGGTTTTCCTAAACTCCTAGCTATGCTAAACTTCGAATTTTTGACATCAAGCTAAATACGCACTATGTGCTTTCGAAAACAAAAATGTAGACTCGTAATCATTTTTGAAACGGTTTAAAGTACGATCTATGCTACTTATTTCGGCTAGACGCAAATGATTTGAAATGTCAAAAGTTATTTTTATTTATCACCTATGTACCATGTAACCTGGTACAGAGATGAAAAAAAATGATGGAGTCATCAATGCTGTATTACTTAGTGGTATGTGATCTCAGGATCGTCAGCCCACTACGGTATGATGTAGTATGATAAAATCACCAAATGACGGAATCCTCAACGGACTGTAAATACAGTGCGGCATCATGACGTCATTCTCAAAAAATGTTTTCAAAAAGTTTAATTTGCCAACGGGGTTTGGCTATACTTAAATAATTCGATTGAATTGAATTATTGATATGAGTCTATGCTATTTGAATCAGCTAGACTAATGTTTATGAAAACTTTAAGTGTTCATTGAAAGAAATTTCCCAAACCAAATTGTTTGGTGCGGAATCCTATGATAAAACTGAGGTGAACAATGTTGTTTGGATAAATGATCCAATCTAATAGCGTAAATATTCGCTAGGTATGATTAATACGTTATGCATGACGTAGGGGTACAATAGGCCAATCACCTAAAGTACTATTAATGGTAGTTTACCTTCTTTGTGATTGTAAACATACCAGGTAATGTTTTGTTTTGCGGTATGAATACTGTTAAAACTATGTGTTCATATTCTATATGACCCCTCAGCACAATTTGAAAACTTTTACTCTTGTGAGAGGTGTATTGGGTAGAATGTGATGATGGATATGAAATAGTGTAAACTCGTTGCGTACGAGTAGAATCTGAGATGATTAAATAAAGGTTATTGTGACAACCTAGTTTTTATGAATGTTTAGAATATGTAAACTCCTAGTGAGTAGTTATTGTAAGATGTGAAGATAGAAAAGTTGTTGCGTCAGACGTTAATGGAAATAATGGAAGAGAAGGATAAGCTCAAAATCCAAATTGACCAGATGGAGCCTCAAGCAACACATCGTGTAAAGAAAGAAAGATAGAAGATCCCCACTTAGGAAAACCTGATAAGAAGGAAGGGAAGAAGATATGTATATTTGCGGCCGTGAAGGACAAACCTCTCCTCGTTGCCCCGACTATAAGAAAGGTAGATGTTTTAATTGTGGGATGGAAGGACATCGAGCGAATGAATGTCCGAGAAAAAGGCTTGGTAAATAAGTAGTATGGGTTATGTTATGTAATATGTGTGATAAGTAATGAACTATTTTCAACTTTTAGGTTGGTCAAGATTTTAAATCCTGACTTTCGTAGTCACAAAGGGATAGCTGTTGATTAAAGCAGGATGTGCTATGTAAATATTCGATAAATGAATATGAATCTAAGTTTGAGAAATGAAACGAGTTTAATACATTAATCTTATGCAATAAGGTTTAAAATGTAAGGGTATAATTTATGGTTTTATTTAACCAGATAATGCCGCCAAGACGTCAAACTCGAAACCAAAGGATAGAAGAATCTACTAATGCTGGGGAACGACAGCCAGAACTGATGCAAAACTCTGCAAACATGGTAGCTCAGGCTATGCAGCAGGGAACACCAGTTGCGGGAAACCAGCCAGACAATCGTTTGGCAAAATTCAAAGACTTCAAAGTCGTAGGACCACCAGAATTCAGAGGATCAGCTGACCCTATAGAAGCCTAGACTAGGGTGAACGAGATAGGGAAGGCGTTCGTAATCGCTAGAGTAGATGAGGGGCAAAAGACCGCTGTTGCCACTTATATGATGAAAGGGGAAGCTAACTTTTGGTGGGAGGCAAATAAAACTCGGGCAGGAGAAGAAGAAATTACTTGGGATAGGTTAAAGGATTTATTTTTCGAAAACTATCTCTCTGTTAGTATGCAGGCTAGAATGGAGGTGAAATTCCTGGAGTTAAAGCAGGATAACATTACTGTAGCGGAGTATATCGCAAAATTTAATGAGTTGGCTAGGTTTGCTTCACATCAAGTGGATACAGAGGCTAGGAAGGCAAGGACATTTGAGATGAGCTTAAAACCCTGGCTCTACAATAAGGTGTCAGTACTGCAAATCGATACTTTTGCAGCACTCATGGAGAAGGCTATCATAGCTGAACAAGGAAGTAAGGCCATGAGCCTCTACCACAAGGAGAAGAAGAACAAAAGCAAGTCAGGAGGAGCAGTAAAGATAGAAAGTAGTAGTGGGAATAGGGGTGAAAAAAGAATGAGGAATTTTTCTGAGAACGTGCAAGTGAAGCAGGAAGGTACAAAGAAGCAGGTAGTGCAGTGCAAGAACTACGGGAAGAATCACTCTGGCGAGTGTCTGAAGGGCAAGTTTGTATGCTACAAGTGCGGGCAAGAGGGTCATATCTCTCCCAACTGCCCCAACTCAAGGATGATCAGTGGATGCTTCATATGTGGATCGACTGAGCATAAGGTGAGGAACTGTCCACAGAGGGGAATGGAGGCAGGAAACGTAACCACGGGGAGAAGCAGTGGGACGTTAGCAATTTCAGGACCAAACTCAACCAGTAACCCAACGAAAGTAACTCCGGGGGTTTACAACATGACGGTCCAGGATACGGTGGCAGCTGGAAACAGAACTCCAGGTGCTATTTGAATAACTTATATATCTTATATTTCTGCTTAATTGGATAGACAAGTGTTATGAAGAATAATTAAAGATCAGTTCAACCAAGTATGATCGAGATCTACGTACAATGATTATATACTATGTAGAAGCATATGAGTTTTTAAAGTGGTGATTCCGATGACGGAATCCTTATAAGGGAGGGTGAATGTAATAACCCGAGATTTTCTATATAAAATAAATAAGAATTTTTGCGCATAAATTTTTTTTTATTTAATGACGAGACTAAGTGTCAAGTAAAGTGAACGATAAATGCGAATATATTTATTACTTGAAAAATTAGAAATAATTTTGGAATTATTAATTTCCACAAATTATATGGTAATAAATTTCTGTAAGCCGAAATATTTTATTAATTATTTTCAATGAAAATATGATTGGAAATAATTTATGAAGTGATAATTAGATTTATATAATAAATATTTTATTATATGAATTGTTCAGAATAGTTAAGTTAATTATTTTAACTTGATTATTGATGCTGTGTACGAAGAATAAGTCAGATATGAGATTCAAACCCTGGATTGGGATTGTGATCAAGAGATGAGAATAATAATATTATATTATTTATATAATGATTTTACAGTACCATAATTATGTACTGTGTATGTGCGGACAGATAATATTGAGCAATGATGGTCAATTAGGTCATAGCATATTACCGTGCTGTGAAACCCTAATTATTTAACTCAATTATGAGATATGACTGAGTAGTGACTGTGTATATGAAGTTACTGTGTATAAAAATATCGGTAATTAGAAGAAATCCTAATTACTGTTGTACGTCACTAATTAGGACAAACCCTAATAACCCTAACAGGTTGAAGTGAGAAACCATAACGATTGTGTTAGTAACATACACAGATAATTAAAGAACCCTAATGGTCAATTAGAAACCCTAATTGATGACGTTGAGAAACCCTAATTATAGAATCTTAAATTTTCTATAGAAAATCCTAATTTTAATTACCGGGTTTAATTTCGATGTTATTGTATAAGTGTTTTAATTTACCAAAGGATAGAAGTTAATTGGTAAATTATAAGAATTAAATCTAGTGATTAAATATTACATTTAATTGTCATTGCCCTTGAAATTATATGTGAGATGACCAAAATACCCTTTTAGTAAAAAAGGTATAAGAACACTAAACCTAGAAATCCTTTGATTCGATGTTATTTGATGCAATTGATTGTTTAAAGTTGTGTAATAGGATGTTAATTGATGATATGAGTTAATAAATCAAAGACCCGTAACATCAAAGTACACGAATTTGAAGATTTAAGAAATTTGGAAAATTTCATTTCTGTGATTTTTTCGTCAAATGTCAGAGATTATAGATCTTTGATCGATCATGATTTTTGTTGTTTTGAAGTTGTTATGTGTAGCTTGTTATATGGTGTTTAATCTGCAAAAAGAATCAAGTCCATATCATGTATAGATTAGAAGTTATAGATGGTCAAACATGGTTGACCGATCATGATAAACTGTTTTTGGGCAGTCTGTAATGGGGGCATTCTCGTCCACTTTTTGTGCTTTAAAAGGTCTGGGCTTTTGATATGTTGTAGTGCACTGAGTTAGGAAGCCATAGGCTTTGGAATGACCTCATTCCGACCTCGGATGAGGGAATTACGGTGATTGGAAGGAAATGTGTCAAATTTCTCAAAAACTGAAAGTCAGCAGCAGGATGTGCTATTCGGGACACTGTTTCAATCACTTAATGTTTCCAAAACCTTCTGGGCTTTTGGTATGTTATAGTACACTGAATTACCTTTCCATAGACTCCGGAACGGACTAATTCTGACTTCGGAGCAAAGAGTTATGACCATTCAAAGTAGTCGCGTCAAAACTGTCTAACCAACTCGGGGCAGTCACCTTGAACGAATTTTCCAGAATCATGTGTTTTGAATTTGGAAATGGTCAAAGAATAAAAGTTGTAGCCCCAGAAGTTAGATTCGCGTGGGCTCAAGAATCGCTTAAAAATGTTTTGAAACAAAAAAGTTATAACTGTTTTAACGAGAGAGGGTAAAGCTGAAACGAAATTGAAAACTGTTATGAACGTCTACTTTTGACGCACTGTTTGGGCTACCTAATGAACCCGAATTGGGTAATTCGTATTTTTTAAAAATACTCTGGTATACCATGTATAACATATCCAAAGTCGGGAATTTTATGATAGATGAACAAGGCGTGAGAAAATCGCAAAGTGAGCTATTGAAAGAGATTAGTTTAAACCAAGTCCCACATCGACTAAATTGAGAACTTCACCATTTTCTAAACTTATAAATAGAAGGGCTTGACCTTTATTTCATTCACCAACAATAAGGCCTCCAATTTTTGAGAAAGACTTTGTTGTCGGAGGACTTTTTATAAAGATCTCCTTAGTTAAATTTTGGCGTGAAAGTGCATATTCAGTTTGTGGAATTCGAATTTCCGGGTATGTTTCTTATTTAATTTTTGTAATTTTATCATTTTAAATATTGTATTTAATTGTTAGTTAAAGTTTGAATTTTTGAAGTTTAGTTAGTTTGTTAATAAACTAGTTAGTTTACTGTGTTTATTTTGGTTTGAAATTGATTATGTAAATGAGTTATTTGTGATGACTTTTAATATTTTGTGATGAATTTCATTAATTAATTATTATTAATGATATTAAAGTTATTTAATGATTATATTAAATAATTTAGTTTAAAAATAATTTTAATATTATAAAAATCATTTTAAATGAAAATAAGGTATTTAAAAATATTTTAAGTTATAAAATATAACTTTTAATATTTAAATGATAATTTCATTAATAATTAAATATTAATGATATTAAGATAATGTTAATGATATTTAGTTTATTTAATAATTATTATTAAATAAATAGTTTAAAAATGATTTTATTTATTTAAAAACCATTTAAAGACTTAAAGATTTAAAAATATTTTAAGTTATAATTAATGACTTTTAATATTTGGATAAATAGTACATTAATATTTAAATATTAACGGTAATTATTTAAAAATGATTTTTATTGTTTTAAAAATCATTTAAGGGTAATATAAATGTTTTAAAAATAGTTTGAGTTATTATAAATAACTTTTATATTTTGGCAATGGTTTCATTAATAGTTTAGTATTAATTAAACTATTAATGATAATGGAATTGTTTAATATTTAAATCATTTAATTATGATTCCGATATTTGAAAGTTATAGCCTGCCAAACTAGCTGACTTGAGAACCGATTATGAAGTTCTGAATTTGATGAAGAACACCTATAGCAACAGTTATGTCACTATAGGCCCTTTAGTGACAGATTTGAATTATTTTAATTTTTTTCAATTTCTGGAAATTCCGAAAATGTTTAAAAATAAAATGTCTGATATTTACAGATGTTGAAGTATAGAATAAGAGTCTTAGACTCAGTATTTACCCGATAAAGTTGTCGGTACATCGACAATTGTCAGAAATTTATCTGAACTTAGATATTTGACTATGTTAATGATCGTTTATGATGTAATAACTGTCAGAGATGTGTGATAATGTGATTAGACTATGTGCTGACTGTAATAGATAGTACTATGTGTTATGATATATTGTGCTAATCGAACGAATGGTCTGATTAATGATAGGTTGTGATATAAAGAGATAGAACCTAAGTTGAGATTTGTAATCAGCGAATCAGGCAAGTATCTTACCTTTGCATTTCCTTTATACAATGGACATGAGTAAGAATGTTTCAGAATTATTCTATTCCTGTACAGATTATGTACGCTTTGATTATCAACATGTTAATTCAGATATATATATTCTGTTCATTGATTTCTAAATGGTTATACAAGTGTCCCCACTTAAATAATCATGACATTTATTCACATTTTGATACACCTTTGTCAATTACCTGTATATACATATATGTTGAACTACATATTATTGTTGAGCAAGATTAAAAACATTCGGGTTTGGAACCAGACATGTATGAACATCCCTATATGGGAACTTTTTGCGCTCAAGGCGGATAGAGTGAGCGATGAATTTCGTTCAAGTTATGTAGTATTGATTAATACAAGGTACAACAGGGCCGATCACCCTCCGTGCCCGTAAATTGTAACAGTTTGCGAATGGATTTCTGCTAAACCTTTTCAAAAATAAAAAGAATGTTCATAGTATGTTTCTTAAACCCTATTCAAGGGTAGAGCCAGAGCCAAATTTAAAGAATTTGAAAGAGAGGTAATATGTGAATTTTTTATCAGTACAGATTACTTCACAACTTTCAATTCGTTGTAGAAGTGTTATGTAAAAATAATACTTATATTCTTTCAGCTTATATATATAATTGCTATTACTTGTTGGGCACTCAAATGCTCATCCTTGCTTAAATTAAATGTTTTCAGTTATGTATGAGCAACCTGAAGGCTCAGGCACGAACAAGGAGAAAGGAAAGCTGTTCGAATGAGTTATATTATGAGTTAATGGTTATAGTCAGTATTGGTATCTATTCAGGTATCATATGAAATGTATTTGAAGGTCTC
This sequence comes from Panax japonicus, assembly GCA_020205505.1. Lineage (NCBI taxonomy): Eukaryota > Viridiplantae > Streptophyta > Magnoliopsida > Apiales > Araliaceae > Panax > Panax japonicus. Next base: position 75,083,408 of record CM035108.1, on the reverse strand, counting down.
GTACCTGGGGAGTAAACTTTGATGTATGTAAATTAAGTTTGAATGTAATATTATTATTGCATTATTCAGCTTATAGAAATGGTATCGTGAAACACCAAGTTCAGGTTTCAAGTACCTGGATTTGGGGTCGTTACAACTACCGGGTAGTTCAACAGTTTTAAAGGTAACACTTCCGTCGTTATTTTTATAAAAAGATAATTTTGTTATTTTCTTACTACGACAATACTTCCGTTGTGGGGTCCACCAATGATTGTGTCATCGTACGAATATTCCCTGTTAAAATGAATATTCCCCGACCAATCGAATATTATATAACCACTTGCTTACTTTGCAAAATTTGTAAATATTATCCACAACTATAATATTATATCAAATCCACACCATAATATTCAAAAATATATTTCGAGAAAATTATTATTTATTCATAAAAGTTGGGGTCTTACAACATCCCCTTCTTATAAAATTTCATCCTCGAAATTAGGGTACATACTTGGTATATCGAAGAGGTGAGGATATCTTGACTTCATCTCAGATTCTAACTCCCAGGTCATTTCTTCCACATCGTGGTTTCTCCACAAAACTTTGACTTGAGGTATAACCTTGGAGCGTAGAATATGATCCTTCTTATCTAAGATTTTAATAGGTAACTCTTTATATGTTAAATCTTCCTCTATCTCATCTGGTTCTAGTTCAATAATATGGTTCAGGTCTTTCACATATTTACGTAACATAGATATGTGAAAAATGTTATGAACACGAGACATACTTGGCGGTAAGGCGAGTCTATAGGCCACAGTTCCTACTCAATCGAGGATTAAAAATGGGGGCCAATGAATCAAGGATTGAGCTTTCTTCTCTTTCTAAATCTCGTAACTCCTTTCCATGGAGCAACACGTAACAACATATGATCTCCAATATTTAATTCTACGTCCTTTTGATGAAGATCATCATAACTCTTTTATCGATCTTATGATGTTTTTATACATTATTGGATTATTTGAATCTTTTCTATAGTCATAAATACCAAATCTGATCCCAACAACGTTGCTTCACCAACCTCATCCCAGCATACTGTAGAATAACACTTTCTTCTATACAACGCCTCAAATGGAGACATGCCAATATTTGTTTGGTAACTATTGTTGTAGGAAAACTCCACCAATGGTAAGAACTTGTCCCAACTTCCCTTGAAGTCGAGGACACGGAGTCTTAATAAATCTTCAAGAGTTTGAATAGTCCTTCCCAACTACCCATCCGTTTGAGAATGATATGCCGAACTAAATCGTAAATATGTGCCCATAGCTTTTTGCAAACTAACCCAAAATCCTGAAGTGAATCTTGGGTCTCGATCAAAAACTATGGATACTGGCATACCATGCAATCTTACAATCTCGTTTATGTACATACTAGCAAGATGTTCAAGTGTATAAGTTTCTAGTATCGGTAAGAAATGAAAAACTTGGTCAATCTATCAATAATGACCCAAATTGCATCTATGCCTTGAGAAACCTTGGGAAGACCAGTAACGAAATCCACGATAATGTGCTACCACTTCCATTCTGGAATTTCAAGTGGTTGCAATGGACCTTTTGGCACTTGATGCTCCGCCTTGACTCGTTGACAAGTTAGACACTTTGAGATAAACCCCGCTATCTTTCTCTTCATATTGCTCCACCAAAATGTATGTCGAAGATCACGATACATTTTGGTACTCCCAGGATGGATTGCAAACGGTGTGTTGTGCGCCTCCATCATGATTTTATACTTTAAGTCAGAATCGTTAGGAACACGAAGTCTGGAGTTGACTCGAAGTATTCCTTCTTCATCGATTCTTACTTCGGGAATACTACCTTCTTGCACTTTCTTCTTCATACGCATCAGCTCCAGGTCCGTAAGTTGAGCAGCTTTAACTTTATCAATTAAAGTCGGTTCTACTCGTATATTCGATATCATTACATGGGTCCCTGGAGTCTTTAACTCTATTTCCATCCTTTCCAAGTCATACAAAATGGGCCTTTGCGTTGACAATATTGCACTCGTACCCACATATGATCTTTTACTTAATGCGTCAGCTACTACATTCGCTTTTCCAAGATGGTATTGGATGGTATGATCATAATATTTCAATAACTCAAGCCATCGTCGTTGCCTCATGTTGAGTTCCTTTTGAGTGAAGAAATATTTGAGGCTTTTATGATCCGTATAGATCTCCACCATCTCTCCATACAGGTAATGCCTCCAAATTTTAAGCACAAAAATGACTGCTGCCAACTCTAGATTATGAGTAGGATAATTCCTCTTATATTCTTTGAGTTTTCGTGAGGCATAGGTTATGACTTTCCCACGTTGCATGAGAACACATCCTAACCCTTTGCCTGAAGCATCACTGTAGATGACAAATCCCTCCGAGCCAGATGGTATTGTTAGAACAGGTGCTGAAATGAGTCTTCTCTTGAGTTCTTGAAAACTCTTCTCATATTCCTCGCTCCAACCGAACATTGTATCTTTTCGAGTCAGCTGAGTTAATGGAGTAGTGATTCGAGAAAATCCTTCCATGAATCTCCGATAATAACCAGCTAAGCTGAGAAAGCTACGTACTTCAGTCACTGACGTTGGTTGCTCCCAGCTTTGAATTTCTTCAATCTTCGCTGGGTCAACGAATATTCCATGATTTGATATCACGTGCCCAAGGAATGCAACTTCCTCAAGCCAGAACTCACATTTCTTCAACTTGGCATATAGCTTGTTTTCACGAAGCTTTTGGAGTATTAGCCTCAAGTGTTGCTCATGGTCTTCATGGGTTTTGGAGTATATGAGGATGTCATCAATAAAGACGACCATAAAGTGATTCAAATATTCCTTGAATACTCGGTTCATCATGTCCATGAAGGCAACACGAGCATTAGTCAATCCAAAAGACATGACTAGGAATTCATAATTCCCATACCGAGTTCTGAAAGTAGTCTTTGGAATATCATCAGTTTTAATCTTCAATTGATGATATCTGGAACGAAGATCAATCTTTGAAAAGATTTTGGCTCCTTGCAACTGGTCAAATAGGTCATCAATGCGAGGCAACGAGTACTTATTTTTGATGGTGACATGATTCAACTCCCGATACTTAATACAAAGTCGCATACTTCCATCTTTCTTCTTCACGAATAGAACATGTGCACCCCAAGGAGACGTACTAGGATGAATGAAATCGATGTCTAACAATTCTTGTAGTTAGGTTTTTAACTCCTGAAGTTTAATAAGAGCCATTCGATATGGGGCTTTGGAAATGGGTTTTGTACCAGATTCAAGGTCGATACAAAATTCAATTTCACGCTCTGGGGGTAGGCCAGGAAGTTCTTCAGGGAATACGTCAGGAAATTTATTAACAATAGAAATATCATTCAAATCTGACGTATTTTTATTTAAATCCGTGACATGAGCTAAGAAAGCTTGACATCCATTTTTCAATAAACGAATAGCTTTATGACTTGATATGATAGTGATTGTTTTTAGTGGTTTGGTTGTTTGAATTCGCATAATAGGTTGGTTAGGAATATGAAAGCTAACAACCTTATGAAAACAATCGATTTTAGCATGATGAGTAGTTAACCAATCAATCCCTAAAATCACATCAAATGCAAGTATTTTGAAAGAAATAAGATCGACAGGTAACGTGCAGTTACCGATTTGAATCAATCAAGACTTATAAACAGTTGATGTAATGAAGGTTTCTCCCAACGGAGTTTCAACCGATAAGTCAAAGTCTAATTTCTCTCGAGACAAATTTAAACGTAGAGCACAAGTAGGAGAAATAAAAGAATGGGTAGAACCGGTATCAAATAAGGTATATACTTCGCTAGAGTTTATGATTAGCTTACCCGTGATCACCTCATTCGGATTCCTCGCTTTTTGGGAGGTTACGACAAACGCTCTCCCTTGAACAACCGGTTTGTCTTGTCTGGGACACCTTTGATGCCTCCATCCCAGCTGGACTTGACTTTGGTGCAGACAAAATCGGGCTAGGTGACCTTCTCTTCCATAATTGTAACATGCTTTGGACTACATCACGCAGTTTGGACTGATATGTCCCTCCCGTCCGCATTTGTAACATACGACTGGCGGTCGTTCTCCTCCCTTAACAATAGGTGCTAGTGCTGACGTCTTTCCATCATTGTTGAATCTCCTCTTCTTGAAATGTCCACTATTATTGTCATGGCCATGATTACCACCGAAGTGATTACCATTTCTGGCATGTTGATTCCCTCCACGCTTGTTGTCATCACTTCGATGACTGCTACCACTGGTATTATCAACTTGTCGGCTGCTCTCTCTTGGTTAGGTTGAGTCATTATTGCGCTCCAATAACTGAGCCCTATTCACACTATCCGAATTTAAACACAGTTTGTGAGAAATTAGGTATTGACGTATCTCGGGTTTTAAACCTCTTAGAAACATCCGCGTCATTCTCTCCTCATCATCAACCAAGTGGGATGAAAACTGAGAGAACTCGGCAAACTTAGCTTCGTACTGCGCCACTGTCATATTGTTTTGCTCAAGCTTGATGAACTCTACCTCCTTCATGTGACGAATACTTTCAAGAAAGTACTTATTGTTGAACAGTTCTTGGAACTTCTCCCAAGACATCTTCAGTGCCGCAGGTTGAGTACGCTTTACAGATTCCCACCAGTAATCTGCCTCTGCCCACAACATAAAGGTGGCAAAGGGAACCTTTTGCTCCTCGGAGCATCCCAAGACATCAAATATCTTGTTGATCTGCTTTATCCACGTCTCCGCCTTAAGTGGTTTTGGCTATCCAAAAAACTTCGGTGGTCCCAGCTCCTTGAACTGCTTAGCGATGACCGTCCGAGAGTTGTCCGTGTTTCCACCTGCATTTTGGACAGGAGCCGCCCTCGCCTGATGTTACATGAATTGCATAAAATCTCTGAACATCCCATCGTTCATCATTTGATCATTGTTGTTTACCTGAGGATTATTGTCTTCCTGTTACACATTATCCTGTGTATTAATCTGTGGTGACTCAACGGTCTCATGTGCTTCATTTCTTATATCAACATTTTCGGATGACATTTTCAAACACTGCCACAAAACAAGGGTTAATTAACATATAACATATTATCCCTATACTCTGACCGACCAATTAAATACCAAATAAACTTAGGTAAGTCATACTAGTGAAGGAATTCCCCGTCTCTCCCCTCCTAGTTATTGTCTCACATCTCAGCCAATGATCATATCCCTAAGCTTTGATACCAACTGTGACGCCCCCAAAACAGGTATACATCACCCATCTTGAGTCGCCAAATACATGGTACAAAATTCAAATACAACTTAATTAATCAACAGTTGTGTAAAATATGACAAAACATAATCTAAGAGTTTTAATAAGAATATTGTCATTTAGACAATATCCACACTCAATGGAGTCCTCATTACATTTATTGTCACACTATTTAACAGAATAGTGAGGACTACTAATGCTATCATCTATACCGTCACTCCGTCCCCCGACTAGTCCCGGCTACGTTGTCATTTCCTGAAGAGAATAATAAAAGAAAGGGTGAGCTCAACTAGCCCAATAAGAAATATTATGACTAAGATAATGTAGAATAAATTATCATTAGCCTTCAACATTGTTAAACTGATAGAATATAATAGACAACAAGTTTAACTGCAGTGAAACAAGTAATCCATTAGAAGAGTCAAGTAGAGCATAAACTCTACTATCTTCTATGATTTAAAAAGTTTTTCATCAACTTTATCGTTGAGACTCAGCTTAATAAATAAAATCAAATCATTCTTGCATCACGACCAAGGATATTTATGTAATCATCAATGGTCATGACTATACCGAATAATCCTTGGTCATAATCACATCAACAACTACCCATCAATGAACTACAAGACAATGAGGACTTTTATCACATCATTCGTCACATTACGGTCATGATTATACCGAATAATCCCTGGTCATAATCATACCAAGTCCATATATGCATGTAAGCCAAAGATGACTTTCATCACAATATAAGCATGAGAATGATGACAATGACATAATAATTCAATAAAATAAGTTCAAGGATAAATTTTAAAGATTTATAATTTTAATTTATCCAGAAATCAATAACGCCCAAATTGTCAACATGATACTTCTTTGTGGAGTAAAATTCTAGAATTCTTAGAAGAATATTTCCATGAAAAGATAATGGATGAAGCACAAATATCAAGGATATTCCACTAATTTCATGGAGTATAGAAGACAAAACTTTAACCAACTAAGTATAATAGAATATACGAAATCGCAAATGGATTTTTGCCCGCCATGCCGTAATCCACGTAGACAGATCATTTTCACAATTTAATATGGAATGAATACGAAGGATCATTCATCATGCATGCGGTAATCCACATAGACATGTTATTCCAACAGAATAATAAAGAATGGAATAACAGAAGAATTCACTAGGTGTGCGTAATCCGCACAGACAGGTTATTCCAACAGAATAATAAAGAATGGAATAATAGAAGAGTTCACCAGGCGTGCGTAATCCGCACAGACAGGATATTCTAACAGAATAATAAAGAATGAAACCAGGTCTTACGTAATCCACACAGACAGGATATTCCAACAGAATAATAAAGAATGAAACCAGGTCATGCGTAACCCGCACAGATATGATATTCCAACAGAATAATAAAGAATGGAATAACAAAATAATTTCACCATGTATGCGGTACTTTGCATAGATAGGTTATTCCAACATAATAATAAAGAATGGAATAACAACCCTTACGAGTATTGAAAAAAATAACTCTCTTCATGAATACGAAAAAATAATACCTATTACCTTAGAAAAAACTGGACATTGGAATAGTGAGGTAACAGACTTCTCTTCATCTTTCTCTCTATAATATCTCTCTATAATAATTGCTCTATAGCTTTAGTGAATTGGTGAGAAATGAAGGAAGAATGAGCTTCTATTTATAGAAAAATATAGTTTCGATAATTGCACGTATTAAGGCTCAAAATATTACAGAATAATACCTTCCTCTTTTCCTTTATTTTTAATTTAGTCCTGTAAGTATTATCAAACTTGCACCACCTCCCCTAATAGTAAACCATGTGAATCTATAATAAATCATGTGAATCAATAGTTTTAAACATGTGAAAATACGAATTACAGTATAGTACCTCCATCTATACCTCCATTTTTAACTTAGTCATTCAAGTATTATCAATCTTTCACCACCTCCCCCTAATAGTACAAGAATGTGAATCAATAGTACACATATGTGATCAAATAGTTATAATCATGTGAATTAATAGCAATTAATTCCTCATTTATCCGATTGGTCAATATAACCTCTAGACATCAATTATTATCGAAATAAATGTCGATTTCCACTAACACTAATAATTCCAACACAATGGAACAATCAATTTCATCTTTAATCAACACGAACTTATTCATCATTAATATAATAACTCATAATATTTAACAACCAGGTCGTTCCCAGGAAAGAGAGGGCTTTTCGATAAGAATTTCTCCTTATTGGCGCGCAATTAGGTGACCAAACCTCTCCTTGACAGAACTTCTAGACATTGTCAATATTATAATTTAATAATATGAATAACTTTGTCATCCCAATTATTGATTTAATAATATATCATATTATGCAGATGATACTGTGACAATAATTGAATCAATAGTATGAGAGATATGATGCAGCAATTACTGTAGCAATAATTGAGTATAACTGAGTGACTTCTAACATAAGCATCAATAACCAATACCGTGTGCTACTATGGAACCACGCGTATTACTGTACTTTTACTACTGAGTAGTTCAACAATTTTAACGATAACACTTCCGCCGTTATTTTTATAAAAAGATAATTATGTCGTTTTCTTACTACGATAATACTTCTGTTGTGGGGTCCACCAATGATTGTGCCGTCGTATGAATATTCCCTGTTAAAATGAATATTCCCCGACCAATCGAATATTATATAACCACTTGCTTACTTTGCAAAATTTATAAATATTACTCACAACTATAACATTATATCAAATCCACACCATAATATTCAAAAATATATTTCAAGAAAATTATTCTTTATTCATAAAAGTTGGGGTCTTACAAATGTGTTTGTTGAATGCAAGCCCAAAAGTATAAGTTAAGTTAGTTAACCAAATTAAATGTAAAGCCCAAGGTAAGTATCCAATGGATACATGAACCATGGGGCAACCGATGGGTGATCCAAAGTGATGAGCAAATAAAGTAAACTTAATAGCTAAGTGTTGTGGTGAGCAAGTAAAAGTTGTGATGAGCAACTAATGGATAAGTTAGGTGATTAACAAGTATACTTAATGGATAAGTACGTGTGGTCACCAAGTAGACTTAATGACCAAGTAGAATTAATGGCCAAGTATTGTGGGGAACAAGTTAACTTAGTGCTTAAGCTAGGAATAGTAAGGAGGTGGGATTGGTTTAATGTGTAAACTACCCTCACTTTGTGATTCCTATAAATAGGAAGCTTGCTAGCTCATTTGTTCCTTGTTCAAAAACACCAACAACTTATAGCTTATTGGTTAGGGGGAAAAAGATACAAAAGCTACAAAAGCTAGATTTTATATTTCAAGAAGCAAGAAGAAGAACAAGGATTAAACAAGTGATCTTCAAGGGTAAGAACTTAAACCATGATTCTCTTTCTCTTCCATTGTTAGAGAAGTGAGTAGTGGTAGGATTTGTATGCTAAGAAATGAAGAGAATGAATAAATCAATGGACTTAAGCCGTATAAGTTATTAATAAGTAATTCAAACCTCAATAAGTTATGAACTCATGAGGAACCTAGATGAACTTCTCATATGTTTACCTTAATAAGATTGTATGATAATAAGAAGCAAGAATGCTGGTTAGAAGACTTAATCTATAATAAGTCATGTGAAATGAAGTCATAAGTAGTTTATACTTTTATAAGTCCTAAACTTATGAAGAACAAGTAATAAATTAACATGATTATAAGTTAATGAAGTATATATATTTAGATGTTAGTATGATGGAATGAATCCATTTGAAACGGTTTAAAAATCTCAAGTAACGAAGTTTTGGCGGAATTCACGAGTTTGGACGATAATCGTCGAATTCGTGAAATTCTCGGAATGGAAGTTGAATTTTGATATTGAGTTCAGAAACGTTGGTTTTCGTTGGAGTTTAGTCTTATTTGGCATTATAGAGTTGCGAACTCGAGAATGACCGAATTCTGACTTAGAACGAAGTAACGAGTGTTGAACGTTTACGAACGTTTATCATTTTTGTTAAAATGAACTAAAAGGTGAATTTTGAGTTAACGGATTTAAAATTGTAAAATTCTTACATGAATACATAGAACATGCAATTTTTGAACTAACAGCTTTTGAACGAGCCAATTTGGACTTATAACGAAGATGTTACGAGCCTGGGAATCTCACATAAAAAGTTAACTGTCAAATTTTTCTGGTGTTGAGTAGTGGCGCCGCAGGGCCAAGAATGGTTGTGAGCTACTGAAGTCTCGCATCACAGCACCAAGACCGGGTTTTAGAAATTGTTGACTCGCGCTGCAGCGCGACATAGAGAAGAGAAGCTGGCGCCGCAATGCCAGTACTAGGTTTTGTAGAATAATGAAGGCTTATGAAGATAGAAGGAGGCTAATTGATTAGTAATGAACTAAACCCTAAAATGACATGGTTTAAAATGCTTAAACCTTAAGTAATACACTAAAGGTTGAAAGAAAGATTAATTAAACATACATTATTAATACTAAAGTGATGAATGATAATAAGCCGTAAAGGCAAATAAGTACTTGAAACAAGTTTCGTTAAGGAAGTAAGTACGATTAAGAGTACGAAAAAAAAGATAGTTAATTGATAATGAATTAATTAACTTAAAATAACATTTTTTGATGATGACAATAACGTTGCAAGTTACAACTAAAAGTTGTTAAATATTACGTGAAGGCGAACGGTATGCAATAAGTGTACTTAACCAATGACGATCGAGTTTTGATTAATAATGTAAGGACGTTAGTAAGCCACGAGGAAGGATGATTAAATCAAAACGAGTTGTATTGATGAAATAATTTTAGTTAAGTTATAAAAGAGAAAGAAGTTGGTAAGAACGATGTAAAAGAACGACAGCAAGCCGGAACCAATAATAACAAATCTAATACGTGATTAGATTGAGAAGAAGGGTAAGATTCATTAGGAACCATGTATATTCATTCATGACCTAATGTGGTATGTTATGTGGTTATGTGTTGTAGAGACTGTAAAGACTCAAAGGAAAAGTAAATTTACTGTAGCAGACGCTGAAGGCAAGTTTTTCTTATCGCTTATCTAACCTTCGTGTTAGCCAGGTTTTCAGTGATTCATGTTATGAGATGCATGAATTATTGTACGAAAGGGTCGATGCCAGTTTTAGCTTGGCTAGACTATTCTTGAAAGATTGATTGATTTCTTTATAAGTTTTTCCATATAGAATTGATAACTCTATCCTACGCCAATTTTTTGGTACAGATTCAAGGTAAGCCTGATTATGAATAAACAAATGTATTTTTCATCGATTATTCAATGGGCACGCGAGGTTGCCAAAACTTAAACGTACATATGTTTAATGAATGTAATGTTGATCAATATAGAGTACTATAGGCTGATCACCTAGATGTGCTCGTAAGCTATGTCGGACTTACGGACTTAGTGTCGGGATGTCCTTTTCAAAGAAATTATGAAATGCTCATGGTCTTGGACCAGAATTGATGTTTTACTAAATATTGTCATTGTAAAACCTTTTAAAGGAAAAGATATGCCATTTTGAATTATTGATAGTAATTTATAACTATTATTCAGTTATTGAAGATATACGATTCCTATGTTTCAAGTATGTTGCTTAAATGAAATTATTGTACTTACTGAGCTTGTTATGCTCACTCTTGCTTGAACCATATGAATACAGCTTAGATCAAACAGACTGAAGGATCCGACAAGGATAAAGGGAAGACTAAGGCGAACCTATAGATTACCGTTGTAATAGTATAGGTTTGTAATGATAATATTTAATATTATGACAAGAACAAATGTAACGGTTATAAAAAACCTGGGGAATGGTAATATTATTTTGCAATATATATAAGACATATTCGTTCTTTTGAGACTTTTCAATTGAATGTTTGTGTGAACTGTAGCATCGTGTAGCACCATATGTCGGGTTAGAAGATACCCGAATTTGGGGGCGTCACACACATGGTATTGCATAGTATCACTGATTATTGATGCTTACGTAAGAAGCCACTCAGTTTTATTCAATTATTGCTAACAGTAGTTGCTGCATAGTATCTCATATTATTTATTCAATTATTGTCACAGTATTATCTGCATAATATTTTATATTATTAAATCAATAATTGAGAAAACACATTTATTCATATGATTATTTACATTATTGATAATGTCTAGAAAGTTATGTCAAGGAAAGGGGTTTGGTCACCTAAGTGCGTGCTAATAAGGAGAAATCTTTATTGGAAAACCCCCTCTTACCTGTGAATGATCTGGTTGTCAATATTGTATGTTATAATATTAATGATGACTAATTGTTGAAATATTAAAAATATGTTTATTAAAGATAAGTGAATTACAAAAGTTAAAGGGGAATAATGCAAACTTGGAAAACTTTAGGGGTACTAAAGTGTATTAAGTTAATCAATCCGTACCATCAATGGTGGTTTTAATAGTAAATCAATCTGGACCATTGGTGATGGTTTTAATCGTAAATCAATCTGGTTCTTCGATTGTGGTTTTAATAGTAAATCAATCTGGACCATTGGTAGTGGTTTTAATAGTAAATCATTCTGGACCGTCGGTGGTGATTTTAATAGTAAATCAATCTAGACCATCGGTAATGGTTTTAATAGTAAATCAATCTGAACCGCATGTGGTGGTTTTAATAAATCAATCTAAACCGTCGGTTGTGGTTTTAATAGTAAATCAATATGGACAGTCGGTTGTGGTTTTAATAGCAATTAATATGGACCGTTCGTTTTAATAGTAAATTAATCTGGACCGTCCGTGAATTAATTACTATTTAGTCCATTCTCCTATAAATAGAAGTTTAACTCTTCTTTTATTATCACCAATTCACAGAGACTCACAAGAAAAGCTATAGAGAGAAACTATAGAGAGAAAGAATAAGAGTATTCTACTACTTCATTATTGCAGTATCCAGTCTTCTACTAAGGTAAGGGATATTATTTTCGTATGGTAAGGGGTATTATTTCTTTTGATATTCTTAAATCTAAACTTACTATGATAAGTATTTCTTTTATAATTCCTGAAATTAGTAAAATATCCTTGAGTTTTGCACTTCATCTAGTATCGTTTTATTAGAATATTGGTTTGAACTTTCTTATTAAATTTCAATATTTTCACCCGGGGTACTATTCCCGGGTTACTATTCACTCGAATATTATTCACTCAAATATTATTCGCTCGGGGATTAGGGGTACTTTTCATGCTTAAGTACTATTCACGAGTTACTATTCACTCAATTACTATTCACTAAAATATTATTCACTCGGGGATTTAGGGTACTTATAATGTCAGGATACTATTCACGGGTTACTATTCATGAAGTATAATTCACGGGGTACTATTCACCCAAAAAATTAATTTCTTTTCTGTCCAAATTATTTTTGATACGTGGATATTATTCTTGAATTTTACTCCACAAAGAAGTATCATGTTGACAATTTGGATATTATTGAATTCTGGATAAATTAAATTATAAATCTTTAAAATATATCATTGCTCTTATTTAACTGAATTCTTATATCATTGTCATCATCGTCATGCTTATATTGTGATGAAAGTCATTTTTGGCCGTAGTGCATAGATGAACTGTTGATTGGTATGATTATGACCAAGGATTATTCAGTGTAATCATGATCTGTAATGTTACAAATGATGTGGTAAAAGTCCCCATTGGCTCGTAGTGCATTGGTGGACAGTTGGTGGTATGATCATGATCATGCATTCTTTTCGGCCAAGGGTGCAAAGATGAATTATTGTTTAGCATGTTCATGACCATTGGTGAAAACACGAATATCCTTGGCCCATAATGCATGGATAATTCGTGGTCGTGATACTAATGAATATCCTTGGCCCATAGTGCATGGATAATTCAGTGATGTGGATTATTTATTAAGCTAAGTCTCAGCAATAAAATTGATGATAAACTTTTTAAATCATAGAAGATAATAGATATTATGCTCTACTTGACTCTTCTAATGGATTGCTATTTTCGCTGCAGTTGTTAATCTAAAACTTGTTGTCTATTGTATTCTGTATCAGTTTAACACTGTTGAATGCTAATGATAATTTATTCTTCATTATCTTAGTCATAATATTTTTTACTGGGCTAGTTGAGCTCACCCTTTTCTTTCATTGTTCTCTTCAAGAAATGAGAATATAGTTGGGACTAGTCAGGGAATGGAGTGATGGTCCAAGATGGTTGCTATAGTAGTCCTCACTATTCTATAAAAATAGTGTGATAATAATTGTAATGAGGATTGAATTTGAGTGTGGATATTGTTGAGAAGATAATATTCGTGTTAAAACTCAGCTATTGTGTTATCATATTTTGCACGACAGTTGTATTAATTAAGTTTGTATTTAAGTTATGTACCTTGTATTTAGCGACTCAAAATGGGTGATGTAAACCTATTTTGGGGGCGTCACAATCTGGACATTCTTAAACTATAGATAAATTGAATTATAAATATTTAAAATTTATCCTTGATCTCATTTAAATGAATGCTTATATCATTGTCAGCATCCTCATACTTATATTGTAATGAATGTCATCTTTGGCCCGTAGTGCATAGATGGATTGTTGATCGGTATGATTGTGACCAGGAATTATGTATCGGTATAATCATGACCTGTAATATTACAAATGATGTGGTAAAAGTCCTCATTGGCCCATAGTGTAAAGATGGACAGGTGTATGTCATGATCATGACCACTGATGATACTAACGAATATCCTTGGCCCGTAGTGGTATGGATAATTAGATTATATGTTTGACATGATCTTGACCATTGGTCTTACAGCTGAATGTCTTTGGCCGTAGTGCACTGACAGACAATTGATTGGTATGATCATGACCATTGGTTTTATAGTTGAATATCTTTGTCCCGTATTGCAAAGATAGACAACTGATTGGTATAATCATTGTTATTACATTTGAATGTCTTTATCCCTTGGGATAAGAATATTGAATGAACGTTCTATTAAGCCTTTGTGGTAAGGAGAAACTGTTGATTTACATGATTATAAACATGAATTGTGAATTTAACTATAATCTTTGGTGGTTCAGGTGAATACAGATGATTAAAGTTCTCTTTGTCTTGGGTACAACAAAGAACTGTTGATGGGTATTATAGTAATGAAATATTAGCGATAGACTTTTAATTTGGAGGAGATAGTAGACATTATGTTCTACTTGACTCTTCTAATGGATTGTTGATTTCGCTGCAATTATGGTTGAAAACTTGTATCATCTACCATATGTTTTAAATATCTGATTTATTACTAATGAAGGTTATTGATAAATTAATTATCTTAGTCATAATATTCTTTACTGGGCTATTTGTTCTCACCCTTTTGCTTCACAATTCCTTTCAGGTTTTAAGAGAGTAGCTGGGTCGAGCGGGGATAATAGGGGAATAGTGTGATGGTTTGAGACTGTAGAAGTTTCTCAATACATTATAAATTTGCATGACATGCAATATATAATTATATTAAGGACCTAAGATGTGTGTGTTGTATATTATACGTCACTTAATAATTAATTTTGGTGAACAACAATAGGGTGATGAGAACCCAACTTTGGAAGCGTAAAAAATGCACTCCATTAAAATGAGGAAGATAGAAATCTTTTTGTGTTCCTTTGGAGACAGTCTCCAAAATATTTGCTAATGTACTTTGTATGTCATTATAATAATTTGAGTATGAATATTGTCATATTATATATGTAATCATATTTGTATTGAAACTCACAGCTTATGTGTTGTCGTATTTTGCACGATAGTTCAACAGTTGTATAAATGAAGCTTGTATTTGAATTTTGTACCGTGTATCTAGCGATTCGGAATAGGTTGTGTATACCTATTTTGGGGGAGTCACAAATGGTATTAGAGCTTAGGGATGTGGTCTTTGCGGAGATCCGGGATTAGAACCATGAAGGGAGAGACGAGTAATATCCTTCACTAGTGTGTGTCCTACCTAAGCTGAATTTTCTTACTTAAGTTGACAAATTGTGATTTGTCAATTAACCTTTGTTTTGAAGCTGTATTCGAGAATGATATCTGAAATCCAAGAGATGAGCAATGGGGAAATCATGATAAAGATGAAATAACCGGGAAGGTACAATCCGAAAAGAAAGCAAGATATTCTCATCTCTTCGAACTACCAGGTGCGTAAATTTTGAGTGAAAAATTTCATAAGGATGAGAGATTGTAAGACCCCAAATTTTACGAAATGGAAGTATTCAATTTTCTTATAATTATTATTCTATTTAGTAAATGGTTAAATTGCTAAAAGGTTAAAGTTAAAGGTTATATATGAAAATTTTACAAATGAAGCAAGTTGTCATAAAATATTCGTTTGGTTGAGAAATATTCTTTTTGTCGCACAATCATTGGTGGACCCCATAACAGAATAACTGTTAGATTTAGAAAGCGAGAAATAACCTTTTTATAAAAATAACTACAAAAGTTTTACCGTTAACTTATTGAAATACTCAATGATAAAAGTACAGTAATACTCGTGGTTGCACAGTAGCACACGGTATTGTACAATATCTTTGATTATTGATGCTTACGTGAGAAGTCACTCAGTTTTATCCAATAATTACCACAGTAGTTGATGCATAGTATCTCATATTATTGATTCAATTATTATCACAGTATCATATGTATAATATTTTATATTATTAAATCAATAATTGAGACGACAAAATTATTCATATTATTATTTGTATTATTGACAATGTCTAGAAAGTTATGTCGAGGAAAGGGGTTTGGTCACCTAATTGCGCGCCAATAAGGAAAAAATTTTATCGGAAAGCCTCATCTTTTATGAGAATGATTTGGTTGTTAATATTGCTAGTTATAATATTAATGATAAATAAATATTATTAAAAATGTGTTTAGTAAATCCAAGTGAGTTAATATTGCTAGTTATAATATTAATGATGAATAAATGTTATTAAAAATGTGTTTAGTAAATCCAAGTGAATTGAGATAAATAGAAGAATTTTTAAGAAGTATTTATTATAAATTTGGCTTATTACATGGACCCCCACTTACTCATTTTTCAAAATCTTCAGTAGAAAGTTATCTCAAGTTTGGTTTTATTATTATTATTATAATAATAAAACAGAAAACTTTTTATATAAAATAAAAATCTTTTTATAAATAGAATATATTATATTTTATTATATTGCATAGTGCTGTATAGTGTTTGCATAGTACTGCATAGTATTTGCATAGTAATGCATAGTGTTGAATAGTACTGCATAGTATTTACCTGCATAGTGTTTCATAAAGTATTGTATAGTATTTTCATAGCACTACATAGTGTTGCATAGTATTTTCATAGTACTGCATAGTGTTGCATAAAGTACTGCATAGTGTCTGCATAGTACTGCATAGTGCATAGTGCTGCATAGTAAAAATAAAAAATATTTGATTATGCGCCGAATTCGTCCGTAAAAAATTTCCTGTTCACCCGTGATTTTTTTTTTTCTTCTAAATAGTATCTAGCCATTCTCCTATAAATAGGATACTTAGTTTAGAAATAAAAAGCACACCAGAATCAGAGAATTCTTCTTATATAATATTGAGCGTATTTCTTTGGAGTTTAAGGAAGCTTTGAGTGTAGAAAATAGTGCAAGTTTTGTTCAAGAATATCTCTGTTATACCAGTCAGAAGTACTCTTTTTTTAAGGTAAGGGGTATTATTTATTTCATATTCGGTTACGATATTATTTTTCGTATTCTTAAGAAATTTTATTTTCGTTCAATATTCGTAAGGGGTATTATTTTCGTTCAATATTCATAAGGAATATTATCTTCATTCAATATTCGTAAGGAATATTATTTTCATTCAACAGTTGTAAGGGGTATTATTTTTGTTCAATATTCGTAAGAAATCATATTTTTTTTTACATAGTCTGTAGTATATAAGTAATATTATTTTATTTCATATTCCTAATTCTACACTTATGTTGATAAGTATTGCTTCTATACTCCTTGAAATTAGTAGAATATCTTTAAAATTTATGGTTCATCTAATATCGTTCCACTGAAATATTTTCTGAATATTCTTGTTAAATTTTTATCTTTTCATGCCAGAATACTATTCATTAGTACTATTCATACGTACGACAATATTCATACGTACGATGTTATTTACAAAGTACTATTCACGAAGTACTTTTCATGGGGTACTATTCACTCAGGTACTATTCACCCGGGGTACTATTCACGATAAAAATTGATTTCTTTTCTATCCAAATTTTTTTTTTCATACATGAATATTATTCTTGAATTTTACTCTACAAAGTAGTATCATGTTGACAATTTGGACATTCTTAAACTATGGATAAATTAAATTATAAATCTTTAAAATTTATCCTTGATCTCATTTAATTGAATGTTTATGTCATTGTTAGCATTCTCATGCTTATATTATAATGAAAGTCATCTTTGGCCTATAATGCATAGATGGACTGTTGATCGGTATTATTATGACCAAGAATTATGTATCGGTATAATCATGACCTGTAATTTTACAAATGATGTGGTAAAAGTCTTCATTAGCCCGTAGTGCAAAGATGGACAGGTGTTGTGACGCCCCCAAATCCAGGTTCTCTAACCTCAGATTCGGTGCTCACTATCTATCATCATCATAAGCATTCTATAACTATTATGGAATAATAAACATACATTGTTCATTATAATAAAGTTTCATAACATAGTCCCAAGGTCTTCTTAACCTTAACTTAAACACACCCTTCATATTACAAAAGGTTTACATAAGAAATTCCATCAGATAATAATAACTAATATTCATTCTAAACTATTCTTAGATCTTTTTTTGGTGCTAAATTTAGACTGAATAAAATAAAAGAGAATACAAGTCTCATGGGAAAACCCCAATCAGAATATAGCATAGACATCATAGGACAGGCTATATGATGTCATAACTATAAAAGATTACAAGGCCAAACATCCAACGAATAAGTGACAAGGAATGCTAACCATGTGTTACAAATAACATATGAAGACAACTAGCAAGGAGACAAAACATCAGTACCAGCCATTCAGCTACCACACAGGAGCACATCGCTAGACTTCGCTTAACCACAGCATAACAGCTACTATTTAGCTTCAAACGAGCAGACAAAGAAGTTGCGCAGATACAGCAGCAGTAAAACCCAACAAACATGCAATCTCTATACATTACAACATCACGGAGCCAGGACAAGGCTGAGTTTCTTCTTTGTGGATGAAACAACAGAGAAACAAACAACAACAGAAATTAGCCGATAATATGCTTGGAAACCGTTGGTGCAACAACCAATCCCAAAGCCAAAACTACACCAAACCAGCGACACAGCAAATGGATTAAAATAGCTGCCGAGAAAAGACATCAGAAAACCCACACCTTGAGCATTAGCGAAACAAACAACAGGCCCAAAACAAGGACAGGGCACATCTGTCCCGCCCAGCAACAGATTCACCCAGAAACATACCATAGGCCAGCAACAGATCAAACAAAAGGACTACTGACTGCAACTGCACAACCACAAACTGCACCAAAACCAAATTCGGCAACAGCTCAGCTGCATACATCTACCAAACCTGCAGATCCAAGACAGGGCACATCTGCCCCTCCCAGCAAGCAGCATTGCAGCAGCTAACCAGCCCAACATTAGCTAAACCAGCACAGCACACAGACCAGCTAACTAGCCCATCATCTTTAGACCCACTAGAAGAAACCCCAGGGGCCACTTCAGCAGCTAGCTGAAGCTCAACCACAAAAACCTGCAGAACCCAGCCAAAACATACCATAGCAAAACCTGAATACAACTGCAGCAAAACAACATTTAGATCCCCTAACAGAAGCAGCACTACACAGCCACATCAAAGCAAGAAAACCAGTCGACTAACCCCAAACCAGAAGCACATCACAGCAGCTGCATAATAAAAAGCTGCAGCTATACAAAACACCTGTAACCGTTACATCAAGCACAAACCAGCAGCAAACCAGCAGACAGAAGCTCTACTGCTAGACAAGCTCAAACCATAGCTTCATCAACCCTCCCACAAACACAGCCATGATGCAAAACACAGCAACACGAACGCTTATAAAAGTAACAGATCTTACAAATCAAGATATTGCAAACAAAACCTGGATTTAATTTCTTGAAACCTAGCATTAGTATGGAGACCACAATTAAGCAAATGAATAATATCAAGGATAATGTTCCGGGCAGGAATAGAAACTTTAGTAAAAACCCTAGCATTACGTTCTTGCCATATCCTATAGACCACGACAGCAAAACAAAAATGAAAAGACTATGATGAAAATTATGGCAGGAGCTGCGAGTAATAAACTCAATGATAGAGGTCCAACTACGACTGAAACCACGCCAACCACAGCTTCTAAGAACTGCAACCAGAATCTGAAAGGAATAACTACATTGGAAAAATAGATGATGGAAAGTTTCCCTTTTGTTGGAGCAAAGAACACAGAAAGGGTCAACCTCAAGGCCAAACTATAGAACTATTCTTGGATCTTGCCCTTGTCTTTGTCTTTCGTATTGGATCCTTCAGGCTTAACTGAAATAAATGTCATGATATAGAAAGGATAAGCAACTAATTTGCTTAACAAGTTTATATACAAGGGAGATATATCATGACTAGAAAGAAGTTTTGCTTTCAATATTGAACAATAATATAAGATTGTGAAGGAACATGAATTAATAATCAATAATTGAATATTCGAATAATTGAATAACATGAACTGTGTGGTTTTGAAATAACCATGAACATTTGCCAAGGTTCTCAGTCATTTAAACTGGACCTCTTAATAAGTTTTGGTATTCAAGGGGATCAGCCATTCATACCCCATGATTTATGCATAAACACTTAATAATCTAGCATCGATATCATGCCTTAATCAAATTCGTCCTTTTCTCATTCAAGAGATCTTATCATATGAATTTAATAAGAACAACTTTTTAAAACACATTTGATTTAACAAATTTAAACATTTTTGATCTAGCTGATACAATTAACATAGATCTATCTCATAAACAGTTCATGAATGAAGAACTTTAATTTAATTTGCAGTTCAATAATAATAGAACAGGAATTCAATTGCACAAAGTGCGAATTTCAATAATCATATAGATGTGAATAATCATCAATAATTATTCACTAACATTCTTTGAAAATAATAACTCGAGTTTGAGTTAGGAAACTTGCCTCGTTTGTAGGTTACGGCTACACAATTAAATTCTATCCGCTAGGCAGTTTAATTATCTTCCTTTGATAGACCTACAGTTAATCTTTCAATTAGCCATAGCATAACATTAGATTATGTAATGACATAGTTATTATATAATGTTACTATTAAATAACAACTACCTTTAATTCACTTAATATTATTAATGTTGATAATATTTAATTAACCTCTTATTATTATTATTAGTTCACTAATAATACTTTTATTCACTTACTAATATTATTAACATCTTAATAATATTTTAATACATTACTTGTGAGATACCGAATTTTATGAAATAAAAGTATTCAATTTTTCTATTTTGGTAAATAGTTAAATTGATAAAAGTTTAAAGTTCAGGGTCATATTTGAAATTTTTTCAAAGTAAACAAGTTGTCATAAAATAACTGGTAGTAAAAGAACAGTAATACGTGTGATTGCATAGTAGCACACGGTATTGATTATTGATGCTTATGTGAGAAGTCACTCAGTTATACTCAATTATTGTTATAATAATTGTTGCATTATATCTCTTATATTATTGATTCAATTATTGTCAGAGTATCATCTGCATAATATTTTTTATATTATTAAATCAATAATTGAGACGACAAAGTCATTCATATTATTATTTGTAATATTGACAATATCTAGAAGTTCTGTCAAGGAGAGGTTTGGTCACCTAATTGCGCGCCAATAAGGAGAAATCCTTATCGGAAAGCCCCTTCTTTCGTGGGAATGACCTAGTTGTTAAATATTGTGAGTTATAATATTAATGATGAATGTTATTAAAAATTGAATTTGAGTTAGGAGTTGAATTTGGAGACGCAGACGTGATATTTGTGTCCAGAATGATGAAATTGGTAGAAATAGACTATAAACACAAAATTTGTCGAAATTAACTTTTTGGTCAAAAAAGTCAACATTTGACTTTTTTAGAAAAAGTCAAACTCAAAAATGAAATTGTTGAGAAAAATATTTACATTGTGTTGTAATTATTAGTGTTAGTGGAAATCGACATTTATTTCGATAGTAATTGATGTCTGAAAGTTATATTGACCAACTGAGTAATTAATCGGGTAAATGAGCAATTAATTGCTATTAATTCACATGATTATAACTATTTGTTCGCATGTGTGTACTATTGATTCACATTCTTGTACTATTAGGGGAGGTATAGATGGAGGTACTATACTGTAATTCGTATTTTCACATGATTATAACTATTGATTCACATGATTGAACTATTGATTCACATGATTTACTATTAGGGGAGGTGGTGCAAGTCTGATAATACTTGCAGGACTAAATTAAAACTGAAAGAAAAGTTGAAGGTATTGTACTGTAATATTTTGAGCCCCAAAACGTGTAATTATCGAAATTATATTTTCCTATAAATAAAAGCTCATTCTTCCTTCATTTCTCACCAATTCACTAAATCTTTAGAGCAATTATTATAGAGAAAAATTATAGAGAGAAAGAAGAAGAGAAGTCTGCTACCTCACTATTCCAATATCCAGTTTCTTCTAAGGTAATGGATATCATTATTGTGTAAGGGGTATTATTTCTTTCGTATTTATGAAGAGAACTATTGTTATTCTATTCTTTATTATTTTGTTGGAATACCTTTATACGCAGACTACCGTATACATGGTGAAATTCTTCTATTATTCCATTCTTTCTTATTACGTTAGAATATCCTGTCTGTGCGGATTACGCATGACCTGGTTCCATTCTTTATTATTCTGTTGGAATAACCTGTCTGTGTGGTCTATCGCATGCCTGATGAATTTTGTTGTTATTCCATTCTTTATTATTCTGTTGGAATATCATGTTTATGCGGATTACGCATGACCTGGTTCCATTCTTTATTATTTTATTGGAATATCTTGTCTGTGCGGATTACGCATGACCTGGTTCCATTCTTTATTATTCTGTTGGGAATAATCTGTCTGTGCGGTCTATCGCATGCATGGTGAATTCTTCTGTTATTCCATTCTTTATTATTCTGATTGGTACCGCATGCATGGTGGATGATCATTTGTATTCATTCCTTATTAAATTGTAGAAATAATCTGTCTACGTGGATTACCGCATGGCGGGTGAAAATCCATTTGCAGTTTCGTAATTTTTCTGACACTCAAAAATTTTGGAAAAATTTGAAATGATAATTTGATGAGTTTTCTATATTGTGTCCAAAGATGGCGATTTTTGGATGTATAGATTAAGAGTTATGGATTTTATGGAAAAAGACTATTTTAAAAGTAAACCC
This sequence comes from Panax japonicus, assembly GCA_020205505.1. Taxonomy (NCBI): domain Eukaryota; kingdom Viridiplantae; phylum Streptophyta; class Magnoliopsida; order Apiales; family Araliaceae; genus Panax; species Panax japonicus. The sequence continues at coordinate 75,060,513 of CM035108.1, read as the reverse complement.
TTATAACTCCTTGTGTTTAACTTCAAAATTGGTAAACTTTTTATTGGGAGTACATGTATATAACAGGAGTATACCCTGTAAATTTCAAAAATTTTGGACAAAAGTACAATTTATGATAAATGTCTAAATATTCGGCAGTTTTGGCCATATGAAAAATAGTAAATGAAATTTAAAAATTCTGAGAAAAATATATGTTCAATATGGGTCTATATCCTGCTAAATCCCAAAAAAGAAATATTTTTGGGACTGATTTGATATTTTTCATGAAAATAAACTAGTTATGAGTAAATGAATTAAATATGTTATGTGAAGTTACAAAATTGGAAAATAAGATTTTATGGCTTGGGAATCCTATATAGGGTATACGCAGATTTTTGATGAGGGATTTGATCATTGGTGATGATATCTTATGAGTATGACATTTTTAAATGATTAAAATGCATTATTTGGTAAAGTGTAAACAATTGAAATAATTGTTTATAAGTTTAAGAAGTGATTAAAATATTGTTATAATATTAATAATATTAGATTATGAGTTTATTAAGTGATTGATAATATTTGGATAAGTTTAAAGTCTTTAATATTTATCCTTATTTTCACTTATATCATTGTCATCATCCTCATGCTTATATTGTGATGAAAGTCATCTTTGGCTTACATGCAAAGATGGACTGTTGATTATTGATTTTACAATTGTATATCTTTGGCTTACGTGAAAAGATGGACCATTGATTATTGATTTTATAGTTGTATATCTTTGGCATACGTGTAAAGATGGACCGTTGATTATTGGTTTTATAGTTGTATATCTTTGGCTTATGTGTAAAGATGGACCATTAATTATTGGTTTTACAGTTGAATATCTTTGGCTTACGTGCAAAGATGGACTATTGATTATTAGTTTTACAGTTTTATATCTTTGGTTTATGTGCAAAGATGGACGGCTAATTATTGGTTTTACAGTTGTATATCTTTAGCTTACGTGGAAGGAAAAACTATTGATTGATGAGTATCTTTGGCTTATGTGCATAGATGAACTGTTTATTGGTATAATTATAACTAGGGATCATTCGGTATAGTCATGACCCGTAATGTTATAGATGATGTGGTAAAACTCCTCATTGGCCCGTAGTGCATTGATGGACAGTTATTGGTATGATTATAACTAGGGATTATTCAGTATAATCATGACTTTTGATGATTACATGAATATCCTTGGCCGTAGTGCATGGATGATTCGATGATGTGGATTATTTATTAAGCTGAGTCTCAGCAATAAAATATTGATTATACACTTTTAATTCGTAAAAGATAGTAGATATCATGCTCTACTTGACTCTTCTAAATACAGTTGTATGTCTTTGGCCTGTAGTGTAAAGAATAAATTGTTAATCTTTGCTCGTAGTGCAAAGATGAATTTATTAGTATGATTATGAGCAGGAATTATGATTTGGTATAACCATGATTTTTGATGTTTCAGGTGAAGATAGGTGATGAAAATTATCTTCGTCTTGGGTGCGAAGAGGAATTTAGAATCACAATTATGATTATGAGTTATACATATGATTGTGGAGAGGAATTGTTGATTGATGTTACAAAGATAAAACATTATTGGTGGACTTTTAACATGGAGAAGATAATAGACCTGATGGTCTATTTGACTCTTCTAATGGATTGCTCATTTCGCTGCAACTATGATTGAAAAGTTTTATCATCTACCACATGTTCTAAATCTCTGATTTATTACTGATGAAGGCTATTAATGATGTAAATTATCTTTAGTCATGATATTCTTTACTGGGCTAGTTGTGCTCACCCTTTTTAATTCACAATTCTTTTCAGGTAATAAGAGTGTAGCTGGGTCGAGCGGGGATAACAGAGAAATAGTGTGATGGTCCGAGACTGTCGATGTTTCTCAATACATTATAAAATGGCATGACATACAACATATAATTGTATTGAGGACCTAAGATGTGTGTGTCATATTTTATACGTCACTTAATAATTGATTTTGGCGAACAACAATAGGGTGATGAGAACCCGACTTTGAAAGCGTCTAAAGTGCACCTCATTAGAATGAATATGATAATAATCTTATCGTTCTTCTTTGGAGGCTTAAAATATTTTTTGCTGTATTTTATATGGCATTGTAACAATTTGAGTTTGGATACTGTCTACGAGATAATATTGTATTAAAACTCACAGCTTATCTGTTGTCGTACTCTGCACGACAGTTCAACAGTTTTATAAATGAAGTTTGTATTTGATTTTTATAGAGTGATATCTGGCTACTCAGAATGGGTCGTGTGGACCTATTTTGGGGGCGTCACGAATGGTATCAGAGCTTAGATATATGGTCGCTGGCGAAGATAAGAGTTTAGAACTAGGAGGGGAGAGACGAGTTATATATTTCTCTAGTGTGTGACTTACCTAAGCTGAAATTGTTTAATTGATAAGTTGACAAATTGTGATATGTCAATTAACCTTAGTTTTGAAGATATATTCTAGAATGATATCTAAAATACAAGAGATAAGCAATGGAAAAATCATGATACAGGTGAAATAACCAGGAAGGTACAATCCAAAAAGAAAGCAAGGTATTCTCATCTCTTCGAACTACCAGGTACGTAAATTTCAAGGGCAAAATTTCATAAGGAGGGGAGATTGTGAGATCCCGAATTTTATGAAATAAAAGTATTCAATTTTTCTATTTTGGTAAATAGTTAAGTTGATAAAAGTTTAAAGTTAAGGGTCATATTTGAAAATTTTTCAAAGTAAACAAGTTGTCATAAAATAACTAGTAGTAAAAGAACAGTAATACGCGTGATTGCATAGTAGCACACGGTATTGATTATTGATGCTTATTTGAGAAGTCACTCAGTTATACTCAATTATTGCTACAATAATTGTTGCATCATATCTCTCATATTATTGATTCAATTATTGTCACAATATCATCTGCATAATATTTTATATATTATTAAATCAATAATTGAGACGACAAAGTCATTCATATTATTATTTGACATATTGATAATGTCTAGAAGTTCTGTCAAGGAGAGGTTTGCTCACCTAATTGCGCGCCAATAAGGAGAAATCTTTATCGAAAAGCCCTCTCTTTCCTGAGAACGACCTGATTGTTAAATATTGTGAGTTATAATATTAATGATGAATGTTATTAAAAATCGAATTTGAGTTCGGAGTTGAATTTGGAGACGTGAACGTGATATTTAAGTCCGGAACGATGAAATTAGTAGAAATAGACTATAAACACAAAATTTGTCAGGGTTGACTTTTTGGTCAAAAAGTCAACAATTGACTTTTTCAAAAAAAGTCAAACTTCAAAATTTCAAAAATGAAATTGTTGAGAAAAATATTTACATTGTGTTGGGATTATTAGTGTTAGTGGAAATCGGCATTTATTTCGAAAGTAATTGATGTCTGGAAGTTATATTGACAAACCGGGTAATTAATCGGGTAAATTAGCAATTAATTGCTATTAATTCACATGATTATAACTATTTATTCACATGTGTGTACCATTGATTCACATTTTTGTACTATTAAGGGAGTTGGTGCAAGATTGATAATACTTGCATGACTAAGTTAAAAATGGAGGTATAGATGGAGGTACTATACTGTATTTCATATTTTCACATGATTATAACTATTGATTCACATGATTGAACTATTGATTCAAATTATTTACTATTAGGGGAGGTGGTGCAAGTTTGATAATACTTGCAGGAATAAATTAAAAATGAAAGAAAAGTTGAAGGTATTGCACTGTAATATTTTGAGCCCCAAAATGTGCAATTATCGAAACTATATTTTCCTATAAATAGAAGCTCATTCTTTCTTCATTTTTCACCAATTCACTAAAGCTTTAGAGCAATTATTATAGAGAGAAATTATAGAGAGAAAGAAGAAGAGAAGTCTGCTACCTCACTATTCCAATATCCAGTTTCTTCTAAGGTAAGGAATATCATTATTGTGTAAGGGGTATTATTTCTTTTGTATTTATGAAGAGAGCTATTGTTATTCAATTCTTTATTATTCTGTTGGAATAACCTATATACGCGGACTACCGTATATATGGTGAAATTCTTTTCTTATTCCATTTTTTATTATTATGTTAGAATATCCTGTCTGTACGGATTACGCATGACCTGGTTCCATTCTTTATTATTCTGTTAGATTAACCTGTCTGTGCGGTCTATCTCATGTTTGGTGAATTTTGTTGTTATTCCATTCTTTATTATTCTGTTGGAATATCCTGTCTGTGTGGATTACGCATGACCTGGTTCCATTCTTTATTATTCTATTGAAATATCATATCTGTGCGGATTATGCATGACCTGGTTCCATTCTTTATTATTATGTTGGGAATAACCTGTCTGCGCGGTCTATCGCATGCATCGTGAATTCTTCTGTTATTCCATTCTTTATTATTCTGTTTGAATAACCTGTCTATGTGGATTACCGCATGCATGGTGAATGATCCTTTGTATTTATTCTTTATTAAATTCTAGAAATGATCTGTTTACGTGGATTACAGCATGGCGGGTGAAAATTCATTTACAGTTTCGTAATTTTTCTGACCCTAAAAAATTCTGGAAAATTTTAAAATGATAATTTGATGAGTTTTCTATATTGTGTCCAAAGATGGCGATTTTTGGATGTATAAATTAAGAGTTATGGATTTTATGGGAAAAAACTATTTTAAAAGTAAACCCTTATAACTCCTTGTGGTTGACTCCAAAATTGGTGAAATTTTTATTGGAAGTACATGTATATAACAGGTGTATACCCTGTAAATATCAGAAATTTTGGAAAAAAGTACAATTTATGATAAATGTCTAAATATTCGGCAGTTTTGGCCATATGAAAAATATTAAATGAATTTTTAAAATTCCGAGAAAAATATATGTTCAATATGGGTCTATATTATGCTAAATCCCAGAAAAGAAATATTTTTGGGACTGATTTGGTATTTTTCATGAAAATAAACTAGTTATGAGTAAATGAATTAAATATGTTATGTGAAGTAACAAAATTGGTAAATAGGATTTTATGGCTTGGGAATCCCATATACCCGTATATGCAGATTTTTGATGAGGGATTTGATCATTGGTGATGAAATCTTATGAGTATGGCATTTTTGAATGATTAAAATGCATTATTTGGTAAAGTTAAACAATTGAAATAAATTTTTTATAAGTTTAAGAAGTGATTAAAATATTGTTATAATATTAATAATATTAGATTATAAGTTTATTAAGTGATTGATAATATTTATCAATCACTTAATTGATTTATCCTTGTTTTCGCTTATATCATTGACATCATCCTCATGCTTTTATTGTGACGAAAGTCATCTTTGGCTTACATGCAAAGATGGACTATTGATTATTGATTTTACAATTGTATATCTTTGGCTTACGTGCAAAGATGGGCCGTTGATTACTGATTATTGATTTTACAATTGTAATATTTATCAATGTCTTTAATATTTATCCTTGTTTTCGCTTATATCATTGTCATCATCCTCATGCTTTTATTGTGACGAAAGTCATCTTTGGCTTACATGCAAATATGGACTATTGATTATTGATTTTACAATTGTATATTTTTGGCTTACGTGCAAAGATGGACCGTTGATTATTGGTTTTATAGTTGTACATCTTTGGCATACGTGCAAAGATGGACCATTGATTATTGGTTTTATAGTTGTATATCTTTGGGTTACGTGCAAAGATGGACCGTTAATTATTGGTTTTACAGTTGAATATCTTTGGCTTACGTGCAAAGATGAACTATTGATTATTGGTTTTACAGTTGTATATCTTTGGTTTACGTGCAAAGATGGACTGTTGATTATTGGTTTTACAGTTATATATCTTTGTCTTACGTGCAAAGATGAACTATTGATTGATGAGTATCTTTGGTTTATGTGCATAGATGAACTGTTTATTGGTATGATTATGACCAGGGATCATTCGGTATAATCATGACCCATAATGTTATAGATGATGTGGTTAAAGTCCTCATTGGCCCGTAGTGCATTGATGGACAGTTATTGGTATGATTATAAACAGAGATTATTTGGTATAATCATGACCTTTGATGATTACATGAATATCCTTGGCCATAGTGCAGGGATGATTTGATGATGTGAATTATTTATTAAGCTGAGTCTCACCAATAAAATATTAATTATACACTTTTAATTTGTAAAAGATAGAAGATATCATGCTCTACTTGACTCTTCTAAAATACAGTTGTATGTCTTTGGCCAGTAGTGCAAACAATAAATTGTTAATCTTTGGCAGTAGTGCAAAGATGAATTTATTAGTATGATTATGAGAAGGAATTGTGATTTGGTATAACCATGATTTTTGATGTTTCAGGTGAAGATAGGTGATGAAAATTATCTTTTTCCTGGGTACAAAGAGGAGTTTAGAATCACAATTATGATTATGAGTTATTCATATGATTGTGGACAGGAATTGTTGATCGATGTTATAGGGATAAAACATTATTGGTGGACTTTTAACATGGAGAAGATAATAGACCTGATGGTCTATTTGACTCTTCTAATGGATTGCTCGTTCTGCTGCAACTATGGTTGAAAATTTTTAGCATCTACCATATGTTTTAAATCTCTGATTTATTACTGATGAAGGCTATTGATGATGTAAATTATCTTTAGTTATGATATTCTTTATTGGGCTAGTTGTGCTCACCCTTTTTACTTCACAATTCTTTTCAGGTAATAAGAGTGTAGCTGGGTCGAGCGGGGATAACAGGAAAATAGTGTGATGGTCCGAGACTGTCGAAGTTTCTCAATACATTATAAAACGGCATGACATGCAATAGATAATTGTATTGAGGACCTAAGATATGTGTGTCGTATTTTATACATCACTTAATAATTAATTTTGGCGAACAACAATAGGGTGATGAGAACCCGACTTTGAAAGCGTCAAAAGTGCACCTCATTAGAATGAATATGATAATAATCTTCTCATTCTTCTTTGGGGTCTTAAAATATTTGCTGCTGTATTTTATATGGCATTGTAATAATTTGAGTTTGGATACTGTCTACGAGACAATATTGTATTAAAATTCACAGCTTATCTGTAGTCATACTCTGCACGACAGTTCAACAGTTGTATAAATGAAGTTTGTATTTGATTTTTATAGAGTGATATCTGGCGACTCAGAATGGGTCGTGTGGACCTATTTTGGGGGCATCATGAATGGTATCGGAGCTTAGGGATATGGTCGCTGGAGGAGATAAGAGTCTAGAACTAGGAGGGGAGAGACGAGTTATATAATTCGCTAGTGTGTGACTTACCTAAGTTGAAATTGTTTACTTGATAAGTTGACAAATTGTGATATGTCAATTAACCTTTGTTTTGAAGATATATTCTAGAATAATATCCGAAATACAAGAGATGAGTAATGGGAAAATCATGATACAGAGGAAATAACCAGGAAGGTACAATACGAAAAAAAAGCAAGGTATTCTCATCTCTTTGAACTACCAGGTACGTTAATTTTGAGGGCGAAATTTCATAAGGAGGGGATATTGTGAGATTCCGAATTTTATGAAATAAAAGTATTCAATTTTTCTATTTTTGTAAATAGTTAAATTGATAAAAGTTTAAAGTTAAGGGTAATATTTAAAAAATTTTCAAAGTAAGCAAGTTGTCATAAAATAACCGGTAGTAAAAGAACAGTAATACGCGTGATTGCATAGTAGTACACAATATTGATTATTGATGCTTATGTGAGAAGTCACTCAGTTATACTCAATCCTTCTTCTTTACGAATAAGACTGGTGCTCCCCACGGTGATACGCTCGGTCAATGTATCCCTTATTTGATAACTCTTGTAGTTGAACCAGCAATTCCTTCATTTCTACCAGAGCCATACGATACGGTGCTTTGGATACCGGAGATGTCCCTGGTGCCAAATTGATAACAAACTCTACCTCTCTATCTAGTGGCAATCCCAGAATCTCATCTGGGAATACATCAATGAATTCCCTTATAATAGGTATCTGACCCAGTTCACCCTTGACTCTGCGGGTATCCACAACGTGAGCCAAATAACCTATACAACCCTTCCTAAGCAACTTCTTTGCTTGCATCATCATCAGACAACAAGATTGTCTCAGCGATTTACTGCCATAAAATACCACCTTTGACTTATTTGGAGTCTTTAGGTGTACACACTTTTTCTTACAGTCAATGACCACTTCATGACTCGATAACCAATCCATCCTGAGGATTACATCAAACTCTCCAAGACGAATCGGTATCAAATCCATGTTAAGCTTAAACCCTCTTACATCAGCACAACAGTTCCTAAGGATATAGTCTACATGAATAATTTCTTTGTTTGCTACTTCTACATTCATTGGGTGTTCTAATAGTTCATGAGGTAAACTTAATCTTTGAGAAAATTCATCAGATATGAAAGAACATGAAGCTCCCGAATCGAATAACACATAGGCATTTATATCGTTGATCGAAATTATACCTGACACCACATCCTTGAATGCCATGACATCTTGCACTGTCATATTGAATGTCCTCGTTGCCGGCTTGTTTGGCTGGGCTGGTCCTCCACTAGTTGTCCTAGTGTTATTGCCCCTGTTGCCATTTTTGCTATCCGTGCTTTTCTTCCTCGGGTAATCCTTGATCCGATGTTCCGCTTCACCATAGTTAAAACAACCTCCCTACTTCACCTTAGGAAAATTGGGTGAGGTATGCCCTTCTTTTCCACAAGTATAACATACCATTTTTCCCTTCATGCACTCCCCCGAGTGACCCTTTCCACAATTTCCACACACCGACTTCTTTTGTTTCACACTTCCTTGCTGACTCTCCAAATTACTACCCTCACTGCTCTATTTCGCTTTTTCTTGTTGCTACTACCATTGCTTACATTCTTATTCCCACCTTCTGCTTTCTTCTTGTTCTTCTCCCGATTATACTTTGAGACCGTTTCGCTTCCACCTTCCGCTATGAGAGATTTCTCTAACAGAGTTGAGAATGACGTGATTTATAAAACCGCTACCTTATTGTAAATCCACGGCTTTAGTCCATTTTCTAACCTTCTTGCTTTCTTTACCTCCGTGTCCACCTGATGCAGAGCGAATCTGGCCAATTCATTGAACTTCGCAGCGTACTCTGACACTGACATATTCTCCTATTTCAATTCCAAAAACTTGATCTCCATTCTCGCTTGTGTACTCTCAGGGAAGTAGTTCCCAAAGAACAACGTCTTGAACTCTTCCCAAGTCACGATTCCAGTCCCGACTTTGTTCTGGTTGGCCTCCCACCAATAGTTAGCCTCACCCTTCATTAAGTAGGTAGCAAAAATTGTTTTCTGCTCTTCTGCTACTCTAGCAGTAATGAAGGCCTTCTCAATCTCCTTTATCCACACCTGGGCCTCTATCGGGTCTGTTATTCCTCTAAAATCCGGCGGTCCTACTGCCTTGAAGTCCTTAAAGTTTGCTAGTTGGTTTCTCGCCTGATTTCCTGCAGGTTGAGCTTGATTCCTCATAGCTTCAACCATCATGTTGATAAAGTCTTGTATTGGGTTTGGTTGAGCTCCCACTGCATTATTAACTGAATCTTCAATCTCTTGGTTCCTTAGTACACGTCTGGGCGACATTATCTAGTGAAACAAAATTCTAACATGTTACTCGGGTTTTATTATCATATAAGTACTTAACATTTAATGCGCTACTGTATTCAAACAATCAGATGATCATTATGTTAAAGTTTTAAATTACCTAGATCTGGAAGTCTTTCTCCCTGATTAGTGGGTTAAGTTTGTTTAAAAAAAAATTCCAATTCAGTCAACTGGATTCACATAACATTAAATAGACAATTTACTATTTAAATTTTCGAACACATATCATAATAATACATTTATATTCATATACCAATCTTTGGTGTCTCGCATGTTCAATACAGGTATATTTTTATAAATGCTACTATCCCATTTTAAACACAAAAGATGGGATTAACTCAAAATGATACTCCCCTACATACACAAGTAGGGATACTACCAAACTACCTACTACCTCACACCTGCTGAGGTCTACATCAACATAAAACCCTATTACACAAAAAGGGGTACTAATGCATCTATCTACAACTGGTCCATAGCATAATCATCACTAGTGGCCCTGCTGGGTCACCTGAACAGGCTCCTGGGGAAACAACCCCTCCATAACTCTACGCCGAACGGATCGACTAGACTCCCCTATGTCGATATGCGCCCTCCTAGTCCCACTGCGCTGGCCCTCATATGTTATGTCTAGTGCCAGTCCTAAAGTCTCGACCCTGACCTTCATGGCCTGCAGTGCTATATTTAACTGGTCCACCCACTTGGCTGACTCAGAAAATGCCTCCTCCACTCGTATCTTATCTGCAATCTCCAAGTCAAACTCACCCCGTATCGCCAGATGCTCTACGCTCAGTGCTCTGAACTTTGCCTTCTCCTGCTCTAGCTGTACTCGCACCTCTGCTAGCTCAATCAGTGCCTGATTAGCAGCATCTTTATACTGCTGCTCCATGTACTTATGAGTCATATTCTGTGCCTCCAACTGTAAAATCCTCTGCTCCTGTGCATGGTTTTTCTCTAGCAGGTCACCGATCATCACATCCTGCAAGGTGTCCATCACCTCCTCTGGTACGGCCTCCTCCTGGTCTATAGAATGGCTCCCCTGACTACCACTCGGCATCCTATAATAAAATAAGGATAAAACATCAGTACTACAATAAAATATATTCATTGATAAAATGAAATAATATTTTATTAAGTACAACACATACTCGATGAATTTCCACAATCCATCTCCTAACATACTCTATAAGAGTTTTCTACTAAGGTTATAACCTAGGTTTCGCATTCTTAATGTTTATAACCTCTGGCTTTGATACCAACCTGTGAAGTCCCCAAATCCAGGTTCTCTAACCTAAGATTCGGTGCTCACGATCTATCATCATCATAAGCATTCTATAACTATTACGGAATAATAAACATACATTGTTCATTATAATAAAGTTTCATAACATAGTCTCAAGGTCTTCTTAACCTTAACTTAAACACACCCTTCATATTACAAAAGGTTTACATAAGAAATTTCATCAGATAATAATAACTAACATTCATTCTAAACTATTCTTAGATCTTGCCCTTGCCTTTGTCTTTCGTATTGGATCCTTCAGGCTTAACTGAAATAAATGTCATGATATAGCAAGGGTAAGCAACTAATTTGCTTAACAAGTTTATATACAAGGGAGATATATCATGACTAGAAAGAAGTTTTGCTTTCAATGTTCAACAATAATATAAGATTATGAAGGAACATGAATTAATAATCAACAATTGAATATTCGAATAATTGAATAACATGAACTGAGTGGTTTTGAAATAACCATGATCATTTGCCAAGGTTCTCAGTCATTTAAACTAGACCTCTTAATGAGTTTTGGCATTCAAGGGGATCAGCCTTTCATACCCCATGATTTATGCATAAACACTTAATAATCCAGCATCGATATCATCTCTTAAAAAACCGAACCCCTCTCTCTCTTTTCTCTCTTTGTATTTTGCTAGCTTGGGAGAAAAAAAATAGAAGAAGAAGAATAGGAGAAATGAAATGAATAGCAAATGAAATGTGGTGATCTAACTAATATCCCCCATACCTTTGTTGTCCCTTGGATAAAAGGCTTTGCCTTATCTCTTTCAATTAAGCCTAATCATATGATTAAGGGTGCTAAGTAGATTTTCTACCAATGGGAGATGTACACACTTGTACTTGATGTAAGAGTTACTAATTTAAGGAACTTGATTAGCATAATTTTGTTGCCTTAAAAGGCCTAATAGGGCCGGTCACTTTACCCACATTATCTCCTCCATTTTGCTTTTATTTTAATGAACAAATTTGATTAATCAAAAGTCTAAAATACCCTTAATCAATTGGGCTAAGTATTGGTTTGCATTTTATTTCTTTTGGGCTTCTCCTTTAATTGTTTTGGGCCATGTAATAAACATAGTCTAACAATTTTAATATATGTTGCCCAAATTGTTTATTTAGGGTTTCCATTCCCAATCTTATGAAATTTAATTACTTATACATGTGACTTTAGCTCATAACCTAATTAGGTTTACTAGAAATAGGTTTAAAATTATTAGTCACTTGAAATAACAAGATTATCCACTTAAGTTAGTATACCTATTAAATACTAACCTTTCCTTATTACTATAACCCTTAGGTTATTTAATTGTCTTACCTAATGTATAATTAGGTTACGAAGCTTTCATTTTTAATGAAATCTATAAATATATATATCCATCACTATAGTACATATGTTTATTGATCCATGCACCACTTCACATATGTTGTCACATATTAAATCACTATATAACACAAAGTTTTAAATATCAATAATGTACAGACATAAATAATGACATAAAATTCACGGTTATTACAGGTGTATAACATGATCATGACCACCGGTGATACTAACGAATATCCTTGGCCCGTAGGGCATGGATAATTCGATGATGTGTTTGACAGGATCATGACCATTGGTCTTACAGTTGAATGTCTTTGACTGTAGTGCACTGACAGACAATTGATTTGTATGATCATGGCCATTAGTTTTATAGTTGAATATCTTTGGCTCGTAGTGCAAAGATAGATAACTGATTGGTATGATCATTGCTATTATATTTGAAAGTCTTTAGCCGTTCGGGTAAGGATATTGAGTGAACGTTCTATTTAGCCTTTGTGGCAAGGATAAACTGTTGATTTACATGATTATAAACATGAATTATGAATTTAACTATAATCTTTGGTGGTTTAGGTGAAGACAGATGATTAAAGTTCTCTTTGTCTTGGGTACAACAAAGAACTGTTGATGAGTATTACAGTAATGAAATATTAACGACGGACTTTTAATTTAGAGGAGATAGTAGACATTATGTTCTACTTGACTATTTTAATGGATTGTTGATTCCGCTGCAATTATGGTTGAAAACATTTATCATCTGCCATATGTTTTAAATATCTGATTTATTACTGATGAAGACTATTGATAAATTAATTATCTTAGTCATAATATTTTTTACCGGGCTATTTGTGCTCACCCTTTTGCTTCATAATTCCTTTTAGGCTTTAAGAGTGTAGCTAGGTCGAGCGAGGATAACAGGGAAATAGTGTAATGGTCCGAGACTGTGAAAGTTTCTCAATACATTATAAAACTACATGACATGCAATATATAATTATATTGAGGACCTAAGATGGGCGTGTCATATATTATACGATAGTTAATAATTTATTTTGGTGAACAACAATAGGGTGATGAGAACCCAACTTTGGAAACGTCAAAAATGCACTCAGTTAGAATAAGGAGGACATAAATCTTCTCGTGTCCCTTTGGAGACTTGAAATATTTGCTGTTGTACTTTATATGACATTGTAATAATTTGAGTACGAATATTTTCGTATTATATACGTAACAATATTTGTATTAAACTCACAGCTTATGTGTTGTTGTATTTTGCACGATAGTTCAACAGTTGTATAAATGAAGTTTGTATTTGAATTCTGTACCGTGTATCTAGCGACTCAGAATGGGTTGTGTATACCTATTTTGGGGACATCACAACCTTACTTAAGACTCTTCCATATATTTATGTAATGAACTTAGGAAGAAGAATAAGGAAGCTCACAAGCAAATGCATAAACTCTAACTAGATTATGTAATTCTATTTTGATTATTCTCAATCAAAACTTGGATCTATGGTTCCAAACTTTAAAACTCTAGATTTACATGTTATTAAGTGTTTTATGTTTAGATATACCCATATTGGGTGTTGATTTGTTTGGAAATCAAATTAAGAAAAGAAAATTAATTTTTCTAGTTTATAAACCATAAATTTTTATGTACTTTGGATTTCCACCGTTTTTTATCTACATCTTCTTTTTGCGATCCGTTAAAGAGGGGTGCAAGATATATAAGTTAACTACTAAACCCAGGTGGTAGCACTCAAAAATGTTGAGCACACAAGCCTTAGTGGCTGTTTTAGCCAAAATAGTTTCGTTTTTAGAAATAAAAACACAGTGTTTTTGGACAGTCACTTCCAGGGATAGTTTCATCATCTTTTTTACATTAAAAAATTCTGGAAAAATTTGGGATGATAAATTGATGAGTTTTCTAACATTTCCAAGTGAAATCACTGAAAAAGGAGTCATAGATTTCTGTATGGACTATTTTTAGCGAATCACAAAAAACTAAAAATTTCCAAAAACCTACTGCCCCAGATTTTCAAAGGGTAATAAATTCCGGCCTTTTGGAACATTAAAATATATGATATAAAATATCTCTTGTCCAAAAATGAGCTCATTCCGACTTAAAATGACCAAGTTATGGCCGTTTCAATTTTTGGGATTTTCTGACTAAAACAGCTATAACCGGAGTTCTATATCTCCGATGGCTACGAAATTTAAACTGGAAGTTCATGTTAACACGTACAAGATTATGTTAAGAGATGGGAATTTCTGGAGTGGGGCATAATAGGGCTAATTTCTTTAGCTACGAACTAAAAATGATTTTTGAAAAATACTAAAGGGAGTTGAAAAATTACAGAAAAATTCTTTTTGTGTATGAAATAAATGTATATATGTTTGATCAAAGGATAGAAAAATAATATGTTGATTTGGTATTTTCATTAAAAGAATTAATGAATCTAGTTTGCTAGATTGAAAATATGTTGAATCCAGTTTGCTGGATTTGAAATTAATGAATCCAGGCTTGCTGGATAGGATGACAGTTAAATCCAGGCATGCTGGATTGGCCATCGGTTGCTGGAATTGTGACAACCCGAGAATTTAGAAAATTTTTAAAATCATAATTGATTGATTTAAGGTTCAATGTTAGAACCTAGACAGAAAATAAGTGAATGAATTTGACATTTTTGGGAAGGAATTTTGAGGATTTCAAAATTATGTGAAGGATTTTGGTGACTTATTCTGGATTAAGTGTACATGTGTATATGTTCTATGAATATGGTATTATATGTGATCAGAATGTGGTTAAGGGTCAAGGGTTGACCAGATAAATTTTATCAGTGTCAAACCCTAATATTATTGACGAATATCTACGTTCAGTTAGAAAACCTTAATGACTGATAAGAAACCTTAGAAACCGGTTCTGAAAACCCTAATTTTAGTTTTGGGAATTTGAAACCCTAATTTGGGAATTTAAATACAAGGTATAAGGTTTTTGTGTATTAATCACAAATCAAATTAGGGGTAAGCCTATTTGATTAACTAGAAATTCTATTAATTAGATAACCCTAATTTTAATGTTGGAAACCCTAATTCTTGGGTTATAAACCCTAATTCATAATTTGGGAAAACCTTAGATATTATTTAAAATTTTTAATGTTAATTACGAAACATTAATCCTAATTAGCAAGCTTGAGAGTGATTAGTAAACTTTAATATAATTAGAAAATACTAATCATAAATTTGAAAGTTTAATTTTTCCATTTTAAAGCCTTAATTTGAAAATTCTAGAATTAATTTGTGAAACCTTAGGTTTTAACCCTAAGGGTCAAACCCTAAGGGTTTGCACATTTTACAATTATGCCATTAAATGTAGGAATCAAATGACTAGAATGCCCTTTTGTCACATTCTTTAATAGGTGGCTTGTAAATTTAGCCATAATATTGAGTTGGTAACCTAATTGATATGCCATGTGCATTATATCTATCCAAGATAAGATCAAGTGCCACCTAGCAAGATTTGTATACATTGAATCTAAACATAGGAGATTTATAGTAAGAAAAGTTACTTTACTTTTCATTTTTCTCCAAGACTTTCTCTCTCCAAAATTTTCGAAATCTAGAGTGAGAGAGAATGAGAAACCAAGCTAAATCAGTTCAAAGCAAGCCCATAACAGAATCATGAAGTCAGGATCTAGATCAAATCCTAGAGTATAAACCCTAAATTATGTAAATCTAGTGTTTTGATGTTAGATGTTGTTTAGAGTTGTGTTATATAGGGCTGAGCAAGTAACCAAATTGGAATCGAAACCGCACCAAAAACTGCACTAACCGCACCAATTAAAACTGCACCAATGGTTCAGGCGTATGTGGCTGTTTTAAGTGGGTTGAATAACCAAATTTACGGTTCCGGTTTGGTTACTAGCCAATACCGCACACGTAAAACCGAAACCGCACCATGTGTGTGTATATATGTATTATCTCTAGTAAATTCTAAAGTTACTTTTCACTTGAACACTCTCAGAGAAAACTCCAGTCTTGCATTGCCATTTTCTTACCAACTAAAAGAAGATGGTTAGAGGTTATAGAGTCAAAAATTAAGCATTTGAGTTTTGGAATTTCGAATTTTTTTGATGCGTTACTGGAGGGGCTTATAGCTGATGGGCCAAATTCGTTGGTTTGAGCACTTGATGCATTGGTTAAGGTCTATGCTATAGTAGTAATAGTCTAATAGATTTTTTTTTACAAATTAGGTACAGTTAGAATTATATTCTATAAGTCCTCCCTGTAATATATAAGATAGAATTTCATTCTATCACCAGTATATACTTTTAATTTTTGGGAACTAAATAAACCTTCTTGCTTGTTATCGAATATATGGTCTGCGTTGTTTTATATTGTTTTATATAACGCATGTTTTAGTTTTAAAGCATCATTCCTTTATTATAAACTAAAACTATTTTATGTGTTTCATTGTTCTATGATTTGATGGTGAATTTGGCATGTTTGGCAGAAGGAGCTTTGTTTCTATGCTTGATATAATTCTCATTGCCAACTTTGTCACTAAGTTAATTGCTCGATGTGAGTTCTGTGTTAAATTATGTTGAAGGCTTAGAACTTTTTGTTGTTTCAATTGGTTTTAAAACCGAAACCGCACCGGATAATTTAAAACTGCATCACACCAATCATAAGCAGTTTCGTGTGCGATTTTAGATTTTTCAAACCGTACCTAAGCGGTTTCGGGTGCAGTTTGGACTTCAAACCGCACCAAACCGCACCATGCTCACCCCTAGTGTTATAAGATGTTATTTAGTGATCTGGGTTGTATCAAAGTGCTCGAAATTGGAGTTTTTAGAAATCTGGGAAAAGTTTGAAAAGTGGCCTGATAGCCATATGTCAGAGGCCTTAGATCTTTATCTGTTAATGTTTTGGTGTGTTTTATGTTAAATATATGTTTTTTGTTGTAAGGGCTATGTTCTGGAACTTGAATCAAGCCCAGATCATGTGTATATCAAAAGTTAAACGAAGTCAAACTGCGTTGACCATTCACGAAATCAGTTTCTGTGCAACTTAGTTTTGCCCAGAAAATTCTGACAATGTTTTTGCAGGGCCTTGATCTTGCTACTGTTTGTGTTTTAGTCCGTGTTAGTGATTTGATCTTATAGTCTAATATGAGGACTACATGATCATGCCTTTAGACCACTTAGATTCATAGCAGGATCAAAGATATGGTGGGTCAAATAAGCGTTGACCATCATGCTGGATGAAGATTCTGGGCAACCCAAAAAATCTCCAAAGGTAGTGTCTGACCTCTACTTTGACCGGTCTAGATCTCTTGGATTTGTTGTTTTTATGATGATCTGATGTTATAAACTTGTACACTGACATCAATACTACATAAATGAACCAATAAAACACATTATGTAAGCTCGAAATGCATTGATTCGAAGCTTCAAAGTAAGGCCTAGCAATTGTTCTTCATTTCTGGATGAAGAAAAGGTCTGACAAGTTTTTCTGTAGCTTAGATCTCACAGATTTGTTATGTGTTGGCCATGAAAGTTGATTAGGGTTGTAGTATGTCATTAGTACTACAACATTAGTGGAAACATAAGCCCAGAAATCATCAAGAACACTGATTTAATTAGGGTCAAACTAGACAACTTGTTAACTGCTTATGAAGATCTGGACAGGTTCAAGAACACCTATAGCTACAGTTTCGTAGCTATAGGGCTCTTTAGTGACTGATAATTTTGGAATATCAATTATTTTATTTAATAAATAGAAAAAATAGTTTTTAATTATTAAAAATACAAAATAAATTTCTAAAAATTATTTTAAAGTCCGAAAATTAGTTTTTAATTATTTAGAGTATATTTCATAAATATTTAATATTTTTGAAATATAAATGGTATTTAATTTATTTCATTATAATATTAAATAAATTACTTAAAAATGATTTTAATACTTCAAAAATCATGAAAAATTATATTATGATGTAAGAAAATATTTTAAGTTATTTTTAATAACTTCTGATATTTTGTGATGAAATTCATTAATAAATTAATATTAATGGTAATGGATTATTTAATGAATATATTAAATAAATTATGGAAAAATAGAATTAATGTTTTAAAAAATCATATAAAAATGGTTTTAAGTGTTATAAAATATTTTAAGTTATAAAATATAACTTTTGATATTTTTCCATGAAAATATTAATATTTTTATATTAATAGAAATTATCGGATAATGAATTGAATTGTTTAAAAATCATATAATATGATTTTAAGGTATTAAAAATACTTTGTAATATTATAATACTCCCTCCGTCCCAAATTAATTGCTCAGTTTTGATTTTTAAAGTCAAATTGACCATTTTTAAAAATAATCTTTTTACTATTTTGTTTAAAATATATGGTGAAGAGATATAACCAAAAGAAAGTATATACAATTTATTACTAATTCCAATTTTTATAATATTAGAATATATTATATATTGCTTAATTATTAATTCTAAAAAAAGTCAATTTGACTTAAAAAGGTCAAAATTGAGCAGTTAATTTGGGACAGAGGGAGTATTATGTTATGATTTTCATAAATATTTAATATTAAATAAATATTAATGATAAATGAATAATGTGGTATTTAATACGATATAAATGATTAAAAAATCATGATAAATGATAATAATTATCTGCAAATTATTACGAGCTTATGAAAAATATTTTGACTGATAATAAATTATCTAAGATATTTGTGAACTAGTTTAGACCGAGTCTTAGTGATTTTAGACTCGAGATTTGTTCGACTAGACCGTCGAGATGTTAGAATTTTATCGGGCTCAAGTCAGA